>CM068376.1:357005829-357707016 GCA_034769895.1 Magicicada septendecula | reverse complement strand
AAGTAAAGCATTTACTTTGAAAGTAAAGAAAAGAAAATTGAGTTCTATTAACTTAATATTAATACAATTTTTAATGAACTAAATAATAGATTTAATCATGAAAAAAAAAATCAATAAATTTAAACTTACTGGTAAATATGATTTTCATGCTAAATATATTAATTTATCATAACGATAACGAGGCAAAGTACCTCGAACTCAAATAAATAAAAATGAAATTAATGTTAATTGAATAGGAAAAACCAAAGAATTAATTTTTCTACCTAGAAATATTAAACAAAATATTATACTCATAAAAATAATTCTAGCATATTCAGCTAAAAAAATAAATGCAAATCCTATACCTCTATATTCAACATTATTTTATTATTATTCATGCCTATAGGGTTATGATATATTCCCAGTCGTTATGTAATTTTTATAAATAAAGTTTTAAATACAATAAGTTTTGAATTAAATTTATTAATAAATTCAGGATCTTTTGGTAGATCATTATTATTTTGTTCTTTATTTATTTTTATTCTATTCAATAACTTTCTTGGATTGTTTCCATATATTTTCACTAGATCAAGACATCTAGTATTTTCTCTTAGTTTAGCTCTTCCTCTTTGATTGACTTTTATTTTATTTGGATTTATTAATAATACAAATCATATATTTTGTCATTTAGTTCCAATAGGAACTCCAATAATTTTAATACCTTTCATGGTATGTATTGAAACTGTCAGAAATTTAATTCGACCAGGATCCTTGGCTGTTCGTCTAACAGCAAATATAATTGCCGGTCATTTACTAATAACATTATTAGGAAATAGATCAACTAATTTAGAAATTTATATAAATTTAATTATTTTAATTCAGATATTATTGATATTATTTGAATCAGCAGTTTGTATAATTCAATCTTATGTTTTTACAGTTTTAAGAACTCTGTATTATAGAGAAGTCTCTTAATGAATAATCATCCATATCATTTAGTTAATTGTAGACCATGACCTCTAACGGGGTCAATTGGAGCTCTAACTTTTGTTTCTGGTATAGTAATAATATTTCATATACAAAATTTTATTTTAATATCTTTTGGATTTTTAATTTTAATTTTAACTATAATTCAATGATGACGTGATATTTCGCGTGAAGGGACGTTTATAGGATTTCATACAATAGTTGTAGTGAGAGGTCTAAAATTAGGAATAATTTTATTTATTGTATCAGAAATTTTATTTTTTATTTCTTTCTTTTGGGGATTTTTTCATAGAAGATTAAGACCTGTCATAGAAATTGGTATAAATTGACCTCCTTCTGGAATTATGCCTTTTAATCCAATACAAATTCCTCTATTAAATACTATAATTTTACTGTGTTCTGGAGTAACAATTACGTGAGCCCATCATTCCATAATAGAAAGTAAATATAATGAATCTGTTTATGGTATTTTATTAACTTTAATATTAGGTATATATTTTACTATTCTTCAAATATATGAATATTTTGAATCATCGTTTTGTATTTCATAAAAGAAGGTTGCAAAGCGTTCTCGATAGAGGGCTTCGGCTAGCGGCCAAAGTCCCCTATCGGTTTTCTTCTCGTCTCCTGAGAAGAGGACTCGGTGTCCGCTCCTTGGATGACACCGCAAGGCGACTTGCACGTAAATTTTACGTCCTACCTGCGAGGACCCAGACAAACCCACTCATAGCTGGCCTTGGCAAGTACCGAATACGTCCAGGTGAATCTTGGAAACGGCCTCGACAAATACTGTACTAGTCGACCTAGTACGAGCATGTCGTTGTAACGACCAATAAAAATTAATTAATCAATATTCCGTCTGGACAGGACCACTAGGCAGGAGCCCCTCATAGGAGGCTCGGTACTAGGATACCATTGGGTCGTCTCACGACGCGCAACCCAACAGCTCTGAACTTGGTTGAGTTATTGTATAAGAGTTTATTTATAACTGTTGTTTGTAATTAGTGTCGATTATTCTGTTTTCACTAAGTACACGACGATCGGGGTGACAGTATAAACCAGAGCCACAACTTGGAAGAGGCATGATCAGCTAGAGTTAAGGTGAAACTTTTCAGATACTTTGATGTCGTCGATGATGGTGGTGAAATTATAAGGGATACTTATGATATTTGTAAAAACGTTTGAAAGCGATAAATATATTTTAGACTATCATTCGAATGAAACGATACAGTTTTGTAAACAACGTTCACAAAGATATCTTACAGGTAAACAACTGAGACAACGTATTTTAGGGAATTAATTTAATTTTGTTTGCAACATAAGCCAGTTAGGCTCACCATATAATTTAATAACAAATTTTTAATTAACTTCATTAACACCCTCATTACAAATAATATATTAAATTTACTCAGGATTGATTACACTTCATTTCAACAGATAATTTAAATGGAAACTGGTTTTTATACGAGCTAACGAAATTTATTTCCATTTTTTCGCACAGTTTTAAATAACTGAAGTATTTTTCTACATTTTATATGCATTATCGTTAATACCGTGTCACTCATGTTTGCTATGCATTACGTGTTACTATGTCGGCCTTCTGTTATTGACGAAAATTCTTAATTATGAATTTCTCCGTTTTCTTCAAGAGATTCTCTAATAAGTCTTGTAAATTATACTCTCCCTTGTAGACAATTTAGCCTAATTGCAACGGATTTTTAGAGACATATATGTGTTCTTATGTGATTTTACAATTGTTATTACAAATACTATTTTAATTGAAATATCATATTTTATTTCTAACATATTATTATTTAAAGGAGGGGATTAAATTTGTAAACGTACTTGTTCCGTTGTACAGTCAGTGAAGTATAACAACAACACAACAACAACAACAACAACATCAATAATAATAATAATATTGTCCCCCACAAATCCAACCCTACCCCCGCCTACAACATCTTGGGCTCGTGAGGGGTGGGCATTGGGTGTTAGCCGGCAAACAGGGCACTGGTAGGTGAGTTTTGACAAAGTTGTGAGTACCGCTTGAAAACACACCGTAACCCACGGATGGCTCTGCGTTAGTGAGTAGCGAACGATAGCCTCAGGGCACCAGGACGCACTCTGTCGTATTTAGTCCTAGCTCTGCCGCGGTGGTCTGTCACTTCCCCGGTACTCGTGGAAACAAGATTGAAGGTTCTCAAAACAATTCTCAGGTTAAGGGGTCCTTTAAAACTCTCGTCTAGAAAAAAGCCCTCCGCGGAGAGCGAAGAGAAGGAGATATTTCTCCACTGTTGACACTGAGAGATTCTTGACATCGTCTGCCGCTGCGCCGGCGGTGTCGAGGTATCTTGTTGTGAAACGGAAGGAAGGTGACTTCACGAAAGTCAATCTCTTCCTTATAGGTAAAGCTGTAATCGGTTGCCCTGGACCAGCCGTCCAGGATATTAGAAAATCCGCAGGTGGACTGCTCGTTGAGTGCCTGAACGATCAACAGGGATCGCGGTTAATCAAAATGCAGAAGATAGGGGACATAGAAGTAGAAGTTGTTCCTCATACAACTCTGAATACCACGAAGGGGGTGGTAGTGTGCAGGGATCTACTGAACTGCACGGAAGAAGAAATTGCGACTAAGCTCGCCCCACAAGAAGTCGGCTAACGGTGCGAAGGTATGGACAGACGCTGCCATCTGCGTCCCATGTTCTAACATTCAACAGAACAACTTTACCAGAAAAGGTAAGAACGGGAATTCATAGGCTGAGCGTGAAAGCACTCATCCCTCGGCCAATGCAATGTTATCAATGCTTGCGTTTCGGGCACACTCCATCAAGATGTGCTCGGGTCAAGACGTGCCTCTGTGGGAAGTCGGCTCATGGTGATGATTCCTGTGCTGACCCAATGAAATGTGTCAATTGCGGTGGTCAACATTCATCTCGACCCCTCAATTGCCTTGTTTGTAAGCAAGAAGTAGCAATTCAGGAGGTGCGTACCCTGAAAACTGAGCTACTTCGAAGTGAAAAAACTAGTATGCCCAGAAAACCAGGAAAAAGTCATCTACGCACAGGTAGTAAAATCAACAGCGTCACCAGCCCCTATTGTAAACGAAATATTACCCGCAGCAACCCCGTTCATGGTGCGTTACTTTTCAGAAATATATACGAAAACAACAATCAATAAAATAGTGCGGCTGAAACAGATACACAAACGGTGCGGAAGGATAGCGTCTACAAGTAGACCCATACTTCGCCCGCCAAAGGAGGGCGGAGACAAACATTGTGGCTGCGCCTGCAGTCACCTCCAGTGGGGGCTGGACGGCGAGAGAATATCGCCGTCCATCGCCGTGTCTTCTCAGACACACCAGGGAGGACGTTTTAAAACCGAAATAGGGGATACGACCCGTCCCTGATGATCAGGAGATGAGATCCGGATTGGAGTTGAGCTCGATTGCTGGCGCCAGCAATCTCACCGACCTCGATGACTTGGCGGAACTCGGCAATCTACAAAAACGGAAAAAGAAAGGCTGGCCGAAAGGGAAGCTAAGGAAATAAGAACGGTCCGTAGCCACTGAATCTTCAACATCCAGCATGGAGAACATCCTTCAGTGGAATATTAACAGTATTATTGCGAACTGAAAATGCTACTGTACAGGCATCCAGCGATGTGTCTGTGCCTGCAGGAGACACATTTCACCCCACAAGAACACTTTAATATAAAGGGATATGAGTCCTTCCGCTGTCATGTGACTCCAAACATTAGAGCTGTGGGAGGTGTTGCTATATTTCTTAGCAACACATATCCCGCTGGCTACCCCTCTACAATCAGTAGCAGTCAGTTTGTTACATCTACTGAAGATGACGATCTGCTGCTTATACTTACTAGATTCTGAGTAGCGAGCAAAAGATCTACAGATCTGGTCGAGCAGCTACCTTCTCCATTACTTGTCGTCGGGGACTTCAACGCCCATAGTCCCACTTGGGGTTGTCTTAGGACGAACAGCGCTGGATTAAAACCTGAGGATCTCTTGCTACACAACGCGCTAGTCTTTTTAAATACGGGCGAAAGTACACATTTCAAAGTTGGAAATGATACTTTATCGGCTATCGATCTTTTGATCTGTAGATCTGACCAGCCCGGGTCTGGTCCGCGTCTGTCGTGTAGAGTGCTCCCGGACATCTATGGGAGTAACCACTTCCCTGTGCTGATTACAACGCGAACGCCAAAGAGCATTATATGCACGCCGAAAAGATGGCGCGTGGACCGTGTTGATTGGACAGGCTTCCATACCACTTTTACACCTACGAATGTCTATGAAAATATAGATGACGATGTACACAATTTTACCTCAGCAGTTACGGAGCATATCCCACGGACCGGCGGTCGTTCATCCAGGCCTCCGTTACCGTTGTGGAACAACGCTGTAAAAGACACAGTAAGAGAGAAGCAACGAGCCCTAAACAGATACAAACGAGCACCGACCGAAGATAATCGTATCGCTTTTAAGCGACTTCGAGCCGCCGCTCGTAGAACAATACTTGCTGCAAAACGATTGAATTGGGAAACCTACGTCTCGACCATAACACGGTCGACCTCAGTGACAGAAGTATGGAAGAAGATCAGACCGATCACTGGCACATCAGTGTTTAACCCAACCACATGCAAATATCACGGTTGTGAATTGATTTGCAGCCCCGATGAAATTGCTGACACCTAGGCTGCGATATATGCCGAGGCAGCAAGAATAATGTATAAGCTTTGAAAATATCGATTTGTGTCTTAATGTGTCGTTGAATGAAGTAAAATGTAGGTGAGAAGGAAAACATCCGTTGAGCAACACTCCTACGTTAGTTGCAGAGCCCCGAACACATATTCAAAAAATAATAATAATAATACTCCCATTCATTACATTCACATCACTGGGAATTACATGCTCAATACAAACTCCGATCAGTGACAAGTTAAAATTTATTAACGTCCTTGAAATATTAACTCAACATATAGCAACCTTCGTAAGTTGGATTAGCTCTTATCGCCTAAACGTTTTGTTGCATATTCATTGTAAAGTTAAGGAAAATTTGTACAGACTACACCAGACACTTAAGTATATTGAAAAGTAGATCCTTAATATTTGAAAATAAATCCAAAGTTTCTTTTTAAACTTAATTCACGTAAATTATTACAACAAAAATATATTATTGGCAATATAAAATAAATAACCTAATATTTTGCAGTTGTTTGCAGTTATGACAAGTTTCAGTAATAAACAAATCGTGAATACTTTAATATAACAACTAATTCTAGATATACACTTTGCAAACAAAATGAAATAATTATTATAATTGATGACTACTCTTTTCAAATAAAATGGAAACACAAATTAAATGTTATTTTGTTAATGACTCCATCTCGTGTGGTTACAATTATTTTAAACGGTACGCAGGATGATAAAGATATTAAACTGTCTTTTCATTTGTTAGCCAAAATTTCAGATGGTTAAGAAACATTTTTAATTGTTATTTTTATTTTTTTTTTCAGTAGACAAACTATTATAGAATCTATGATACAAAACATAAAACAATGTATTGTATATTTCCTTTTTAGATAAGGGTATTAAAAGAGGGCAATAAAATTAGTTAAGACTACCGACAATAATATTGAAAAATTATTTATTGATACTATCATTATTGTAATGCCTTCTTCTTCAGGCCTTGGACCTCACAGTTCGTTGCGCGCTCATTGATCGAACGATCTTTTCTTCCGTATTCCGATCTTTAGATTTCCCCTGGCATGATAACACATCAGTTGCTTCGGTAGTCTGTTGCGCATGGCCCGTCCAACCCCGTCTGTATATTGTCATTCAGGTTTGAGTTTTTTCGATGGCGTTCCTTACGTTATTATTCCTTGGCCGGTTCTCCAGGATACTCCAAAAAACCTCATCTCACTACCCCGTATTTGGCTGCAGGTGTTTGTATACAGTGCCCATCTTTCACTACGACAAAGACCGCACGGAAATGCCATCATTTTACAAAATTTTAAGAGTATCTCGTCTGACCTTCCCCTTCTGATAGTTCCACAAATGTGTTACATTACTTGTAATGTATTGTGCATGTTGTAAATGAGCCTGTTCATTAAAGGTGAGTGACAAACCATTGTTCAATCTCAACTACTATACCATTGAAGATGTCACATCATAGAAAGGCGAAACGTATGGCGTGGTTGTTTCCAAAATAATGCTGTTATTAATAAATTCGCAACACATTCATCAAACAATTGGAAAAGTTTAAGTAACACGGATTCTGTGATAATTAAATTTTGAAATTTCAACCTATAGAATCGAATTTAAAATTTGGTTTCATTCGCAGCTGAAGGCACCCGCATGCAGATAACTGACACTTGAATTTTTAAACATACGTAACACGGTAAGAGCTTTGCTTTATGGCGTGTATTTGCCGCTAGCACAATACTGCACGCTGGCAAACTCTTTGACAATAATAAAACTTCTTTATTACGTTTATTAACAAAATATACGACGTTAAGAAACATCTGTGCAACGGAAGAAAAAAGCTGATAAACTCATGGTGCCGTACGGGGAGAGTGAGCAAATGAGATAATTAAAGGTAAACTGTTTCTTCTTAATTATTTTACCCTCGTTTTGTGCAGTTACAGTCACACCAAATGCCCAGAACAATTATTTTAATTTTTCTTCCTGCTGTTTAAATGTATTACCAGTTCTGTCAGTATTCCGCGTGAATACTGATTGACTTTTACATTTTTGTACACATTACCGTGCGATAAAACTTTCTTATCGGTTTTCTTTTATCAGAAGCGTTTCTGATTAAGCAACCATTTTCGACTTGCCTTACTAACTAAATATCTACGGAATATGTCGTGTTCGAAGTTATTTACACCTTGATACATTACGTTTCCCAGTTCTTTCTTCCCGGTGTTTATGCTGCCTTATTTGTGACTGTAGTCTATAGTTAGGGCAAGTGAATTCCCGTCAGTTTTATGTATACAGACCAATAAAATTTTAACTTAATTAAATATAATGTTTTAAATGGTTTGCAACCACTAATGTATTTCCTATTCCAGTAATCCTCGTTAATTGAATTCCTTGCAGTTTTTCTATGTAAATTATAAGACATTGTAATTATAATAAATTACAAGTTTTATCATTTTATATAAAAATCTGATGTACGTTTAACAGAGTTATCTGTATCTTCAGAGATTTCAATATCAATCAATTCAGATTTTTACATAAATTAATAAAACTTGAAATATTATAGTTTCAGAAGAAAACTATTTTTATAATTTACAAAAATAGTTTGAATATGATTAATATATCATGTTAAAAACAAATATAATAAATAAAAATAAAACAAACAAGAAAACTTTCCAACAAACAAACAAAATTTTAATGCGTAGGGCTAACTTTTTTTAAAAGTTTATAAATGTTTCTAAACAAAATCAAATGTACGATTAGCCATCGTGGTTGTGAAAAAAAGCAAAAATTATATGTAGTTAGGTGTAAACTATAACACAATTACTGACTACTTGGTGATCTCTTTACCGCTTGTGTGTTTCATTTTACAAAGAGTCTTTATTAATGAAATGTATTATTATAATTCCCCACACATCTGTAGCTGACAGAACAATAAAACAGTCTGTCTTCATCCTGACTCACGTTTCAATGTCTCCCTTTCTCTCCTCCCCTCAGGCTCACTCATTCTCACTCTTTCTCTGTCTCTTTTTTCTTTGTTTCTATTTGCTTAATTAATACAGATTAATTAAAAATTAGACATGTCACTACATGTTCATAAAAAATAACGAACGATACACGATTGATTAAAACTTCAAATCTTCCAACACATACTTAAAACTACTCATCGTTAAATGATCTAATCCTTGGTTGTTTATCAGACCTAATGATATGGTGCTCAACCAATTTAGATATAACTCTAATTTACACTTCTTGTGTTTGGAGCGGTCTCGAAGTTCCGTCACGACACTCACAAGGGAGAGCATGTTAGAACGTTTAACTTAAACATACTTAGCTGAGGTTTATAATTATATGTAGATTTATTTACATTTATAAGTATAGATATTTAGATACTTTTACTGATAACATTCTATGTTATAACATTGTTCCCGTACCGCAAAATAGAAATAATTTGCTGGTAAATTACTGATAGCCAGACCAGTTAAATGAAAATTTTCCTCTGCACCTTGCCATTACTGTTAAGAACGATAAGGTGCCTTCTCCTTCCTCCCATTACTTCTTGAACTCATTAATTGCTCCCTGCATCAACAAAGACACTAACAGTGGGTGTTTCAAAGTGCCCTACCAAACTGATTCGTCCCCCGTTATGGTTCTCCACGAACGTAACGTTTCTCCCATTATTTCTGGAACCGAGTCATTGCTCCCTGCATCAACAAAGACACTAACAGCGGGTGTTTCGAAGTACCCTACCAAACTGATTCGTCCCCCGTCATGGTTCTCCACGAACTTATCGTTTCTCCCATTATTTCTGGAGCCGAATCATTGCTCCCTGCATCAACAAAGACACTAAGAGTGTTGTTTCAAAGTGTCTTACCAAACTGTCTCGTTCTGCCGTTATGGTTATCCACGAACGTATCGTTCCTCCCATTATTTCTGGAGCCGAATCATTGCTCCCTGCATCAACAAAGACACTAACAGTGGGTGTTTCAAAGTGTCTTACCAAACTGTCTCGTCCCCTCGTTATGGTTCTCCACGAACTTATCGTTTCTCCCATTATTTCTGGAACCGAATCATTGCTCCCTCCATCAACAAAGACACTAACAGTGGGTGTTTCAAAGGGTCTCACCAAACTGTCTCGTCCTGCCATATGGTTCTCCACGAACGTACCGTTTCTCTCATTATTTCTGGAACCGAATCATTGCTCCCTGCATCAACAAAGACACTAACATTGTGTGTTTCAAAGTGTCTTACCAAACTGTCTCGTCCTGCCATATGGTTCTCCACGAACTTATCGTTCCTCCCATTATTTCTGGAACCGAATCATTGCTCCCTCCATCAAAAAAGACACTAACATTGTGTGTTTCAAAGTGCCTTACCAAACTGTCTCGTCCTGCCATATGGTTCTCCACGAACGTACCGTTTCTCTCATTATTTCTGGAGCCGAATCATTGCTCCCTGCATCAACAAAGACACTAACATTGTGTGTTTCAAAGTGTCTTACCAAACTGTCTCGTCCTGCCATATGGTTCTCCACGAACGTACCGTTTCTCTCATTATTTCTGGAGCCGAATCATTGCTCCCTGCATCAACAAAGACACTAACATTGTGTGTTTCAAAGGGTCTTACCAAACTGTCTCGTCCTGCCATATGGTTCTCCACGAACGTACCGTTTCTCTCATTATTTCTGGAACCGAATCATTGATCCCTACATCAACAAAGACACTAACATTGTGTGTTTAAAAGGGTCTTACCAAACTGTCTCGTCCTGCCATATGGTTCTCCACGAACGTACCGTTTCTCTCATTATTTCTGGAACCGAATCATTGCTCCCTGCATCAACAAAGACACTAACAGTGGGTGTTTCAAAGGGTCTTACCAAACTGTCTCGTCCTGCCATATGGTTCTCCACGAACGTACCGTTTCTCTCATTATTTCTGGAACCGAATCATTGCTCTCTGCATCAACAAAGACACTAACATTGTGTGTTTCAAAGTGTCTTACCAAACTGTCTCGTCCTGCCATATGGTTCTCCACGAACGTACCGTTTCTCTCATTATTTCTGGAACCGAATCATTGCTCCCTGCATCAACAAAGACACTAACATTGTGTGTTTCAAAGGGTCTTACCAAACTGTCTCGTCCTGCCATATGGTTCTCCACGAACGTACCGTTTCTCTCATTATTTCTGGAGCCGAATCATTGCTCCCTGCATCAACAAAGACACTAACATTGTGTGTTTCAAAGTGTCTTACCAAACTGTCTCGTCCTGCCATATGGTTCTCCACGAACGTACCGTTTCTCTCATTATTTCTGGAGCCGAATCATTGCTCCCTGCATCAACAAAGACACTAACATTGTGTGTTTCAAAGTGTCTTACCAAACTGTCTCGTCCTGCCATATGGTTCTCCACGAACGTACCGTTTCTCTCATTATTTCTGGAGCCAAATCATTGCTCCCTGCATCAACAAAGACACTAACATTGTGTGTTTCAAAGTGTCTTACCAAACTGTCTCGTCCTGCCATATGGTTCTCCACGAACGTACCGTTTCTCTCATTATTTCTGGAACCGAATCATTGCTCCCTGCATCAACAAAGACACTAACAGTGTGTGTTTCAAAGGGTCTTACCAAACTGTCTCGTCCTGCCATATGGTTCTCCACGAACGTACCGTTTCTCTCATTATTTCTGGGGCCGAATCATTGCTCCCTGCATCAACAAAGACACTAACATTGTGTGTTTCAAAGTGTCTTACCAAACTGTCTCGTCCTGCCATATGGTTCTCCACGAACGTACCGTTTCTCTCATTATTTCTGGAGCCGAATCATTGCTCCCTGCATCAACAAAGACACTAACAGTGTGTGTTTCAAAGTGTCTTACCAAACTGTCTCGTCCTGCCATATGGTTCTCCACGAACGTACCGTTTCTCTCATTATTTCTGGAGCCGAATCATTGCTCCCTGCATCAACAAAGACACTAACATTGTGTGTTTCAAAGTGTCTTACCAAACTGTCTCGTCCTGCCATATGGTTCTCCACGAACGTACCGTTTCTCTCATTATTTCTGGAGCCGAATCATTGCTCCCTGCATCAACAAAGACACTAACATTGTGTGTTTCAAAGTGTCTTACCAAACTGTCTCGTCCTGCCATATGGTTCTCCACGAACGTACCGTTTCTCTCATTATTTCTGGAACCGAATCATTGCTCCCTGCATCAACAAAGACACTAACATTGTGTGTTTCAAAGTGTCTTACCAAACTGTCTCGTCCTGTCGTTATGGTTCTCCACGAACGTACCGTTTCTCTCATTATTTCTGGAGCCGAATCATTGCTCCCTGCATCAACAAAGACACTAACAGTGGGTGTTTCAAAGGGTCTTACCAAACTGTCTCGTCCTGCCATATGGTTCTCCACGAACGTACCGTTTCTCTCATTATTTCTGGAACCGAATCATTGCTCCCTGCATCAACAAAGACACTAACATTGTGTGTTTCAAAGTGTCTTACCAAACTGTCTCGTCCTGTCGTTATGGTTCTCCACGAACGTACCGTTTCTCTCATTATTTCTGGAGCCGAATCATTGCTCCCTCCATCAACAAAGACACTAACAGTGTGTGTTTCAAAGTGGCCTACCAAACTGATTCGTCCCCCCCGTTATGGTTCTCCACGAACTTATCTTTTCTCTCATTATTTCTAAAACCCGTTTATTTGTTACTCTTAGAAGACCACCTTTGAAATGTTTTTATGCTTATATTGTTTGCCTTTGTCCTACAACTTTTCATTTTGGCCAAAAGATACTTCATATTCTGCAATACTCTAGACATAAAACTTCAGAAATTATAAATGTCTTACTAATTCTTAATTCTATAGATTTTTTTCTGAAAAATCACTTTTGTGTTGGGCTATTCTGCTTTGTTCGTCTCTTGTGATCCAAATTTCCAAGCAGGTTAATTTATCCACGTCCTCTACGTGACCCTTTGCAAATTTATTATTTATAAAACCCGTACTTCCGTTTATAAGGCTTTCTATGAGATTCTTTTGATTTTTGTTATTTTTAAATCAAATTTTCTCAAAGTTTTTTTTACCGTGGAGCTAAGTATTCATTTTTCTTCTTTCCTGTAAGTAGAATAATATCATCTGCAAGCATTAAGGTTTAATATTTTTTCTTAAACTGTTCCAGTCTTAACGTCCCTTTTATTTCCTTTCCTACGTATACGTTAAGCAACAATGGAGAAATGTTGCGTGTCTTTCTTTGATTTTTAATAATAGTTGCTTCTCTTTCTGTATGTTCTAATCTTGTTGTAGCCACTTGGGTTTTATACACATTCAAAAACACTCTTCTGTCTTTAAGTTTCAGAAATGTTTTTCTTAAATTACTTACATAATTGTTTGCTCATACACACATGCAAATACCAATCATACGTGTTATACATTTGCCATGCATTAGAAGATATTCAAAATGATTGCAATTTTCCAGTGTTGGAGAAAACGCACAGGAAAGCTACGTTTACCAGACAAATTAAAAATTGAAATTCGTTGTCACAAATCAATGGTGTCTAGACAGGAAAAACATACAACTAAAACCCTAAACTTGTAATGCATCTATAAATGGAAGCCAGTCATGGCTTAGTAATCCCAAGAAGTCAAAAGTTAACTTACGTCTTAGGGTGGCAAGCCGTTCAAGTGTCGTTATCTCCCACCCACCCCATTGCTACTCTTATACTGGTAGTGTTTCGTTATAGTAAATTAGAAGCACCGTCCAGAAAGTAATTAATTTTTGTCAACAAAGCTTAAATTTTTATAACTGTAGGTTCCTAATTATGTGTTACAGAAAAGTCAGTGTGTCACTGATAGAGCTAGAAACATTACTTACCCTTCAACAGTAGATTATTCGTTAGTTAGAAATACCTATTTTTGGTAAATACCACAAAATAACTGCTCTAGAAACGTTCTTTATTCATTGTTAATTTACTCGTAAAACCTTTTTAATTAATAGCGTCAAGTCCTTCAGTCCTTGCAGTGACAGTCCTTCAGTTAGTATGTCCCTCTCTGTTTAATACGTAGAAAATCAGCAGATTGTTTGAAGGCGGCCTCGTTTTTACATTTTAACATGATTGTATTTAACGACGTTTCATATATGTACGCGTTGATTTTTATTCCAATCAACTTTGCCAGTAATCAGTCCTTTTGCTTTCGATTGGGTGTCATTTCAGGATTGAGTGTCTTTAAAACTAACTTAAAATATTACGTGAACATTATCAGAAGAATTAGGTCAGACTGTCATCATCGTTAGCATATATCACACAACGTTTCGACTACTAAACAATCTATGGTCGTCTTCCGGTGTAAGTTAAACTAGTATATTCGATACAAACTTAAGCCTACCCAAGATTCGTTCTCTAACAAGCGTGAACCGTCAAAAAATTAATAAACCACCACCACCTACAAAGTTAAACACAGCTATAGAAAGATTAGATAAAATGAACCGCTACTAAACCTTTCATTTTCGTGGATAGAACTGGGAAACACATCCATACTAATGCAAGTTCACACATCATAGGGATAGTGAAGACATATTCAAAACAATAACACAACAACCCTGAGTTAGGTTCCATTCAATCCCCCATAACAGTCATAAACAACTACGTCGAGATTTTTTCCTTTTTAGATTTATGACCGTCGTTTTATAATTTTTCACCAATTCCGGTATGAAAATGGTTGTTGGTAACGTTATTTGTGAAATGAAGAAATGTGAGCGATTTGCTAAACAAGGCGCCTTGTATTAAACGGACCGGTTTATTGTAATACGTAACTTTAGTGTGTGTGTGTGTGTGTGTGCGTGCGTGCGCGCGCACTCGCGGCTGTTTGTGGGTGGCTCGGTGGTTGTTAGTGTGATTGTGTTCATAGTTTAATTATAGATAACCACTGAACGAGAGCAAGAGATGCAGAGCAGAGAAACTCTTAAGCCACTCCAGTCGAGTGTGCATTACATTAAGCAAGTACAGTATATAGGTAATTTTCAGCCAGTTAGGAAAAAACTCTCCACTTAGCTCTTACGCAATGTTATGTTAACAAATGCACCCTTATAAATGTATTTGTTTCGTGTCTTTAAATAAATTTAATGTATTTCATATTACTATATGTGGCGTAATACAGACTTCGAATCCATACTAATGACAAAAATAAGATTCATGTATTTTTGCATGCCTCTTCGATGGATGAATTACGAATTATGTAGTTATTATCACTAATCAAATATATGGAATTGACTTGTTCATAACATTATTTGCTTTTGTATGTTTTTAATTTTAAATAACAGTAAATTATAATAATTATATGTTAGTGTACATTATATGTGAGTATTAGGCCTATATTTAAATTGTAGGTGCTGTAACCATTACTGACATATGCAGTATTGCGGGAGCACAATATTTTAAATTAAAAATGTATTTGATAAATGAAATTGTGAATTTTACAGTGATTCTTTTTATGTGTAAGAATATACACACTTAAGGTATGTTTCGTAATGGGTTACACACGTATTCCAAGAAGTGTATGAATAGGGCCTATAACTGCTTTTCCACTCTCCTCGGCTCGGACCAACGAATATATTTTTCATTATACAGCTTCTAACGAATTCATTCAAACACACCTTTGCGGAAGACAGGCAAAGCCGTCGTAGGGCTACTGTATTTTGTTTTTATTCACACCAGCCAAGTCTGTTAGTCATCTTAAGTTTCAAGTCAGGTTTCAGTAATTGCTTTGAAAAAAATTCATTAAAATCGGAAATTTATATCGACGAATTCACGTCATGTAAACGTTATTTTAAATAAAATATTCTACATAAATAGTGTGAGTTTATTAAATGTAAACATAAAGTGAATTGATAATTATGTAGAACTGTAATTGGTCATCAGCTTCCGCTTTAGTGACATCCCAATAACAGCTTGTAAAATTAAAACCAAACATGGCATTATTATCTTGAAATTTGAGTATACGCATTTATATCGAATAATATCGCATTGTAATAGTTGCTATGGAAACCGGAATACCTCAGTATCAGCGTGTGAGTTGGCAAACTGGGATCTCAGCTGAAACCAAACGAGAAACATGAGCTATTGTGTCAGTGACGAACGAAAAAGAGAAGGGAAAAACGTCAAACCCGAACGAAAATAAGTAAAAATATTGAAAGTAAAAAACGAAAATTAAAAAAGAAGTGAATTTAAAAATATGATTTGAAACTGAAGAAATACACTAGATGAAAATTACCTAGAAACAAAATAGAACGTATAATAAAAAAATCAATACAGAGTATTGGTCGGTAACACAACTCCATGTTGTCATAAACCCATGAAAACCAACAACAACATATACATACAAAAGTTATTATGTAACTATTTTAGGTAAATTCTATCAGAAAAATGTAAGGAGTCATTAACACTTCACTAATATAAAGTAAAAACAAGAATTGTAATCAAAACAATCTTTTTTATGTGTTATTATTATGTATTATAAATATTATACATGTGTGGGCGTGTGTAGAGAGCAGTAATAACAAACATATGTGAAGCAAATACACAAAACATACTTTAGTAATAAAAAATTGCGTTCTTAAATTTTATAAATTGACTCTTCAATTATACCCTTTATTAATCTGTTCGCAACTTTATAAAAATTTTCACACATTTGTTAAGCTCTGAGCCGAAACATTTTTTAATTTCTAAATAATGAACACTGTATTCAGATTGTGGTTAAATTATCTTTAATTTGAAACCTCACATGGGCATTTGTGATTTTTTTTTCATAATTTTCGCCCCTTCCTATTTTGGTATTCTGCCCCCCTATGTTGGGTGGGGGGATTAAACTAAAAACCATAGTGTTATGTGGGTAAACGAGTAGATACACATGCCAAGTTTTATGAAACTCGGTTCTTGTGTTCGAATAGATAGACGGATAGAATGACAGAACTAAACGGTAACGAGTTAATACTAAGTTTATAGTTTCTATTTTACATTATTCTTCTATGTGATGTGTATACAGAAAATTGTTATTGGATAGCTAACTTGTAAATAATGAAATTAATTGACTGAACATGGGACAGATAGTTTGCTTGTGAAAGTTGAGACGCTGGTCTTTCATAATCAAGCCCATCGTTTTGTTTATATTTCAATAAACTACTCATAGTCAGTTCAACATAATATAATACCGTTGACTGCAAGAAAAACGAGTTCTCAATTTTAACTCTGCCGTTTTGCTGTCTGGGATATGTCTCACGATAAGGCATCAACCGGTTACTTGGCACACACAGAATGTATCCTCCCATGTAACCCTCCCACAAATAAAGGACGGAAGGGAAAACAAAAGGTTAAAAATAGTAAAAATATCACAACAGTATAGGTCAGTTTAGGCGGAGTATCATGTTAAAGGAAATTTTAACCACAATCTGAATTTAGTGTTTATCTTTGAAAATTTCAAAGTTCTTGACTCCAGGCTTTACGATGTGTGTGAATAGTTTGTTAAAATCGCTAAAGTACCTGTAAGGTATTAAATTAAAGGAAACCTTAACTAAAATCTGAATTTGGTGTCAAGTCTTAGATATTTTAAAATTATGGACGTTAAGGCCGAAAATGTTTGTCAAAATTTTAGTAAAATTACATACTTTATATGAGGTATCAAATTGAAGGGAATTTTAATCAAAATGTGAATATAGCTTACAGTTTTAGAAATTTCAAATTTTTTTACACCTAAGAAGCAAAAACGGGATCAAATATTTAAAAACATTGTAAAAATTCATCCGAGGATTCGACGTAAGTATAATTTTGTCAAAAAAACGAATGTTCGGAATTTTTAACGTTTATTGTATGATTGCCTGCTGTGCAATATTGTTATTTTACTTTAAAAAATTAGTAGTGTATTCTGGATTCTCGTAATTTATCTGATAATCAAAAACTTTATAATACCGTCATATATGTAATAATATAAATATTTTACTAATATTGTGTAATAATATTTATCTACTTCGTGAGCGAGTTGTGCAGTTTAGGGAGCTTACCTGTAATCGTGTGCTGACTGCTATGAACTATAAACATCTTTCCCCACACACACACATTAATGAACTCTAAACCAAATCACAACAGATTGTAACATGAAGCTGCTCTCGTGGAGAATTCGCAATCGGCAGATGCCCCTATATGGGCATCTGCCTCAAACGTGAAACAATCTATGCGAGATGAAGAATGCTTAACACGACTAAAGCTTTCATACAACACATTTCGCTCTTGTCAGAGCGTAGCAGTACTTGATAACGTTCACACATATTAATGTAAAACATTAACTTGTGTGTAGAAAACTACAAGGTAATTCCGAAAGACGATTACAGCTGCTGAGAAACCGACCACAAGAACAGTCGTATAACATCAGTAATTAAACATCATATTCTCCGAACTCGTAACACTCATTTTATGCATACTACGGACAATGGCCAGAGAGAGACTGAAATCTTCACTCAGTCAGATACAACTGTGGCAGCATTGAATGCACACGTTGCTATAGCAAAACGTTAATTGACTGCTACTATTCTGTTAGCCACAAAGTAGTACAGGCGCAGTAACGTTATACGATTATGCAATGTAATGTTATATTTAGTGCAAAATCATAACTTGGTCGTGGCTGTTAAATCGTTTTTCCGCTTTGTTGCTTTTAAAGAATAAATAATGGCTGTTAAAGAAATTCATATTACTTTCCACTTCTATTAAGTCTTTATTTCGTTAATAAATGTGTAAACATGTCGAATATTTCATAACATTATGTAGAAAAGTACTTTTTGGTAGGTTGAAGGGAATCCTATTAATTTTATGATAATAGGTGTTCAACTATTGTATTCAAAAATTTATTAAAATTTAACTGTAATATTTTGACACTACAAAATTTTATCTAGTAGCATAGAGGGAAATGTCGTGTAAAGGCAATAGTTTTTAGAATGAAAATCAACTGTCTAAAGGACTTTAAAATTATTTCTTTTTGTATTGAAGAACTATACTCCAGGTTTGCTTAAATAATATAATTAAATTTTAATTTCGAAAATTTCCCTTTTCCAAAAGTTTCTGACACTTAACTATTAAGCACCCTATATTTTGCATTAGATTGTTTGAAATTACACTATGGTATTATGTGTTGGAGAAGTGCTTTTATGTATTTAATCGATAGATTGAACATGCCAAAATTATATTTTTACGTATTAGTTTTATAAAATGTAAGAGGTAGTGGGAGGTATTGTTTTTCAATTGAACGCATTCAGAGTCCAGCATCCTTTTTGCAAGTTGCTGAGATTCTTATTTTAAAAGTAGTACCAGGCGTACACATGAGTTTTATAATTCCAACGAACATTCAGAATTCCTAAACTTAATAAAGAAGTCCTCAAGCGAAAGTGGGTCCTAAACATTTTAATATCTTACCCTACGGAATTAAATAATGTAATAACTCAAGAATTACCTGTTATAAATTTATATCCTGGCTTAGTATGCAAAACGGTGTACAACTTGTAAACAGTGTATTTATGTAGATGTCAGTTATAAAAATATTGTTACAAAGCCAAGAAAACGTTGTACTATTGTAAAAGATATCTAGTAACTGGTTTGTATTATGATAAGCAACACAAACTGAACTCTATTTTTGTTTTGTTCCGTTAATTATGATTATGTTTGTATTGTACGCAGCTGACTACAGTACTGTTTACAGAAGTTATGTCGTCTTTTCTGAGTGTCTTTGAAGGAAGAAATAAATCATCATCAACAGCAACAGCAGTATCACCATTATTATTTATGTTATTTAACATGGTGACGTTATGTGTAACATGGTGTTATTTATGTGTGTTCTCATGTAACGTACACTTAAACAATAGAACAAATAAATATTCTATTATACTTGGAACTGTTTCTGTATTATCTGTATGCCAACAACTGATTGTGGCAATAAAAACTGTATAAACTCCGACACGAATGGTTCAAAAATTGTTTCTACACGCTACAAAACCTTCCGACCCATGGTCACTACGATATTATTATTGTCATCATTATTCTGAGGAAAGAGACTTGCCGTAAAGGTACAGAAAAGGTCGCATCTGCATACCGTACGGTCTATGAATCGCCTGATTTATTCCTGAGTGACTACATACAGAAGACGGCTAGAAAATTACTGTACAGGAGGAGAGAAACCGCATGGAGACAGCAAGGCTCATGTACGGTGAACTAAGGTACTACTTTACCAATTTGTTGAGTGGGCATGCTCCTTGGGGGGCTAGGGCTTTTTCCCCAGGGGGAAGAGGTTGGGGCCTATACCGCCATGCCCGGTGTCGTCCTCCCCCTGGCGAAAACTGCCTCACAAGCGGCAATTGGGTGTAACTTGTCCTTCGGCTGGATCGAGGCTGTTGGAACAGTCTAAACGGGTGTGCTTTGCGAACGGTTACCAGGGTTATGCTGTACCTGGCCAGTAGCTAGCACGAGGTGCAGTGAAGCCTAGTAAATAAATAAAAAAAAATGAACCTATGCTCAACAGGACGAAGGCATACCGCGCGGTTTTTGTGTTCAGTGTGACGGTTGCGTGACCAGTACAACCCGCTGCCAGACTCTAATTGCGGTATTCACACCCAGGAGGCGCCGCTGTTATCTCAGTCAGCTACTCAGTTCTGCCTCACGACGATGAGTGCACGCCGTACAGGGCCTCCGCCGGGAATTGAATTTCGGGACCACGAGAGAATTAATCGCCCGCGCTAGCCATTAGACCACCTAGAGGCTCGTAGTGAAACATAGTAGCGGGCGTGAAATGGAACCAGAGGTTCCAGCGTCCCTGGTAGAGTAGCTGCACGAGGTGCAGTGAATCCAAGTAGCGCCGCGTGTTTGGGGAACCAGGGCTATCTTTCCTGGCAAGTAGCCTAAAGGCGATCAGTTCTTTGGAGAGCTGGCGGGTGAACCTTCAACACACTTCAGCGACAGGTTCGCGGGCGAGGCCTACGTGTCCTGATCGCGACCCCTGCGCACGGTTGGTTATAACCGCCGATTGCGGGTGGCCTCCTGTGATCCAAGACCCCACCCAGACACACACTGCTTACGAGCGCAGGTGGTATCGGCACCGATAGTTGGGAAATGTTCGTGTCCCCCACTCGAACGGCGAAGGTGCTCCCTTGTCCCAGTAGCGCATAGACATTGGGAGCCAGGGTGGCCGATCCTTGCTTGATCAGTAGTTGTGTTGGACCTCTCGCGCCAGTCGTGACGTCCTTTGAAACACAGTTTAACGTTAGTAGCTTCGGGCTCCGACCACTCGTTGTCCCCTCAAAGCGGACTGGCGTCCGCTAAGTCGGTGGAGTTATGCGTTGGCTCAAGCAAGAGGGGGAGGAACGGCATCCTGCCTCTACTATTCTTGGTGGATAGTGTTGCCCTATTGGGCTGGACTGCGGAGGAAAAGTCGTAGACAATTCAAGGAAAATCCTTTGGATTAAACCAGAAGGTCAAGCCCGCGACCATTTTAGGTATCGGGGGTCGTTGTTTTGATCAGCGACGTACTCAAAAATATGGTACCACAGGATCGTGAACCAGCCTAGCCGGGGTTCCTGTCCCCCCTCCTCGGTGTTCACGTGTCAAGTAAAGATTTCGTGGGGGTTGTAGTTTTACATTCTGAGAGTAGATTTACACATTCTCAAAATCTTACTGGGAGGGTAGAGTATCGAGAGGCTCTACAATTCCAAACTACCGTTCTTCACACCGTCAAACTGTTCAGTAGGCACGGATATGTAAGGCACCAACGGCCCAGTGGTGCACACCACAAATTTTTCTTTTGCGGCAGGTGCGAACAAAGGCAGATAGAATTGGAGTCAGAGTTGGGTCATCTAGCACCAAAGACCGGGTGTCACACTACATCCAGGCAATCCTAAATGTGATGAATGCCTACGCTCATAAAGGAGCTCAACGAGATGTTTTTAGTCGGTAGTGAGACACTGTAAGCTGAATAGCATTTTCTGCTAATGCTATTGCAGGTGGTGGTGGTGGTGGTGGTGGAAAAATATTATTTTTATTATTATTTCTTTAATACTTGAGAGAACCGGGCATTGATAAATTATTCAAAAAGTTGAACAGCAAATTTTCGAGAAAGAAAGATGCCTTTTGTACGTGATGAAGCTTGACACAATTATATTAACATTAAATAGGTATAGAAGCGTACATTTTCTAAAAAATGCCTACTTCAAATTGGTTTACTTTTATTTGGTTCTTAAGATACTATCTTGCGAAATAAGTACATAGGATGAAATTGTTGTGAGACGAGTGTTCATAGATACTTATGTCTACTTATATATAGTAGTGGATATGGTTAAAATAATTTCAATGTAATTTTTTTAAATCTCAATGCGTATATAGTATAAAATGTTTTAGTAATTATTTCTAGATAGCAATTTTATTTTCAATATGCTTTTTAGGTTACATGACTTTTAAATATAAATTTAACATAACTATAATTATCGTGTGTAAGGATGATTTTAAGTTAAAACATTTTAACAATTTAAAACACAGTTTAAATTACTAAAAAAACAAAATAAATAAACTTTTTACACCTAGTTGTGTGTTTCGAAAAAAAAGATTACATAAGAATTTGTTGTAAACATTATTTCGCGAAATATTATACAATGTTAACAAAATTTTCTAAAATGATTAATGCGTTTTAAATAGTTTCTTTATATCACTTAATTTTACGTGAATATTTTTCAATAAAAGACTTAATACAGTGAGAATTGACGTTGGCGAATACCACTTTATGGAACTTTATAATAAAGATTCCTTCAAGATGGGAAATTCCTGGCATAGTTGGTGAGTCCACAGAATATCTGGGGCTGTTTATATTCGCGCGCCCCATTCCTTACTTTAATAAAAGACCTTTCGCCACCAATCGATAATAATTTTGTATACTAACAGCAGTATATTTTTTATTTTTCAGGTTTTAAACGACAGCGTTCTAATGTCATCAAAACCGTTCTGTAATTTCTTACAAGAAAAGCAATTTTATTCCTATGAATACATGTAGCCTGTATATTGCAATGCGCGTGGTTTATTTTAGACTATGGCTAGTACCGTGTCACCATATAATGATTATTAAGGGAAATGTTGTAGAATTAATACAAATTTTATGTTTATTATGAGTGCAATTGCATGTTAAAAAGCGTCTGCGATGTACACTATGCAATTATGCGTAAATAAACGTACACTAAATACAATAATTGTAAATAAAATTATGAAAACTAAATATCTGCAGAGACTGTTTATTGAACCAGGGAAACGATATCTCACTTTAACTTGACCGTTTGGCATTTGGTGTGTCTCACGATAACGTTTGAAAGTTTACTTAGAAATTGGCACGCGTGTCCAAACCTTTACCCCAGAGAATCTTACTGTTATTAATATCTACTCACTCAAAAAAACACTTGGGCAGAGGGCAAAATGAAGGGGTTAAAATTTTGAACAAAATCAGAAAGAACCGTTTGGGATATCAAATTAAAACGATGTTTAACTATATTCTGAATATAGTGTTCAGGTTTGGAAATTTCAAAATTTTGGGACAAGAGGGACCAAAAATTGAATTACGGTTTTGAAAAAATGACAAACAACCATGTAGGACCAAATTAAACAGAACTTTAGCCAAACGTTGGGTATAGGTTTTGAAATTTAAAAATATTAGGATAGCAGAACCTCTAAAATGAATAAGAATTTTGAAAAAAAAAATAGTAAAATTCCCTGTAGTATATCAGACTAAAGGGAATTTTAACCCAACTCTGTATGTACTGTTTAGACCGAATTTGAGGGACACCAAGAATTAAAAATGGAAGTTGAAGTTGTGAAAAATTTTTAAAGTCAACCAAATTATCGGGAATTTTATTCAAAATACGAATTGTGTATGCTTAATAATTTGGCAAAAGTTAATTTTTTATCAACATCCGTTGCATCGGCTTCATAAAGTTTGTAATCTGTGATTGTAAAACCTATACACTTACAATTGATATTTTACTAAAAATTAATAGAATAACCAAAGTTGTCATATATTTTTGTTACTTTTTAAAGAACAGCAAAATCTCTACTAACCGTGATAACACGCGGTGTTTCTCGGTTGACACTAGCAATTTGTATACGAGCAACTTAATCACACTTTTATACAATACAATTTATTAATTTGGTTTTATCTAATAATAAGTGTGTTCAGTAAATAGTAAACGGGTCCCCCAGGTCACAGGGCTAACTAGTTTTAAAACGTGGGAATTCTTAATAAATATATTATTTTTCGATCACGTGGTTCCATGTAGTTTAGTAGAACGGGAGATAGGGTTTTAACGATACACGTGTCTCTTTTGACATTTCCACAAAACAAAAACAATTTCTTTCATTAAATTCAAAAATAATTTAAACTTAATACTAGAACTCGTTCACTAATTTGAACGAAGTAAATAAATAATAATATTAAACTTTATTTGTAGTGAATTTATATTACTACATAAATTTCAATATTAGACTTTTTTATATCATCAGAAAAATTAAGAACATGCCGATTGCACTACTAACTTTTTTAATTAAAATAAGAGTTGTTGAACGGACAATCATACATTAAACATTGAAAATTCCAAGCAATCGGATTTGTGTTAAAATTTCACTTAGTCTGTCACCTTTGAATTTTGTGATCCCTTTCTCCGGCCTGGGGCCCAAAAAATTCGAAATTTCTAAAACTGTATACTATATTCGAATTTAAAAACCCCACATGGATTTTTGCAATTTTATCAAACTTTTTACCCACTTTATAGGGCTTTAGTGTCCGAAATTTTTGAAGTTTTCAAAAAGTAAACACTGTATTCAGATTGTGGTTAAAATTCCTCTTAAGATGACACCCCACATGGACTTTCTCGATTTTTTTACTATTTTTACCCCTACAATTTTGCCCCATACCCACTATTTTTGTGTGAATCAATCTCAAAAACAGTAGGTTTCCCCAAGGTAATGCACTGGCTTCGCTCGTTCAAAATGCTAAAAGCATGGCAAAGTAAATGTTATATTATCGGCATCTAACTATATCTTTCCGACGAGAAGATGGCTAACGTGGAATATGTAACTACTGTGGTACTGTGTGTGAGTATAAAATACAGGAATGAGATATTTCTGATTGACCAGAGGGAAAACGAGAAAAGAAGGTGGAAAGAATATGCGGAGTTTGATTGATCCCAAGAAAATATACTCTGATGAAGATCATTAAGAACATATGCCTACATAGAACTATTTTATACAGAGTTTGGGTCTCTGAAAAACTTTTGCATAGCTTGAAGAATTTTTCAACTTCCAAACATGAGTTTTGTTTTATAAATACAAAGAGGCAATGTAGAAAAACTGTGTATTTTTCACTTATTATAATTACTGACATAATGAGAGAGAATTAAAGCAATGATTATCTAGAGGTACTTAGGGTAAAATAAAACCTATTTAAAACAGCGTTGGCATAAATGTTTAAAGTACAAAGTAATTTAGAGCCTGTGTATAGTATAAATAAATATAAAACCTTCTGTGCGCAGTGTATATATTGTTACATTACAGAACAATATAAGTGTTTATCGAATGTTCCAGAGGAATCCGGCTGAATGTTGTGGCGTACGTGATTTCAACATGCGCTCGCGAGACTTTTCTGGACGTCGCGAGCCCCGCGACTGTGTCAAGGCCGCAATAAATTGCGTCCTAGTGTAGAGCTGATGCGTAGTGTTTTCTAGTAGACGCTTATTAGCGAATATTCTGTAACCTTGGCGGGGTATAAATACAAGTATTCGGCGGCGTTCAGTTTCAGTTTGAATTGCGAATTATTGGAATGCGGTTTGTAGTATTGTGGCGAAGTATTAAGTGTTTTATAATCGTGCGAGACAATTGTAATACGTACGATTGTGTTTTATATCAGTTAACATTTTTATTGTGTGTGATCAATTTTTAATTGATTTGTTGTAAAAGGCTGTCTCGTTAATTACAAACCGTTAAATTGTGATAATTAAAGCTGGTGATTAGTGACGTAACTGGTGTCTTGTGTTTTGTTTTCCACTATACCTACGACGATCAGTAGACCGTCGTAACAATATTCATATTTCCTTACACTAGCGTGTTGGTAGGAATACTAGGCCACCGATTGACGGGGGTGGGGTGGAAGGGGATGATGTCACGAACAGCTCCCCTCTTGACCTACCTCAACAACAATGGGGTCATTGTTTTATTAGGCGTCTATTGTTTCAGTGTTGAAACAATGGTTTCATTGTTTTCTTTTGTTTTCTAATGCCGCCTGTTGTTTCAGTGTTGAAACAATAGCCTATTGTTTCAGTAGCACATATTGTTTCAATGCCGTCACTGGCTGTTGAGGTAGATCATGAGCTTGAGGTCATCACCACCACCACTCCCCAGTCCAATAGCCTAATATTCCTACCATGTTGTACCGAGGGGCGTGGCGGGCTATGTGTGTGTGTGTGCGTGTGTGCATGTGCAAATTTTTTGAAAAATATTTCGGTGTAGGTTGCGGTCATCTTGAGGTCGATGCCGTGGTCCAGCTCTCGACTATGCGTCGCTCACGAGTGCTGAGAGAAGACTGAAGGGGTTAACCAAGGATGTCTGTTTATATAGACGAACAATGCCCCTGCCTGTCCTACTAATGAGCGATACCTTGCTCACAGTGATACGATTTCACAACAACCCGTAACTTAATAACCAATCAAACCCGGTCCGTGAGATGTTACTTCGAGCGAGGTCAATGAAAGACTGAGCCCTTCAACACTGTGACATTCATATAAATGGTGGCCAGCCCAGGAAACGAACGATAGAATCGCACGACAACACAAAATTTACCCCTGTTAAAAGGGTTTACCTTGTTAATACTTTTTACTAACGTGGTACCAACCTCCATTAACTAAAAATATGAAAAAATGTAACCCACATATATAAAAATGTAATGAATAAATAAATAATTAAGCAATAAACAGCAATTTATACAAATAAAAACAAAAGATGATTTATTTTAAAATCATACATGTATTAGAAGAATAGAAGAAACTCTTAACAAATAAGTAATAAAAATAATTAAGCAATAAACAGCAATTAAAGATCACAATACGTGCATTATGTCCAAAGTATCGCTAGATTTGATACTCTGTCTTTAGATATTGTTGATCGTAATAATTATTGTAGATTAATATATTAATCGTATATTCAACAAATACAAACTGCGGATTGTAATCTATTTAACTGATACCTAAAACCGACAAATCGACATTTAACTATTTAAAACAAAACCACGTCTCTACCCCAGAGAGATGAGCTTGTTAATAGCATACTCGAGACAGATGCGAGGGTGAAGCGAGTCTCTGTGTGCATGTGTGTGCGTGTAGTCACCCCAACCAGCCTGATGAACATACACTTGTAAACACGACCATCAAACAAATGACTTCTATTTACTAAAAGAATTCTGTGATGAGTTTTTTTTTAGCAAATATTTGTAACAAGGAACAATTATTACTAGTATTAGCCTTGATTTGTAACAAGATTTATCACACAAGTCCCCTTTAGTTAAACGACAGATATCGATAAGGCGGAAAAGTCATGTGTAGACAGCAGTAATTTTTTATTTTCATACGGAAAAGTGTACCTTATTTTAAAAAAAAGCATTCTGAAATAATCATTTTTGATTTGTAAATAATTTGAATAAATCCGTAATAGACACTACAATTAAAGTAAGCTTAAAGTTTTAACTGGTGTTTACTAATTACTGTCACACATAGACTCGCTTTGTTCACAAAAAAAGACACATATCAGAGGTGCACGTAACGTGATTTGGTCGATGCCTACAAGTAAAATAATCATACACGCTCGCGCGCGCGCGCACATACACACACACACATGTTTAGAAGCGAAACAACTTGAAATATGAATGTCTACTATAACAACACACGGTTTTATTTAATTTGGGAACCCCACGCTTTGGAGCGCCATTTACAACACTACCAAATTTATGTAGTGTTTAATAATTGATGTGTGACATATCTTTAGGTACATTGCATTACATTAAATTCGTGTGTGTGCAAGAATGAAGGTTGTAATAATAATAATAATAATAATAATAATAATAATGCTATTTGATTTGTTTATAAATCATTTCAATTTTTATTAACACTTTTTTTTATTTGTTTTGCGGTTTAGAAATTATTATTTGTCATTTTTATTACGTATAATTTGCAATCTCAGATTACACGTTAATTTCTTATTTATTTTACGATTCCAAATGATTTGTATTTTTTTACGTACCTACTACGTATAATTCGTAGTCTTATTTGACACAAAAAACATATTATAAAATCTTATTGCAAATACATTGTTATTAATTTTCTATGATGCTCTCAGCTAGTTCAATTATCTTACTGATTATCTACTCTTTAATTTTTCATATTAATTTCTTTTTGTTATGGCATATGCATTGCTTTCTATTAATTTCCCTGACATGATCGTCATTTACTACTAACAATTATATTTTACATTACAGTTACTGCTGTAACTGTAATCATAAATCACTGTCATCAGTTACAGTATCATATTACGTACAAACAAAAACATATCTACACTATACAGTTAGTTGACTCATACTAGAATCGAATTGTTTATTCATTTTTTTCTTTAATATTTAAAGTCTTTTGGTTCGGTCTCGGTTTCTTATAAATGCATGGTTATTTGTCACCTTGTTATTGTGTGGTACATCTAATGCGTGTCTTCTTCGGTCCTGGATATGGATGATCCTCTTCAGTCCTGGAAGTCCTGGAGTCGGGTATTCTAGGAGTCTAGTCGTCCCCCGTCCGCTGGATGCTCGTACTCTGGATCATTGGATGCTCGTAATCTGCTACACTGGATTCTCGTACTCTGCTTGTGGTTCATCTACTGTGGTTGATCTTTCTAAGTAGATTCTTTGGCTGCCATGGTCGTCGATCAAATCTAGAAGTTCTAGTTGTTGGACATAGCCTCCGATTACATTAGTAGTCGAACGAAGAAAATTTGTAGTTCTTTAGCAGAGCCTCCGGCCGTTAAAATGTTCTGACGAAAAAAAGAACGATGTTTGCGCGTCCTCGTAATTATACCCAGAGCGCCGAAAATCGTGTCTCGACAATACTCTGCATGTTTGAAGTTGTTAAGAGCGTCACTCTTACCTCATGCTATCTAATGATATTCAATTTGCTCGTCTTCGCGAATTGCGAAGTTTTTAGCACATTATCCGATATTCATTCGATCGGTAATTTTCTAGGCGTTCATCATGCTCAAACCGTATTTCTTTATCTTAATTACTCTAATTACTATAGATTTTTAAGTTCCTACACTAACTCTTTTTGTATGTTTTTCACTATTTTTTATACACTTGTTTGTTATTTTTAACCACACATTTTGGTGTCTTTAGTTTTTCGCTACCATGCACACAAGCATTATAAATTAATTTATATCGTTACTGAAAAGGATGGTGCTTTTCATGAATGAACTAGTCGCACTCACACAAAACTTTTACGTGTGTACACACATGCAGAGAGCAGCTGGCTATACTCCCTGTCTTAACATGCAAGTTCTATTACAGTTTATGTTGCAGGCTGAATGATTATTATTAATAAAATGCGTTATTTATGTCTTCTAATCACTTACTTAAATTACTTGGTGCAATGCACAGTACTCAACCTATTTGTACTGTTGCACTACGGAAAACAGTGACCAACCACAACTTTCTATACGCGAAAGTCCGAATGATTTGTAACAATATTTATCACATAAAGTCCCCTTAGTTAAACGACAGATATCGGCATGGCGGATAATTCATGTGTAGACAGCAGTAATTATTTATTTTATACGGAAACATGTACCATATGTTAAAAAAAGCTTTCCGAAATAATCAGTTTTTATTTGTAAATAACTTGAATAAATCCGTAATAGACACTACAATTAAAGTATGTTTAAAGTTCTAACTAGTGTTAACGAATTACTGTCACACATAGACTCGCTAACTCAGAATTTTTATAAACAACGCTGTTTTCGGTTGACAACTAGAAATGGCATTTTAACATAATGCAACACATTTACTACAGGGGAAGTTACATCATAAAATAGACGAAATTTTTATGTTCATATCACATCAATAAAAAGTGGTTGTAAGCCAAAAAGTGTTGTTAGTATACGACAATTTACTTCTAAACTACATGTATTTACGTAGTCATCCGAAGTGCACATTCTGGAGTAAATATCCCTTCTGAGGACAGAGCGATAGAAATTTCGACCTCAGCGAACCCCTCACTCGTCGACGTTTGATAAAAACCACATGCTCACCATTAACGTGGGAAATAAACAAATTGTGCAACACCGCTAAGCTTACCCTTGGTCTTATCCAAACGGGTGAACGAACTTTCACCCCATTCACAGGAATCCCGGTATCGACTTTTGAAGGATACATGTTGTGTGTGTGGAGTGTGATATGTTCGAATCACACCCCAACTCAAATCACACGCATTATTGATATCAAGGAATACGTGACTCTGTTGATATCAAGGACGCCTCCACAGATTATATTCATTTACAAGTGAAAACAGCGTAGGGGATTACAGAAGCTGTTACAAGTAAATTTGAGACAGATGGATTGAATCCTAGTGATTTCAGAGGTCAGTCGTATGACAATCAAGCAACAATGGCTGGTATCCATTCAAAAGTTCAGAAGAGAATATTAGATTTGAATCCACTAGCTGTGTTTGTTCCCTGTGACAACCATTCACTTAACTAGTTTGGAGTTCATGCAGGTCATGTAAATGTTCAGGCAGTGACATTTTTTGGAACAGTAGAACGTCTATTCACCTTCTTTTCCTGTTCCACTCATAGATGGAGTGTTCTTAAAGACTTCCTAAATATTACACTAAAAGGACATTGTGATACCAGGTAGAGCTCAAAAGCAGATGCGGTGAAAGCAAATATCCACTCAGCTGGATGAAGTGACCGCCGAACTGGAGAAATTGAGGGATACGCCGACTGAAACAATTGATACGATGGAAGATGCAGCATTAATAACTAATGGGATAGAAAACTTTAAATTTTTGACCTTTCTCTTTTTCTGGACAGACATTCTTTCTTCTATGGACAAAATCTAGAAAATCTTGCAGACCAAAGAAATAAGGTTTATTCAAGCATTGCCACTTCTGGAGACGCTAACGGACAAATTAAAAGCTAACGGAGGCGCACGATGCCAAGGGAGTATGCAAACGATTCTGCATTAACTGTTCAACAAGAAATGCAACGTTCTCCAATAGAAATTTTAGACAAATTGTCAGTTGAAATTTCAAGCCGTTTCTCTAACATAAAAGAGTTAGAAAAACGCTTTGAGTTCCTCTGTAGATTTGAGGCGTACGTAAATGATGGGGATACACACATGTCATTTCTAAGGCAGAGCAGGCATGAAATCAATGGGGTGTCAGTACCACAAAAAGGATAAGAAGAAGCGCACGATGCCAGGGAAGTATGCAGACGATTCTGCATTTACTGTTCAGCAAGAAATGCGACGTTCTCTAATAGAAATTTTGGACAAAGTGTCAGTTGAAATTTCAAGCCGTTTCTCTAAATAGAAGAGTTAGAAAAACGCTTTGGGTTCCTCTGTAAATTTGAGGCGTACGTAAATGATGGGGATACACATTTTAAGGAACAAATTCCCCAAATCAATATTAAGCGCGCAGTGCTTGCAAAACTGTATTACATGACATAAATAGTGAAGAATTGTTCAGTGATTTGAAAGACGTAATACTTTTATTAAAAAGGCTAAAAGTTAACGGAGAACAAATGGACTTTACACCTCAGGGACTGCTACAATACATTTCTTCAATGGGATAAGAAGCCTACAAAACACTAGCAACAGCTTTAAAAATGTGTCTTACTTTACCAGTGTCTTCGTGTGAAAGATCGTTTAGCGAACTTAAATTGATTAAATCGTACCTACGATCAACAATTTCTCAGGACAGAGTATAAAATCTATCGGTACTTTTAATTGGAAACGACATTGTTTCGTCTATAGATTATAGTGATTTAATAACCGACTTTGCAGCAATTAAAACCAGGAAAGTTACATTTTAGAACGTTTCATTTTAAATATTTATTAAATACTAAAAATAATTATTAAATGTTTATTAATAGAAGACGGAACCATTAACCTGTAATGGTAAGTGATTTATTTTATTACTTTTAATTCAGTCCTTTGTTTAACTTTATGTTGCTTTAGGATATTGTTTTGACGATGCGCTTTAGACCCACAAGGAATTTGTATATTTATTAGAACATTTTTATGTTATAAATTAGTTATATTACTATATTTTTTATAGTCTACATTTGCTACTAATAAATGTATACAAACTGAATACCGGTAATATTAAACTTATAATATGTAATTTCTTAATTTTAACTTAACAAATATTCTTAAGACGTTTTTTGGACGTGCTTTCATATACAAATCTACACATTTGCATTTATTAAGTACTCTGTTCACTGAATGGGCTTAGTTCATTTTTGCTCTTTTGTCCCCTTTTAATTGTGAAGGCGAGGCGGCCGAAGATCTTGCCCCGGGCGCCAAAAAGCCTAGCTACGCCACTGTAATCATAATAACTAATCCTCCCTGGATTCTCACGGCAATAATTTTGATTTAAAGACTTTTGCAAATACCATTTTTAACCTAGGTCTTGTTAGATTTTCTTGTAGAGAGGATTAGTTGTTCTGTAAGAGATTGTTCATACACATCCTTCCGCTATAAGAATTCGGCATCAAAATCCCGCCGCTGGTTCCCAAACAAACGCATACCTGTGACTTTATTGTATATTATGCGGTGCTAATGTAATGTTCCATCCTCTACAATAACTTATGTAGATTAGGGGATACTTTCTGTGATCCCCTCCGCTGTTTTTACTTCTGAAGGACTAAAATCTATGAAGGCTTCCTTAATATCAACAGACTTGCGTTTAATTTCAACAAATCTTATAATCTGAGACATTTGTTCTACATGTGCAGCATCTGATGTTGTGTCAAATATAATACTAGAGTACTTCGCCTTCTTACATGCAGTAATAATATATTTGCGCACTCTTCCTTTTAACAGGCTTATTATTTCATTTTGAATAGTTGGCAAAAGATACGATATACACCCAGATTTACGAGAGATTGAATCCAAATAAGATCTCATGACAGGGTCAAATTTAGCTAAATATTTTAACAAAATAGACTGTAGCACATTCTTTTTTAGAATCTTCAGTAGAATGTAGCACATTGCCGAGGAGTAAGCAACCTTCTTGATAAGGAGCTTGTTTGGTCCTCGACAGCGAGGAGCGTTCGGCTTTGACATCCGATGAGTACTACATTCTACTGAAGATTGCCTCCGGAGGTGTGGCCGAAACGTATAGAAATACTAATATAAGCAATCGACCACGGCCCAACAGTCCGGTTTCTAATCTACCGGATAACAGAGTGAAGACTAAGCACACGTTGTAGACTCAACTTTATAAAGAGTAGGCCTACGTTGTCAGCAGGTTACGAGTACGAATGCACGTCAACGCTAAACTCTGGCACCATGTGGAGTTGTAACTCGAATCCACAGCAGGCCACGGCCTAAAATTAGTTACGCTTGGAATTAATTACATATTTTCTAGTCCGGCATACAATTTGTCGAAATTCGCTTGTTTTTAATCAGGTCGCTGCACTGGCTTGCAGACCCAATAGTTTGCTCCGTTCCAGTTGATTACCCCCCAGCAAAATGTTTGTTAAAATTAATAAAACTTCACATTCCCCTCTGTATGCGTATTTCTCAACACGTCTTATTTCAAAAGTCGCTTACTGCAAAACAACTTGTTTACACATTCTAGATGTCTAGATTTGTGCTTCTCTCTCACTGTCTCTCTCTCTCTCTCTCTCTCTCTCTCTCTCTCTCTCCTTCTTTCTTTACACACTCACACACAGTACTTTGTGGTAACCCTTGTATGTTCATTGGAGTGTTATATATTATAATTTATCACATAATCAAATAATAAACTCTTCCTGCAAGTGTAGGCTTAACCATTACTACGCCTTAGGCAAAGTTGATTATTGTGACAGCTTATTATTACGCAATAACGCGCGCACCAGATGACCCGCATATGTTACGTTTATGTACTTCCTCGTTTTCAGGACCCACACAACCAATTGCCTAACGCAATCAAATATCCAATTGAGTTTACAAGGAAAGCAATTCGTATACCTTAGCAATGCAGCCATCATTTTGTACTGTCTTCACTGTGTAATTTCTGCCTTTTTGTACGTCGCAATTTCCCTACGTAATCCTGCAATTACGTTCTTTAGACCATATCTAGGACTCCACGCAGTGCGATAGGAAATATTTAGGTCAGTGCTATTGTTGTGCGAAGCTGCAAATTGAATTCTCTATCGCGGCAGGCAAGGACGTCCTGATTCCAAATAATTGATTAGAACATCTGATTCGTGTCGTTGACCTCTGCTGTCGTATTGACACTGTTACGCCATTACAGAACGTTTCGGCTATCCCAGCTGTAATGTTGTGTGCGTACGTGATTCTCGGTACGGGGGGGGGCAGGGTAAAGCTTCATAAATTCAAGCGTTTAGTGAGACCATCTATATAATAAAATTAATAAAATATGTTATATACAAAATTAGAAAGTATATTAATAATTCTTAGTTAGTAAACCAGGGAAAATTTCATTTTTTAATGATCAACAAACCTTTCTTCATAAGTTGTATTTCCAGTTATGTTTACCTAGAACAAATATACTGTAGGCCTATAAATATAAACAATTTCAGTTCTTCCAATTCTTATACCCAATTTTCATAAACGCATCCTCTGCCTTAGGCATACTGTCACAAAATGCTCGGGAGTAGTAGTAGCAAGCTGAATCATTCACAACGCAAAGAAATTTTCAAGTTGCCAGTCAGGCAATTTTCAAAGAAATTAAGCCATATTACTCCTTTGCGTATCTTATCTTCCATTTCCCAGCACTTATCAACACAAAAAACCAAAACAATCACAACAATAACGAATTAAGAAAGAGACAAGCAATGTGTACTTTAACGGACTACGTACACGACCGAGTAACCGACCGCACTTGTATCAGTAATTAATTATTAATAAATTACAGTCTTTTATGATTCGTGAACAAAGCCATCGAGGTCTTGCGGTGTTCCAAAACAAGTCTTTGTTTGTGTAAAAGGCACGCATTTTATTCCAGTTAATTAGGTGTCTAGCGTTTGTTATTTTTTTCGAACAGAAATATTATTTTCACGTATATCATTCAAATCTGTCAAACATTCCCCATACAAGTTTCTTCGAAAGAAATAAGAATAATAAATTTATGGTAACTAGTCGTCTGATAACAGTACAGATGTTGACAAATAGTGCTTACTGTGCTCGCAAGCATAGAAACTGTCTCCTGTTTGACTATTTGTTAGTTTTTATTTATAAACAACTGGAAACAAAATTTTATAATGCTCGGAACATTGGGGGCGACTGCCCCGTTAATGACAGCTCTCAGAGGAAACGTTGCTAAAGATTAAGTTACGCAAGGGATTGTTGACGAGAACCAACCAGTCTTAGCTAATGACGTATAGGTCATCAGTATACATGATGCAACCGGAGTGATTCTAGGAACACTACTGGTTGAGCGGAATACTCATATTCCTGGTAAATTTGTGTTCGGGTAACACGAGACTGAATTCGAAGATCCGGGGAATTATTTTTCGCAAGTAGACCAGCTATGTAGATCGCGTGGCCAAGTATTACTTAAGAGGTGGTTTGCCAGTTCGGGACGAATAGGCTTAAGGAAGGGACAATGTTACGCCATTGCAGAACGTTCTACATGTTTCTCAACTATCCCAGCAGAACCACCTGTAATGTTGGGTGCGTACGTGATTCCTAACATGCGTTAACGAGGCTGTTCCAGACTCACCGGTCCGCGCGCACTGTGTTCAAGCCCACAAGTAATTACTCTCTAGTATTTTTGGTAGTGCTGACGCGTATTATGGATTACATTGAAACCTCAGCGGGGTATAAATATAAGCATTCAGCAACGGTTAGTTTAATTTAAGTAGCGATTTATTCAAGTAAGGTTCGAGTTATTGTCGGGCGAGTTACACAGTGTGTCTCAAGTGGTGTATTAGTGAAAAGTAATTATAGTACGGATTTATTTATAGTTGACATTATTTGTGTGGACAGATTAACTTAAATTGTTGTACGAGAATAATCGTGTTGAATAACTTGTTATTACAAACTATTAATTGTGATAATTAAAGCTGGATTTCAGTGACTTTATTGGTGTCTTGTATTTTGTTTTCCACTGCACCATACGACGATTAGTTAGACCGTCGTAACAGTGGTGTCAGAAGTGCGACAGAACCGTTAACAGTGGAAACAGTGGACACCATTTTGTACAAGAGTAGTGTAATTCGTAATTAATCTGTAAACCTGGATACCAGACAGACGATGGGAATTTTCCAGGCCCTGCTGCTGCAAACAGAAAATCGACAGGATGAGAAACGCAGATAAGAGGCGGAAGAGACAAAAGAAGAACACCGACGGGAAAGATAGGAAGGAAAAAAACGACAAGATGAGAAACCGGAAGAGAGACAGAAAAGTCTCCTGCTGGAAACACAAAAACGCCAGAAATTGAATATAAACTATTTCAAGCAAATGATGGAGGTAAAAATTTTGGAAAACTACATTGTAATTTTATCCGATAAGAATTATGTAAAATTCTGAACTAATTTACTAAACGCGGTTTCTGTATTATAAGTGAGCAGAGATAAGTATAATTCAGTATAATCTAATACAGAACAAATTTTTATACAATTCCATAGTTAAATATACTTAATAATGAATGTCCATAATATTTAATATTGTACACTACATATATTATGAACATTCTTTTCATAAACGACCAAATTCTACGGATTTGTGTGTGTGTGTGTGTGTGTGTGTGTGTGTGTGTGTGTGTGTGTGTGTGTGTGTGTGTGTGTGTGTGTGAGAGAGAGAGAGACAGACAGACAGTTTGCGTTTAGAAAATTATATATTATTACAATGCTAACAGTATACTTCTAAAAATATATTAATATTGTTTTCCTTATAGGCTACATATGTGCAGAATTATTCTGCGTATCAGGCAGTAATGTGTATTAATAAGTAATAAATTTGTTTATGTACTCAGGTGTTGTGGAGACTAAATTGACACTTTTCAACGTTTACATTTTTTATTGGAATTGTTGTTAAAAAATTAAATATTTTTAATAAATCTACTTATTTTTTATTACCTGTACACACTGATAAATTAACTCTATGTGTACTGTACAACCTAAGTAGAGTTTATTCCGTTTTTCAGGTTGCTGCTATCGATCCGACGTAAGAGGGCCTAGGTTTATACTGGAACCTAGTTATCTCGTTGTGTTCTCAAATTCAACGGGCGGTAGAGTCGATTGTACGGCCGAAGGCACTCCAACGCCGCGCATCGAATGGCTTCTGGCGACCGACTCGAGCCCTGTCACTACGATACCCGACGCAAGATTAATTCTGTCCAACGGCAGCTTGTACTTTCCAGAATTTCCCGGCGAAAGATTCAGACCCGACGTACATTTGGCAACCTACAAATGCTCGGCCTCGAATACTGCTGGCCGCATCGTCTCACTCGACGTCCACGTTAGAGCAGGTAATGTTTATTATATATATATAATATAGTTAGTGTCTATATATTTAAACATTTGCATTTTGTAATCTGTGGTAACCTTGAAGTGCTTACTTGTGTCCATAAAATTTCTCCGTGCATGTACAGACGAAATTATCTCTAAAATTTACTTAGTATTTTGTTAATTTGTATCTGTGTATGCGAGGGAAATTGATAAAAGACTATATAAGAACTGAAAGATTATTATACAAGACACAATTTACTCGTTAAAACTAAGTTGACAATTACACAGGTTTTATTTTTTTCTCATGGACAAGTTTCATTTTTGCTTTTTCCTCTAAATATTTAGGATGTGAGATCATCGTCGATTTGATGGAACGTCTTGCTGAAGAGTTTATATACCACAATAGACCAAAACCTTTCTGTCTTACTTTTTAAGACTACAACTAAAAACAGTATACAGTATTACTTATAACAATTTATTAATAGATTAAAATAGAAGAGTAGAAGAATAAAATATTTATTATTATAATACGTCCTCTGATATAATACTACGACAAGAATTGGGAAGGTTTGCAGGTGTAGCAGAGCACTTACGGCGTAAAGTATAATTGAAGGCTGTACTGTTCAGACGGAGATTTGTAGTAAAAGATAACCTGACAGAGGATCGTGGACGCGAACAGTTAGCAACGTTAGCAACAGACAATACTCGGTCTTTTCTAAAAGCATAAAATTTATTGCCAGGATTAATTTCCGACTATGTGTGTGCTAATTTTAATTTTTATTGATAAGCCTATATGTAAGAAACAATTACAGTGATAACGGGGATTAACGATAATGTTTTAAATGTTTAGTTATTCCTTAATTACAGTGATAACACTATGATTTACTCAGTGTAAGGAACGTAGTGATATGCTACATCAGGGCGTGTAATACCACAACTCTGAACAAGTTTAAAGCGGTAAATATAGCTGCTTATTAAAGAGCCAAACCATTTACGAGTGAGGTGTCCGTTAACTCCTCAGGATAACACAGTTGAATGTTAGTCGGACAGCTGCATTCGTCCGAGATGTCGTTGTGCCTTTTGTAATTAATTCGCAAGCGTGTGTGTACTCGTCAAACAGACCGATATTTAATAGACGCAATCTACGTTATTTATTTAGTTCTAGTTTTTCAGTTATCCACCTAGAGATACAAAATTCATGAAGTAAATCAAATAAAGTGTCCACAATAATGCGCTGTCGAACTATGTGAGAACTCCAGACGACAAGATTCGATATAGGTGTACGAGACACATGTTGCCTACGTGACTACCCTACGCATGTACAGCAAGCAGTGTTTTAAAAACAATAATTGAAGGACAATTCAAAGAAATACCAAATAGGCAGACAGACGGAAGATGCACAGGGCGTCATGCGCCTTAGTGTGTGTGCGTTGTTCAAGCCGGAGCCCGATGAGCACCAGATCGTTCGTATGTTCGTTTAGCACGAGGCCTTATGGAGCGGTCCACGAACGCATGATAAACCTGTATAACATGGGAAATACCAAATAAAATGATTCCAAAGTTTGCAATTCCATCAGTGCCTGAAAAATAACGGTCAACTGTTCAAACATCCATGACAACTCCATATTTCTAGAACTAGCTTTTTTAATTGGTTTATAATACTCAGAAAGATCTGTATGAACATAGAATTTATGATTACTCAAATTGTATATATTGCAACAATACATACATTTGCATATTTACCCAGTGCAGTATTTTGTAAATAATTAGTTTAAAGAGAGTAGAATAAATAGTTTAAAAATTTAGTGCGTGAAAGTACAGGCCTATACATGCGGTGGCCTGTCCAAAGCGTACACCTGCCCGATGGAATTGTTTACAAGTGTAAGTCATCGTTTGTGTGTCTGTGTGTGTATGCCAGTCCCGACATGCATTGTACTACGAATGAATTGTTGGTTTGTATTACTAAATCAGATATTGACATGATTAAATTAATTAATGTTTGTTACCTGTTACCAAAGACATATTACAATTCTAAAAGCACCATTAGAGTAAGGACATTTAAACGCGTATGGTGATGCAAAATTATTGCAGAAAAGGCAATAATAAAGACGTCATACAAATTAAAGTTAATTACTACCACAATTAGCTAGTAATTAACGACTGTGTTATATATAAATGACGAGTGAAAAATTACGAAGACAATGCAACCACTCGTTTGAAGATCACGTTTACGGTTATCGCGAAAACAGGCTAAAAAATGATCAGTTAAAAAAGGACACTACACACAAATTGACAAAGTTTTAGATGTCAAAAACAATATCTGACATGTCAGTTGGCCGTCTAGTATAAATAGCTCCGACAATTTTATACGATAGTCAGAGACTCAAGAAATCTTCATACAAGGTCACTATGTCCGTCTGGTGATCGACTTGAATTCATCATTATCACCATCATCTGCAACACACCACGATAAATGGAGGAGCACATGACCACCATCCACAACAAGCTATAGAATACCAAGCAAGCGTCAACACCATCATCATCGCCATTGTCATCAATCAGGACACACACACACACAACGGTAACTTCGACAATACGCAGGTGACAAATGAACAATTATATTTTCGTGTTAAACAAAGAATTCATAATTAACAGAATATGAAATAAACTAATGTAAAACTTAAATCTAATAATGTAAATATTCAGAGTAAAAGATGTAATTGTAAATTAGTGTTAAAATCATCATTTTATTCTGCTTAATTTTAAAAATTGGGGTGTTATTATAAATCATAAATATTCTTAAAGTAAATATTATTTTTATTAAAATATTAATAACTCTCTTTCAATTTTTATTTGGTTAAGGTAATATTAATTTTATAGATGAGTTGCTGTGATTTCGAATTATAATAATGATTCAAAGTCAGACACCCGTGCAATATAAAAGAATTTTATAATTTGTTCATCACATATGTTTAGGTATTTAAGATTATATGTTATTACTGTGTGCTGAACAGCAAAGATATGTTATGTTTTCAGAGTGTAACCTTATAAAACAGAATATTTTAAATTTCTTAGTTTCAAATTTTAATAATCAATTAATTTTATTTGCAAAATTTAATAAACTGTTGATTAATATTTTTACTATGTTTATATTAATTATTTCATGACATCAACGTCTCTCTCCTCTTGTGCAACCACATATACTTAACGCAGCAAACATACAAAACTCCTACGACCTAGCCGGTGTTTAAAACTATATGTTGCGTTGGGTACATGGACACAAGAGTATTCATTTTATATTACTCGTAACGTTGTAAGTATATCGCATCGACCGTAGTACATCATCATCACTGCCGCCGTCATCATTGTCATTACGTTCTTTTCCTCTTCCTGCTCCTCCTTTTTCTTATTTGTTGACTTTTTCCTTTTTCTTCACTCCATCCTATGTGGAATTGTCTGTACTCCTTGCTTCTGGTCCTAACGCTGCAAACCACACGACCATGCGTTTGCTTTTTCTACTCTGTCTCTGAACTTCAAACACTTTGTTTTTAGTTTGAAAGTGATATTAATTTATTCACGTCGTTTTCCTCACTGTTCCATTTACAGTGTTTTCATGTTTACCAAAATATACTTAGCTACTTTGTTCGGCTTTATTTGTAGCAGTTAGCAGGTTCACATAGATTGTATTACTGCTTTTTCCGTCCTAGTTTTAAACATGCAGTTTAAACGCTGATGCAGATAAAAAAGACAGACGACTTGGTTACCTTAACATATCCTAAAATATATATCTGGGGCGAAGAAGGAAACTATAGGGACTCAGGTGAAATACAATTAACGATACGAAGACACCCATTCACTGTCCATAGTAAAACTAATAAAAAGGTCAAGCCTGTTAAGCAGCAAGTAAAGCAGCCAAATAACCGAATGTTCTGCTCAAATATAACCTGCAAAACTCCATCAGAACCGTGTAAAAGAGATTTAGATAAACACAAACGCTTTGAGTGCCTAAACTCTGACAATAATTGTTTCAGCCGATCAAGCTACTCTCAAAGAGCTAGTAAGAACAACTGAATGCAAAGAATGTGTTAGGGGGTAAACATGTAATAACATGTGTATAGAAAATGGGGAAGAAGAATGTCAAGTGACTTTAAAATTCAAGAATATAAAATTCTAAAATTAACTAAACTAAGCGGCTGCGTGTAACAAAGAATACTGTCTGTTCATTCGTTCGTCTACTAATGTAATATAATAATGTAGTTTACCTACTTTGTTCAAAATAATGAGCCAGTTATGTAGCTCAGGGAACTTACAATCAACAATGCCGAAATACGACATCCCCCTTTTACTCCTTTCTTTATTGTCGCTCTTTTTTCTCGATAGACCTACTACGTTCTTATACAGATTAAAATCTGTACGTTCTTTTTTTTTACTTCATTACATCTTTTACGTTTTTATACATATTAAAATTCATTCTTCTCTTCTTATATATTGGTTCGTCTAAATTTCAAATTACGTATATCCTCTAAAAACTCTGAAAGATTATTCCACTTGATATTATCGAACGCCTCTTCAAAGGCCAAAAAGGAGGTATATATAGCTTTGTTTTTTTTATTCGCCTTTCAGTAACTAAGTATACTGTCAGAGTAGCTTCCGGTCAATCCTTATTTCTCCTAAAACCAAATTTGTTTTGATTTAACTCAAATTTATGCTATTTTTTGTCCTTCTAAGCAATATTTTTATTCGGATTTTTGTTGCATGTGATACTATGTTATTGTGTGATCATAATCACTCTTTTCTGAGCACGCATTTTTATAATTTACACAAATTATAAGAGATATCTACATTAAATTTATATCTTTTATTTAAGAAATAATTAAGGAATTTTTCTATTGACTATGTGTTAGATCACTGACAGAATTAATTTGGTGAGGAAACCATTATATCAATAAATAAATTTGATATACTCAGGTTTATATTATTTTTTCATCAACGCATGAACACTTTTATGCAATATATAAATGAAGTCTGTATTTTGACGGACATAAGCGTAGTGCACACGTATTATGCCGCTTCGCTTTCCGTTAGCTGTTCCTGCCAGACACTATAAAGTCTGTGCTGCACAACTCGCTCACTATTTACGCTTACGAATACTGTACATCAATTTCGGTAATTTTTGAATCATGAAAAAATTACAAAACTCTTGATTATTCTACTATTTCTTTAGTGCTATGACACTTGTAGAGCACAAAATCACAGAATGAACACTAAAAATTCAAAACATTCAGATTTCTTTCACAGTTTCTTATATAGTCTAACACCTTGCTGAATTTGAACAATTTTTTTCAAATTTTGATCTTTTTAGGGTCCTAGGGTCCCAACATTTGACACTACATTCATGTGTTAGTTAAAAGTATCTTTAATTTTATACCCTACACGGTGTTCTCCAATTTTTTACAATTCTAACCCCTCAATTCTTGCCTCCCTCTCATATTTTTGGGGGAATCGTCTCAAAACGATTGGTTTCTGTAGGGTAAAAGTATGGACACACGCCAAGCTTCACGGAAATCGGTTGATGCGTTCATACGTGATCCTGAGACAGACAGACAGATAGGCAGGCAAACAGACTAATGCCAAACTGCCAAGAACTGGATGTAAACTGAGAACTCTCTTTGCTCGTTCGAAAACTTGTTTAGTTATCCACATAGCTAAATCAAATACAAAGAGAGGTAGATAGTTAGAAGTGGTGTGTGTGTGTGTGCCTGATATTGAATCGTCTTGTTTAGAGTCATCAGAGACGTTGTGTTTTGTGGATTACCGTACTAGTGTTTAAAATACGAAAGTCAATATCACCACTAGTGAACTCACTGTATGTTTTGAAAAATTGAATCCTCAATCACATCTCTTCATATGCGTTCTAAGGAATTAATATTATTTGCTCCAGATGTCTTCGGTAGCTAATTTATTACTATATTCATTTGTGTAATATTTCCAGTATCTAAATGTACTACATGCTTGTTTTCCAATTCTAGTTTCTAACGCTTTTTATAACGCTTCAGTTCAAAAACATCACTTCTCTATCAAGTGTTTTTACTGTTTACAATAAAATTCTGTACAGTCACCGTGTTTTTTAAAAATTATATCCTAAACACTAGCATCAACTAACATCCCGATCCATAACAAATAATACAATTAAAAATTTTTTTATTAATGTACCTTCCTTGTAGAAAAAACACCTACTCAGCATTTGTGTTACGTGACTTTATATTATCTTGGCCGCAGAGATGTCGATTTTTACCTCAAATTCCTCCTCCTCTTCCATTTCTTCTTCCTTAGTTTCATCCATTGTATAAGTCTGGAGTATTCTGTTCCATTCACTATTCCTTTTGAAATAGATTGACGTTGGTATTGACGTATTTTCCCCTGGTGATTGCTGCTCTTGTGCGTTATATTTATATGACCACAATGGAATACACTGCTTTTCAATTTTATTTAACTTTCTTCCGTCTTTGTATGTTGTAAAATTACACCATTACTATAGTCTTCATTAGGTATATTTTAGGTTCACATACAACAACGTTTTGTACTAAGCTATATGTTATACGATACTTTTTTATTTACACTACGCAGAGTTTTGTTCCATGCATCAGAAAGGAGAAGAAGTCTATATAATTTATGCATAGAGGTTAATTCGTTTGATACAGTTAATAAGTTCACATACCTGGGTAACGTAATAGATAATGAAGGGTCCATAAACACGATGATACATGGCAGAATACAAATAGGAAAGGCCACATTGTGCTAAGAGTAGACTACCGAGAAGCAAACTCATTAGTCGTAACACAAAAATTAAAATATATGAGACACTTATCTGACAGGTTGTTACTTATGGAGGCGAGACATGTACATTAACAAAAAAGAAACAAGAAACACTGAGAAGGCTTGAGAGAAACATGGTACGACGTGTTTATATCCCTGTTAAAGAAGATGATGGATGGAGTATAAGAAATAACCAGGAGACAGATGAGCTGTTGAAGCATGAGGACATCGTAAGATTCGTAATACAATGGCTAGGTCACCTAGAGTGGATGGATGATTAGCGTATGTCAAAGAAAATCCTGAGGGCACTAGTCTATAAAAGCAGAAAGAGGGGCCGACCTAGGATAAGACTGTTAGACGATGTGCTGGAAGATCTAAAAAGAATGTGAGGGGTTACGCTGAGATGGCAATGGATAGGAGAAGATTGGTTTTGGATGCCATGGCTAACACTAATCTTGGGATTTAGTCCTAAAGACGAAAAAGAGGAAGAAGAATTTCGTTCTGTACTTACCCCAGTAAGTATTGTGCTTCTGTAACTAGATTTCCACTATGTTAACTATTTCAATAATTAGTTTCTTGCTATGTTAATTTCAATATCTTTAGAACTATGCCATCTCGACATATGGTACAAGCCATCCGAGATATTCGAAAACCTGAAAACTTTCAATTTTTCCTTCTCCTTTTCAACAACTTTTCCACAAAATAAAACAGCAGTCTATTTGTTGTATAAAATACGTACCAGTGTCTCTAGCCAGATAATAATATTGTTATATGATAGCAAATTAGGGTGCGGTGAAATTAACCTGACACCGAAGCGATCGAAAAGATTAACAATTTTATCCAAAACAAACTAGTTCACCAAAGGTGTCAATACACTCTCAAGCCATTATGTATATTCAATTTCAATAAGCATTTAACGTGATTTCGAAATATTTATTATTCGAAAATTTAATGTGTTTAAGTTTCCTTGCTTGTTTCTGGGGAACAATATTAATTTAATATTGTTTAATATTCATGGTTTCCGTCAATAATAACACCACCGATTTTGGTACTTTTTATTATTTTTAAAACTAAAAGTGTCTCCCATGAAGCATCCTCAGTGACTCGACTGAGACAGAACGGTAAGCCCCGTCCAGTCTTTTATAAACAGCTCCATAAATACCTGTCAAATAAACCAAGTTATTATTTCGGAAATTAAACCATCATACATAATAGAAACATTTAATGACAATAACATTTTACCATTTTTGTAACACAAATATTGGTTTTCCTTTATTACGACGATCCTGTCACGTTATTTAAAACAGGTTTCCAAACTCCCGACAACTTTTAGCTATTGTTTCTGTTAAAGTTTTCCTTATTTTTGTAAAATTCAATCGCCTCTCTTATCATCCGCAGATTATAGTTGTGGATCTTCTCTAAACCGCCGTTTCAGTATTTTGTAGTTTCTGTATTATTTAACTCCCTGAGCTGCAGAACTCTCAGTACATTTCTTATTACATAAATGTCTACATTTCAACTGATCCCACATCCCACATCCCTCCCTTAGTTACTCCACTGCATAGAGGGTACTCAGAAAGTTTGTTTCACACATATCACTGTCACAGTCTTTATTCTGTAATGTTGCAGATGTGGTGATGTTTAGATATTTGTTAATTTGTCATACCTGTTATTAGTCAGTTTTCTTCGGGCATGGTCGATGTTGGGCATAATCTATAGAAAGCTGTCATGCTGCTCGCCCACTTTTTTAGTGCGCAAGTGGAATATAAGAAATATTTTTAAATACTTACATTTGCGCTACATACAAGATAATTATAAGATTTTAAACTATATTTTTTAATTTATAAAATTGATTAAATATATTTTTTAACTATTTTTTTTACTTTTGGGACTCTTACATGAGTGAATACACAAACATTTACAAGCTACTGTGAAAGATCTCATTTTTGAAAACATAAACAGGTTTCTTGATTCAGACACGCAACAGAAAACTTTTGTTCTTTTTTTATTTATAGAAAAATTTTTCGCTTTGACTGTCACCGCAAGTGTAGAATATAAACATAGTATTACATTCTATATTAATTTTCTCTAGCATCATACATCAATAGTATTACCCAGTTAGTCGCAAACTGAGAGAGATAGCTGATGAAACAATCTAACGCACAACGTTTTGCAAAAGAAACTGTTTCGTGATGAAAATGTTTCAAAGATTTTTTTTTAAATTTTTAAAACAATGATAGGAAAAAGTTAAGAAGGATTAATACCGAACGGTTTTTATAATTGTCGTATAAAACGTCTAAAAGCAGCGCAAACCTTGGCGCCGGATTATCCATTAGCGAGAGCAACACAATACAAGTACTTTACCGTTTCAGTCAATATTATTTAATTGAAAACCTTTCAATTAAGTAAAAGCGAAATTCGAACAAATATCGCTTTCTACTGAATAAAGTTTGCGTTATACTGGAAAAGGAAACGGAAACTTACTTCAATTTATTTTCAAAAACAAATAAAAACAAACAGACAAAATTTGTAAGTAATTTCCAAATATTTCAACAGACACCAGTAATTTTAAACCAGAAACTATAACATATTTGTTCCAAATCTAGTCTTTTAGCTTATTAAATTTTCATTAGTTATTTTAATGTTATATCTGTTACATTCCTAAAGTTTGCTAAAGTACTGTAACAGGCCACTGACATGATTTGAGTTAGTGGAGTGACTGTCGGGCCCCGCTCAAACGTCTCCCTTTACTTTTTACGAATGGGTATAAACAACTAAATATAAGTAAAACCAAATTTAACGGAATATATTTAACATCCAAATCAATAGGTCAAAATTTATTTTTTACTGTTATTTTACCAGTATCAAATGATGTACTGTACTGTGAGAGTATAAATTGTTTGGTTAACTCTACAATAAAGCGGTGATTCCAGTTAAGAATGCACAGAGGCCACCAAAACATTCTCCAAGCTAAAATTGATTAAGAATTATCTGTGTAGCATGATGTTTTAAAAAAGTCTGAATGGACTTAGTGTGCTAAGTGTGGTATATGAAACGGCTAGATCTATTGATAATAATGAAATAATAAAGACTTTTTTATCTCGCAATGCAGTAAGATTAGAAAACTTTTAAATTAAATATAAAACTAAATTAAAGTTACCTGAATTTCATACTACTATTTTCTTAATATACTAATGACAATGAAATATTGTTATTTTGGCTTGTAAACGCTAGAAATCTTCAAATTACGCTTTTATATTACTCTGTACTATGTATTTGAATAACATGTCTGTCGGCATCCAGGTCACTTATAATGACAAATAATAAATAAATATATTTACCTTTTTCCTGTCTCGTGACCACATGTATTAACGCAATGATATTATTTACGCGTTTCGATACTATGTATCGTCATCAGAATATATATTAAATATAATCACTCAAAGAGGTCGTTAAAATTTAAAACTATGTATTGTTTTGAAATAGAAAACTTTAATTTCGTAAAATAAAATGTCTTTACATCAGAATGTTTTTCTTTAATTCCAATGTCAATAAAGTTAATGTAAATTATAAGGCTATTAGTATATGACAGAAAGTGCGGAAAGTTTCAAAGGTGAAATGGATGGTTTGTTTAAAAATGTGAGATTATCAAATGAAGTGTTCGATATAAAATTTAATATAAACATTCAATGCCTTCATCAATTTAAATTTAATAAAATTTTACTTTTTTCAAAATGCATATAAGTAAAATAAATATAAACAATTACAATCGGTTACTAGTGAGACGTCTGATTATCAGTATTTTTTTGTTACATTGGTCAAAGACATACAAGATACTAAAGAAAACACATAAAACTATTACTTTAAATAAAAGTTATATTTTATTGTGTATACATCACACAAGGAAAACGTTATTTTATTCGCGTTATATAATTTTAGTATTTGCCACATCTATGAAGAATTAATATTCAAGAGGGAACAGAAGCATGACTCATGGAGCGTGGTAGGAGGGCTCGCAAACGATTCCTGCAGACGGGCCCAAGAAAACAAAATTACACCACTGATTTGAGTATAAGTCATTTAATACAGTTATTGGTTTGGTCTTATAGTCAGAACTTGCAATCTGAACTACGTTAGTAAACAATTGGAATTTGTTTGAAGATTTATGTAAATTTTATTTATATTACATTTTTATGAACTAAAATTATTGCTAAGCAATTATCAAGTGATGATTATTAATATTAACAACTTGTGATTTATAGGAAAATTAGGCGGTAAGGTGTTTTTATACATTAGTCCATTAGTCATCACTATTTCTTTCTTATTGACATAATATAATATATAATATACATAGGCCTATATATAATATATAATATACATATATAATAATTGGCGTATTTTACTTTTCAACTAAATATTGCGTTAATCATATTATTGCATTAAAAAAAATTATTTGTTAATATATTGTTTGTATGTGTACGTTTACTGAAAATAAAACAACGTGTGATGTGAGTCTATTTATGTTTATTGTAAATATCTATTTTTTATCTAAAATACATACAAACATTGCAATTATTACGCCTTATTTAATTATCCGTACACTTTTATTTGAATATGAATTCTTTATACAAAAATCTCTCTTACTCCAAATACATGCGAGCAAACGTTTACACTTTAAATCAGTTCACTCGCCACCCGACACTGAACTTTATACTTCTGGCGTGCGTCTCACGACAAACTTTTTCTTATTTTTGTCGAATTCTACTCCCAAGCTATGGCTAATCCTATAGTATTGTTACTCAATACGGGACGTTCACGTACAATTGAGAACGTTGTTCTACACGTGTATCGCCTAGCCCAGCAGGTGAGTGTTCCTTCAAGGCCGTATCAAGTACGCTCTACAGTTTTCGAGTGCCTGTTAGATTATTATGGATTATTCTGGAACACTTATGCTACCTATTTAAACGACAGCAGTTGGCTATGTCAGTCGGTTTACGTCGGGCGATTACTCAGTGCGTCGCAAGTGGACAAAGGGATTAGTGAAAAGTGATTATTATGCTTAGGGACTCTATTAGTTGACATTATTATTGCGTGTGGACAAATTTAATTCGAATTATTGTACGAGTACAATCTTCTTGAATAACTTGTTGATTACAAACTGCTATCCGTGATTAATTAAAGCCGGTGATTAGCGACTTCATTGGTGTCTGTATTTGTTTCTATACGACGAGCAGTGAGACCATCGTATCAGTATTTTTTAACAATTTACATGTCCTGTTAAAGACACTTCTTAGAAATTGAATGAATAAAAATTTATCTTACATCAAAGATGAGTGGGAAAAGTTGAAAAAATTTACCTTTTTTCTATGAAAAGAAAAAGTGGATTTAATAGATTTAATGATCTAATAGATAAAGTCGTCTGATATAAAAAAGGGGACAAACTGATATGTAAGAACTATTGGGGTATATCCCACCTTTGTACCAAATAAAAAGTATTCACGACGATACTCCAAAAAAGATTAATGCCACTGCCAGAAACAACTGTTGGAGAATACCAGTCAGGTTTTAGAACAGGAAGATAAAACAACGGACCAACTATTCACAGTCAAACAAATCCTGAATAAATGCTAGCAGTTTGATCGGGACGCTTATAAGTTGTACATAGTTTCCATCAGGCATATGACAGTATATTGAGAGACAAATTATACGATATAATGCTAGAATTTGAAATACTAACAAAACTGGTCAATATAACAAAAATGACCATGACAGAAACACTCGCACAGGTGAAAATACAAAATGAACTCACCAAACCATTTGAGCTCACCCAGGGTCTAAAACAGGGCGATGGGCTAGCCCCTCTCTTCAATCTGTCTCTAAAATATTTCATAAGAAATATGAGTATAGATCGCTCAGGAGACTGTGCCGTGATTGGTACAAAGCATATAATCACGGCGCCGTTACGGTTTAGTAAATTTCGTATTTATTTCGTCTCGGACGCCCGGTGTGCGTTGAAGTCATGCTCGCGCATTCTGGTGACTGAAAAGGGAATGTGGGTTCACTGACGACTGTGCCAAGGACAGTTCAGTTTTCGTCACCGCTGATTCACTATCTATCTCTCGGCGGCGAAAATTTTCTCGTGTGCTCATCTTTATATCCGTATGGATCGCTAATCCATAAAGTACCTCTGGGTTTCTGACTCGTCGAAGTGCTCGAGAGATGAGGATGACTACAATTCCATCCGTGGTCATCTGTTAAGCAGGTAAGTTTTAACCTGAATTTCGCCGTCGAGAGAATGTAACCTGGGAACTCAAATCTTTCACCCTCTATCTGCAGTGAACAGTAACGGGGACCTCTGTGACCTTAAACTACACGCAGGCAGCTGATCGCCTTCTAACCACGGAATTCAAGGTGACCATTTTCCATAATTTCAAGCTCGAGTTTCGCAACAGAATTCACACGTGATTGACACCTTCTATAAATCAAATTACATTTTCTTGAACTTAACTGGTAGAGTGATATGAATAGACAGAACTTGACGTGTGCGTAGAAAATGTGCTCAGTTGTGCACTGTTTGTATTACACCATAGATTAATAAGGAGTCATAAATTGTATGCGGGTTAGCGGGCATCGCCAGCTCCCTTAATTTTTTTGTAAACTTAATGTTGTGTACCTTATGATATATATATATATATATATATATATATATTCTTTTATTCGAGCAAGTCCGTCTGAACTACATGCTGGAACATTCATGAATTACCACGTCAGCCTTGCTCATGCTATTGTCGGGTTTCACTTTTTTTTTAATTTAATGATGTTTGAAGTGGCTTACAGTTGGGCGGTGAATTCCGCTAAACCCTTGCGCTTATTATTTTAACTTTTAAATTTTTTATTTTCTATTCTTTTGTTTTTTTCACTCTTTCGGGTCATGTCTGTGCAAGGGATGCCTGGCTTGGGCATGCGGCTGGGGTCCGGTCATTTTGAATTCTGTGTGACTTTACATATTGTAAATTGCCGTTTTTAGTCTAGTATATATTTCTATTTAGTTGTTTTATGTAATTGTTCGAATTTAAGATTTCGGTTGATAGTGGGCTGGTTATGCTGGCTGACTTGCTGGTCACATGTGTCACTGCAGTATGTAATGGAAGTATTTCAAATCCTATTAATGCAGAACCAAGGGTCATTAATAATTATGAATTTATTTTATATAATAGGTGTTAGGCTGTTATGAAAGGGCACACAAAAAGAATTTATCTGTTTCTATGCTGTTATAGCACTCATATAAATAACATATCATTATTGATTATAGTGGATCACACATTGTAACTTTTATTGTTTAAAACTCTGCGTATGTGATTATTACAATCATAGAATCCTATATTTCTGATGAGCTATGCATATTTTTAGGCAGTTTTCTTGTTCATGGAATTAATTTGGCAACACTGTACGATATAGTCAAGTTAATATAAAACTTAGAAAAAAGGTTTGAAAACTAGGTACTTGCGGTATAAGATGTTGTGTGTGATTTTATCAGTGTGGTGATGTTTTTGAAACCAAACGTTAATAAAATTTGACTTGTTAATCAGGCTGTTTCATTTCCAAGTCCTGTCACAATGGGCCTGGTACATTTTAAGCTTCGTCTAGGTCTTTGGCCTAGTTTTTAAATTTTACGGGACGCCTTCCCCTTTTCAAAAAAAACTTAAATTAAAAAAAAAAATCTTCAAAACTTTGAGAAGGGGTAATGAGGCGGCTCAAATGGTAGCAGAGCGTGGTTCCGTACGTGACAGGACTTGTAAAATTGGGACGGAATTTTCAGGAAGAGATAACAATAAAAGAATTAAGAACATTTTTTTTAGACCTTGGCTACTGCACTTGGCAGTGAGTTAAGAGGGATTCGGGTTCTGTAATGGAAATGTGATATGGGACTGTTGTGCCGACTGAAATTTTATAAATATTATGTTTGATGTTTTGTAGAGTTATAATATGTGTTATTGTTATTGTTGTACTACGTATGTTGTGCCCTTTAGCTAATATTTGTGAATCAGAGACAAGCAGGAATCACGCCCGAATATTTCTTTGAGTATTTTGATTGGAGGATGTAGGTAACTTACTGGAGGCCTTTGGTGTTTTGTGTCCAAGAATGATGGGAGCGGTTTAGATACGTGTTAATTGTCAAGGGGATTTATTCACGAGTACATTAAGTTAGAATCCTCGTTGGGATGCGGTGTGGTCAGACCTGCGTCGTCATCACCGATGATAGCCAAAAGAAAATATTTATTAAAATGTGGTGTTGATGGGTTTTGAATAGGATGTTTGTTGTTGTTGTTAGGTATTTTGTATAGTGTGTGGCGGTGCTTTGTTTGTTGGGAATGTTTGTCATTGTTCGTGTTGTTCGTTTTCTTGTTCGGCGTCAGGGAAGTTAGCTCAGCATAAGTTATCTCTCGAGCCTTCGCTACGCTAAGGAACCCAGAGGTCACTTGCATGGAGGCAAGTCTTTCCTGTCTGTGTTGGGATGTTAGTGTTAGCTTGTTGTTTGTGTGCTGGTAATTATGTAAATGTTGCGGGTCATAGTCCAGTCTACTGAATTGAAAAAAGAAAGAGCTGTTATGGAGAGTTGGTCGGTTCTAGGTTAGTTTCTCAGTTGCTGTCTAGTGATACGGTAATTTTAATTAGGGTACGTTGTGAGGTCAAGTAAGGAAGAGGTTTTGAAAATATGGTTAAGGTTGTTCATGATAATGTTATTGCAATCTCGTATCTCAATCGTATTAAAAAAAAAAACTGTTGTTTGTCATTTGTCGGCTCTAGACGACATAGACATCCTGAACAGTAGACTGCAAGGGAAACATACTTAAACCTGAAAATGAGTACAAAAGAAGTAGGACAATCAATAAATCCCCCCCCCCAAAAATTATAAGTCAGACAAGGTCTACTCGATCCAGCCAAAATTTGATTATAGAACAAGACTGTATAGAAGCTGTGGGAGATTTCACACGCCTAGGAGCGACGATATCTTAAAATGCGAATGAAGAGACAGAGATAAGGAGAAGGATAGCTCTAGCCAACAAGGCCTACTTCGCGATTATCACCACCTTTAAGTCAACAGTTACTCATAGGCAGACAAAAATGCGCATACACAAAACTATCATACTACCCATCCTGTACTATGGCAGTGAAACCCCATAACACCAAGAGCAATAGATACACAAAGATAGTGTTACGGCATCACAGAACAATCTACGTGTTTATCGAATGTTCCAGAGTGATCCGGAATGTAAAGTGTGTGGCGTACGCGCTTGTTGACGCATTTTCTAGACTGTGCCAGACTTCGCTCGGGCGCACGGACTGAGCCAAAGCCGCAAGTAATTACGTCGTAACTATACTGGCGCTATCGAATAATCTAGTAATTTGGGGCAGTATAAATACCAGTACTCAACGACGTTCAGTTCAGTATTAGTGCGAATTATTGATCGTGCGGTTCGAGAGTTATAGTAGCGATATTACTGTGCACGTTCAAGTGGTTATTAGTTATGAGTGGTGTTTTATAATCGGACGGTATAATTGTAATACAATTGTGTTTAATTTTAGTGGACATTTTATTGCGTGTGAACAATTTTCATTTGATTTGTTGTAAAAGACAGTGTTGTTAATTACAAACTGTTTAACTATGGAAATTAAAGTTGTGATTAGTGACTTAATTGGTGTGTTGTACTTATTTTGTTTCAACTGTACCTACGACGATCGAGTAGACCGTCGTAACTATATTAACACAAGGAGCAATTGAACGCCTGAATATATTTGAAAGGAAGCTCCTGAGAGGCGGATCCTGGGCCCCATATATAGACAATGATGAGATATATTGTCACTTCAACGAATCAATGGTAGAAGTGTACGTAAAACTGAGGAAACTGCAATGGGCTGGCCATGTCGTAGGAATGGATGACAAACGAACACCTAGATAGTCCTTATGGAGAGTATGGACAACAAAAGACCAAACGGCTTCCAAGGAAAAGATGGGAAGATGCTGTCTCTGTGAATACAAGAGAGATGTTGGGTGTGTGAGGATGGGTGTGAAGTCCTTTGCTACTGAAAGAGAGAGATGGAGGGTCAGGATAGTGGAGGCCAAGGCTAGACTTCGCGCTGAAGCGCCATAGGAGGAGGAAAAGATAAAGTCAATAAAATAAATGCTCGAAACTTTAATTTAACTTAAAACAGTGATTTTCTCATTTTGTGCGTTCTCTATTTTCTCTGTCGTTAAAATATATAAATAGTTACTAATATATTTTAGTACGTCTTAATAAAAAACTAAAAAATATACTTCGTATTGTTTAAATTAGCAGCCATCCTTACTATTTTCTCTTACATTATTATATTTATCTGTTTGCAATTCGCATGTTTTATTCTTCGTATTGTTTAAATTATCAGCCATCCTTACTATAAAAAATATACACCTAAAAAGATAAAAAAGTACAAGGCCGTCCAGAGCCATTGCGGGTTGCACTCTGAAACCACTTAATACCACAACACTCCCTTTACTCGCTAACGTAAACAAGGTCGACTGTATTGTTGAGTATTTCCTTAAATTTTTAGATTTCCTAGTTATTCCTCAGCTTCCGTCTGCGCGATTGCAACCTGTTTACTGCTTCCCATCTTTTTCATTTGTATCAATTTTTCTTTCATGATGATTTTGCGAGAGTTCTAATAGACTCTCGGAATTAAGTAATTCCTCATGTGAATCAAGTACTTTCTCAGAAACCTGCCACTTCTGCGACATTACCGCCAAGTCACTGCACATTTATAATGGTAATTAATACATACAGACCAAGATACACAACGTAAAGTAGGGATTCCCTGTATGTTTCTAATCGACGTTCTCTAAATAAATCAGATTTTATGTGGCAGTCGTACGATAATCTGTCTTACCACTATTGTAAAAAATATTTAACTAAAAATGTTTTACGGTTTACAATACGGCTAATTTTATAGTGCTAGTATTTGAGACAAGCTCAGTTGACCGGTAAGAGCGTTAGATAATTGCAGGTTTGTCTTGGGACCTAACAATTTACTGGAATAACCGTTTCCACGTAGTGGGGTTTCGGTCGAATCGGCTTCATACAAAAGATAAAAACAAGTTAAGACTAATCAACGTTACTATCTTTAAGATGACGGAGAAACGTGTTATGACATCTAGAAATCAATACTATTAACGTAAACGGTAATAACACAGTACAAATTCCAGTTATTGGAACATTGTTTCCAAGATACTTATTGATTTGTTGACTTTCCTATATTTCATATATCCAACGTTGTTTGTTTAGTTTGTTTCATACAAACATATTTGTTTAGTAGAGTCACTACTATATTAGCGTACACAGAAAAATTCTAAAACACCCTAAACATTAAAAGATAAACAAAAGTTTTTAAATTCTTTTTATCCTCGGCGGCGCACGGTTTTGTTTGTGCCCCTCCCCATAAATACGGCCCGTGCATAAACGCTATATTTGTACGTCATGATAGGAAAGTACCAAATATTAACATGGAGTTATATTTCAGTTCTTGTTAAAAGTTTAGAAAGTGATAAAAAAATTCATTCTTTAACAAATTATAAGCGCTACCGTAATGCAGGGACAAAGTGGTTAATTTAGGCTCTGCAGTAGTTGCGTTTAACTTTTAGAACTCAGTCGTCGTGTTATAACTATAGCAAATAGTCTATGTACGTGTGTAATATAATATTTGTACTGCAGGCCTGTCCAGACAGCAAATGAGGTTTACACAAATAGCATCGGTAATCCAAAGAAAGGAATCAGAGTTTACCAAGTAATATTTGCTTGCTCAAAACTAGGTTAATTATTTGAAACTGAAAGAGTTAATGACGAACCAAAGAAGTGGCCTTATTACTTTCCAAGACACAGTGTATTTCCTAGAATAAAACTTCGGTTGGCAGTTGTTAAAGCAAGCTTTACTACTTTTCAACTAATCACGCTGGATTACTTTTGTTTACAAATGTTTTCTAACAAACGTGTGTGTGTGTTTCTAGGTGTACCTCACTGCGTGTAAATTGTAGTGTTGAACTTGTGTTAAGCAAAACCTATAAAAGTGAAGTATTCTGTTGCCTTCAACGACGCGTCCGCATCCACTGACTTGCGATTTATCTTCGTTTTCTAGATTACACGTCCCTTGTATTGTTGAGGCAGCAGTACACATTATTTAATATTAATGTTAATACTTTTCACTTATTCCGTGTGACTTAGTCGATATTATCAGAAGGGTCAGGTACGACAATAACCATTGTAAAATTTATCATACAACATTTTGACAACTAAATCTGTGTCCGTCTTCAGATGCAACTAAAACTACTATATTAAGTATAAACTGAAGCCTGCCCTAGATTCATTCACTGACAATCGTAAATCGTAAGGAGAAAATAAAAAAATAAATATAAAATAGTAATACCAAAAATAAAAAACTACCACCATCTAAAAAGTTTAACACTGCCAAAGAAAACATATACAAAAGGAACGGCTACTTACCTTGTAAGCTCGCTCGACACGATCGGCAAGCACGAGTACACCGACGCAAGTTTAATAACTTCAGTATGTACCGGTATCAGTATGTAGTTCAGTTCAGTATGATAAACTTCCATCGTAAATCCGAAAATTTCAAATTTTTAGTGTTTATTGTAAGCTCTACAACTGTCATATTACTAAATAAATTGTAGAATTATTGAGATACTTGTAATTGTTTCCGTAATTGAAAAATTATTCAATATCTAAATGTATATACCTTAGTAAAATAGTAGCTAAGAGGGTATTACATGTGGATAACAAAACTTGTAGACACCTATTCCAACTTTACATATTTTGTTAAACCAATACTAGCTGCACACTCAACAATCCCTAGGACAGCTCAGTCACAACACGTCTAGCCCCCATTGTAACATTTATATTACAACTACTTTGCCAATGTACACGAACTTCATAAGCCTCCGTCTTACTTGTAGTTATAAGAACCAAACTAAAAGAACACAAACCTAAACTGACAAAACTATGGGAAGAAAAAGTTACACAAATGAATGCGCAAATAAAAAGTTACAGAATTAAAACCTCACCAAATTTTGAAACAGGTACCACCACCTTCCATGAATTCAATCAGTTGCAACCAAGGAAAAGTGCGGAGCGCAGTTGACCGGATAAGAACAGCATAAAAACGTCGTTTTGTCGTAATTGGCCGAGACCGCAAGATATTACCCTATATCTTACTCAAGAGCCTAAAACTCTATGCAGAAGACATTGTGGGGGTACCTGAGTGGCTATTGAAAAGGCCGCTTCTGTTTTGACCATATTGTCTGAGTAGGCATCCGATGGAAGAAGCCGTAACTATGGAAGGGAAAGCCATTTTTATTTATAGACTTCCAGCAAGCCTATGAGACAGTAAACTGTGAACAATTATGGCAGTTCGGATTCTTACAGAAACTAAATAATCTTAGTCACACATGCAAAATGTGATCAAGAGGTAAGAGTTTGGGGCTAGATTATTTGAACTAACTGAAATTCGCTCAGGACGCTATATCGATGCTCGTAATCATCGAAGGAAACTGGACGATGTTAAAGCAGGACTTCCTTTAGACTAATTATATAAGGTCTTCGTATACACAGACCTGATTTCTTGAAGCGAGGAGAAGTTGACAGCTCTGTTCTGTGTTACGACCAATTCCTTGAACGAACGAGACTTAAAAGCAGTACAGTACATAAAAATTTATGCCGGACAAATAGGGCCTACCGAAATCGATCAGTTTACCTTTGAAAATGTTATATATATTGCAGCGTTATGAGTATTATAAAATGAATACATTTCTGACCATGTACCCAACGCAACTATAAAGTGTTAAACACTGACTAGGTCGTAGGATTTTTGTGTTCGTTGCGTTAAGTATAGGTGATTGCACAATAAACATATTTTTTAAAAAGAGGAATGAGACGTTGATGACACGAAATAATTAATTAAAACATAGTAAAATAATCACTCAACGGTTTATTAAATATTGCAAATTAATTGACTATTAAAAATTTGAAAATAGAAAATTTGAAATATTCTCTTTTATAAGTTTACACTCTGAAAACTTAACATATCTTTGCTATTCAGCACACATTAATAACATATAATCTTAAATATCTAAACAAATTATACAATTACTTTATATTGCATGCGTGTCTGACTTTGAATCATTATTAAAATAGTAACTCATTTATAAACATAATATTACTTTACTAAAATAAAATTGAATTGTTGCTATTGATATTTTAATTAAAAAATAACATTTACTTTAAGAATATTTCTGATTTCTAATGACACACCCAACAAACAGAATATAATTATTATTTGTAAAAACAATTTACAATTACGCCTTTTACTCTGAATAATTACATTATTTTCATTTAAGTCTTTAAGTCTTTACTACCTCATATTCTGTTATCAATGAGTCCTTTGCACAAAACTATAATTGTTCATTTGTCACCTGCGTATTGTCGAAGTTACTATTGCGTGTGTACGTGTGTGTATATCTCCTGAATGATGACAATGACGATGATGATGATGATGATGCATCCTCGGTACTATATACAATGTTGTGGATGATGACCCGGTGGTCCTCCTTCAATCGTGGTATATTGCAGATGATGGCGATGATGATGATGATGATGGGCAGAGTGACGTCATGTGAAGATATCTTGAGTCTGACTTTGCCCAAAATTCGCGAAGGTATTTATAGTAGACGGCAAACTGGTATGTCAGATATTGTTTTTGACATGTTAAACATTGTCATTTCGTGCGTAGCGTTCTTTTCCTTCTGATCAATTTTTAGTCCGTTTTCGCAATCACGTAAATTTAGGCGAGTAGTTGCATTGCCTTTGTAATTTTCACTCGTCATTTATATATATAACTCACTTGTAAATTACTAGTTAATTATGGTAGTAATTAACATTAACTTATATGACGTATTTAAAATTGCACTTAAAGGCAATAATTTTGCATCAACATTCGCGTTTAAATGTTCTTAATCTAATGGTGTTTTACTTCCATGTTCCTGAAGGAATTGGAAGTATGGTGATGGCAAAAAAAATCGTGTTCGAGATTATTGCAGATTCTGATTGTACTACACTCAAAACATGAAAAAAAGTCATTTTTCGAAAAGTGTCTGTGTGTGTGTCTGTGTCTGTCTGTCTGTCTGTCTGTGTGTCTAGATGTCTGTAGATTTTTTCTATGGCAAACGATAACAGCCGCAAATTCAAACAGTATCAAATAATTTTTTGCATACAGCGCTGATATGTAGAGTACTCAAGACCTATTGTTTTTGGTGAAGATCGGTTAAGGGGAAGGGGTAGTTTACCAGCAACGTTTTTTTATCAAGGGTAATTTTTGTCTATGGCAAACGATAACAGCCGCAAATTGAAACAGAATCAAATAATGTTTTGTATACAGCCCTGACTTGTAGAGTTCTCAAGATCTGTTGGTTTTGGTGAAGATCGGTTAAGGGAAAGCGGTAGTTTACCGGCAACATTTTATGTTTTAACAAGGGTAATTTTTTCTATGACGAACGATAACTGCCGTAAATTCAAACAAAATCAACTACTTTTTTGCATACCTTTTTGAATTACACAGATCTCAAGGACTATTGATTTTGTTGAAGATCGGTTAAGGGAAAGGGGTAGTTTACCAGCAACGTTTTATTTTTAACAAGGGTAATTTTTTCTATGACGAACGATAAGTGCCGTAAATTCAAATAGAATCAAATACTTTTTACACACCTTTCTGAATTATAGAGTACACAAGGTCCGTTGATTTTGGTGAAGATTGGTTAAGTGAAAAGAGTAGTTTACCAGCAACGTTTTATGTTTTAACAAGGGTAATTTTTACTTCCATGTTCCTTAAGGAAATGGAAGTATGGTGATGGCAAAAAAAAATCGTGTTAGAGATTATTGCAGATTCTGATTGTACTACACTGAAAACATGAAAAAAGTCATTTTTCGAAATGTGTGTGTGTGTGTGTGTGTGTGTGTAGATTTTTTTTATGGCAAACGATAACAGCCGCAAATTCCAACAGAATCAAATAATTTTTTGCGTACAGCCCTGATTTGTAGAGTACTCACGAAATATTGTTTTTGGTGAAGATCGGTTATGAGAAAGGGGTAGTTTACCATCAACGTTTTTTTTTAATCAAGGGTAATTTTTTCCTATGCCAAACGATAACAGCCGCAAATTCAAACGGAATCGAATAATGATTTGCATACAGCCCTGAATCGTAGGGTTCTCAAGATGTGTTTGTTTTGGTGAGGTTAAGGGAATAGGATAGTTTACCTGCAAAATTTTATGTTTTAACAAGGGTATTTTCTATGGCAAACGATAACAGCCACAAATACAAACAGAATCAAATAATGTTTTGCATGCACCCCTGATTTGTAGATTTCTCAAGACCTGTTGGTTTTGGTGAAGATCGGTTAAGGGAAAGGGGTAGTTTACATGCGACGTTTTTTTTTATCAAGGATAATTTTTACTTCCATGTTCCTTAAGGAAATGGAAGTATGGTGATGGAAAAAAAATCGTGTTCGAGATTATTGCAGATTCTGATTGTACTACACTCAAAACATGAAAAAAAGTCATTTGTCGAAAAGTGTCTGTGTGTGTGTGTGTGTGTGTGTGTGTGTGTGTGTGTGTGTGTGTGTGTGTGTGTGTGTGTGTGTGTGTGTGTGTGTGTGTGTGTGTGTGTGTGTGTGTCTGTAGATTTTTTTTTTGGCAAACGATAACAGCCGAAAGTTCAAACAGAATCAAACAATTTTTTGCATACCGCCCTGATTTGTAAAGTACTCACCACCTGTTGTTTTTGGTAAATTCGGTTGAGGGAAAGGGGTAGTTTACCAGCAACATTTTATATTTTAACAAGGGTATTTAATATGGCAAACAATAAAAGCCGCAAATGTAAAAAGAATCAAATAATTGTTTGTATACAGTCCTGAATTGTAGAGTATTCAAGACCTGTTGTTTTTGGTGAAGATCGGTTAAGGGAAAGGGGTAGTTTACCGGCAACGTTTTATGTTTTAAAAGGGTATTTTTTGTGGCAAAGAATAAGAGTCGCAAATTCAAACAAAAACAAATAATTGTTTGCATACAGCCCTGATTTGTAGAGTACTCAAGACCTACTGATTTTGGTGAAGATCGGTTGAGGGAAAGGGGTAGTTTACCAGCAACAGTTTTTTTTAATCAAGGGTAATTTTTTTCTATGGCAAACGATAACAGCCGTAAATTCAAACAGAATCAACTACTCTTTTGCATACAGCCCTGAATTATAGAGTTCTCAAGACCTATTGGTTTTGGTGAAGATCGGTTAAGGGAAAGGGGTAGTTTACCAGCAACATTTTATGTTTTAACAAGTGTATATTCTATGGCAAACGATAACAGCCGCAAATTCAAACAGAATCAAATATTTATTTGCATACAGCCCTGAATTATAGAGTTCTCAAGACCTATTGGTTTTGGTGAAGATCGGTTAAGGGAAAGGGGTAGTTTACCAGCAACATTTTATGTTTTAACAAGTGTATATTCTATGGCAAACGATAACAGCCGCAAATTCAAACAGAATCAAATATTTATTTGCATACAGTCCCGATTTGTAGAGTACAGTACTCAAGACCTATTGTTTTTGGTAAAGGTCGGTTAAAAGAAAGGGGTAGTTTACGGGCAACGTTTTTTTTATCAAGGGTAATTTTTTTCTATGGCAAACGATAACAGCCGCAAATTCAAACAGAATCAAATAATTATTTGCATACAGCCCTGACTTGTAGAGTTCTCAAGATTTATTGTTTTTGGTGAAGATCGGTTAAGGGAAAGGGGTAGTTTACCAGCCACCTTTAATGTTTTAACAAGAGTAATTGTTTCTATGACGAACGACAACTGCCGCACGTTCAAACAAAATCAAATAATGTTTTGCATGCATCCCTGAATTGTAGAGGACTCAAGACCTATTGATTTTGGTGAAGATCAGTTATGAGAAAGGGGTAGTTTACCTGCAACAGTTTATGTGATAACAAGGTTAATTTTGTATATGACGAACGATAACTGCCGTAAATTCAATCATAATCAAATAATGTTTTGCATATATCCCTACATTGTAGAGAACGAAAGGCCTGTGGATTTTGGTGAACATCGGTTACGGGGAAAGGGTAGTTTACCAGAAACATTTTTTGTTGTAACAAGAGTAAAGTACTTAATTTTGATAAATAAAGTATCCTGATAAGAAGATATTAATAATCCACTGTAGAAACGTATATGAAATATCTATAAATGAAGAGGCTATTTGAACGGGGTGGGGGTAATTTTCTATAAATGAAATTTATAGTTAAAGGCGGTGGGGATAATTTTTATATGTGTACTACGTTATCGGCAACAAAGTAGTAGTTTGTTGTTAAAATTCCTTCCCGGGCTGTTTGGCCGTAGTCCAATGTTTTCTGCAAAACCAGACGTTTCGGCAGTGGCGTCGACTGCCATCGTCAGTGGAAATCGAGTGCGATAACGTGTGGTGATATACGTTAGTGACCACAATACTGTGGTTAAGGCTGAAGCAATAAGTGGAAAGTAGTAGTTTCTATGGAAATATTTCATTTCGTAAACGATTTTAAATATAAATCTTAGAACATGGAAGTCGTTTATGGTTCTCCATACCGATATTACTTCCATGTTCCTTAAGGAAATGGAAGTATGGTGATGGCAAAAAAAATCGTGTTCGAGATTATTGGAGATTCTGATTGTACTACACTCAAAACATGAAAAAAAGTCGTTTTTCGAAAAGTGTCTGTGTGTGTCTGTGTGTCTGTGTGTCTGTCTGTCTGTCTGTAGATTTTTTTTATGGCAAACGATAACAGCCGCAAATTCAAACAGAATCAAATAATTTTTGCATACAGCTCTGATTTGTAGAGTACTCAAGAGCTATTGTTTTTGGTGAAGATCGGTTGAGGTAAAGGGGTAGTTTACCTGCAACGGTTTTTTTTATCAAGGGTAATTTTTTTTTGGCAAACGATAACAGCCGCAAATTCAAACAGAATCAAATAATGTTTCGCATACAGCCCTGAGTTGTAGAGTTCTCAAGATCTGTTGTTTTTGGTGAAGATCGGTTAAGGGAAAGGAGTAGTTTACCTGCAACGTTTTAGGTTTTATAAGGGAATTACTTTGGCAAACGATAACAGCCGCAAATTCAAACAGAATTCAATAATTTTTTGCATACAGTCCTGATTTGTAGAGTACTCAAGACTTGTTGTTTTTGGTGAAGATGGGTTGTGGGAAGGGGTAGTTTACCTGCAACGTTTTTTTATCAAGGGTAATTTTCTATGGCAAACGATAACAGCCACAAATTCAAACAAAATCAAATAATGTGTTGCATACGTCCCTGAATTGTAGAGCTCTCAAGGACTTTTGATTTTGGTGAAGATCGGTTAAGGGGAAGGGGTAGTTTACCGGCAACCTTTTACGTTTTAACAACAGTAAAGTACTTGAAAATTCACTTAAACTTTTTCAAAAAATGGTAATTGTTAAAAATAAAATAGTTTTGTTGCCAGGCAATAAAATTATAATTTTTTTATTTTAGTGTAAATCTTGTATGAGTGAAAATGTATCGTTCGTGGCAGGCAAGCATGTCTCAATTATGTAATGTTTACGTTTCCATTTTATTATTATGATTACTGCAATAAAAAGGCAGGGAAGACACACACACACACACACACAATTCGCGTTATTTCTGGCCTCACTCATGTTTATTTTCTTACATTTGCACGCTTTTTAAATGGAAAGTGCCGAAACCCACACCAACATAACGCGTGCAAGCCGAAAATTTGTCCAGCGTGTATAGCGATTTGCTTCCTGTGGATCGCTGGGCAGTGTAACTGCACGTGTTTACAGAGGAACGATTCATAGACAGACTTTTCGTCTTTAGGAAATGAACCATCTACAAGATGCTGAGGGTCCATGAGTGACTTCGGAGCGCTCCTTCTTTTCCGCGTGTTTGTTCTGTGAAACGTACACTGAAGATTCGCAGCTTTACTCTAAGCAACGCTCAATAGGAAATATTGAAAATTTTTGTCCACGGTGTACCCTCATACACACTAAACCTGCTCTGATGTTTTAATTACGGACATCATAATATTAAAACTTTGGAAACTTGAGCACTACTTAATGAAGATCAATCATTAACTTATACAAGCCATTAATTTTATGCATATTTTATATATATATATATATGTGTGTGTGTGTGTGTGTGTACTACGTTATCGGCAACAAAGAAATAGTTTTTGTTAAAATTCCTTCCCGGGATGTTTGGCCGTAGTCCAATGTTTTCTACAAAACCAGACGTTTCGGCAATGCCATCGACTTCCATGATCAGTGAAAATCGAGTGCGATAACGTGAGGTGGTATACGTTATTGACCACAGTACTGTGGTTAAGGCTGAAGCAGTAAGTAGAAAGAAGTTGTTTCTATGGTAATATTTCTTTTCGAAAATGATTTTAAATATAAATCTGAGAACATGGAAGTCATGTATGGTTCTCCATACCGATATTTTTCTATGGCAAACGATAACAGCCGCAAATTCAAACAGAATCAAATAATGTTTTGCATACAGCACTGAATTGTAGAGTTCTCAAAACCTGTTGGTTTTGGTGAAGATCGGTTAAGGGAAAGGGGTAGTTTACCGGCGTCGTTTTTTCTTATCAAGGGATATTTTTTTATATGGCGAACGAGAACAGCCCCAAATTCGAACAGAATCAAATAATGTTTTGCATACAGCCCTGAATTGTAGAGTTTTCAAGAACTGTTGGTGTTGGTGAAGATCGGTTAACGGAAAGGGGTAGTTTACCCGCAACATTTTATGTTTTAACAAGGATAATTTTTTTATGACCAAAGATAACTGCCGTAAATTCAAAGAGAATCAAATAATTTTTTTTAATATATTCCTGAATTATTGAGAACTCAAGGCCTGTTGATTTTGATTAAGATCGGTTTAGGGAAAGGGGTAATTTACCAGCAACATTTTGTGTTGTAACAAGAGAAATGTTTCCATGATGAACGATAACTGCCGCACTTTCAAACAGAATCAAATATTTTCTTGCATGCATCCCTGAATTGTAGAGGACTGAAGGTCTACTGATTTTGGTGAAGATCTGTTAAGAGATAGGGGTAGTTTACCAGCAACGTTTTATGTTTTAACAAGAGTAAAGTACTTAATTTTGATAAATAAAGTATCCTGATAAGAAGCTCATAATAATCCACCGTAGAAACGTAGATGAAATATCTATAAATGAAGAGGTTAGGTGAACTGGGTGGAGGTAATTTTCTATTAATGAAAATTATAGTTTAAGGGGGAGGGGAGAATTTTCTATATGTGTACTACTTTATCGGCAACAAAGAAGTAGATCTTTGTTAGAATTCCTTCCCGGGCTGTTTAGCCGTAGTCCAATGTTTTCTGCAAAAACAAACTTTTCGGCAGTGCCATCGACTGCCATCATCAGTGAAAATCGAGTGCGAAAACGTGAGGTGGTATACGTTAGTGACCACGCTACTGTGGTTAAGGCTGAAGCAATAAGTAGAAAGAAGTAGTTTCTATGGAAAGATTTCATTTCGAATATGATTTTAAATATAAACCTTAGAACATGGAAGTCATGTATGGTTCTCCATACCGATATTTTTGTTTTAACAAGGGTATTTTTTATGGCAAACGATAACAGCCAAATTCAAACAGATTCAAACGATTGGCAAATCCAAACAGATTCAAATGATTATTTGCATTCAGGCCTGAATTGTAGAGTTCTCAAGACCTTTTGTTTTTGGTGACGATCGGTTATGGGAAAGGGGTTGCTTACCAACAACGTTTTATGTTTTAACAAGGGTATTTTCTATGGCAAACGATAACAGCCACAAATTCAAACATAATCAAATAATATGTTGCATGCAACTCTGAATGTTAGAGTTCTCACGACTTGTTGTTTTTGGTAAAGATCGGTTTAGGCAAAGGGGTAGTTTACCTGCAACGTTTTTTGTTTTAAGAAGGGTATTTTCTATGCCAAACGATAACAGCCGCAAATTCATACAGAATCAAATAATGTTTTGCATACAGCGCTGAATTGTAAAGTTCTTAAGACCTAGTGTTTTTTTGAAGATCGGTTAAGGGAAAGGGGTAGTTTACCTGCAACGTTTTATGTTTTAACAAAGGTAATTTTTTCTATGACGAACGATAACAGCCGCAAATTCATACAGAATCAAATAATCTTTTGTATACAGCCCTGAATTGTAAAGTTCTTAAGACCTAGTGTGTTTTTTAAGATCGGTTAAGGGAAAAGGGTAGTTTACCTGAAACATTTTTTGTTGTAACAAGAGTAAATTACTTAATTTTGATAAATAATGATAAATAAAGTATACTGATAAGAAGATCTTAATAATCCACTGTAGAAACTTAGATGAAATATCTATAAATGAAGAGGCTAGTTGAACGGGATGGGGTAATTTTTTATAAAGAGAATTATAGTTCAAGGGGGATAGGATAATTTTTTTTATATATGTACTACGTTATCGGCAACAAAGACGTAGTTTGTTGTTAAAATTCCTTCCCGGCCTGTTTGGCCGTAGACCAATGTTTTCTGCAAAACCAGACGTTTCGGCAGTGCCATCGACTTCCATCGTCAGTGAAAATCGAGTGCGATAACGTGAGGTGGTATGCGTTAGTGACCACAGTACTGTGGTTAAGGCTGAAGCAGTACGTAGAAAGAAGTAGTTTCTATGGAAATATTTCATTTCGAAAATTATTTTAAATAAAAATCTTAGAACATAGAACATTCTGCATACCGATATTTTAGAATTGTGATATGTCTTTGGCAACAGGTAAAAAACGTATTAATTAATTTATTTGAATCTTGTCAATAACTGATTTTACAATAAAAACCAACAATTCATACGTCTTTCCCCTCGTAGAGCCACGCATGTCGGCACTGGCATATACACACAGACACACAAACGCTGTGTTTACACTATCGGGGCAGTTGATGACAGGCTATCGCCTGCTTTTTTATGCACAAAATCGTTTAAAATTGTTCTTCGCATTCTTTTTACACTACTTATTTACAAAACACCGCCCTGGGCAAATATGCAAATATATGTATTGTTGCTACACACACACACACACACACACACACACACACACACACAGTCATCCCATCAATATTATGTTTGTGTGTTATTTTTTTGTTTTTATAAATCACGGTTATGTCAATAATCGACATCACAGTTGTGATCGAAATTGTATTTTCTGTGTTAAATTGTTATTTGCGAAAAATTGTTTGTGCTATTCGGAAAATAAACAAGTTGTCGACAGTGGATAAGAATATTTTATTTCAAACACTGACCTGTTAGGTTCAGCCAAATTAATAGTTTATAAAACCAGTGGGGCTACACGATAGTGAGATATAGGACGATAGCACTAGGCAATTCTAGACGATAGCAATAGAAGCTAATGAATGTTGACAACAAAGTCCTAAAGAACAAAAATATAAGATATACAATGCAGAAAATAGCAAATAAGAAGAATTGAAGTAGTTCGGGCCCTCGTAACAAGCGAATTTGGAGCTAGACTATTAGAGCGGATGAGTCACGTTTTAAGAACAGGAAACAAGAGAGATTTTGAGAAAAAAAAACAAGAGTCAACTTATAGGGAAAAGCCGCCAGTAAGTCCACGAACAAGACTTTTAGATAACGTAAAACGAGACCTGGAAGTACGTAGTAAGAAAATTGGGAAATAACAGCACAATAGAGGAGGGCTAAAGCCAGGACATAGTTCATACCAATACGTAATGGTTACAACGCTGTACGTAGACGGGACAGCAACGCGCCTTTACATTTAGTCCATGATATCACTTATATCATTAATATCACTTATGGTTCACATGACCAACCAAATGACAGGAAACTAGCAGACTCTTTTGGCAGACGCTACTGAACCATCATGTTCAGTCGTGACAGACTTCCCGGAGGTTACTCATGTCATTTATCTTGCGTTGAGAATCGAACGAGCGCGCTCGCCCAAACAGACACACACACGCGTGCGCGCATACTTGAGTGGTGTGCTTTCCTTGTATTAACGTGACAGATTTTATGGTTACGTCTGTTTGATGTAGGTTTTGTTTGAAATAAACGATTGCCTTATAATACTAAAATAATTCTTGCAGTATTATTTGTAAGAACTGTGTTTGCAGTTCAGAACAAAATAAAAATATAAAATGAATAGTTCCTTGACAACATACTCTACTTCTTGGTAGCAAGAAATGGAAGCTGTTACTCCAAGGGTGAAAGAAATGAATATTTAAGAAGGATAAAGGGAGTAGATCAAGTCACAGAAATATATGGCTTAGTGGATTAAAGTTCTAAAGAAGAGTACATTATCACAAAAGCAGCACAGGTATTAAATATGTAGAACATGGCATTGAATATTTGTAATTTATACCCTATGTTCTATGATTGAAGTAACTATATATTGGCGTGATAAATGTCGCCATCCCTTAAATACACAGTTCTAAATTATTAACGGGCAACTTATTAAAATTAACAGAGTTAAGTGAAATTGAGTAGATTCCAAGGAATGGATGACTGACAGCCTTTTTTTAAAGTATTAGTCGAGACTTCGATTACGGTTATTCAAAATTTTCTCTGCAAGTCGCAAGTCAGTATCACACTGAATAGAACATTATTTTTTGCTGTGTGATATTGTTCAAAAGTCAGATATAAAGTCAAGTTCAGATGGAAAATCTAAAATATATTATTACTAAAATAATAAAATAGGTTCAGAATAGCAATACATATTTACAAAATTATGGAAGTGCCTTACCGAGGAATAAATAAATAGTATAGAATGACTTCGTCAAAATATGTAATAAAATGTACTTTAAATAGAGTCACAGTTCTTAAATGATTCGGCATATGCTAAAAGGGCCTCAATCACAAACAATGCGAAATTGGCCTTTTGATGAAAATCATTTCTTGAAGGATAACTTCAACTTTCTGTGCTATAAGAGCCTCAGTCTGACGCAAGGTTCACATTAAAACTCCTGTCTCACATTAACAATGTATGTTAAAGTGCCTCAGTCACTGACTGAGCTGGCAAACCTGTACATGAACAAACTGTGGATAGCTGATTCTTCAGCGCTCAAGTTGTTTACTTTCGAGCTTGACCTAAACCTGTTATTTGTTTTAGTGTAGAGGTTATTATTATGAGTTTTGGTTTGGAAATAGATATTCATGAAGAAATTGAAAATGAATTCACAGTTAGTAAAAAGCGTAAAGCCAAAGAGGATCAATGAAAATGAAATAAATTGAAAATATCACGGCCAAAAGGCGAAGAATATATCAACTACGTAGAAGGGAAACATAATTCCTGCTAAGAAAACAGGACCAGCATGCAAGTATGTAACTTTAACTCCTAACTTATCGTTAATGCCTAGTTTAGATCATTCCATGTTATAAAAACCGGTTAAAAGTTTTATCTCCATACCTAGGCCTATTTCACTGAATAATTTAGTGTAATAGGACTAGATTGAAGGGCAATCTAGTACAACCAATTTTTTTTTCATCTGCATGAGGAAAGATTGTTTTCCTACTCTGAGTAATGAAGACCAACTTGACATCCTAACTCAATTTTACTATCTGTCATCAAAAAGTTAACAAGATTTTCACTTACAACATCTGATTGATATTCTCGAGGTAAAGCAGCGACGTCCTTAGAAAGAAGAAAACGCCTGGCAGAATATCCATGTTTTCAAGTACATCATTTTGGTAGGACGTTTTCGGCGAGAGGTATGTCTACAAGCTTTATTATCAAATCACTCTATTATAATTAAAAGGTTAAAACAAATAAGGGCTTTGAAAACACTAGGAAAGAGCCTCTACGTCCTAAGAGGTGTGCATGTTAAGAAAGTTTGCCCTCCAGAGACTAATATGTTGATACGTGATCATATTGAAAGTTTTCCTGTAAAGGAAGCTCACAATCCTACTAAAACTGTGAAACACCTGGATACTCGTCTTAATCTTACAATTATGCACAAAATATTTAAAGATAAACACTGATGCAATTGCTAGTAAATCACATTATGTTAATATCTTTAATCGTCACTGCAACCAAAGTTTCCGCAGATCACATATTGACTGCTGTTGTGAGGAGTTGCGACTAAAACTAAAAAGCCCTCATTTAAAGAAAACCGCAAAAAGATATGATGCAGCAAAACTTGTTGTCCATAAAAGGAACGTAGCAAAATTTTCCAAAAAAGTTAAGCAAGATGCCAAGGATGAAAATAACCCTCAAATAACGTCCATCTACATTGACTACATGCAAAACGTGACGCCCCTTCAGGTTTCTGTTAAAGAAACTTTATATTTACGTCAGTTGACGGTGAACATATTTTGGATAAACGATTTAAAGAAAAATTTGGCCTACATATATATTTACCATCACGTAACAGCTAATAAAGACCCCAGTGAGGTCTTCTCCTTCTTATATGATTTTTTTTAAACAATATCACTGAATTGCACATATATTCAGATTATTCTTGGAGGCAAAACCAAAATCACTCCCTAACTAGCCTGATGTTAGCTTTGACTGACACTAATAGGTTTTATAAAATAGAACAGTTCTATCCTGCTCTAGGTCATTCAATCCATGCGTGTGACTTTGACTTTAGCATCATAAACAGAGCATTGAAAAACATAACGATTTACACGAGATTATTGAACTGATAATAACATCTAGTAAATCCCACAAGTTTATTGTGAACTAGGTGGATTGCCAGGAACTACAAGTTTTTAAAAACTGCTTAGCTACTTATTACAAAAAAAAAAAAAAAAAACAGTATCTCAGATGAAGCAAATCCAAGGGCTGTCCCTACGGATAAAAAGGTACATTCTCAAATTAGTACCCTTATGCATTTATCATATGATGCAAAGTTCAGACCTGACATTGTGGGCCGAACTAGATGATTACGCATACTCTCTCCGAGGCAACCAAACATAAAACTACGCAAAAGATTGACGATGTCAGGAAATTAATGTTAAGGACTTAACGATACAATATTATTATATTTTTATATTCATCAATTTTATTTTCAATAAAATTGTAAAACATTAATATATTTTTATTAAGAATAAACTTGTACTAAAAACTAGCTGTGCATTTTCATTGAAAATTCCTAGTTAATCTAAAAGAGCCTCAGTCCATGAATATTATAATTTTTGTCATACCCTATAAGTTATAAGAAAAAATTTAAAAGCATGGTAATATATCTAATTTTTATTTTAATAGAGTGATGTATTTATTTTCTTGCTGGAACTGACTGGAAATACTTGAGACAGAATCTTTTATTTTTCTCAAAACGCCGTCAAATTAACTGAGGCCTTTCTACCATATGCCGGTATAATTTAAATTACATTAGAGAGTTTGAAAGTGTATGAAACTACCAGGTGTGAAATTAGAAGGGACGTTTTTAATTTCAGAGTAAGCTGATTCCCCAATTTAAATGAGTGTAAATGAATTGAGAAAAGTCGTAAAGTGACAATGAATTGGTTGTGACAAAACACTGCAAACAGAGGCGATAAACAGTTTCTATTGCTTGACTACAACAAAGGAGACATTATTTTAATTAGCCTACATTGATAGTAACATAAAACCGTCTCTCACTAAACGGTGCAAGTGACTATGTATCGTTGGAACAGATACATTCGTCCTTGACATATCAGCGTGAAGTTCACTGAGGTAATATATATTAACAAAATGCATACTGACGGACGCCTCGTCATTAGCAAACACGCAATGCTGCTTAGCCTGTTTTCCTTATCGTCCTGCATGTTTCAGTATACTTTAGTCAACTACGTTGATTAGTCAAGATTTGTCTAATGCATTTTCTTCCATTAGCTGATAGTACTAAGGAAGACGCTACATTTACAGAGAAAACGAACTTTACATAACCTTCGCAATGGATATGAAATGACAGGTGACGGGCAATGGAGTGTCGTGAGTACTTACTTCATTCTTAACCGCCTTCAAGTGGCCTTTTCGAAAAATAATTCTGTTTACCTATTGCTGGTCTGGAGATTGCGTAAAATTATGTGAAGACAAACTAGAGACACATCATAACACAAGAGTGAGCTTTCTAATATTACTTACGTTCAGTGTGTGCTGTAGTTTACTCAGAAAGCCTGGCCCCTGTTTCACAGGCGAAACAGACAAAAGTTTGGTCTCTCGAAGAAAATATTAAGTGGGCTGTGTTTGGCGGGTGTAGTCGCAAATAAGAAAATTGTTCCTTGTACACGATTGAAAAAAAGTGTGTAACAATTGTTACAAGACGTTATGTTGCAATTACTTCGCATGAGGGGCAAACGTGTAATCTGAAACTATACGACTCACGTATATGCTGATAACTGACACCAATGGAAGTCACTAATTACAAACTTTAATTAGACACAAACACACTTAGAAATCAACAGAAACTCTCTTACACAATAACTTAAGTTACGTTTGTCCAACAAACAACAACAAATGTCACGTTACTACAGTTTTGTGCACTAGTTAACACAATAATCACTTTCCACTAAATCCCAACAATCACTCTGATCTACACTAGTAATATCTATAGGTCTAACTGGACTCAGTATTCATACTTGCACTGTAGTGACACCGGATGCCGGTAGAATGTTCGAGAAACGTGTGCAAGGGCCGCACAGAATGATCTCCAAACTACTGGAACAGCTTCGCACGTTACCGCGTTTTAAGAGTCACGTAGGCACTTTTGTCAGCTCAATGTAGCAATATGATATTGTAGATCCATAAACTGGGGCTCGTATACAAAGTACTTAGCGCCCATAACAAGACTCGCACTTGTGCCAATTCATGTGCAGTAAGCGTTGCCTCTAGATTTATAAATTGTAAGTGCACTTTCTTCTATTCAATAAATTTACTTACACCTTCACTTAAATAACCTTACGTTGGCAGACAAATAACGGATAAGATCTGTCTACTATCTTTGGCAGTTAATTTGTGTTACTGAAGTATAAGTTGTATAAGAGCTGGTACTAAGTGGTTAACTGATGCGAGTGGACGAGGTGTAAAATTTGGAAAATGGGTTTGCCAAAAACTTTCAGCTGTCAAAACCAGATCGTAAGAATGGTGGGACAGCTTATTCACCCAACCGACAACCTATCGCGGCACACAAAAGAATTGAGGAATACAGCAACTCTTCATTACTAACAGTTTTGCTTTCCGAATAAAATAAAAATGTTATAAAATGTACAGTCGCCGTATTTTATTACTTAGAAGTGCATTGGTTCTAAGTTGCTAACTAGTATGCTCCTGGTGCTGCGAACTCGATCACTGGTTTTAAGAGAGTACATTTATTATTACATAAACTTGATATTAAATAATTTTTAAATTATGGGAAAAATTACAAAAATATTGGTTTCTCTACTATATATTTACTAAAATAACAAATTGTAGACCACACAATCATACAATAAACACTAACAATTCGAAGCATTTGGATTTGGGTTACTGTCCCTTTGAGTCTGACACCCTGCTAGATTTCACAATTAAAAAAAAATGTTTGTTCCTCCTTGTAGGCCTTGGGGTCCCTAAATTTTGAAATATCCAAAACGTAACATTATATTCAGCTGTTAGTTAAAATTCTCCTTAATTTAATACCCTACATGAATTTTTGCTATTTTATAAAAATTTTCAACCGCTTTTTAGTCCCTGATGTCCAAAAATGTTAAAATTTTCAAAATTGAACACTGTATATTTTGGTTTATATTCCTTGTAAATTAAAACACTTCGTGGGCTTTTGCAATGTTTTTAAAATTTCGATCGCTAATATTTTTGTCTCCCAATCCCCTTGTTTTGGAGGGATTAGTCTCAAAAACATCATAGTTCTTCACGGTGAAAGTATGGACAGTCATTGCAAGTGTTTTACTAAGATCGATTGATGCGTTCAAAAGGTAACATGAGACATACACTAAATAGACAGACAGACAAATGTCCAACGGTCGATCCAAAACTGAGAACTTGCTTTCGTTGTTCAACAAGAAATTTCAAAATAGGGCGTCTCGAAATTAGGATCGTCCGTGGGGGCGCGCCAACGCGTCACTAGGCCGTTCATTAAGAGTTGGCCAGCATGTACTGCATTATTACATTCATTTCGAAGGAACGTAAGTTGCATGACACTATTTTTGTAATATTAATAAAAAGAAAACTTGGTTACTTTAATTTTATCTAGTTATATTTCACGTCTAAAATTATCACGTAGTTTACAATAGTAAGACTGTTCAAAAATAAAGACAGATATGACATAATCAAACGGAAATGTCATGTTTCCAGTCTGTAAACTCCCTGGGACATGAATAACATATTTTTCACTTATCCATGTATTAAATATTGATATCGTCTCGCTTCTGTTGTCATGGAATGGCAAGACGTCTCAGTTGTGAGCTGTATATTTTAAACATAAGAAACTTTCACAGCTGTCAGACAAATTGAATACATGACGTTTCCTCCTAGGTCAGGGTAGTGTATACGACGATTTAACCCGACATGAATATTGCACCGTGAATGAATAATATTCACTGCAATAAACGTAACTCTAAATAATACCCATGTGGTAGTAATCTAGACCCGAATTTAGTAAAAGGTTGCTCTGAAGCATTATAACTGATTTTAATAAGTTATCAATATGTGACTGTAAATCCATCAATTACGGTATACAAGCAAGTGTTGATATTAAATCGTGTTTTGATAGATTAATTATAAATACCTAAATATTAAGCCGTGTTATTAATATGCTACGACATCACAGAACAATCTACGTGTTTCTCGAACAATCCAGTGGAATACGGTTAAATGTTGTGGCGTAATTGATTTCAACATGCGCTCTCTAGACTTTCCTGGAAGCCGCCAGCCGCGCGGACTCTGTCAAGGCCGGAATTAATTACGTCGTAGTTTAGAGTTAACGCGCAGTATGGAATAATCTAGTATTTCTGGGTGGGGGTATAAATACCAGTACTCAACAACGTTCAGTTTCAGTTATAGTTGCGATATATTACAGTGCGGTTCGAGTTTATTGTCGGGCGATACTGTGTGCGTTCAAGTGAAGTGAAGTGTTGTTTATTAGTGAAGTGTTGTGTTTTATAATCGGGCGGTATAATTGAAATACAATTGTGTTTTATATTAATTGACATTTTATTGCGTGTGAACAATATTTATTTGATTTGTTGTAAGAGACTGTGCTGTTAATTACAAAATGTTTAACTGTGAAAATTAAAGCTGGTGATTAGTGGCTTAATTGGTGTCTTAAATTTGGTTTCCACTGTACTTACGACGATCAAGTAGGCCGTCGTAACAGTGGGTCAGAAGTGCGACAGAACCGTAAACAGTGAAAATAGTGGACACTTTATACAAGAGGAGTGTAATTCATAATTAATCATAAGCAATGGATTCCAGTCAGATGATGGAAGCTTTCCAATCGCTGCTGCGGCAGACACACGAACAACAAAAAGAAGAAAAGAGAAACAAGAAAGAGAAAAAGCAGAAAAACGAGAGGATGAGAAATGAAGGCAGGAGGCGGATAAAGCAGAAAAACGACTGGATGAAAAACGCAGGCAGGAAAGAGAAGACGCTGAGGAACGTTAGAAAGCACTAATGCTAGACACAGAAGAAAGACAAAAAGAAGAAAGTAAGCAGGAGGCAGAGGAACATAAAGTGAAGCAGGTGACATCAAAGCGTTAATTCATGAGCAAAAGCAGATGCAAGAACATACTACCGCAGAATTGGGTCTTCTACGTGGTGACGTAGGTGAATTACGAGGTGAGCTTAATAATTAGATTACCAGAATATCTGACGTAGAAGAATCCATGTCGAATAAAATAGCTGAAGTAGAAAAATGTGTCTTGACTGTTGAAGAAGCTATGTCAACAAATATATCTCCAATAGAAAACTCAATGGCAAACATAAGAGAACAAATTAAAAGTGAAATTGAGCACTTCATAAAGATAAAACCTTCACACCTGAGGCTCATTGGTCTTCCCGTGCGGGCGTCCTATGCGTTAAGACGTTCCTGTTTGATGCCTTCTAAAGTCTTTCAGGATGTGCTCCTTACGTCAGACAACTTACACAAGTCCGTTCAATTAGGACAGCTCACATTTTACTGATATCCTACAGCGTTCGGTCCTGTAGACGTTTCTGTTCACTTCCATAATGTTCTTCCCTCTGCCATTTGCTACATCTCTGATATTATCTTCCAATTGCATTCTGTGTCTGCTTCCTTGTCAACTTCTATTTACATTCATATAATGTATCTTCTTGTAGTTGTTTCTGTTCTCTTCCATTACTCGTTGCTATTTTTCTCTTACACTTCGCTTTCACTTTCTGTCACTTCCAATTGTAACAATTAGTCTTGTGTCTTACATTATTCTGGTTTCGTCACTCAGTCCCTCGATATAACCAAATCATAGTTATTTTCTTCTACTATGTAATCTATGTATTGTGTATTCAATCTTTTTCTAAATGTGGCATTCCTTATTCCTACTTATTTCTTATTTTTCGGCCACGATTGTTTTATTTTCTGTTTTTTGTAAGAATCTTAATCAAGTTCCTTCTGTTTGTCTTTGTTGGTTTACAGACGAAAAAACTATTTTTATAGTAAATTGCTTTTGGTTTCTGAGAGTCGATGATCCAAACTTGACTCGCCATCTCTTTTAACTCTCGCCCACTTAACACTTACACATGTCCGCGACTACTACATGAAAGTTTACCGTCTAAGCTTGTCCATATCTCTGACATATACAATACACGTTTTTCGTGCTAATTTATGTGGGTGTTGCCTATAACTGTAATTACGCGTTTTTTACTTCGTATATTGCATTCATCGACTTGTTTTAGCTGTTGCTTGATTACCGTTACTGGCATGTTCACTGGTCTGGTATCCTTACTGACGTGCCAGCCTGTTAGAACTAATTCCCGTATTTTGCGGAAAACGGATTAAACAATGCACTTATACAGGGACGAAGAAAATTTTAAAATTTATGTTGGATGCCCTGGGTGATTGTGAGCGCTGAGTAACATTTTGCCATTTAGTTATCATGGATACTTGGAGTGGTGCGCAACATTCTTTTGCCATCGAACCTTTTTACAAAGCAATGACAGTGTGAACGCTGCGCGTAGAAGATTTCGTCTTCAATCTAATTTATGATCGTGTTCCCTCAGCACATGCAAATAAACACGTGGATACGAAATTTTGAGGAAACTGGTTCAGCAATGAAAATAAATCTCCATGCGGTGTACGCCAGACAGTATCTAACCTGTTCAAGCTGTTGTCATCGTTCAATCTGTCTTCAAGCAGTGTCTCTTACGGCTGCATAGTTCAAGTGTTCGAATAATATTGGTACAGGACTTTCATTGTCATCCGTACAAAGTTGCACATCGTTCAGAAACTGAAACTCGACGATCACCTAATGCCAGACGACAATTCTGTGAACTAACGCTTAAAAAGGTAAACGTGGACATTAAGTTTGTTAACACCTGTGGATGTCGGGCAAAGCCCATATTCACTTTAATAGAGTTGTAAATAAACACAATTTTCGTTATTGGCACACACGAAAGTCCTACTTACCTACATAGCAACAAAGTTACGGTGTGGTGTGCTGTGTCATTGTATGGCGTAATAGGCCCTTATTTGTTTAAGGACGAGGATGGTCTTGCGACTACAGTCATATCGGGTCGGTACGTCGGGGCGTCGCGGTACTAGAAATATTTTTTACACAAAAACTACAGAAATTTCTACAAATTATTGCCCACATCTGGTTTCAAGAAGATTGCTGTACGCCAGTTGTCTGGCAACTATTTAATTTTGAAGAAACGGTAACATTCAATGACCTCCCAGATTCCCTGATCTGACAGCTTGCAATTTGTTCTTGTGGGGTTACCTTAAAAGCATAGTGTATCGTAGTCGACCTGCTACAACGGAAGAACTAAAAGCTAAGATCCAAGAAGCAATTCCCGAAATTATTGTTGAAAAGTTACTTTGAATCATTTACAATTTAACTAGCAGACTAACTAAATTTAATTTCCCGTTTCCCTGGATTACCCTGTTTCTATTATCGTAACCCATTTTCACTAGTCGTAATCAAACCGTTATTTCAGCGGAATAATTCCCAGAGATTCCGCGTGCAATTACTTTCATGTATACCAAAATGATTTTTTAGAAATTGTTTACACATCGTGTAATTAGTTTCGCTGTTTCCTTAATTTTAAGGTTTTTTGTTAGTAATCATCACCTGACAATTAGCCAACAATGGAGAATATGGATATACCAGTGATGAGTTTTGACTTTTTCATTGACTTTTTCTGTCATAATTTTATTCGAATCGCTATAGATCTTTCGTTGTAAATATATATATATATATATATATATATATATATATATATATTATAACGGAACCAAATATTAACTATTTGGGGTTATATGTTTACCGCATGCTGAAACCATATTTAAATAAAATAGAACAGTCAAAACTCCATTTGAATGTAGCGCATTGAAAATAATGCTGTGTAAAGCAACGCACACGTGGTCGTTATGTAATCAGTTCGCTGTACAAGGAAGCGACCACACCCAAACTGTTAATTATTAATATCTCGGAGACTAATAAATAAAGGCGAAATCTAACATAGCCAAAATGTTTGCCGAGATATTAATAATGACGTGTGCAAATTTGATGCAATATAATTAACAAATGTAAGAGTTAATTAAAATAATTAAATAACTTCTGTTAAAATAGAGTTATAGTAAAGAGATTTTAGTATGTCGTAAAGATAATAATTTGTGACAGATTGTATGTTTTAGATTTCACACAACTTGATTTGCAACCAAGTTATTGCAAAATTAAGTAAGTACAGGATATCCTTAGCGACAAAGTGGTTCCGGCGGATAATTAAATATTAGATAATAATTCTATTCTCCGTCTGTGGGAACCAGACTTCATTCTCACGGACTAAGGGAATTCTAAATTTTATGTAGTAGGGAGAGTGCGTCGACCAATGAAATCATTGCATGCAGCCCCGGCCAGTGCGATGTTTTCTGGTGGAAAAATCACTCTTCTGTCAGTACTCACGAAGTTAAGACGTAGTCCTTCGATCGTCTAGTAGCCAAAGCGGTGAAGATCAACAAGAAGACGCTACGTGGTCAACACACACGCAATTACGAACACACTAACTACAGATCATCTGTATAGCTCGTAATTGCTACGTAAAGGCGAGATACTCTTCAAGACATCAACCAAGCTTATTGTGTACTACCAGATAGTCATAAGCACGCAAGAGATCCACCCGACTTCAAGACCAGACTTCAAGAATACAGCAGAGAGGCCGTCTAAATCATTGGTTAACAGCTGACGAGCAGAGCGACCGCCCGAACGAAGCACACACACACCCACACTGACGTGCAACGTGCAAATCGACGGAGAACAGGAAGCAGTTCCAGCAGACAACAGCAGACGTTAAAATATTCACAAACAGCAGGGAGGCAGAGTGTTGCCGAATTTTGAACTCCACGACCGAATCCAGCAGTTCTAAGCAGATTACTTTCTCTAACCAAGGACTCGAATCGACGAGGGACAAATCGGGACGACATCCTCTTCAGTAACAGGAAAGCAAAATCTATTTATTTATTTTTCAGATCAAATTTTCTATTTTTTAATTAAAACATTGTAATTCAAATAATTCAGGTGCCAAACAAAAAAACAAAGACTCTAGTAATTAAAAAGTAAATTCGTTGCGATAATCTGTATAGCAGTTTAAGACAGTAGTAAGTTAGAGTTAAGAAATAGAGATAGTATAAAAGCGCTATACAAATCTTAACTGACAATCTAATCGTAGATCATACTGCAGTAGATCAGAAATAGAATCACTAGAAATGAAATAACGTGAACTAGACTGTCACGTCTAATTTATTTTTATTAATTATTCTAATTAATATCAGAGTTTTAAATTTTGTTTCATGAACACTTAGATTCAAATTAATTAAATAAATTTAATTAAATTCAAATCAATTAGTAAAGTCAAATTTAAATTGCAATTAACTCGCAAAGAACGAGTTCAGTTTCTTTCAACTATTAAACAATCGAAAAACATCGATTCATTGTATAGACTATAAGAAAATTCATAACATTATAACCATTCTATTCTTGTGTGTTGTTGGTGTAATAAACAACGTTTTATTACCCCATATCACAGTGTTTTATTGTTGTACGATAAAGCCTACCAGTCTCACAAAACTCTCCCCCTTTAAAGTAACTTATCTTGTGTGTTGTTGTAATAATTTGAGATTACTAGCTTGCGAACTTCAAATCCAAAATCCACACGCCCTAGTCGGAAGAATCTGCAAGATCAGACAGCAGGTGGGTACTCACACACAACATTACATTACAATAACGCGTAGTAGTAGAGTTATAAATGGCTTGCCCGGAACGTGGGGCACGATCAAATTAAATTAAATTAATTAAATTAAATTTAAATTTAATTTTCACGTGTAAAACAAACTTTGCTGTTTTAATTCATAAAACAGCTGGCGTCCAACTGAATTCCCCAAAGAGTTTTGTGACTGGTGTTTGTACAACAGTAAAGTTATTGTGTGAATTTGAAACTGTTCTGTGTATTTTAAATTGTGTATATTTGACATTGTTGTCTATTTAAAATGGATATGGATAAAATACTTAAACAAATACAGCAAATGAACGCGGAAATGAAACGCGATTTAACGGAAAATACGAACGCGAAATTCGAACAAATAACAGCCAATGCTGACATAAATATCGCAGAATTAAAATCTAATATCGAAGCGCAGAGAGTTAGTCTAACCGAAGCATTAGAACAAAGTAACGCTGACATAAACGCCGAGATTAAACAAAGTAATAAAGAAAGTAGTAAAGAATTAACCGCGAAAATAGACGAAAGCGTAAACGAGTTGACCGCTAAAGTCACCGAAATCGCGGAAAGCAATGCAAAAATCGCGGAGAGTAATAAACAATTAACGGAGAAGGTCGCAGAGATCGGTGAAAGAGTAAATACGGTCGATACTAAAATCAATGAACGGTTTAAGGTTTTTGAGACCACAATGCAAAAATCGTTTATTGAACAAGTAACACGTATGGAGGGCCGGTTCAAAGACCACATAACCCGCTGTGAGAAACAGACACTAGAGGTTTCCAAAAAGGTGGAATCCCTAGAGGTAGAAATTCACGCGGACGTGACCGAAACGCAACGACGAGTAGATAAATTAGACGCTTCAATTGTTGAGACGCGATCCAACATTGACTCTAATAAAGAGAGTGTTTTACAAACGTTAAGCGACGAGATTTTGAAAGTACGACAGGAGGTACGAAGGAGGTCTGCTCCAAATATTTTGGTACAAGGTCCTGTCGATGAGAAAAATCGCGTGTATTTTACGGGGGAAAATAACGAAAACCCCATTGAATTTTTATTAGCGTGTGAGAGTGAAATGGCTATAGTAGGTTCCCGACAAGAAGATCAAGACAAAATACAGTGGGTGGTTAACGCGATGCGTGATTCGGCGCGTAAGTGGTATAACATTGTACGCGATAGAGTGTCCACATACGCGGAGTTCAAACAAAAATTTGAAAGCCGGTACTGGAACTCGCATACCCAACGACTTCTGCGCAATGAACTGGAATATGGCCGTTTTGACAAGAAAATGAATATTACCGCCGAAAATTATATAATCCAGCAGGTCGAGCGCGCGAAGCATTTAACCCCAGCATTTGCGGAGATTGACATAGTCACCAAGCTTGCCTACCATTTTAATCATAACATTAGAGTAGCTGTATTTACCCAGGGTATTCGCACGGTAGACGAACTCCTCATTCTAGTGTCCCAAAGTGAGACGGTTTTTGATTTTGGTGGGTGGCGTTATAATCCCGATTTTCGCCGAAATAATGAAGGGCAGAATACGCGACTACAGTACCATCAGCAAACGGATCAAAAACCGAGTACCAGTTCTACTCCACCCCAAACACCGTCAAAACAGCCAAATAAAACCTTTGAGTACAAGGGAAAACAAAATTTTGGTAGACCAAAGGGGCAGGGTAAGGGTAACGATGGAGCACAAATTAGAGCGATTCAAACGGTCGAATTAGCCAAAGCTGATACAACTGAAAAAGACAGCGACTCCCACGGAAATAAAAATTCGAACAATAAATCGAAAAGTTACCAAGCTACAAAAAACGTGCCAAAATGCGCATCCAGCAAGGACGCGCTATAAATTCGGCAAAATTGTGGAAATATAAGCATGTTAATTATAAGGATTATATATTGTGTGAAATGTGTACTTTTAATTATGTAACTTGTGTGCCCGTTAATAATGTGTTCCCACCGGATGTCAGGGATCCCTTGCTAGAATCCGGTCCCACGCGACAAAGGCCCGTGAGCGCGGCGTGTCCGGTGTTACACGCCTTTGTCAATAGCGTTCCCACGAGAATTCTGTTGGATACCGGTAGTGTTGTATCCGGAGTCAGTGAAAGGTTCCTGCGTACCAATACAAAATATTTTCGTACGGCCCCATCACTCCCAATCAATCAATTTTATATACGAACCGCTACCGATACGAAAGAAAAAATTGACACTCAATACTATCAAACTATCATGCTAGACGAAGTGCAATTTGAAGTGTGTGTAGTGGCTATAAACAATTTAATATGTGATATGTTATTGGGGGTAGATGTAAAGGAACAATTACGTGCGGAAATTAACACCAGTGAACACTTATTAAAATGTACCATAGACAATGTTAGTTACACTTTTAAACTGAACACACAGACACACACACAAAACCATGGTGACCCAATTAAAATCACACGGCCGCCAAAACAAGTAATTCATTATAAAGAATGTGAAGAGGGGGAGACCACCTTAGATTCCCGAACTGAACGGAGATTGTCGTCGCTGCAAGAAGAATTCAGCGATATCTTCAGTGAAGAACATTCAATCTCGTCAGTGTATGAACACAGAATCCACCTCACAGAGCCAGAGAAGTTCATAAGGAGAATCTACCAGGTCCCTATAAAATACCAGGCCGAGGTCCAGCAGGAGATACAGCGGATGTTGGAAGAAGATATTATTGAAAGATCTAATAGCAGCTTCCTCAACCCACTGCTGGTCGTCCGCAAGAAGACTGGAGAGATCCGACTCTGCCTGGATATGAGGAACTTAAACAGTCTCGTAGAGAAAGAGTTTGACTGCGCACCGACAGCGGAGGACCTCTTCATTAAATGTGAAGGAGCCAGGTACCTCACGAAGCTAGATCTAACAGCAAGCTTCTGGCAGGTCCCGCTGTGTGAGCAAGATCGTAAGTATACAGCATTTATATTTAATAACAAATGCTATCAACACAAGGTGGTACCTTTTGGCCTTAGCACGAGTCTCGCTGCGATTGTAAGATGCCTCGAGAGAGCTCTAGGACCTGAGGTAGACCCATACACGGTAATATTCGTGGATGACATCCTCGTGATATCCCGCACGTTAGAGGAACACTTCGAGCATCTGCGGAGCGTCTTCCAGAAGCTGAGGTTAGCAAACATCAAGCTCAAACTACACAAGTGCGAGTTTGTAAAGTCCCAAATGAAGTTCCTGGGACATATAATCTCAGCTACAGGTATCAGTACGGACCCAGAGAAGCTCAGGAGTATTATGGAGTTCCCGGTGCCCAAGAACCTCAAAGCACTGCGAGCATTCCTTGGACTCACGGGATATTACAGGAAATTTACCAGCAAATACGCAGAATATACAGTCCCGTTGCTACAGCTGGTACGCAAAAATATAAAGTGGAAATGGGGTTCTGAACAGAACGATGCGTTTGAGAGGGTTAAGGGCCTGTTCCAATCTAATTTACAATTGTTCCATCCACAGCAGGGTAGGAAGTATGTAATGTACACTGACGCTAGCGAGTACGCTATCGGCGCCGTGTTGCATCAAGAAGACGAACAAGGTAGTCTTCATGTTGTAGCATACGCCAATAGGACGCTCAAAGGCGCTGAGTTGCACTATTGTACTTCCGAGAAAGAAATACTCGCCATAATAAACGCACTCAGAAAATTCAGACACTACCTATACGGTACCCATTTCGAGATTCACACTGATAATCAGGCGTTATCGTTTATATTAAAATGTCGATTAGCAAATTCCCGACTAACACGATGGGTGTTAGCTATTCAGCAGTACTCATTCACGATTAAATATTGCAAAGGATCAGAGAATACCACCGCAGACACTCTAAGTAGATATCCGCCTGTAGAAAAGGAGGAAGTATATGAAGCAGCTGACGACGAGTTGAGAGTGTTAAACATGCAATACACTGTCGCGCCTGAAGCTACTAATATGCTACAGAACTTAGGACGCGAGCAGGACGATAACCTCGCACTCCTTGCTAAAAAGCTAATGTTAGCAGCTCACCCAAATCCTCACTATCTTATACAAGACAATATATTGTATAAATTGTTACAGGGCGAATGGAAAGTGGTATTGTCTCCAGCGATGCTTGCGTGTATAACACAATCTTTACACATAAAAATGGCGCACGCATCTCCTGTAAAATGTGTCAAAATATTGCAGGAGGATTTTACAATAACCAACATGTACCGTAGGGTAAAGAAATTGCTAAAAACATGTTATCCATGCCAGACAGCGAAAGTACCAAACGTACACACTTACGTGCCCATGGCCAATGTGATAACGGAAGGTAAGGGACAGATGATCGCCATCGACTTTCTGGGACCATTACCCAAGGCTACCAGAAATCTAAAACACATGGTAGTTTGCGTCGATGTGTTTACTAAAAAAGTTAGCCTTTATGCGATCCCTAGGCCTACCACAAAGTCCGTTTTAAATATTATACTTAATAAGTATATCCCGCAACATGGACCCATAAGGAACGTACTTAGTGATCAGGGAAAGCAGTTCCAAAACAAACACTGGGCAGCCACCCTGGAACGTAACGGTATCAAAGCAGTCCTAACCTCGATACGACGACCACAGGGAAACCTTGCCGAAAGGGTGAATCGGGAAATCGGTAAAATGTTCCGTATCTATTGCTATAAGGAACAAAGTAAATGGCCCGAGTTCTTACCGTTCTTCGAAAAGGCAATAAATGAGAGTTATCATGATACCACGGAATACACACCAGCAGAATTAGACTCTGGAACCACGCCAGAGAGGTTTTGGGATAATTATTTAAGTAAGCCAAAAACTTATAATCTACCTCTGCCGGTGCAATGTAAAAATCAACTTGTGAGGGAAAGAATAGTTGAAAAAGGGCAGACAAATTTAATACGACGCATAAACTAACGAACTTTGTCGTAGGCGAGAAAGTATTGCTCAAGGCGAATCCTGTAGGCCGACGAGACATAAATGTGGCTGCAAAGTTCTTTCGTTTATATAATGGACCCTATCTGTTGGCTCAACAACTCGCACCTCACACGTTTATCGTTACGACTCTGGACCGAACGAAAACGATCGGTAAATTCCATGCGAGCTCTTTGAGAAAATACTTTGAGTAGCATGGCGTTCCAAAGCGCGTCGCGACGAAATAAAAAGATAAATAGTATTTAAAAGATAACGTAATTGTATTATAATAATTAAATTTAAAATAAATAATTTGTGTTTTATAATCGTATTAATAATAATTATAGGTAACGTGTGTATTAATAATAATGTTTTCCTAGCGCGATAAATAATAAGCGTGTACAACTGAGCGAGAACAGCGGCAGGAAACAGTTACGTCACGCGATAACGACTACCTGACCCACATTTGAAACTAGGTCAAGCAATTAGACGCGCGCCCGGCGATAACGTTTTAAATGCTGTCAGCAAAAATTCTTTGTACGCGTGGCATTGTTTACAAATAAAGGCTACTACTCGTTTGAAAAACATTATACGCAATAAGTTGCAAATATAACATTGTAATACATGTATTTAGAGTTAAATTATATATAATGCAATAACATTAACACTTGTGTACCTGTCTTCAGAATAAGTAATACAATGTATAGGGAATACGAATAATTATTACAGAATATGTGTGTAATGATTAGGAAAAAAAAATAACTGTAATTATTACATTCATTTTTTTTTTAAAGCGGGTGTGGGAATATATAACGGAACCAAATATTAACTATTTGGGGTTATATGTTTACCGCATGCTGAAACCATATTTAAATAAAATAGAACAGTCAAAACTCCATTTGAATGTAGCGCATTGAAAATAATGCTGTGTAAAGCAACGCACACGTGGTCGTTATGTAATCAGTTCGCTGTACAAGGAAGCGACCACACCCAAACTGTTAATTATTAATATCTCGGAGACTAATAAATAAAGGCGAAATCTAACATAGCCAAATTGTTTGCCGAGATATTAATAATGACGTGTGCAAATTTGATGCAATATAATTAACAAATGTAAGAGTTAATTAAAATAATTAAATAACTTCTGTTAAAATAGAGTTATAGTAAAGAGATTTTAGTATGTCGTAAAGATAATAATTTGTGACAGATTGTATGTTTTAGATTTCACACAACTTGATTTGCAACCAAGTTATTGCAAAATTAAGTAAGTACAGGATATCCTTAGCGACAAAGTGGTTCCGGCGGATAATTAAATATTAGATAATAATTCTATTCTCCGTCTGTGGGAACCAGACTTCATTCTCACGGACTAAGGGAATTCTAAATTTTATGTAGTAGGGAGAGTGCGTCGACCAATGAAATCATTGCATGCAGCCCCGGCCAGTGCGATGTTTTCTGGTGGAAAAATCACTCTTCTGTCAGTACTCACGAAGTTAAGACGTAGTCCTTCGATCGTCTAGTAGCCAAAGCGGTGAAGATCAACAAGAAGACGCTACGTGGTCAACACACACGCAATTACGAACACACTAACTACAGATCATCTGTATAGCTCGTAATTGCTACGTAAAGGCGAGATACTCTTCAAGACATCAACCAAGCTTATTGTGTACTACCAGATAGTCATAAGCACGCAAGAGATCCACCCGACTTCAAGACCAGACTTCAAGAATACAGCAGAGAGGCCGTCTAAATCATTGGTTAACAGCTGACGAGCAGAGCGACCGCCCGAACGAAGCACACACACACCCACACTGACGTGCAACGTGCAAATCGACGGAGAACAGGAAGCAGTTCCAGCAGACAACAGCAGACGTTAAAATATTCACAAACAGCAGGGAAGCAGAGTGTTGCCGAATTTTGAACTCCACGACCGAATCCAGCAGTTCTAAGCAGATTACTTTCTCTAACCAAGGACTCGAATCGACGAGGGACAAATCGGGACGACATCCTCTTCAGTAACAGGAAAGCAAAATCTATTTATTTATTTTTCAGATCAAATTTTCTATTTTTTAATTAAAACATTGTAATTCAAATAATTCAGGTGCCAAACAAAAAAACAAAGACTCTAGTAATTAAAAAGTAAATTCGTTGTGATAATCTGTATAGCAGTTTAAGACAGTAGTAAGTTAGAGTTAAGAAATAGAGATAGTATAAAAGCGCTATACAAATCTTAACTGACAATCTAATCGTAGATCATACTGCAGTAGATCAGAAATAGAATCACTAGAAATGAAATAACGTGAACTAGACTGTCACGTCTAATTTATTTTTATTAATTATTCTAATTAATATCAGAGTTTAAAATTTTGTTTCATGAACACTTAGATTCAAATTAATTAAATAAATTTAATTAAATTCAAATCAATTAGTAAAGTCAAATTTAAATTGCAATTAACTCGCAAAGAACGAGTTCAGTTTCTTTCAACTATTAAATAATCGAAAAACATCGATTCATTGTATAGACTATAAGAAAATTCATAACATTATAACCATTCTATTCTTGTGTGTTGTTGGTGTAATAAACAACGTTTTATTACCCCATATCACAGTGTTTTATTGTTGTACGATAAAGCCTACCAGTCTCACAAAACTCTCCCCCTTTAAAGTAACTTATCTTGTGTGTTGTTGTAATAATTTGAGATTACTAGCTTGCGAACTTCAAATCCAAAATCCACACGCCCTAGTCGGAAGAATCTGCAAGATCAGACAGCAGGTGGGTACTCACACACAACATTACATTACAATAACGCGTAGTAGTAGAGTTATAATATATATATATATATATATATACACAGGTTTTTACACGTCAAAATAAGAATTTACAAGAGTGAGATATCAAGGGTGTTTACCTTGCCAGTGACTGTGAGCACAAAGTACTTGAAAGTACAGAATTAATTTGAAATGCTCCAGTTTGCCTTCATAGACACGTTGCCACATAAGAAGGAAGGTTATATTTGTTTGCTAAGTATGTTTGTATATTGCAACCCCAAAATCTGTATCCGCTTTCAGGGATGTAGATAGATAAATCTCATTCCGGTAATCTTAATTATGAACACAAAATCTCAGAAAATCGTAAATGGATTTTGCTAGACGATGAAGAGGGGAAATCTCTAATGAAGTATGTTATATCTTTTTTCGTACCAGTTGTTTAAGTTATCGTCTTGTGGGCAATAAAACACTCGTATCACTGTCGACACCTTGTTTATTTGTCGTTATCATAAATAATTTTTCACAAGTAAATACATAACACTGAAAACACACATTTCGGTTCATAACTATGACATCGATTATTGACATAACATTAATTTATACAAACAAAAATATAACATACAAATATAATGTTAATACACACATATGGTATCAAACAGACGCACTAATTCTGTAACTCACTTAACCAGAATCTCAATAACTACTGACTGACTGGTTTCTCCGTTTACTACCGTCTAATATAGGTCGGTAATGACGTCATTCACCAGCCTTAGCAACTTACTAGATAAGCCGATAAAATTCTAGGCGTTTATTCCGGAACCTCGTAGAACAAACTACGTTTACCTATCAATGGAAAGTACATTTATACAGAACATTCCAGTGTCTATCAATATACATAAATTGTGAATAATGTAAGTACACGTGAGTATATAACCAATGTACTATTATAAACAGTTACCAATCAAAATATTACTTAATATATTCATAATACAGACATACAATCCGACACTACAGTCAAGGATGGACCTTGGCCTCCCTAATGATCCGCCTCCAGATTGTCCGATCAAATGCCTTGGTCTTCCACGAGCCAACACCCAGCCTAGTCAGATCTTATTCCACGTGGTCTTGCAATCGTTTTCTTGTCCTGCCTCGTTTTCTGCGCCCATCCATGTGCCCATTCATTATCCTTTTGCAAATCTTTGGTTGTCCATTCTTTTTACATGTCCTATGCAGCTGATTTTTTGGACTTTATAAATCGGACGGTATCTCCCTGTATTAGAATCTAGTCTATTTCTTGATTAGATCTGATCCTCCATTCTCCGTTACAACATACTGGTCCGAAGATTCTTCTAATAATTTTCCTTTCAAAAGACCTCAGAGCCTTTTCATCAACTGCTCTTAAGATCTCAGAAGGGTATATTACTACAGGTCTGTGCTCTGTACTTTTAAGTTTAATCTCTTGGGTGAAAAGGCTAGATCTTAATAAGTTTACTAATATATTCATAATATTACTTTGAATGTGGGTTGGGTGTTCCCTAGTACACAAAGAAGTTTCATACGTTACTGTAATAAAACAAAAATCGCTTTGTGTATTTTATTCCATATTTCTTCCTCTAACTGCAATGTGCGAAATAATACATTTCAAGTAATAATATTTTCATTTCAAATACTGTATGTTCTCAGGGTTTCTTACTCACTTCCTTCCTTTAATACTTTCATAATGAAATTTATTTTTACCCAAGGTGTATAACTTATTTGTTTACTTTTCTATAAGACGTTATTTAACACATAGAGTTAAGATTTCAGGATAATAAAAACAAATTGCTTAAGTTATGTTCTCGTTGGGATTCCCTCATGGGCGCCGTTGTTAAGTTAATTTTCCACAGACTATGTTTGCTCATGAACTTATACGGTTGCACGTTTTTCTGCTTGCCTTACAAAAAGTGTCAGCTGAATTGAGTTTAGTTTGTCTTTGATTCCCCGAGAGGCTTGCTTACGCTGACATGCCTCGCGGCCAGCCGTTAACCGTATATACGCGTACCTCCGTATAAACATTACCAAACTCTAACCGGTTAATATCAAAATATAAAACTTGATTTATACTCTATAACGCTGTTTGTTGTTAGGTTTGACACAACCCAAATCATCATCAACTTAAAAAAAAACAAATATATAAATTAAGCAACAACTTTACAAACAATGTAACTATGATTACATACACATATATTTTGTTTAGTATGTACGTAATTAGGTACATACAAAATCAGTCTTTCATTGTGTCTGTTAAATAACTATGTGTATCTGTAAATAATAAATTAAAGTCAGAGCCGTATTTTTTAAGTTATCGTAGTAAAATTAATTATTTTTAATAATCTTGAAATATCAAAAACTGAAAGTCGAACGTAAACAGATTAAACCAAATAACACACGTAACAATTGCTTACTTTCAATAACACTATTTTTAATATTACCATTTTTATTACTATTATCGTCTTTAATTGTTACAAAATGAACCTAACCTCTGTTAAAAATAAAACAGAATTCTGTAAAGACATTTCTGACCATATTGTACAAGGTAAGTAAAAATTATGCACTTTTAATATTATTTTGTCTTATTTTATTGTATTAATTATTAATACCAATTTTTCGCTTTATTTTTAGACCACAGTTTTCCTTCTGCTTTTAAAAACATTGTGTGTATTTTTAGTTTAAACAGCGGCCATCATATTTTTTATAACATATAAAGACAATCACAGATTTTTGGTTATAGAAAGTTGCATTTTTTTAACGTTTGACTCAGTAAATTTCGTTACCTAATTGACTTTGATTCTGAATTTGTTCTATACCCACGAGAATCCGTACAGTTTTCATAAATATATTAAATTTCACAAAGGTTGGTTTATTTAGCTTATTTTAAAGCAATGTTTCCGTTACCTAATTTAATGTATCCTTTTATGATATTTTTCATTGTCTTTCCAAACACAGTATAATTAATTGATTTATAAAAACATTTTTTGAATTGCTCTTAATTTGCTCACTTTTGTGTTACAATCACATGTACTCGTTCACGTATTTATTTCTTTGGTATCATTTATTTGTCTGAGTGCAGATATTTCAAGGAAAACAACAATCTTACAGTAATATTGTTGACTAGTTAACGCCTTTGCTCTTTCTTACGTTTTGTATTGGACATTTCTGCACATCTTTTATTGTACATGTTAAAAATTGGTTTAACCTCAGTTATGATCGAGTTGAAAGTAAGACTAATAAAAAAAATTAATTTATTTAGAGTCCGCTTCGCAAAGGCACTATTGTACCAAGTAAGGTTATTAAAATGCTCTTCAATTTAAATCTGTTGAACCAAAACTTGTAGAAACGTTTCGTTCTTATTTATTGCATACAAAGTCCACATCACACTATTACAGTGAGAGTGGAACCCACTTTACAGATCCATCGTTGAGTTCATTGTTTGCGGTGGTATGTGAATATTACATTTTAATGGGTTAACGTAAAGGTTTTATTCCTACAAAGTTTAAGTGGTTGGCTATAAATATAAGAATCCGTTTACTTATTATAAATAATAATTTGAGGCTTTTGTCAAATGGTAACCTACAGAGTGCACGTAGCGTTCATACATTTACCATACTTAACAGCCTCAAAGACTAGACTCACTCGAGAATGAGTTATAAGCAACATGTTATGCAGTTATTTTGTAATTTTACGCAGTGCCAACATATGCCTAAATGACTTATCCCACGGTGCACTCTAATCTCCGCCTATTATTTCTTGTAAACTGACAGCTTATTGTGTAATAATTATTTTCAGTAATATAAGCAATACAAATGTATGTATTGCCGTTCGAGGGTAGCTTAAATATGCCCCAGTCGTTACTTGAAAAGGAAAAAAAGCATTAAGCGCATAGTTGCAAAAGAAGTGAAAACAGTTATTCAGCCTAGTTTTACACAATTTTCCTTTAAAGGGGATTCCGTACTTGAAATTTTAATTTTTTATTTTTAATCCTTTTCTTTTTTTAATGTTATTTTTTTGTTTTGCCTTTTCAAACATAGGAATACACTAATTTCGGCTCTTTTTTAGCATACGAATCACAGATCATTGTGTTCAGTGGGCCTCTTCGAATATATACAAATGTATATGAGGTTTATATTTTGTAAATAATAATAACTAATAGGCTCCCTGAGTTGCATAACTTGCTCACCCTTTTGAACGAAGTATATTTATTAATAGGTAAATTTCTACATTTTCAATTATATCAGAATAACTACGAAAACTCCGTCAGCTACTTTTCTAGTAAAATAGCCATTAAAAAGCAGTCATACCGTAAACCCCAAACCACTACATAAAAATCCCAAACCACTGCATTGAGTTTTTAGCTAAATTTATAACCATAATGTTTAAATGACAAATAATTTATTTTTTAGATTTTAAGTTTATGAATGTTTCTATAGACATCTTTACGCGTACATCTAATACTTCTCACAACTATTGATAACAGATAATAGGTAATAAGTAAAGTTTTTCTTTTAAAATCTTTTTTTAATGCCGTCCAAAATTTTCAAGGGGTGTTGAGAGATGCTAATTTTGTTAAATTACTAAATATACCAAGTTTGCATTTTGTAAGTTATAGTAAAAGATAAAACAATAAAATAGTTTTAGTGATTTTCACTCGTCAATTTATTAAAATTATAAATCCATGACAGCTGTTTCGGCAACACAGTGCCTTCATCAGATGGTGTAAACTGACTAATTTTCGTACAATATAATACAGAATATAAAATACAAGGCAAGTTCTATTGTTTAGAGAGCGATAGTAATCTCGTGTCAATAAAATTAAATACACATTACACAAACATATAACATAACATAAACCAAGTCTATTTATACAAATTAAGCAGAGGCGAGCTATTTAGGTCTAACTGATCATTTAATAAAATATTTAAATATTTGTGTTTATTAATTTCAAGGGTTTCTAATAAATCAAGCTTTGGACCCTTATCAGATAAATGTAAAATTTTAAAATTGTCATTATAACTATGGTCTTTTTCTAACAGGTGATTTGCATAATTTGATTTGCCATCATTATATCTAAAACTATAATTGTGACCATACATTCTTTTTTCGAAAGATCGACCTGTTTGTCCAATATAAACTTTATTACAAGACCCACAGGATAATTTGTATACACCAGACTTTTGCAGTTTATCTCTTTTACTCTTATTATTTTTAATATATTTTCCCAATGAAGACTGCGTCTTAAAAGCTATATTTACATTCTTTTGTGTGAAATATTTACCAAGAAGCAGAACCTATGTAAGTGAGAGTGTGATATCTTTTAATCTGTGTTGAAGGAGGGTAAACTAGTTTTAAAGCTTGTGAATAAAATTTTTTATTTAACAAGTGATCTATGAAGCTAGGTTGGTAACCATTGTTGACAGCTATTTGTTTAATAATGTTAAGTTCTGATTGGAAATTTGAATCTGATAACGGAATACTAACTAGTCTGTGGATAAAACTGTGAAAAGCGGCCAATTTATGTGAGTATGGATGTGTGGAAGTATTGTGTATTGTCATATCTGTATGTGTAGGCTTATGAAAAATACCAAAGTTTAATTTATTATTGCAGTTTGTTATTGTAAGGTCTAAAAAATTGATGCTATTGTTATCTTCTAATTCTATGGTAAAGCTAATATTTTTGTGTAAATTATTAATGAAATTAAGAAAGATCTGTAATTGTCTACGAGTACCTAGAAAAATCGCTAAAATATCGTCCACATATCTATACCAAAAAATAAACAGTTTGAAATAAGGGTGTGCTCTAATTTTAGTTTCTATGTAGTCCATAAAGATTTCAGCTGCCGAAGGGCTAAGTGGGTTTCCCATTGCAAGCCCTTCTTTGCCAATGTAGATCTTTCCATTAAATTCAAAGTAATTTTGATTAAGGCAAACCTTCAGTAAATTCAAGATATCCTCTCTCATAAAGGGGTTATTACAATTTTCAATTAATAAATTGTCTACAATATCTATTACATCAGTCGGTGGAATACTCGGAAACAAATTTTTTACATCAAATGATAATAAAATGGCTTTGTCTGGGATATGTGAATCTTTAATTCTGTTAATTAAGTCTAGTGAATTTTTAATACTATGTGTTGATTGAAATTTGCATTGTGTTTGTATAATCTTAATTATTCTTTTAGATAATTTAACAGAAGGAGCAGTTACATATGATACCACTGGTCTAATCGGATGGTTATCCTTATGCAATTTAATTAAAGAGTAAAGCTTTGGTGGCTGAGGATTTATTACTGATAAAAAATCCAAATCTCGATTATCGAAGAAAGAACAATTCTTTATAGCCTGTTTAACATCTATTTGAAATTTTAAAGTCGGTTCAGTGGATTCAAAAGAGTTCAAACATTCAAGTATCTTACTTACATATTCGCCTTTGTCGATAGCAATAACAGTATTACCCTTGTCAGCGCGGGTAAATATTGTATTATTAACTACAGATTTTTTCTTAATTGAATTGATGGCTAGTCTATTTTTATTGTTAAATGGTGGGGTCTTAATTTGTTTAGCATAAAGAGAAGTTAATTTATCCGCTACAATGTATTTGTTCAATGGTATTGATTCGGAATTTTCATGAAATTTATTGTACTTATTACAAGATAACTCACAATCCACACCTAAAATTTCAAACCCTCTTTTATAATTTGACGGTTGTATATTATATTTGAAACCCTTTTCGATCAGTTTAGTTTCATCACTATTAAAGGTTACGTTAGTCAAATTCATAAAACGTTGATAAAATATATGGTTAGAAAATTTGTTATTATGCCCGCATTGCCTATTATTATAATAATTACCGCTATTACTAACCTTAAACATTTTCAATTTGTTTAGCTTACGTAACTGATTTAAGTATTTATTATGAATAATTCTTTGAACATCATTTCGCACTTTAAGGTCTAGCAAGTCAAATTATATATTATGCAATCTACGTAATAATTCTGTATGTATAAACTTAAGGTAAATATTACAAAAGTCTCTTTTATTGTATTCAATAAAAGAATATTAAATTTTTGAATACAATAAAAGAGACGTTTGTAATATTTACCTTAAGTTTATACCAGGGGCGGTTCGTTCTTAGGGCGCTAAGGCGCGCGCCCCCCCCAGATTAAACCATATCATTAAACAACCCATTATCACTACTTGTGGAAAGTAATTACATATTTCTTTAATACTTCGGACAAGAAAATATTTTTGTGTTAGATAATAGCAGAAATGTTTTAACAGCATGCATTACGGCGCTCTGACAATCGCGCTCATTTCTCAATTCCCCCACTCTATCCAAAGTTGAATGAAGTTGTAGGCTTAAATACGGAGGCGGTCGCTCGGCGCGCCGGCTTCCGCGCCACATTTAGCAGAACGCGGCGTGATTCACTCAGTACAACTAATCGCAGACTATTGATAATAATATGAGATTTGCTCTTTTTAGTGTTTATAGTTCCTATGGCGTGCGTAATTGAGTGCGGGCATTTGTTTAGGTTTAGGTTTTGAGTTTGTGTGTTTTTTTTAATAGCTTCACGAATAATTTAGGGAAATACTGTAGTGTCGAATTATTAGGTTTTGTTTTAACATTTAATCCAACATTTTAACATTCAGTGCAGGCCCTTAAAGCAATAACTTTTGCAAGATCAAAAAATTGAACTAAAGTCATTAGGTAGGCCAACTCCTGAATTCTGCATGATGCAAACAGAAAATAAGAAAAGTGGGAATCGTGTTTTCAGATGGCAACTGCTTTCAAAAGATGCATACCAAAAACAATGACTGGATCTGGGTGGCTGCGACGTTCAGAAATCTTTGTTCTGTTTCCATGTATTTTATTGTCTCCCAGAGACAATGGTGATCCAATAATGTTGGATGCAGCACTAGAATAGGGGATGGGCCTTATATTTAATCGTTTTTTCCACTGGGGACAAAAAAATCTTTTGCCGCCTCGTGCAAAGATGTGGTCTGAAAATTTCTCATACATACGAGGATTGCGCTACCCTATTCGCTGATACGGTAGAATCGATTTAGTTATACTTATGGTACATTAAACGAATACAGGGAATTTACTGAAATAACACGGTTTAAAAAAAATATGCAGTAACTTTTCTTTTGTTGTACCTGAGTAGGGTACATGTTAATACATGTTAATATTCATGTACCCGACAATGACACTATAATATTTGTAACAGTCGAATAAATTTTTAAATACCAGATAAATCGATACACAGAATTTTTATTAGTAGTCTACTTCTTGAAACCAAATACACTGGTTTCATAACTTGTCTTCCTATTTAATTTAGAAGTTACAAGACATAGTAGGGAAGACAGAAAATGCATTGCCTAGATAGGTTTCCTTTCGTATATACTGAATGAACTGCATATTTAACTTCAGAAATTGACATTGGAGAATTATACTGTTTCAACATCTATGCTGTAGAAATGGTTATCGCCTATTCAAAAATTGTATAATCATTTTACCAAATTTAAAAATGTTTAAACCATATATATATATATATTGAAAAGTACAAACAGTAATGATACTGTGCATTGCCCAAATAAATAAAATAAATAATAAAAATGAATAAATATAAATTAATAAACATGATTCAGATTGCATAAGCTGAATCGTAGTAGAAATAGGGAGTACAAAAATTCATGCATGGACATTCAATTTCGACACACCTGTCGCTAGCGTTGTGTACGCGCGTATTTTGTTAGTGTGTGTGAAAGCTGTCCGTTCCTAAAATGTAACCAAACTTTTTCAAGTAGAATAGTTATAAGTTTATTTTTAATTATAAGAAAACTATGTACGATAGGATAAAACAAAAGACACCAAAGTGTGTAGAATTTATAGATAAATAAAATGTTAAAAAACCATACAGAGGTGACAAAAAGTGCAATTACTATACGTAAAAAATTAATAACTCTTTTTGTAAATACCATAAAGAAGTGCAATTTACGTATAGTAATCACATAAAAATTAGTGATCGATTGAACGTCGAGTGAGGTGAAACAAACTTCGTAATTCGCGAAAATAGGCGAAAATAGTGAATTGAACCAGAGTGGGGGAGTGACGCCTCGACAGAATCTGACAAGTTGAAAAGTGTTCAGAGCACGACCTGACTATAAATACCAGGCCGCGCTAATAAAGTTTCTTCTTCTCGATTCAACCATTGCCGCAGGAGGCTATGTCAGTCGACGACACAAATTCATAATTATCGTAAGAGTCACAAGATCAACTAGCTATACAGCCAGAGCTGCAAAATACATACGACGAGGTCTATGGACACACCGGCAGCATATTATGTGAGACGAGACGACTGTTAATCAACACACACGGAGACAAGACAGAGGACACGACCGGAGTACCTGACGCACATGCAGAGGACACGACCGGAGGACCTGAAGCACAAGCAGAGGACCAGACGCACATGCAGAGGACACGTCCAGAAGGACACAGAGGACGTACAGCTGAATAACCACGTCAAACGAGATGATAAAAAACTTTTTAAAGACACTAATTAAAGTTTGAATGGAAGACATTCAACCAATATTAAAAATAATAAATGACACAAAAATGTAAATGCAGTAAAAATTAGAATAGTATTTCTTGTATCAAATTTAGAAATTAGTAACGTAAATGATAAGGGAAATAAGTAATTTTTGAATTAACGAAATTAGTAAAGTGTTTGATGATAAAGAAACAAAAATGCATATGCAGTAGAAAGTAAAACAAAGTAATGTAAAAGAAGTTTGAATAGAAGTAAATTCATTTTTTGAAGCTAATGAATCAGCAATTGAAAAAATATGAACACACCATGAGTAAGCCGAGAGCAAAATAAACATTTTAAAGTAATTACAATTAGATAATAAGAGTTGTATATAACTTAGGTATAAATTTGTTAGCAGTAAGGTATGTACGGAAACTTCGTACAAACGATTGAATAATGAGTTATTGTTTAATATCCGATATGATAGATGTTGTTTAAATAAATAAATAATGGAACGATTTTAAACGTAAATAACGTATCATCTTCTTATTACGATTACGCCTACCTATGAATTCAATACACAATATATAAAAAAATACATCAATTTGTATTGTTGTAAATTGTCTCCAAAAATCGTGGGGCAACATAATTTAAATTACACTACTTTGTTACGTTACATAAAATGTCGCCCATGAACGTGTGGCATGATCCCGACCATTTGACTATATAAAGAAAAACAATTTTTTATTGTAGCTAAAGGTTGCTCTAAAAAATAAGGGTGTGTTAAATGAAAAATATATTATATGTGATAATTATTTATATTAAACCTTAATTTTATGTTATGTTAATTGTTGTGTATTAAGACACAACTGGCGCTCAACGAAATAAATATTATGTAAATGTGTAATTGCAATAAGTAAGAATAATAATAATTAATAATAATAATAAGTAAATAAATAAAATTAGTAATTCGGTTCCATAAGAATAATATTCTAAAACATAATAAATAAATACATCGTATTCGACATGGCAGCACCAGGAAGCTTAGATATAGAAGCGTTTCAAACCATGATGCGTGCCTGGGTAGATGAATTAAGCACAAAACAGACAGAAAATTTGAATGCGAGAATGAACGAATTAAAAGAATTTAATAAGAACTGTGCAGAATCCGGTCCGCGGAGGACCAAAAAATGGTTAGTAAGATGAATGATCCGTACTGTGAGGACCAAAAAATGTTGAGTATCCGGTCCGCGTGGACCAAAAATGTTTAGTAAGAAGAATGTTGATTGAAAATGCGTATTTAGTTGATTCGCCAGGATGAAGAATGATGAAGAGAGTGGACTGTATACAATTTATTTATTTGAATTCAAAGGTACATTTGTAATATGAAGTTAGCAGTTGCTATGAATCCAGGTTGGCTAATAAGCATGATGTATGTACAACGTATCAAAAATATATTAAATTACATTAATAACGGGCCTAATGGGCCATAAGTAAAGTGTGTTGGCCTAAGGCCTACATTGAATGTCGCGACAAGAAAAATATGACAGTGAAAGGCGGGCGTGCCGACCGCCGCTTTCAAGAGTTTGAGACGTACTGTACAGAGCTTCGACATGAATACTCAGATTAGAACAAAAGTAAGAAGCAGATTAGCCAACCTATAAAGTAAAATTATCGCGCTACTGCACATAAGCTGCCCGTCAAAGTCAATCGATTTTTTACCACCTTTTTAGTAAATTATTATACATTTTGTACTTAGTTTAAAACATACAGTGTTCTTAATAATGAGAGTTAGTTTCAAAGCTAAGTTGAACCTTGAGTTATAATATTAGATAACAGCTGTACGTTAATGGTTTAGCGATAAGCATGAATAAGATAAGACTTAAAGATAAGCGTTTGTAAGCCAAGGTTGGCGAACAACTGATTTCAAACATGAACAAAAATGTCTGCGTTGGCAAGTGTTGCCGTCACATATTGTATGTGTACAATATCGAACGTTATGAAACATGAAAAAATACATAATTAGACAATGCTTAATAATGTATGATCGGAAGCTCATCACATGATGGCCCGATAGTTTTTAACCCTATGCATGTCATAGATGGTTACCGTGAAATAGTTGAGGCCAGTAGACCTGTACAGAGACTTATTTACATGAACAAAATTGCCACAAATTACATGTTTAAGCGTAGATTTAGCATGGCGTCATGTATTGACCAAGTCATGCTGTTCCTGATGTTTCAGGAACTTACAATATGTAGTTATATAAGAACAAGCTATAGATAGCTGACTGGATGCACGCACAAATATGATGACATGAATGTCATAATTTAAACAGAAATAATAATTGTGCAATGCTTAATCACAAAATATAAATACAATATAACAATACAATATAAAATAAATCTAGACGTGGCATGGTTACATGCAGTAGACGCAAAAACGATAGGTTTTACATAAACGCAAGTTATATAATGAATACAATAAACAACAATTTAGTTAATTACAATATGAATAATTGCAATGGCATAAGTAACAAATACGATACTGTGATTACAAACGTAGTACATGAGTTGAACAATCTAAAAGGTATTCACAGAACAATAAATCACACATATTAACAACTGTGTAAAGAAATGCATGCATGGTTGCGCAACTGCAAAACATGCAAATATTATATAACAAATTTTTATAAAATAATACCACCAAAAAACATGACACATACCCAAAACATCAAAATGTAAATGTGTAAGACATAGTATGCCACACAAAATTAACATACAAATACAAAATAGTAATATACCACCATAAAACTATGATGATTATAGAAGCACGCAATGGCGCAAATTGATATGAAAATTTTGTGATAATGCATCACAATTAAGTTGACTAAATGGTCATAATAAGTAATAAGCCAATGGCTGAGTAAAATAGCATTGTGCTAAGTAATCATAATAATCTTGTCAAATCTCGTCCCGCGCTAGCAACAGACATAACTTATGTACTGGTCTCCGCAAAACACCAGTAGGTGTGCGAATGTCTACGACTCGAATTAAGTTATCTGGGCCGGGAAATGTGGCGGTAATTACACCAAATTTCCAGGCTAATGGAGGTAAATTATCCTCAATAAGCAAAACTAGGTCACCAATGGAAACATTATCCTTAGCGAATTTCCATTTGTGACGCTGTTGCAACTGGTGCAAATAGTCGCGAGACCATGACTTCCAGATGCCTTGGACAAACCTTTGTAGAAGTTGCCAACGTCCAAGACGAGAAATAGGAATGTGAGATAAGTCTGGGTCCGGTATCGCCGTTTATGGTGCGCAAATCAAAAAATGGCCAGGTGTGAGTGGCACCGGATCATTTACATCCGAAGAGATGGCAAATATAGGTCGAGAGTTCAGACATGCCTCTATCTGAGACAAAACTGTCGTAAACTCCTCGAAAGTGAGTATAGATTTGCCTACCACGCGGTGCAGATGAAACTTCAAACTCTGTATGCCGCTCTCCCAAAGGCCACCGAAGTGAGGTGACGAGGGCGGAATAAATGACCATGATATCCCCTGAGAGGAAGTGAATGACTTGAGCGAAGAGATGGCATCCTTATTATGCCACAAGTTGTAGAGATCATGTAGGATATTCCGGGCCTTCCTAAAGTTTGTGCCATTATCGGAGTATAATTGACTGGGTATGCCCCTGCGGGCCATGAAACGACGTAATGCAGCTATAAACGCACTGGCAGTAAGGTCGGAAACCAATTCCAGGTGAATGGCCCTAGTCGCTAAGCAAATGAACAAAGACACGTATGCCTTAGAAAGAGTTCTGGATTTCTGCCCGCCATGACGGATCATGAAGGGACCACCATAATCAACCGCGCAGAATAGAAACGGCCTTGAAGGAGTGACTCTAGGAGATGGTAAAATACCAAGCCTCTGAACCTGCTGTTTGGCACTAAACCTGAGACACTTGACACATTTTCGAATGATGGAACGAATGACTATCCTGGCATTAACAATCCACCAACGTTGACGCAGTGAGTGATGCACGAGTTGAGCACCAGCGTGAAGTAAACGAATATGTTCGCGTTCAATGATTAGGCGAGTAATATGCGCCGATGGGGGTAAGACAATAGGATGTTTAGCGTCGTACGGTAATTGCGACTGCTGTAATCGCCCGCCCACGCGTATCACTCCAGAATCATCAAGAAACGGGTCGAGAGAAGCCAACTTACTCCTAATGGAAACAGAAGATCCGTTACGAAGACAATTAATTTCGGCTGCGAAGTGGATCGACTGAGATTGTTTTATGAAGAAATTGAGAGCATGATGAATTTCGACAGGGGTAAGATCGCCCGTAAATTTGTCAGCACTTGAGAGTCTAATATTTCTGATGAACCGAAAACAGTAAGCGTATACGCGCGTTAGACGATGCAACGAGGAAAAGTCCAAAGAAAGGTCGACAGCCAGGGTAGACATTAGAGAAAGGTTATGTGTATGTTTCTCTTCCGCAGTGACTTCAGAAGACGACGGAGTGGAAGGTAAAAAGGGTGGGAAAGGATTGGACTCTGACGATTGAGACAAACAGCTGGGACCGTGCCACCAAAGCGAACAATCGCGAAAAACGTCAGGGAGACACCCCCTGGAAATAATATCAGCAGGATTGTGTCTAGAATTGATGTGATGCCAAGTATAAATTTGCGTAAGACGCTGAATTTCAGCAACACGATTAGCGACGTATGTTTTCCACCTCGTAGACTGGGCATGAATCCAGTAAGGAGACACCATAGAGTCAGAATACAAATGAACACTATCAATGAACGAATAAAGAGCAGGAACGACCTTAAATATGAGTCGCGATAACAACAAGCAAGCGCAGAGTTCGATGCGAGCTAATGACACCTGTCGTAAGGGAGCTACGCGAGATTTAGAACACAGCAGATGACAAGAGGCCGATGAATCTTGATAAATGACTCTGACATAAATACAACAGCCAAACCCCCTTTCAGAAGCATCCGCAAAACCATGTAATTCAACTGTACTTGCCTCACGCATACAACGAATAGATCGTGGGACCACAATTTTGCTAATCAGACCCAATTTGTCGCACAAAGAATGCCAATCCGAACGTGATTGGCCGGAGATCGGTTCATCCCAACCAAGCTTGCAAAGCCAGAGTTGCTGCAAAAACTGTTTGTACAAAAAGACAACGGGACCGATCAGTCCAAGAGGATCGTATATGCCTGCAATAATCGAGAGAATTCTCCTCTTGGAGATGCTTAATTCAACTGGGAATGATTTAATGTCGAACAGAAATGAATCGGCAGTATTATTCCAGAGAATGCCTAGGGTACGCACATTGTCCTGTTTGTTTAAAGGGCGTGATAAATTGTCATGATTTGCGACCACTCTGGGATCATTAGATGCCCATTTATGCAACGTGAAACCATATTGACTTAATAACGCACCTAGATCAGATTTCAGCTTGGTCAGATCAGAGATGGTGTCCGAACCGGTAAGCAGATCGTGAACATAGAAATCATTCGTTATAGCTAACGCCGCATCAGCAAAGGAAGTTTGATGGTCCCTACCAATTTGTATAAGACAGCGAGCGCCCAAAAACGAAGCACTAGCCGTGCCGTAGGTTACCGTTCGCAATGCAAAATGTTTAAATGGTTCGAGAGGAGAATCACGACACCGAATGCGTTGATAGTGACAATCCCCTTCAGCTACGCGAACTTGTCGATACATCTTCTCGATGTCGGCGATGAGAACATATTTATGCATGCGGAAATGCAAAAGAATGGAAAAAAAGGTCTTGTTGAACATTCGGGCCTACCAACAATATGTCATTGAGAGAAAGGCCATTGGTAGTCTTGGACGAACCATAATAAACGACGCGCAGTTTTGTGGTCAAGCTAGACTGTTTAAATACGGCATGGTGAGGCAGATAGTAAGTATTTGACGCTCCTGAATTGATAGTGCAATTATCGATAAGCGTCATGTGTCCAAGATCCTTATATTCGTTAATAAAATCTGCGTAGTCGCGCGCGAGCTTAGCATCACGCCTAAATCGACGCTCTAAGTTCAAGAATCTTGCTTCAGCATTGGTGTAAGATTCCCCCAAGTGGAGATTATCGGGCTTAAATGGGAGTGAAACCATGAACCTACCCTCGTGGTTGCGCTGGGTAGAGCGCACGAAATGCTCTTCACAGGCTGACTCGTTATCAGGGGTGTTGTCAGGGATAGTTTCTGCTTCCCAAAATCTTTCGAGAGACTGCAGAATTTGACTGTCGTTGTTCCTAGCTAGGAACGAAACAGCAGGACACTCGTTGCGGCAGTGTTTGGGCAAATTGCCAGCCAAAATGTAGCCTAGCTTTGTTTCCTGAATGATGGGAAAATTAGGGCCGCGTATGTATTTATTAGCTAAAATTAAGTCCAGGTAAAATTGTGCCCCTAAGAGTATGTCGATTTGCGACGATATGTTGAAATCTGGGTCAGCCAGAAAAATGTTGCTCGGAATGTGGAATTGATTTATGTCAAACGATTTTGCCGGCAGATTGTGGGTTAACGTAGATAAGATAGCACATTTCGCCTCGAAGCTATATCTCTGATAACGAGAAATAATGCGTATAGACGCAAGATCAGTTGCGTAACACGCTGTATTGTTTATGCCCGTAATTGGTATGTTGGATTTAGTTAAATTAAGCTGTAGTTTCCTTGCAAATGATTTTGTGCAAAAATTTATTTGTGACCCGGCGTCTAAAAGAACTCTTGCCCTATGTCTGTTGCCAGCCTGGTCAATGACAAATACAACTGCTGGTGACAAAGGAACATTGTTCGTGGATTGTAATTTGAAGGAACAATAGTTACTGCTGGCAGATATTGATTTCGGCACGTTGTTCGCGTGCAACAATGTGTGGTGTCGTTTTGAACAGATCTTACACACCTGCTTATTCTTACAGCTAGATACAAGACGATCTGATCTAAGACAATTGATACAACATTTATGACTTGATACAAATTGTCCCCGCTCAGCGGTGCTTAATGTACGAAATTTATCACATATGTAAAGCGGGTGATTGGATTTACAACACAAACATGAATAATTGCTTGCCGCTGAGTGATAACTCTTAAATGTAGTACTGGCAGCAGTGTTTCTTGATTTATATTTATCATATTGTTAAGTCTTAAATTAGGTTTGTTGAGTTGCTGTCCGGCATCGATAGGCAGTGTATTTTCTAACAGCTGTCTACGTGAGTTTAAAAAATGAGTGAAATCTTGAAAGTTAGGTAAATTGTCAGGGTCTATTGACTCCTTCCATAGTTTAAAGGTAGTAGGGTCGAGTTTAGTTGATAATAATTGTATAATAATAAATTCAAATGAATTCACTGACAGTTGCATTGCCGCCAGTGAATTAACGGAAGACGTTATTGTGTTTGTGAATTCTGCCAAACTTTGGACAGAGTACTTAATTGTCGACTTGCCTTGAAGTAAATTTTGAACATAGTATTTTGCTAGTATGAACTTGTTGTCATACCTTTCGGACAGCAAACTCAACGCTATTGAATAATTTTCCTTACAGATGGGTAGTGACTTATTTAAATCTAAAGGTTCATTTTTTAAAGAAGAATGTAAATAATGTAACTTCTGCACTGGCGTTAAATCGGATCTTGTATGCACTAAGTCCGTAAAAATTGAATGAAAATGCTGCCATTCCAATATGTTGCCTGAGAAGCAGGGCAAACCTATTGGTTTTAATTGCATGTGTGTCGATAATACGGGAGGTACAGTCTGAACATTAAATGTATCAAGTAATTGCAAAATATTTGCTTCAGTCGAATGTAGCATTTCTTCGACCTCAACTCGGTCTTCTTGGGCCGCGCTCATGTCTTTACAAATAAGTTCTATTTCAGACTGCACCTCGTCGTACTTCGATGCCATGCTTTTCAGACTTTCTAGCCTTACTGATAAAAAAGGTTTTGTGTTTGAAGTTATATCAAAGTTATTTACGGCAGATTGTATTCGCACTATTGCGGACTTTAAGCCGCCTCTCTTTCTGGTTAACACTTTGAGGCCTTCTTCAGCCATTGTACGCACCTTGTTATGCTGTTATTGAGGTGATACCTTGTAGGCGATGTCCTGCAGTGTCGACGCCTTGGAGAAGATGGCAAGCACAGCTCGGAGAGATGACCGCCTTGTTTGAAGCACTGTAGCTCGCAGGCTCTTGAGATGATGTTGTCAGGAGGCTCAAAGGTGACGAGCGAAATGCCGATGGAAATCACGCCACGGTCGTATCAGCGGATAAGCTAATTCGCCAGTGATGGCCAGAAATAGTGGCAGAAAAATATTGATTAGGAATGATGCATCGAAAATCCAGGTCCGGAGTGACCAAAAAATGTGCAGAATCCGGTCCGCGGAGGACCAAAAAATGGTTAGTAAGATGAGTGATCCGTACCGTGAGGACCAAAAAATGTTGAGTATCCGGTCCGCGTGGACCAAAAATATTTAGTAAGAAGAATGTTGATTGAAAATGCGTATTTAGTTGATTCGCCAGGATGCAGAATGATGAAGAGAGTGGACTGTATACAATTTATTTATTTGAATTCAAAGGTAGATTTGAAATATAAAGTTAGCAGTTGCTATGAATCCAGGTTGGCTAATAAGCATGATGTCGCTTGTACAAAATACTAATAAGTATTTTGTACAACGTATCAAAAATATATTAAGTTACATTAATAACGGGCCTAATGGGCCATAAGTAAAGTGTGTTGGGCTAAGGCCTACATTGAATGTCGCGACAAGAAAAATATGACAGTGAAAGGCGGGCGTGTCGACCGCCGCTTTCAAGCGTTTGAGACGTACTGTACAGAGCTTAGACATGAATAATCAGATTAGAACAAAAGTAAGAAGCAGATTAGCCAACCTATAAAGTAAAATTATCGCGCTACTGAACAAGAACCAAACAGAATATTTAGAAAATAAATTGGAACACAGTCTTAATACTTTAAACAGGACACCATAAAAATCACGGAGAGCTAGGAGAATTAACAGAAAAAATTGTTGATACCAACTTACGTATTGACACTTTAGAGAATAATTTTAAACAAGCCTTACATGAACAAGCAGTGAGGATTGAAAATAAACAAAAAAATTACGTCTCGAGTGGAGAAGAGATATAAAAGAAGCACATAAACAAATAAATGACAATTTAAATAATAATTTAACTACTATAACGCGAGAACAGGATGATAAAATCCAAACTGTAAATAATATGTCACAAATAAATACCAGTATAATTAGAGAATTAAAAACCCGTATCGTAGTTATTGAAAATAAATTTGAAGAGACTACGAAAGACCGTTCGGGAGAGGTGTCCCATATGAAAGAGGAAATCCAAGAGGAAATGTACCAGCTACGAGGTGAATTGAGAAGACGACAAGATCAAATGATGATACGTCCTACATCAATGAAAGAAAGAACCAGAATAAAGTTCTCATGTGGCTAATGGGAGAACAGTATGGAATTCCTAGCTAGAGTGGAGAAAGTAATACAGAAGGTTGGCAGTGCGATAAATGACGACGAGAAGATAGACTTCGTCACGCGATATCTTAAAGATTCAGCCAGTCAATGGTACACTATTATTAGAGATAACATAATTACATATCAGCAGTTTCGTGAGGCGTTTGAGAACAGATACTGGAACATACATACTCAACGACAGGTACGTGATCAACTCGAGTATGGAAAGTTTAACGCTCACGGACAACAGAATATAGAACTGTACACAATTGCGCAAATAGAACGTGTAAAGCATCTTAAACCTAAATTCTCAGAGTACGAAATTGTTTCAAAGTTATCTTATCATTTCCAGACAGATATTCAGTTAGCAGTTTATACGCAGGAAATTAAAACCATAGAAGAATTTTTAATCCTTGTGACACAGTCGGAGAATATCAGTAAAGGTATGAACACACAACACTGGGAACCAAAACACACTATTCACCACTATAATTATCACCGTGATGACGAGACATCAATACAAAACGCTACACAAAACCGTGATAATTATAAAATAAATTATACGCCACCAATACACAACACAACGACACACACAGCTACAGAGGCCGAACGAATGAACGCGGCTAAACAACGAGGAGAAGGCCATCAGCTGATGAAAACAGAGCTGCACGACGAAAAAAATTATAAAGGAGGCGGTGTGTGGTCGTCTAATCGTAAACGTTTTCCAAAATAATACGACAAGGGCGTAAGTGCAATGAAAGGAAGCGGCAAAAATTCAATCCAGCGAGGAACAATGGAATGTTAACAAGGGTGAGAAGCGGAAATTGCTATATGTCGGCGACTATACGGCAAAGGAAACAATGTCCGGCAGCTTGTCAAACAATACAATGCATTGTTAGCTTAAACTAGGGAGGGTGTAAATTGAACCACACTCGATGCCCGAAAATAAATAATTATTTTAAGGAAAATACTACTGTTAATTATTAATAAGATAAAGAATTAATTAAGAAGGAATGTTAATGTTAGAATATAAGAAAAAAAGGAATATTATTTTTAAAAGAAAGGTAAGAAATGTATTATTAATGTCGAGGAATGTTAATGTAAAGAAATATTTAAGAAATGAAAGGAATGTTATTATCGATGTTGTTAGTAATATGAAGAAAGGATTAGAGATGATAAATAAATGTTATAATCGTCAGAACGGCTGATCAAGCGAAATCTTCATACATTAGTGGAAATGCAAGGACACAGAAGAAAGCGGTAGTGAAAAGTCAAAGGGCAGAGACTACTTAGAATTTAGGACTACGAGTAAAATATCGATATGTTTTCTAAGGCAGTTCATCTGTAACCGATCATGCGACACACTACAAAGCTAAAAAAGTATTCTGTTACGGAAGTGTATTTCAGAAAGTAAGGGTACGAATGAAGAAAATTATTAGCGATCAGAAAGTAATGGTAAGAATGAAGAAGATTATGAGCGATCACAAAAGAAATGTAAGTAATGTGCATGTAAGAAAAGATTAAAGAATGTAGGAATGTTATGATTAAGGAAATGTAAAATTACAGAGTGAAAGATGGCATAAATACGTAGAAATGCAGAGCATCCTTGTGACGATTTAAATTGTACCAATAATCAAAATAATAAAAAATTTTAAAAATTAAGGTTGCGAGCTCTTAAGCCATTTAAATCTCACTGTAATAATATAAAAAACCTGTATGTACTCAGTATGAGAGGAAGAAGTAATTAGTAAGTACGAAGATACTCTAATAAAAAAAAAACAAATTGTAAAGAGTTATTAATATCGTATTTAAGCCTTTGCTTGTTAGCAGGCGCTGACCTGTTAATTCCAGACTCGACATGTTTTCCGAGTCTTCTGTAATTTAGAATAAGATAAAAAAACCTAATGTTAATAATTAAAAATCTGAAGACACAGATAGTCGCTAAAACAACTTATTTAAATTATGTATATTTATTTAGGGATAGTTTGTATAAATAAAAAATGTTAACTTAAAGAGAGACAGGGACTATATTCTCGCGCAGTAATTGCCCCTCTACCATTTTGTCCAGTACCAGACGAAGCGAGCAAAAAATCTCTCTCTCGCTATGGTGACTTCAAGCAGTACAGACGTACGAGCTATGCTCTTACACTATGTTACCGATACTTTCGTTTACCTTAATGTGGTATACAAGAAATTGCTGCTGAAAGCATATGTATGTGTTAACTAGTATAGCTATGTAAAAAACAAGAGACTTAAAGTGTAACTCGAAACGTAAAAAATGGTGTAACACAAGATGACTTCGAACTTCAAGAACTAACAACACTTCCAACATCATACCTGGAGATGTGGACTATCAGAAATCACAAACTCTAGTAGACACGACAGAATATGCAGATCGGGACATCCGAGAATCTACAAGTACCATCGTAGAAAGTTCAATCTACCCTGCGGACTTTGAACACTTTGATGACAAAGACCAGACCGAGATGACGACGCCGCTATTCCGGATTCCCAAGACGGACACCCCAGGACGAGGTTTCTGCATACAAATTAAAAGGTGACTCGATAGCCTGTCTATCGAGGCTTACTAATATTTGTTGCACAACACACCTTAAAAGAGACTTTTCAGAGACTATTAACTTTGTAAAGATAAAAAGTTAAATCTAAGAATTTAATGTAACTATTCAAACATCATACGTTGTAACAGTTTATATGCTAATGTATAGTAATATAATTCAAGTAATAATACCATTCTTCGAATGGTTAAATAAAAGAAAGTCTTGCAAGCTAATATCATGAATTGAGTATAACTAAAAGTTTTAATGAATAAATACCGAAGGTTACCCGGATCCGAGGTATAGCTAAATCGAATCTATGTTGATCCCAAAGATTAAAGAAAGCATTCAAATAACTTTAATAATTTAATTAGTAATGTCATGGGATCTGTCAGTAAATGTTTTTAAATGTTAAATAAAGAGAAGTCGTCTTGTTACACACATATAAGGAGTGCTTAAATCAATAGTATACCTTCCCATTGTTTCCTTACACAGTTAGTAAGTAATTTGTTATATTAATTATTTGTGATACATTCTGTTACAACGTAGGCAGCCCATCTAATTAACGGAGTTTAATTACGATGGGTTCCCTGGATTTGTAACGCGGCCAAAAGACGTTACATCCTGAAAGAAAATAAGGGAGAGCTAATTGCAGTGGATTTTCTGGGACCACTACCACGATCAAGTCGAGTAGTGAAACACATATTGGTATGTATCGATGTGTTTTCCAAGGCAGTCCGACTGTACCCAATTATACGACCCACAATGAATAAAGCGGATGTAACGAAACAAAGACTAAAGACTGTACCTACAATAACTACATCAACTCTACTCGCATAGAGGGGGGAATATTTGCTTACAAAACCTCCGAATAAGCGTACAATTAAAAAATCAAAGGCTCATTATTAGTCGCACATAAAATAAATAAATGTGTTGATAAATAAAAACAATACATATTATTTGTCTAATAAAAAGCAGAGAAAAAATATTTTTAATTTTGTATTAAAAGATTTTTTTCACCAAGCTGGGAAATAATGCAACAATACAAACAGTAATGATGCTGTGCATTGCCCAAATAAATAAAATAAGTAATAAAAATGAATAAACATAAATTAATAAACATGATTCAGATTGCATAAGCTGAATCGTAGTAGAAATAGGGAGTACAAAAATTCATGCATGGACATTCAGTTTCGACACACCTGTCGCTAGCGTTGTATACGCGCGTATTTTGTTAATGTGTGTGAAACCTGTCCGTTCCTAAAATGTAACCAAACTTTTTCAAGTAGAATAGTTACAAGTTTATTTTTAATTATAAGACACCAAATTGTGTAGAATTTATAGATAAATAAAATGTTGAAAAACCATACAGAATTACTATACGTAAAAAATTAATAACTCTTTTTGTGAATACCATAAAGAAGTGCAATTTACGTATAGTAATCACATAAAAATTAGTGATCGATTGAACATCGAGTGAGGTGAAACAAACTTCGTAATTCGCGAAAATAGGCGAAAATAGTGAATTGAACCAGAGTGGGGGAGTGACGCCTCGACAGAATCTGACAAGTTGAAAAGTGTTCAGAGCACGACCTGACTATAAATACCAGGCCGCGCTAATAAAGTTTCTTCTTCTCGATTCAACCATTGCCGCAGGAGGCTATGTCAGTCGACGACACAAATTCATAATTATCGTAAGAGTCACAAGATCAACTAGCTATACAGCCAGAGCGCAAAATACATACGACGAGATCTATGGACACACCGGCAGCAAATGACGTGAGACGAGACGACTGTTAATCAACACACACGGAGACGAGACAGAGGACACGACGGGAGGACCTGAAGCACATGCAGAGGACACGATCGGAGGATCAGACGCACATGCAGAGGACACGTCCAGAAGGACACAGAGGACGTACAGCTGAATAACCACGTCAAACGAGGTGATAAAAGAACATTTTGAAGACACTAATTAAAGTTTGAATGGAAGACATTCAACCAATATTAAAAATAATAAATGATAATAAAATGTAAATGCAGTAAAAATTAGAATAGTATTTCTTGTATCAAATTTAGAATTTATGTACGTAAATGATAAGGGAAATAAGTAATTTTTGAATTAACGAAATTAGTAAAGTCTTTGATGATAAAGAAACAAAAAATGCATATGCAGTAGAAAGTAAAACAAAGTAATGTAAAAGAAGTTTGAATAGAAGTGAATTCATTTTTTGAAGCTAATGAATCAGCAATTGAAAAAATATGAACACACCATGAGTAAGCCGAGAGCAAAATAAACATTTTAAAGTAATTACAATTAGATAATAAGAGTTGTATATAACTTAGGTATAAATTTGTTAGCAGTAAGGTATGTACGGAAACTTCGTACAAACGATTGAATAATGAGTTATTGTTTAATATCCGATATGATAGATGTTGTTTAAATAAATAAATAATGGAACGATTTTAAACGTAAATAACGTATCATCTTCTTATTACGATTACGCCTACCTATGAATTCAATACACAATATATAAAAAAATACATCAATTTGTATTGTTGTAAATTGTCTCCAAAAATCGTGGGGCAACATAAATTAAATAACACTACTTTGTTACGTTACAATATATATATATATTGTAAAGAGACTTTGTGTATGTCTCTTTTAAGCCACACGTTTGTATTATTCAATTTGTAACGACGCGCTCTTTTGAGCTCTGTAAAATTGTGTTTTACATGTGTTCGCCTCACACGTTGTAGTCGTTACTTTGTGTTTACTTACTTACTTGTTGTTACGCTGACGATGTCCGTTGCGATCTTACGAATTACCAGTACTCGCGAGTGTGAACCTTACCTGTCCTTTAATATGTAATTGTAATTCCCGAGTGGCGCCAAATTGTTTAAACAAAACAATTAAAAAATATGAAAATCGAGCGGTCGTTCTGGACGGTCTGGGCTGATTCGAATTCCCCTCGCAATTTGCGGGCGTATGAATCTAACTAGTAGTTCGCCGTGTTGCCGACGTCTAACGCTGGCCGTCAATTTCGCTCGTCGCTAAAGTACACAAATCATATAATGCAATTTACCATGAAATAAAGAACGGTGGTTACAACTCTGTACTAGTTTATTAACTTGAAATTATCTGTTATTCAATAATATACAAAATTATATATGTTTATTAAACAAAGTTGCTCCGGCAATAAAAAACAGTTATTCTCAGGTTGGCGAACGCTGATCTAGAACGATTTTACTTCGACATGGCGCCGACAAGTGTTTATTTTTTATCGTTCATTAAATCTGAGTTCTTTTGGTTACGAAAAAATATTAATATGAATGTACAAAATTCCCCTAAACAAACAAGAAACTGACAAAGAAATAAATATAATATACCAAATTGGTTATGAAAATGGATACAATAAAAATACTGTGATCAAAATAGAAAATAAAATCAAATATAAAATAAAAACTGAACAATTAAGAATAAATCAAACTGAACAACACATAAATAATAACAACAACAAAAAATGGGCCACATTCACATACATAAATAATAAAATGACAAAACTAACAAAACTATTTAAAAACACAGATATAAAAATAGCATACAAAACTAATAAAAATAAATTACAAAATCTAAATAGCTCACACAACATAGATAATACAACAACTAACGGCATATACAAAATTGAATGCCAAGATTGCAATAAATGTTACATAGGACAAACAAAAAAACAGCTGAAAAAACGTTATTTTGAACACCTAAATGCATACAAAAAACCAGAAATATATAAATCCAATTTAGCCACACATGCAATAAACACAGGACATGAATTCCCAGACATAACCAATGTAACACTAATAAAACATATACCACACAAAGGCACCATAATGAACATTTGGGAAAATTTACAGATATACAAACATAAAACAGAAAACAAACTAATACCTGAACAAATACAAATCAATACAAAACATGACACAATATTCAAAGCACTCAACATAGAAAATACACAAAAAACTAACACATACACCACAATCACACACAATAAAACCAATTTGAAATACCAGAAGCCAACAGGAAGCCACAATAATAATATTCAACCAACAAAACATATGTACTTCACCAGACAAAAAAACCGGGAGGCTGAGCATGGGTACAAGATAGTACCCGAAACATGTTCCAATAAAGGATAAAAATAACATCTTGAGGTAAATTTAATTATAAATATTAAATGGATTATAATAAAGTACACTACCTTACATTGATGGTACTTATATACTATTAGGTTTAATTACAATTCGTTCCTGAAGTGTTAAAAAGTGTGTGTTTAAAAGTTCGTAAATTTTACCCAGGTTATTTTCTGGTTTCATACAAGTTTAGTTTTTTATTTTCAATTAATCCTTGAAAGAAATATGATTATCAGTTCGTAGTGAGAGTTAATTGTGTTGTGAAAAGAAGTTAATAAGAATTTATTCCATAAATTCGGGTATTCAGCAATACTTATCAAATCTGTTGAATTAGTGTGAAGAGTTACTCCGTTCGAAATAGGTTGGGTCCTTTTGATCATTAATCTTCCATCATGTATGAATTTAATTACGCCTGGCTTCTTTTTCGGATATTTTGGTCTAAATAATTAATTTAGAATTTAAAATTCCGGTCTGTGGTCTCTGTTGAATGGACTAGTTCTTCATCAGACTTCTTGGGTCTTCATGTTATAAATTTTGATTGCTTTTTGACTAACCGTTTTAACTTGAGCGTCAATAATGAACTAACAATTTTTAACGGAATAATAATTAATAACGTTCGGTTGTTATGGCAACTGTCTGTCTCTCATTGGATATTCATATCTTATGCCCATTGTTATAATATTTGAATTTTAATTCAAAATGACCAAATACCTTCTGATTACTATTATTCTTCTGTCTTCTTATCTATGTATGAGATATTATCACAAGTGTTTATATTTTCTTTCAAAGATCATTTTGACATCCCACAAAGCTGGGTTTGTTTATGTATTAAAGTTTTGACAATAATGTTAATATTATTTAATTACATTTCTTTCTTATTTTATGTTTTTAATTTAACTTTTACATCTTGATATGATTCACTAATTATATTTAACTAGTTACTTGCCCTGGATTTTCTAATACAATAGTTAATTTCTTACAATTTGTTGATTTTGGATTTATACAGTTAGGCATTTTCTAGGCCTAAGTAGTAATTGGCTATATTTCCTTATTTTACACCAAATTAAAGATTATTTTACATTTACACATGTTTTGCTTTGTGTCACAAATGACTTGTTTACTTTTTGAATTGATTTGGGCTGTTTTATAATAATTGTATGTTCTTATTACTTTACAAAATCATGGCCTGTCTATTATTCTCTAATTGCTTTTCCAGTATTATTATGTTTGTAAGAATTTATTTCTTTACTTATCTATAATGCCACTTTTTATAACTTGTCTATTATTTACTATTACTTATAAAACATAACACAAAATTTAGGTTTATGGTCTGTATACTTTTTTCAGCCATATTCCTTCTCATAAATTTAATTGAACAAATCTTTTAAGAGTTACTATGCTAATCTTGTTTATATTTAGTTTATTCTTAACTATTTTGGTGACTAACATTATAGCACCATTTATTTTATCTTACTAATTATCCCTTTGAACATAGGATGTTTTACTTATTTTGCACTTATATTCTTTAGTATATTTTTCTTCTAAACTTTACTATATACTTTTTCTCTACCTAACCATTGTAACACTAATATTTTTAATCATTATGGGATTTTTACCCTGAATACCACTGTATTCCTAATCTACAATTAATCTTAATTCTAATAACAATAATATTCTTATTCTCTGGCACTTTTCACCATTAAACTGTAGTGTTAATCACTGGTTTTAGGTGTCTATACCTATCTGTAGGGTTTTCTATTTATTTTGGGGTTTACACTGGCAATTTGCACTTTTTTATGGTACTTGAGTGTTACTAGTGGTTATTCCCTAATATTGATTTTTCTTTTCTCACTTATTCACCTTCACTCCCTACCTATCTCTCAATTCTGGGTTTTTTATTGTTTATTCACAATTATTAGTTATACTGTTAACAAGTTTCATGTTCTGATTCTCTTATCATTATATAGTTATTCATAAAATTTAATATCAATTTCTTTGGTTAGTGTACTTTAATTGATATTACTTTATTTGATTTTAATATTTATGATTTACATTTATTATTTGTTTGAGTCTTTTTCATTATCATTAGAGTTTAATATTTCTCATTTTCTTTTCTTTATTATTTGTTTGTGTCTTTTTCTATCTTCTCATTTTATTACATTTACTGTTCATTTGTGTCTTTTCCACATACCTTCTCATTTTATTTTCTTTATTGAGTCAATCACTTGGGTTGGGTCATAGTCGTTTGTCGCGTCATAGTCATTTTATTTTCATTAGTTAATCATAGTTGATTCATAGTTTTTTCCCTGGTATTGGGGTGGCTTTTTGTGTTGTAATAATATATATATATATACGTACACACACTAAAGTAACTTGCTAAATTAATCATTTTCATAAGTTAGTAAACTTTATAAACAGCGTTTGTGGAACAACCTACAGCACAGTCTTATTATAAAGAAAAATTTATCATTTTAGAACTTTGCATTCTTTATATTAATTGTAAAAAGCACAGTAGCGGGAGTAATAACAAATATGTGCACGCTTGTCTTAACGCTTATTCTTTTTCTGACACCCCCGTCTGTGTAAAAATTCCGAACCTGTAGTAAGAAACTTGAATAAAAGGTGTCAATTTTGAATGTCCCAAAGAGCGAAATGTGCAAAAGTCGAACGTCCGAAAGCAAAGAACCGTTTACGAGTTCGTGTTTCAAGTATTAGTGTAGGTCCTGTGACTTTGATACGGAGTGATAATCTTCATCGTGTTTTGCCTTATCAGTGTTGCACTGAGCCGATTCTCATTCTCTTTCACCCACCGTTTGTATAATAGAAACTTATAGGGTACATGTATAGTCAATTACAATAATCGATAATAAAACATTATACATACTGTGACAGAGAATTTGCTGAAACATTGCTGATTACAAAACAACCAGTACTTTCTATTTCGTTGAACCTATAGTTAGTACACATCTATCCACTTTATACTTGCAAACCTGTTTAAGCATATCAACATAAAAAACTTACACAAAGTGAGGAAATTTGGTTCATTTATAAATTTGGTAACCTTTCTAATCCGTTATTTATCAGATTACACTAATCCTTTCTGATGTTACAAGAGGCATAGCTACAGGAAGATCAATCCCTTTCTTCACAACAATTTTAGTGAAATTCCATAATCACTTAACGTAGGTCTATTGTTAAGCCAGTTGCGTGAATAAAATAAGTATTACATGGGAAGGATCTTGGATATCTCATTTGTCCTGAGGAAAATTGGGACTCCATCTTTCAAGCTAGTCTCCCCCCCCCCCAACCAGGAACAGCTTCTAGATGCGCCATGGATAGTAGTAGGACAAAAAAGTGTTAGTTAAATGAAAAATCAGGTTTACTCTTTATTTATTTTTTATTAAAGTTAAAACCACTAAGAAAAATAGCGATCGGTTCATTATTATAGTAAATAACGTCATGTTTAAGTAAGTGTATGTGAATCCATTGGCTCCGACGATGTCTCGTTTTTAAACGGTGACTCGGTCGTCTCTGGACAAGAACAGAAGACATAACATAGGTTATTCGCAATTTTTGAGCACACTGCAAAACGTACACAATATCAGCTACTTCTATAAGTCACATTACTCATATAAACAGTACATTAAGGTCTAAACAACAGAGTATAACAATTTTTCTAACAAGAGAACGTAAAGCAATGCAGAGTTTTCATAATTTAGAATGGCAAATTTCAGAGCTCTGTAAACGTATTTTAACTACAATTCCTATCTGTAGCAGCCACTACAATTTCGATTTACTACTGTGATACCGATTATTAACATTACTGCAATTTATACAGAACTAAAAGAAAACACACAAGTATAATGTCGGTCCTTAAATGTAGTATCAAACACACCCACTAACTCTACAACATAATCTACTATCGTGACTCTTTTCTCCGTCTAACACTGTTTACATATAGTTGGCAATGACGTCATTGACTAGTACAGCAGAGAAAATTCGAGCCGCCTATACTAGAACAGACTGGAGTTTACAACATAAGTGTATACTACATTGATACAGAACATTCTAGCGTATTATATAAATAGTGTCTATCAAGACATACTAGTTATAAACGAATTGTGGATAATGTAAATACACGTGTGTAACATCATCTACGCACTTAACCTATATGTATTATTCTAATGGCAAATAGTTTTAATAATACCAGTCACGATATTACTTAATATATTATACAATATTAATATGATAATTCTGCATATTATTACTTTGAATGTGTATTGGGGTTCTCTAGTATACAACAGATTCTTAGTTTCATTCTTATACTTATGGTCTGTATTTGTTTATTATAAAATAATTTAGAAAAATTTAGTTAAATTCTCTTTTAACTGTTTGTGGTAAACAGAATACGATACGTTCTGAATCATTCGGTAATTTCTCAGAATTAAAATTAAAAATCTAGCCTCTTAATATAAAATAAATTCCATTTTTAACATAATCCTCTAGCATTGAGTATAGTTATTCCATCGGTGCTCCAACGCCATTACCTCATCCCTGCAGTAGCTTAGAAAAGTACTCTACAGCTACTATCACTTTGTCTTTTGATCAGAAACACGTTTTACTTAAAAATTTCTTGACCTTTCAAAACATCATGAGAACACCAAACCTGATGAATAGGCTCGATGTACTACCGATTCGGACTTCAAATCCCTAAATTTTTCCATTGCCGAAGCAGACTAGTATGTTGATGCCTATCCATAATGAGCAAAATATTTACTTTGTTAAACAGTGCCTTTTTTTCACTCAGTTAACCAAAAGGTGTACTCAACCGTCATCAGTTTACCTTTTTTAAGAAGGTATTATTTAATAAATTCCTATCATCTCCCAAAAATCAGATACCATAATCATATATGCCGATCAAACCGTCTTTGCTTTCTTTGTTGAAGAACAACCAGCCTCTGCCCATTGATTTACTATGTCTTTGTTCTGGATATATAACGGTCAACCAAAGTGTGTCCGTTGTAACAAATCGGTGCACAAAATCAAGCCTATTTCTCTTGAAATGATCTAAATTGCCTTGACAATTTTTCATTCGCACGCGTTGTTAACATAAACGGTTCTTACGCACACGTGTCCCACATCTAAAACTTCAGTTAATTTGTGATACACTTGTGATGCGTGTGGCTGTGATTTATTCATGTATTATCCCAAACTACTCCATGAACTTGCTGAACAATTCCTCCTGAGGTTGAAACTTTCTTGAACATCGATCAACTTCAGGGCTGGTACGGTTGTGTTTAAATTCAGCACGTCAGTTTTGTGTAAAAATCCCGTAAAGTAATTCATTTATGTAGTCCCGTTAACGTTTTTGTAACTTGAGGTAAAATTTGTCTGCGATAAATAATTAAAAAAAATTTTTATTTTAAGAAACACAGTGCGCCATCCTCCTATAAACTAAAATGAGAAAAAAACTGTTTGGCAGAACGGATTAATATCTCTTATTTTACTTACAACACAGGTTTAATTCGAACAGAAATAACTATTGCCTTAATCGACGTCATCAGTTGGACGAGGCCCAAAACGTATTAGGCCACCTTGGTACTTACGTGCCCTGTGAACTAATTATATAAGTTATTTTGTATTTACCAAGTTAAAGCCGCATATTTTTTTAAAATAAAGTTACTGTAATTGCCTTTAGTCACATTCCATTTTAAATATATCGTTAAATAGTGCAATTACAATTATAATAATATTTAAAAAAATATTTTTAAGTTTGGAGAAGTGAGGAGATGCCACAAGATTTGAACATAAGCATCATTGCCCCATCACCTAAAAAAGGCTCGCAATTGGAATGAAGCATTGTTAAATTGTTATTCCCATATCGAGGAATTTCATTGTTAAATGTTATGAATAAGGTGTTCTGTATTCAATGTTGGAACCTCACTTAAAATAAGAAAATTAGTATATATTAGTGTGGTTTCCGAAAGGTACAGGTGCTTTTGATATTCAATATTAAAAACTGTCAATAATAATAATGGTTCTTTATTGTACAACAGAAGTAGTTTAGGAGTTAGACACGGTGACTGTATTATGTGACTAGTTTGGAAGTAAATGCGGCCAGCACCGGCATGTTATTACAGGTACTAATTTATACCCCTTGATTCCATGGTGCCGAAGAGAATCAAACCAGGCCCACAAGCAAACCAGAGATGCAAGCACGCGCGCGCACACGCACACACACACACACACACACACACACAGTGGTCTACTAAACTCTTAAAATACCCGAAATCTAAAATTATTGACTTTTTTTAAGAAGTTTCCAATAATTAAAACTTTATGTCGATTCCCTGCTTTTTCTTGAAGCAAATATTCTCTATGTTGTTGGAATCAATGACTTTTATTATGAGAATCTTTTTACGTTAAGTATAAACATCTGTATACTAAGAAGATTTATCTGGCATTGTTGAGTGGATTTATCGGTGGGCATGTGGATGTAAGTTACGCAGTAGTTAATCCTCTCGTTCTGTGTGTGTGTGACAATAACCGCCGTAAAATTTATCATACAACGTTCCGACCACTAAACGATCTGCGGTCGTCTTAGTAACACTAATACGTTAAATATAAACATAAGCCTACTCGAGCTTGAACCGCCATAAACAATAATAATAAACCACCACTACTAACAAAGTTAGCTACAGCTAGAGAAAAAACGATATAAAAAGAACTGCTACTTACCCTCAAGTTCCGCTGGACAGAGCTGGGAAGCACAGCCACACTGACGCAAGCTTAACAACGAACAACGTCAAAAACAAGCAACGACCTGTTTAAATACGAAATTTCGTGGTCAAAACCTAATATGATAAATTTTACAATTTTATTGTCCTTCTGATAATGTTCACGTAACATCGAGAGTTGGGTTTAAAGATTGTAGTGAAATGTGTAATAAGCTAAAGTTTCGATGTATAATTATCGATAGATAACAGAGGAATACGCTAAGAGAAACCTAAATAAAATTTTGGAAACGACCGGCCAAAAAAGAAGATATTTAAGGGTAACAAATGAGCGGACAGCAAAACTCAGGAGACCTACATATTTAAAAGAAAATGAAATATAGTCAGCTAATTTGGCTGTGAAAAGGTGTAACTAAATCCCGTACACAAAATTCAGAAACAAGCGCTAAATTGTCAACACAAAGGAAGAAAGGGGCCAGAAAACTGCCGAGGGAACTTGAACGACCGACGAAATAGAGTCTGGAAATCGGAATAGCAGTAGAACGCTAATAACCGATATGATGGTGACGATGACACCATGAGTGTAAAGGAGCGTTTCTATAATATTGCAAAGAATGAAAACAAAGTTATTATCCATAAAGAGAAAATGAAATTACTCAACTTTCCAGCTGCCATGTTTTTATTGCAACTCCTAATAATATTTACCGCAAATGACACTAACAGTGATGTGATATTGCACCATGTAGAATAACAAGTAACTAACTATAGTGTTTAGATCTGTGCTGTATTTACAAACCTTACGCTGCTAGTTAAGAACATTACCGACTGGTTTGGATAAGGCATAAACTATTTGTATTGTTTACACTTGTGAAGTCAGAATAATTGCGATTGAAAAATAATTAATATTATAAACTGCGTTTAGTAATTTTGCACTTTAACAAATTAAGTGTTATTATGTGCTGTATGTTTTGTTTATTGGACCGATATGTTTATGAAGAAGAAATGTTATTTTAACTTTACGTTGAATAAAACTGATTAATAGAATTCTCAATTGATTCCCTTCTCTGGTTTGCAATCCACATCGGAGACGACGTATATTTCCCTCTCTCTCTTTCTCTTTTGCTCTCTCTTTCTCTCTCTCTCTCACACGCACACACACACCCGCACACACACTCTTTCTCTCTCTTTCTCTCTCTCTCACACGCACACACACACCCGCACACACACTCTTTCTCTCTCTTAGTATACAAAAAGTACTATATCCATAAAATTTAAGTGCACAGTACACAACGCAGATCAAACGGTTTGTAATTCTGGCGCGATATTTCTGAAACAATTGTCTCAATAAAAGACTATAATCATCTAAATGAAACTTTTATATTTGCAGAGAGTGATTAATATGAAAAGCTTACCAATAAGTACACAATTATATCAAATAAATTTGTTGTTTTACTTCATTTTTTACACTTGCGCTTCCGCTTTCCTACCCGTCTCTCTCTCTCTCGCTCTCTCTCTCTCTCTCTCTCTCTCTCTCTCTCTCTCTCTCTCTCTCTCTCTCCCTCTCTCCCTCCCACTTTCTATTACTAAGAGCAACCTATTGATCTAGTGATTGCTTTGATATATTTTTTCTCTTGACCTAGCCTGTGTTTAATATCTAAATTTCGGTAAAGTACTAGAATGAAATCAATTAGCCTATAACAAACAATACATGCACGCGCGCGCGCAACTCTGTATCTGTACTGTTATTTTAGCAGAGTTCTCCTTTCCGTACATTCGATGATGGTTTTAGGAAGCCGTTCATAGCATAGTATATACCTTATTGAAACATTTCTTCTTTTTGGAATATTATTTTCTCGTGACCGTTTCAATATCTCAACCTTTTGCTACCTTCGGTAACCACTAACAGGGTTTCGCGTTTGTAAAATTTAAATCTCGTGTCGAGGATTTTTTTATGTTATTTTTTTTTATTACTGTGTTTCAGACAACAAATTATCTTACCATAATGTATTTTGTTCTTTTTCAGTATTTCTATTCTATTTTGGGTTACTTCACAGATAGGAAACGGTAAGCTTAATTTTGCTTCTATGAAGATATCTGTAATAGTAACTCTTCAACGGTTGGCTGAGTTTATTGCCTAAGGAAAGTGTCGTTGTTGACAGCTGATAAGATGACAAAAAGCAGCTGTAGCTATATGTATTATGGCTGGTCGACTTAATGTCAGTAAACCCAACACCTAGTAGCTTTATTTCATTTAATATAATAGTTATCTAAACAAATGTTACACTTAAGTATAACACACGCGATTACTTCTCTTGAGTGAAGGTGGTACGTTGTCCAAATAAAGGACTAGAAGTCAAGATGCTATCTAATTAATTAATGAAAATTAGACAAAACATTATGCTTATTGTCAAACAAAAGAGACTTAATTCAGTTAACTATAATCGTCTAATACAATAGTTACTCAACTAAACGTGAAACAAGAGACTATCTTACACTACGGCACCTCCACTCAAAACAACTTAACAAAGACAGTTCTCTGGAACTGACGATTTTACATTTCTCACTGGCGGATTTTATACTATGATTGTATACTACCCTTATTGCCAAGATAAGTGAGAAAATATCCTTTGGGCAGTAGGCCATCTAACAGTAAACATGATATTTTCATGAATAGTGTAGTACGGTATTTATAAAGGTGTTTCTATTTGAGTGGGTGAACGCCATACAGAATTAAGAACAAACATGGCTTGGCCTAAATCCTCCTTACAGCTAAGTACATTTGTTCACTAAATTAGAATATCGTACAGTTACTTTAAGAATTACAATAACAATAAACTAACGATTATACAACAAAACAATAGTTAATATTACCATAGTATGCTTAGTACTAAAACTACGAAACGTTTGTTCTGGTGATATTCAACAAACAACATACTCGCAGTAGACATACCATCGATGCGACGCATATGTCCCACACACACGGTTTGCTAGAACACTCTGCCATCCAATAGAGCCGGCCTAATTTGTCGTGTTTTGATTTCCTTTCATATTCCCCTAAGTCCCAGATGACATAATGCCTTATGGTTTCCGCTGCAATTGCAATGCGGTACTTTTCCAATTCCATTTTCAAACTCCTCAGCTCCTACCTTTTTCATACTTCGTACACTCCAAGTATCTAGATATAAATCCGATTTCCTTTTTGGAAGTCATTGGATTTGCTGAGCAAAATCTATATTCCAGTATCCCCGTTTCAATGCTCAATGTTGTACGAAGTTGGGTTGTTAGCATCAACCTGGGAGATAGGGACTTTGATGTCGGCCTACACTTCCACTAGAGAGCTGCTTTCACGTCGGATGTTGAGTGCTTTCTGCCTAACTCAGCCTATTTGTGCAGCCGTTGGCCTCATAACAAAATGTCTCGTGAAATCTGTTCTCGAATATCAGCTGGAAACAGATTTTATTATACTTTTGGCAGTGTATAGAAATCAAAAAATATAAGCAGAAATCTAAGTTAAAAATTAACATCTATAAGCCCATCTTAAGTCTCCTTAAGTCCCACCGTAATATACGGAAGTGAGACATGGACGTTGACAGTTAAGGAAGAGAGTTGCCTTAATCGATGGGAAAGAAGGATATTGCGGAGGATTTATGGTGCCAGAAGGAATGGAGACAGATGGAGAATATGTACAAATGAAAAGCCGGAAACAAAATTCCCGGAGCTAGATATTGTTACTGAGATAAAAAGAAATTGCATAGGTGGGCAGGTCATGTATACTGGATGATGGACAATAGAGTTGTGAAGAAAGTATTCAATGGGGATCCATGTAGGAGAAGAAGTAGAGGAAAAGATAGGTGGAAGATGTGGAAGAAGGCAGTGGCGCAGAACAGAGACGAATGGTGTTGGAGGGCCGGGATGTAAAGTCGATTTGTAGCGTAAGCTACATAATGCACTAATGTGTCCAAAAGGTAGCAGACCTTGGAAATAGGAAACCTTGTCTGTTACGTAGACGGTGAAATCAGAACAACATCGGGGGAATAAAGAAGTCGAATCCAACTCAATTAACGCCGGGGTACAGCTTGCTGTGACGTTCCTTCTTGTGGATTCTGCCAAGTTGAACTTCCCCACCTACTGCTGGCGCAGTATCAAGATAGTCGGAACTCAGTCAGTGGCAACACTGCACGTCCTTAAACGCAAACCAGTTTCTCTGTGGCGTGTTCTGTATCATGGTAGAGCATCCTGAACCTAATGCCTGATGTAAGATGACGATGATAAACGTAAACGAATAGCCGATGTATGTGTTCACAGAGTATCTCATTGCCGTGTGGCTTATTAAACATGTAAGTAGTTTTTATAACATGCTTAGTAAATTGCAAAATAAGCTTTGCCTGTAAATACGAAGTTTTATGGTAACACTTTGAATCACAACAGAAAACCAATAATACACAAGAGCGGACGCTGACAGTAAACACGAAGCGCCAGAACAGATCAATAGCTCCAGTCGTGCTTATAAACAATTCATACAAGTTTATAGTGCAAAGGTTGTATTTATATTTAATGTTGTGTGTATGTGTGCGCACGCACGCGCGCGACGTAAACACAGTGAAAGGTGACTGGGATCTCGTGACGTTGATTAATTTGAAGATAGAGACACAACATAATCTTTACGCTGCGGACCCAAATAAATTGACTTAGAATTGATTTGACATAAACAATATGGTTTCACCTAATACGACCGATATCCTGTTATGCTTGGATACTATTTTAACTATTAAAAATAGAGAAGCTATTCTTGAAGTCAGTCACAATAATTGTGAAACAATACTTTTAAACGGATTTGTAAGTTTGAATCTTTTAGAAACATCAAGGAACTGAAAGTTTTGAGTCAAAACTTGAAAAAAAAATCAAAAGTTATATATTCCAGAAGCTAGCACTTTTAGTCGATTAAATTTGTTCTTAGATTTACATCATAGTAGCGACTGCAGTACTATTCAAGTACTATAGTATTTTTCAATTGTTAGAACGTTTGTGCTGTTATAGCATTTGTGCTGCAGACAGTGGTGTAGCTATGTGGGGATCATCCCCCCTCCCAGAGTTATTAAAACTTTCAATGACATTTCTTAACACTAAACATAGGACTACTTTTAAGACAGTTGTCTGTGTTAAAATAACCTTATAATTAAATGGGAAGTACCTTAAATATCTCGTTTGTCTTGAAGAAAATTGGGAGCCCCGCCTTCAAGCTAGTATCAACCCCCAAAACAAAACTAGTCTCATCAACCCACCCAGGAGCAGCTCATAGTTACACAACTGCTCCAATATATGCATTCTGTGCATTACTCAAGCAACAGATTTGCCGTAAATCTTTCTTCATAAGTTTACGAGTTTTTATGCGCGTGAGCAATTCCTGACCGGCTGTTAGCATGTTAGCAAAGTACATGGCAGTTTTCCACGTATTTCTAATTGTCCGCCAAACTACCTATGGTATTCCTCGTTTTCTATGAACTGGTCTCCCCTGTCTTTCAGCTTTCCTTTTCAATATGATCTTTAGCAGACACCATCAACTCATCCATTCGTCTCTCACGATTGACCTTCCTTCTACCGTTTTTAGCACCTCTTCATTCATATCTTCACTCAAGTTAAGATCCACTGGTAGTGAATATCATCACCATCACCTTCACAACACGGCGTGTAGGTTGTTCCACCTTCCAGCCATCTCTTGCTGGGTCCTGTGTCCAAACTTTTTTGGGCAATCTTGAATCCGACAATTTTTCTGATTGTTCTTTCCACCGTTGTTTATAACTTTTAGTATTTTATTCAAGTTAAAAACTTGTAATTCTTCTCTTATGGAACAAGGCCTCATTCTTTTTACGGTCAAGTTTAGAACACCTTTTAACTCCTCTTAAGAACGACATTTCCGAGGCCTGTATTTTACTGCCTTGTTTCTTGGTTGTTGTCCATAATTCACACTCATAAGAGATCACACAGGGATTTTGTAAAACTTTAATTTTAAATCTCAGCGTACCTTGTTTCTAAAAATACGGTTGATTTTCCTACAGATCGTCTGCAACTTACCTAACTTAACATCAATCTCATAATTCCTATCATAGCCAATATCATTTCGCAAATAATTAAAATGGCTCACCTGTTTTTACAATTTGATCATTAATTAATGTTTGTTCTTATTGGTTCCTTGCCTCAAAATACCATTTTTGTTTTTGTCGTAGAGATTTTCACATTGTATTGTTTTTAAATCTGATGAAGATTAAAAACAGATTTTATAAAGCAGATTCAGATTTTTATAAATTATTTTTGATACACATATTATTTATAATTTTTAACTAAGTTTAAGTTAAAAGTTTAGTGGCTCTACACTGCAGCTACAACAAATGAGTGTGTGTTGCCTGACAAAGCGACGTGGGTTTGAAGTACCTGGAAACTTGCGATGAGGTCCTTAATTGGCCCCATCCCGATTCCCGCATCGCATCAACTACATGTATAGTCATTTTGTTAGATCGACACTACTCATTACGCCGAAATGTACTGAAATTTATTCTTTGCCACAGCAAAAGTCTGTTAAATGTCAAATTTAATCAAAAATCAACTTCGATTACTTGTCACAAACGATAATCACGAAGCGCTCGTTGTAAAACATTTAATTAATGACCACTGATATTTTACCTTTTAATAGTGACTGATTCAGAACACCACTCGTTGCTATCCACAAGCGCTTGGCTCGTGATCAGGTAGGATTGGAAACTCTTCTAAAGCAATGCGAAAAAGTCATCTTCTTGTTGACACCATCTTAAACAGTGCTTGTTAATCTGTAACTTGTAATTTGAATATAAACAAACGTCTCACTTTCTTAATCATTAATCGTGTTATTAAACTCCTTTTGTTTTAACATAGTATTTCATTTTCTACTCTTCAGGACTGTATCAGAAAGAATTCAGTTTTCCTGTACAACACCCATTTTTCAACCAGTTTCATTCTCTACATTTTCCTCTACAGCTAAATGTCACAAGTCTCAATCCTATTTCTCTCTCTCTCTCACTCTCTCTCTCTCACTCTCTCTCTCTCTCTCTCTCTCTCTCTCTCTCTCTCTCTCTCTCTCTCTCTCTCTCTCTTTCCCCTCGTATATAATTACTACAATTATGCTAACCAGTATATTATAAGCTTATATTATGTTGTATTATATTACATTATGTTGTGTTATTATACTATAACCATTCAAAGGTTAGTATGGTTTTGTGTGGTATAAGGTAAATCCGGGTGAGATGCCTCACCAGTAGAGATGCCCCACAATCTGTATTTCACGAAACGTTCGGCAGACCGCTCCATCTGCGACACTGTACGGTCACTTGAGTTGGATATTTTGTGTAGTGAAAACGTTGTTCTGTTTGTCTCGTATTTACTTCACAAATTCTTCATTTAAAGGTAAGTTGCCGTCATTTTTTATGCCGTATCTAATACACTATGTTAGACAAGTCTACAACAAATGCAGTGGGGCAGTCGTTTTTGTTATGTAATTCACTTATGTATATTAAAATAGAAGTAAACGTGTATTCTGTTGTTCTGTTGCTAACAACGCCATTTTTGTTTCGTGTCAGTCAGTTACTGCCAAGGGCATCTCTCCCGGACAAAAAGGAGAGATGCCCCATCTTATGACGGGAGAGCCTGCCAATTGTCTGGGTGAGATGCCCCGACAATTTTTACAATAATTATATATTAAAATTAGTTCTCTGATGTAATAATCTTGAGTATTTGTTATAGCGCTTACACAAAACATAAAGTTTACCTTACCTCTTCAAATTTATAGTAATTCAAATTATGATAATAGGCCTAAATCAATTTCCTTTAATGCCATACAGATAAAGTCTTGGTCGTCATGTTTATATTTTAACAAAAATAATTATTAAACAATGAACAATGCAAGTGCAACATTTTCACTGTCCAAAATAATTATTTAATATTATTTGCAAAATTATACAAAAATTATTTTCTGTTTAAAAGTGCAAAATACCTCCGGATTCAAGGTAACTATCATTAATAAATATTAAATGCTAGTCACTTAATATGATATTCATAGTAATTATTGACGACTTCCTTACGTGTAATACAAAATATGTTTTAAACAATTCATTGCGAAAAAGTTAACAATATTCTCTTGAGTGTTTGTTTTGTTAGAAAATATGCCAACTGAATACAAAAGGAAGCCTGGATCAACTCGTGGTAACTGGAGTGAGCAAAGCTTAAAGGAAGCTATTACCAGAATAGAAGCTGGGGAAATAGGCGTAAACGAGGCAGCCAGGTACTATGGTATACCGTCTAGGACACTTCGCCGAAGGAAAATGTCAGGTAACCGTAATAAACTTCCTCTTGGACCCCAAGGTGTGCTGGGTATAAGCAACGAAAAACGTATGGTAAGGCATATACAGCGGCTGGAACAATCTGGGTTCGCTCCAAACAGAGACACTGTTCGTTCTTTAGCATACAAGTTTGCAGAAGAACTAGGAATGGGTCACACATTTAATCAAGAAACTCAAATGGCTGGGTACGATTGGCTGAACAATTTTTTTAAGAGGAATCCAGAATTAACAATTCGTCAGGCCGACGGCCTGTCAGTTGCTAGAGCTAATGGAATGAACCGAGAAGAGGTGACCAGATTCTTTGATCTCCTAAACAAAGTATTTGAAGACAATCAGCTTTTTAGCAGCCCAGTCAATATTTTTAACATGGATGAAACGGGTTGCCAATTAAATAATTCATGTGGAAAAGTAGTGGCTTCAAAAGGTAGTAAGGACGTACACACATTGACTTCTGGCGAGAAAGGTGAGAATGTTTCAGTCATTGCTTGTTGTAATGCTGAAGGTGTATTTCTTCCTCCTGTTCTTATAGGCCTATTCAAATGCTTTCGAGAAAACGAAAACTTCGGCAGAGGCTTGCCACCAGGTTCAAAGGTATTTTTAAACCCCAAGTCTTCATACATAACCTCCGATCTGTTTTACAGATGGCTGCGGGAGCATTTTGTTCCTCGGAAACCTCCTGGAAAAACTGTTCTTATTCTGGATGGGCACTCTTCCCATACTAATTGTTATGAGATGTTAATCTTTGCTGACAGTAGTGACATTATTGTTGTATGCCTGCCAAGCCATACAACCCAGGCTATTCAACCGCTGGATAGAACTGTTTTCAAAGTTTTAAACAATATTTCAAACAGGAAGCACAAAAACATTTGGTCCAAAATGAAAGAAAGGAGATTAAAAAGATTCATGCTGGCGAATTAATAGGAAAAGCGTGGAATAGAGCGGCATCTGTAACCATCGCCGTTAATGGTTTTCGAGCTACAGGCATATTTCCTCTATAAATTTATATAAATATAAATACCTTATAGTCCGTCTTGCGGTCTTGTAGTCTTTTGTATCACTACACGTTTCGAAAGTAAACTTTCATCATCAGGTATATTGTAAAACTTCCTCCTATTTTCTAGGGCTCGTCAGTGAAAGTAAAAAACAATAAATAAGTAAACAAAATACACAAATATACTAGTCAATACGAATAACGTCGACATAATCTCTCGTAGCAGTGCGCACTGTACTATTGTCAACACACAACTGAGTGAGTCTCAAACTTCATTATTTATCTTCATTACTGTGTCGTATAATATATTGGATTTAAAAAGGAGTTGGTCATTGAGTAAACATTTGTTGTTAATTTTGGAAGCTCTGTAGATTTCGAATTCTTCTAGAGCATCCATGAGTCTGCCTTTGCTACATATGTGTAAGGGTACTAATTTATCTGTGAAACTAGTGTAACTATGGTTTTCATTTACAAGATGCATGGCAAATGTCGACTTCAAATTTCTAATGTCCCTTTTCGGTATATGTTCTTTGAATCTTTCTAAAAATTTACGTCCAGTTTGGCCGATATAGAACTTGTCGCAGTCACTACATTGTATCTTATATACTCCTGAACTGTTTTCTATTGATCTAGGTGGTCTTCGCGTCTACGTATCCTTTGGTCGCTGCGTCTCTCGCAAGAATCGGTTCGCCGAGCGATTGTATGCTGTGGTCGCTCGCGTCGTCGACGACGACGACGAAGGCGGCGGCGGCCTCGTTCTTCTTCTTGTTCTTATCTGGTGGTGGTGTTGTGAAACACAAACACGTGTAGTCTACGTACTGCTTGTTGACGGCGTCCTCCAGATCGGCGGGAGCGGAGACGTTGGTGAGCTTACGACCTTTCACGTCTATTCTTGTGATGACGCCACTGCCCCCCTGCCTCCATTGTCATCAACTACCAGACAGTAGTCATGCACGAACTGCAGTGGAACGGCATCGTTAACGTAGACCGGCGTGGGTAAGTTGTGTATTTTTCCCCGCTACGTCTAAGTGTCCATCCACCGTCAATCCGATACCGATATCCTCCCGCAGACTGCGTCGCGTCTCCCATCGCACCGTGATGATGCTCCGGTGTGTGCCAAATTTATCAACGCCCATTGTGCCCGAGCAACGAATGACACGTGCCGACTCTGTACACTCGTTTATATACATAATATACGTACTGATTTATACAACAATATCGGTTTCACGCAGTTCTTCCACAACGGAGACGATTTCGTTCGTGCGACCGCTGTTACCGGCGTGTTGGTGTTCGAACAACAATCGCAGTCTGTCCACCAGTTTGTACGGATAGTCCCAGTGTACGTAATCGATTATATCGTTTCCTCTTCTACTCACTTTCATGTATATTTCGTTTTTGGTTTGGATGTAGTTGTTCACGTGTCTGCCGCCGCCGCGTCCCGTACGCGTCGTTCGTAACAACGAACCTAATATCTTCGTATACTTTGGTCCTCTGTTCACGTTTCTTCGCGTCATCGGTAAATAGTGTAATTTGTGTGCGTTAGTCGCTTCCAGTATACGCTTGCAAGTCGCGAGATCGTCTTTGCTGTAAACACCGGTATCCGGACGTTTCATGAACACCAGTTTGAAAATCCCGGCGTGCCTTTCTATATTACACCATTGATAACAAAATTATCGTTACCATCGATTTCCACCTGCGATTCGCCTATCATCCATCTACCGCCGTCAAGTCTTACACCGTACTTATAATCCATCTTTTGACCACGATCAGCCGATACGGTCATGCTCATGTATTTGTACGCTAGCGAATCGGGTTCGTATTGGCTCTGAAAATAATTATGTGCTTCACGTCTTTCTTCGGGCGTGTTCAACAGTCTTTCAACCGATAAACTAGGGTCATCGTCGTCATTATCATTATCAACGTCCGTCGTCGTCGTCGTCGTCTCGCCAACTACGGACGTTGTGACGATTTTAAAAAAGGAAAAAATGAAATAAAAGAAATTTAAAATCTCACATTAAAACAGAACCAAACCCCTAAAGAAAATGATAATGTAACCCCGCCATAATACCCAAAATAAATAGTTTTAAAACCAAAAAGAATTCTATAATAAAATTGCGATAACACCCCTTAATAATTAACCCGGCTTTAACCTGCCGAAACCGGCATCAACACGCATAATTACCCGTGAATATGACTAATAATTGTATTAAATCGGAACTTGATAAAGAACATAATGATGTACAATAATAAAATACTAAGTGAGAGATACCGTAGTATAATTAAATATAGTTAATTATGTCAGAGAATAATCAAGTAAATATTAATCAAAAAACGGAACTACTTTTATGTTGCCTAGTAATTGTCTTGAGATTACTACGCTTCCCTTAACTATTTTCTGCCACTTGGAATGGAGCGCTCACGCCGTAAGCAGCGTAAAGCGTTATTTCGCTACGCGTAAATAGAAATGTGAAAATCTTGTATACAATGACTAGTTAAATAAGTAAAGTTGTGTGGTGATGACATCTCTCTATATTATAAAATAACGGACCATGTAAATAATACAGTATTACAACCAAGAAGGTGATAGTAAACTAATCTATCATCATGTGACGTGTATAACAGTGAAACAAACTTTCTATCTATGTGTTCTAACTACAAGAATTACTAAGAATAACTACAGTCGCCTGAGATGAATGTACCACACCAGGGATGATTCCACATACTTCTAGAACTTCACCACCACAGTATGATAATGTAACGACTGAACTTCAAGAAACATCAGGAGGACCGAAGAACTAATTCTGCAGCAACTTCAGGAAACACACAGGTGACATGGAGGCTTGTCTTCCATGGTTAAGAGTTACAAAATTATAAACCCCAAAAGACAATTTAAATTATCATATTAAAGGCTTTAAAAATTATGCTTTAAATGTAATAACATTAAAGACTTTAGAAAACTGATAATATAGGTAACATGTAATCTAATATTTGTTGTTTTAGAAGATTAATAAAAAACCATTCTTCAAATGGTTAGAGTTTCAATATTGTACATGGCAAGGTGACCATTATTCATTTAATATATTTGATCCCGGATCCGTGGAATTAATTAAAAAGGATGTACATCATATTTTGAGGCCCCTTTGTAAAGTTGTAATTTATATATTTAATCATGTAGTAAACTATATTGTTTGAGAACTTTCAATAGAGAACTTAATCACCAAATGTAATAAAGAGATGTCATGGTCCAAAAAGGTGAGTGAATAAATCTACAAACCCCTGTCAATATTCCTCAATTCACGGGTTCCTATTTAACTTTTGTTTACTTTCCAGTTATTTATGATTTTGTAAAGATAATGGCAGCCTGTTTAATTGACCTGAGCCAATTAACCAGGTTCCCGAATTGTTACGTTATGCGAAACGTTTCAACGTGTCTAAGAAACCCTGTGTATCGTCATGTTTAGAGTTTACTAGCTGTTTATCCATCTTCATCCCTTCCTCATCCTTCTCTTCTTTCTGCTTACATTCCGTTATCGGCTTTGCTGTTGTTTTACGTTTTTTCAACCAACGGTTCCAAGATCGGTTTGTAACTTCCGGTTAGCTTTTCTTCTTCTTCTTTCATCCCGTATGTTAACGCGCGGTATTTCTCCCGTATAGTATTGATTATCGTTTTGATATCACGAACTACCCGTCTATCCTTGTCGTCCATCATCACGAACGCCAGTAGATCGACTAACGAATCGACTTGGAAACACGTGTATTTACGTACAATCTTAGTTGTCGGTATATAAATCTTTTTACGGACACAGTCAACGCCCTCCCGTTTTACACAGGCAGTCTACACACGTTTGTTTTTTTGTTCGGTGGTACTATGAAACGATCTAAACCGATTCTGTACCCCCTGTTATCGATGGACGAGTCTTTGTTGACGACGAGAAAACCGTGCCGGTCTTTCCACGCTTCAGCGCACAAGTTCCTAAACCTATAATACTTCATGTCCGTGTTGAAGTGATCGTTGTACGCGTGCTTCAAGTTGAGATCGTCCTGTTTGAACAAGACTATAAGTTTGGCGTTGTCATGAATCAGCTGTTTCGATATATGACCGTACGTCTGGCACAAATAGAAGGTGTCTATACCGCTGTGTCGTCCCATAGCGAAGTACTTGCGTATGTTGTGTTGTTTTTCACAAGACACGTCGTCAAGTAGCATAACGGACGCGGTGTCGACTTCGTCGGGCGGCGGTACCTCTTCGTTTTCACTGTACGCGTAATAACCCGGTCCGTCGTCGGCGAGCCGTGTCCTCAGCGATTCCAACATCCGGTATTTGGGTTGAAACAGTGATTTTTAAAACACGTACATGTTTGCGAAACGTACACCGTTCACGTCGAACAACAGGTTGAACGTCACGTTCGTCTTGCGGCATGTGGATAGAACGTACAGAATCGGGCAGAAGTAGTTCGTGCTTACTCCTCCTTGCTCTTCCTCCTCCTCCTTTGCCCCCACCACCAACACCACCATTCGTGTAACCTTCCGACAAGTCCATATTTTTTATTTTCAATTTTCGCACTTGTTGAACTATCTTCATTTTCTCCTTCTTCTTCGTCGTCGTTCGACCACAGTCGTCTATTGAGCTGTTGTTCACCGCTGCCGCCGCCGACATGACGATGTTGACATCGTAACATACTGTCGCGTACTGGTGCCACGCTACGCGTTGCCTCCGCGTTTTATATCAGATCTTTCTTGTGTATCCACGAATCCTTAATTTAAGAATTGTTACCTTATATAATCCACTAGCCGATCTAGTGGATTATATAAGGTAAAAATTCTTAAATTAATCATAATAGCGATCTGGAGACTGCATAAAATGTACCACGAATCCTGTTTACCGTCGAAACCAAGCCAACGCACGCGCACTCTGTCGCCTTTGCGCCGCAACACTTTCTCCACCAGGTCAACGTCGCCGACCATCGACTTGCTGATTTCGTACCCGTAAAATCAGCCACGCACCGCTTTACCGATCGTTCTGTGCACGCTGTCGTTGTACGCTTTCAACAGTACGGGCAACATGTCTAACCATGTTAGACATATATCTTCGTTCGCTGAACGCGCGATACATGCGCTTCTTCAACGTTCTGTTGAAACGTTCCACGGTCGACGCTTTTTTCTCACTAAACGTCGAGTACAGCTTTACCTTGTACGTATCGAACAGAGACCGTACAGCACTGTTGTAGTATTCTTTACCGTTGTCCGTTTGCAGATATTTCATTCTGTTAGTTTTGAGTATCGGTTTGAGCGCGCGCCACTTTCGCTCCCGTCCTAGTTTTCAATGGGACGGCGTACGCGAACTTGCTGAACGCATTTATAACGGTCGTAAGGTACTTGTAGCCTTTGCTCACCTTAGCGTGCGGTATCATCTCCACCAAATCGGCTTGGTAGAGGTCGTACAGTCCCTTCAGCTCCATCGCGCGTCTCACGAAATTCCTTCTCACCGGTCTGTGCAGCTTCATCGCGATCGTCTTGCAAACCGTTTCCACATTTCTGTTGTTGTTGTTGTTCTTCTTCTTCTTCTTCTTCTTCGTCGTACGTTGCATACTCGTGTCTTCTTCTTACGAGTTCACCGAAATTCGATTCACAGTAATACGGTACAGGATAGAACGTCAGGTTGTCGCTAAACTTTACTCTACTCGTGCGTCGAGGTGTGTTCGCTTCGCCTTCCGTCATGACACTCTTGAAACGTCCCGTGCTGCGGACGGTTATACCAACGCTGGACAGCCGACGATGACGCCAGTAAATGTCGAGTGAGCGTGATGTCATGTTCTGGTCAGAGTCGCCTTCGCGAATCAGTATTCCCTCTCTCTATCTCTCCGTGTTGTGCTATATGGCTCGATCGGTCCTCGGAGGGATGTTGCTCCGTCGACGGCGAACGAAACACTGATCCCTGTCCTCGCCGTGTAGGTCGTATTATAGTGGTACTGTAGGTGGGGGAAGGGTGGTGGGGTGGTTAAGGAACGAGGAGGAAGGATATAATAACACCAATAATGTTAGTTAACACATGTATTGTCAAAAAAAAAGTGTTACAAAATTACGAACAAACAATATTTTACAATCATGCAATAGTAACGTCAGCTACATGATCTCGGTGTCCGTTGTACTGTAGGTAGAGCGTGTCCATCTGTACGCCTTGCAGTTCCTCGTTCGTAAACAGCTTTCCGTATCGTTTCGGTAGGTAGACCTTAAATAATCTCGCGCAGTCCATTCCTCTAGTTATAACAGCTGCCAGAGAAGGTCCGTACCGCGTCGTCTCCTTCCGTAACAGGCGAATCGGATACTTCGTCCCCGTTTGAAGGTCCTGACATAGTGCGTACTCGTAAACGGTGACGCTCCCAAATTTCTGTACAAAGGATGCCATCTTTCTTGCTTAGTAGGTCCGCTTGTTGCTATGCGTTACTTGCGACTGTCAACACAAGAATGAACGTTATAGTGAACGAGCTCGCGTTTATATAGACGTACGATCCGCACCCCTCCCTCTTCTACTGTTGTGTGTAACTATTGGACAACATCGTGTCAACACGTATTGCACCATACTGTTGCGCAACGATGCGGTTCGCGGTCCGTATCACGCTGGCCCGTTGTTGTTAAACCGTCGCACGTCCCTCTTCCATCTCGCGAATTTTGTAATGACTGTACGCTAACGTTCTCTATGCGTCGTCCAAGACGTATCTCTTGTCGTCGTACGGCGATAACGACAGTTTCACAATCTGGCGCGTGTAGAGTCGATGGTCTTCGCTGCGTATGATCTGCGCGGACGTGTACGTTTATCTGTTAGTCGACGTCGTTGTCGTCGGTGGCAGGAAACAGCGTTTGTAATCCGCGTGAGTTAACCGGTTCTGTATAAACACTCGCGGTACACCTTTTTCTACACGTTTCTCCGTTTTATCGCCGTCGTCCTGCAACACCAGCAGCGAGTACGATTTCGCGCTCAAGCCGACGAATTCGACGATAGGTTTCGCGTGCGTTTCGTCCTTGAACGTTCCCAAACGTTTTTTATTTACCGCACTATAACAAGGATGGGTCGCGAGATATTTTGACGTATCGAATAAATGTAGGTTCTTGTTAATGTATTCGTACACGTAATCGGTGCGTATATTGTATAGCAAAAAGTCTGTATCGGTCATACAGAATCGCACACGCGGTCCGTACTTCGCGACAATAAACTCGTAGTGGAAACTGTACATTACGTGTTTACTGATGTCCAGCACGGTGCATCCTACGTACAGGGGACGGTTGAGATACACGGCTCTCTTTTTCATCATTACGCCTACCAAGTCTTTGTTGTACACGTTCGCGTGCACGAATCCCGGGCTCGCGATCAGTGTTAACATTTTACGTTCGATGGTGACTAAACAAAATCTATACGTTCCCGGACGTTTTCTAACGATTATCCGTACACCGCATTAATCATTAGTTTAAAAAAGTCTTTTCCGAAATCGTTCGCCGCGGCTTTCCGTTTCTCCGTGTTAAAGTCAATGAACACACCCTGACGGAATGCTAACACGCGATTGACGGCTTTCAGTTCCATCCCGAGTTTCAGGTACAGCTGCAACGTTCTGTAGTGCACGATATAGTTTTCCTTATCCTCGAAACTGGTGATTAGTTTCTCTACAGTGCAGGTGATGGGTGAATTAAAGTCCTTCGTATAGTTAAAACGTTTGCTGTACGCGGACAATTCGTGCTCGCTTCTGCGTTCCGGCGGTAGCGGGTAGCCCGAATGTAGATCGTGTAGCCGGCGGGGATAACCTAGATCGACGTTGAGGATGTAGCCGATTTTGTCTTCAGCGCCTACCGTACTCAAATCTAACGCGCCGATTTCTTCACATTTCAGCAAACGGAATCCGGAGTGTGGTAACGGCAGTCTCATCGCGGTTCCGTAGAGGTTTGTACAGTCTAGGTAGAGGAGGTAATTTTTTCACGTTCGCGATCGTAGTCCGGTACGTAAGGGTTGTTGGCCTTGGCGTATCCCGTGGGCACGATCGCGGTACCACCTCTACACCGGTCTCGGCGAACAGGTACATGTCTATATCTTGTAGTAGTGCCAGTCGAATCCCTGTCATTTTTAACATGGCGTTCCACGCGAGTCCCGGTGCGGAGTACACGTTGCATGGATCGATTTCGTAGTATTCCAGGCTGGTTTCGCGGTAGTTTTTGAATACGTCGGCCAACAGCAACACGTCGGTTTTCAGGTAGAGATCGTGATACTCGCCTAATGTTCGCATCCCGAAAGCTGTCCACACGTTTTGCGCGTGCGTGTAATCTTCGTCCGACACGGACGTCTCTGCAAGACGGTTGTAGAAATGTTCTGTCACGGGCAGAGAAACGTCCTCGAACTTCCTTTCTTCCGTCACGTACGCGTACGGGTAGACCCCCTTTCTGACCAACATTTCAACACGTTCTTCTTCTTCTTCGTCTTCGTCCGTTCGCATACACTGTCGTAGTATTGTAAATTTATCTTTTCGCAAGTTTTTTACCAACTTTTCCAGCGACGCGTTCATAGACTGCGCGGAATCGAGAAAGCGGAGGCGGCCGAGGGACACGGACACGTACCGCTTGCTGGTCGTGGCTATACACTTGATTTCGTCGTGTTTGAATTTCCCGAACGCTTGGACGAGATGGTGGCAATCGTAGCCGCGAAGGGTATGGAAGAAGACGGGAACGTGTTGCGGCACGTTATAGTTTAAATTGCACGCGTTGTGCGCGCCTCCCAAGTACACGCCCGTCACGTGATCGTGGTTTCGCACTTTGTCGTCCGCGTCGTCGCCGCGCTCGATACTCTTCTTGCACAGATGACAGGCGGTGGCGTTCTGGAAATCGCGTTCGAGTCGCTGCACGTCTTCGCGAAGAGTCCGGAGAAAGGTCTCCTCCACGTCATTACCGCCGCCACCGCTGCCGCTAAGGTACAAGACGGGTTCTTTCACGGCATTCCCCGTCCAATCGACGATCACGTAGCAGAAACTGCACGGGAGGTGATGCGCGATGTCCTGCGAGTGAGATACGTCCTCTTCGCTCGTACATCCGGACACTGGGCGAAGAAAAGATTTACAGTCCGCGTAAACCGTGTGCGGTACAATTTGACACTTCGTGTAGTCCTTAAAATAAATATGGCAGTGTTTTCCGGTCGGCAGTTCGACTTTTTGCGCTCCGTGCGGCGTGCAGAGTACCTCGTGATCCTCGAGTCGTTTTCGTGCCATAGCTGGATCCGTATTGTCGCGAAATCGTTACAGGCGGTAATTACATAATAAAACCGGATTGTTAGCACTCGTTGTGTTGTGCAGCAAACGGGACAAGTTTCTAATAAGACAGTAATGTCTGAGCCCTTCGTCATTGCTCGGTAATAAAACATTAACATGCGTCCTGCCTTTGTGCTCGGTTATCCTCTTTTCTATATCCGGACTCGTTGATTATGCTTTCGAAACCAAACACGTTTACCGAAATGTTCGCGTTTTGTCTTTCAAATTTCTTAATTTGAGTCACCGGCACCGGATAGTCGATCCCCTACATATTCAGGTCGTTTTCGTAACGGACCAGAGGAAGCATTTATCGTCAAATAGATTCTGTACGTTCACTAACGCGTTTTTATTCGATACTTTCTTCTGTGTTTGTATGTAACTGGTTCCGGCGAGAGGACGATATTTAAACAAGTTCACTCCGACGTCCAAGATCCCGTTCTCGACCCATCCGCTACCTTCGCGGGTGAACATCGAAACCGTTTCGAGCAATTTTTCCAAGCGCTCCGTGTACTGTTCATTTACGTCTTCAGCGTCCTCCGCCGCGGGTAAAACGAGTTGCATACGCAAATAAAACACTCCCGTCTGCTTCAGTTCGCGATCGGATACGAGTTTCTTGAATACGACGCGTACGGTCAGGTACCGCATGAAACTGTGCCCCATACCACGTGATTCCGCGCGCACGTCGTCCGGAATAACGTTCGCCATTCTGTCCAACAATACGGATACCGTGTCCACACCGTCTTCGAAGTCGATATACTTTATTGTTTTACACACCCGTTAAGCGCGAGCGCGATCGTACGAGTTGCGTATACCGCCATGGTTGTAAGTCTATTAATATAAATAACACACACTTTTTTAGCTTAGAAACCATTTGTTTTCAGCAGCGTCTCCAGCTGCTAACTGAGGTCGGGGGCAATAAATCTGTACAATATATAGGCACGAGCTTAATATTGCGCAACAGTATGACATACACACACACAACACACACACGAACTACGCCAACAGTACACCCCTCCGCGGCCCCGCGTACATCGTGGGGAGAATCCGAGGCCATCGATGGAGGGGGAGTAGTGGCGATCTGTTGAAGTAGGTCAAGCATTGCGCAACAGTATTGTGCGATAGTTACGCTCGTTAGTAGAACAAGATTGTCCGTCTATATACACGAGGTACGTTCGCTAAACCCTTCGGTCTTAACTTAACACTCGCGAGCGACACGTCGTCCAGAGCCCGAGCTAGTTGACTGCAGCGTTCTTGGTTTAATATAAGGTGATATCGGTCGTGTTTTGTATTTTATTTTTCGTTATTACATTTTTTATATTTGTATATATTATTTTTTGTAATATCTACGATTATTCTTCTTAATAATAATATTTACATTGATTAAACATTGTATTTCTGTATATGACCTAACACACACACACACACACACACACACACACACACACAAACGCACGCACAGACAGCCTAGAACTTGAAACGATTTATAACGTTCCGGGCTACGTTATAAATCCAGGGAACCCGTGATAATTGACGCTAGCCAATTATACAGGCTGCCTACGTTGTAACAAACTGAAAATCAACACAACACTTAAAACAATAATAATTACTCTAATTATAGGACACACGGGAAGGTTGGTATTTTCACTAATTTATGCACTCACTTCATTCTGTAATAAGATGACATCTCTTTATTAACAAATTATATATATGGATCCCATTACATAAAAATTTTTTCATATTGAAATATTTAAAAGCGGTTTTCTGTCAAACAAAGGATCAAACTGATCATGTATTTTACCTCAGATCCGAGTCTCTTTAAATCTAGTAAAACGTCTGAAATTTACTTTACTTATCAAGAATGTTGCATTGTTACATGAACACCATTTGAAGAATGGTATTATTTAGTTAAGGGATTAAAACTTATATCTCAAGAGTAATGTTACAACGTATGATTTTAGAAATTACTGGTTACATTCTTCTAAAACTTAATGCTTAGAAATGATTATTGTCTTTTAAAAGGTCTCTGGCATGTATGAAAACTTATATTTTAAATGTACATAATTCTCGGTAGACAAGCCACCGAGTCACCTCTCAAATACGCTTTTGCTGTCCGTGTCCTGGGGCGTGAACCTTCGGTACTCTGGTATTCGGGGTAGTCATCTGAGTAGTGTTTACGGTGAAAGTCCTCTGGGTGTACTAATGAGGAGATGGATGTTATGCTGCGTGAAGTCGGGCTGGTCCTCGGCGGTTCTGGTAAGTGTTGTTTATGTCGTAGTCGTCCGTATCTGCAGTTGTGCACGTCACATATTTACTGGCAGCGTAGTACTGGAGTTTGCATCTTCTTTTTTACATTAATATCTGAATTACATTACTCGAACAATATTCGAGAGTTCGTTTTTTAATTAACTTGAGACATCACCTTATATACGAGTTCTTTTTACATTTTTACGTTACCACATTTCTTTAACAAATTCCTCACTACATCTTATATATATATATATATATATATATATATATATATATATATAACTAGCTCTCCACGCTTTTAGTGGAAGCTAACACTCAATTAAAAAATTAAAAACAAACATTTTATGAAGAGCCCTCGCTTGGAGGTGTTTACAGTCTGAACGCCGCATCGTAACTCCTACATTGTTACAACAGGTAGATTGCAACGACGCGGACTGAGTACTCCGCCATAATATAGTTCCAACTCTTTATTAAATATACATTCTTATAGTAAGACAAAATAAACTACCTAGACTTATCTTGTTTACAGGGATTATTATAACTACTACTTGTGACTTTAAATTATTAAATATTTACATTACGATTTACAGATAATTCTAATTTACTGCCGGTTCGGTATGCACGTTGTGTCCGGAATAGGCAGGTCCACGCATGATAAATTTACTAAAGGGTTAACTGTATTATTCTTAACTTTTACATTCAGATTTTTTAATTACTTATTTAGTTAGATTTTCTTGACTTAATTCTCATTACTATTATGAGTTAGTTCAGGGGTATTTGGTTTAATCCTGCGATTTAAAGTACTTACTTACTTTCGTTTATTTTTATATTTTTATTATTAATTTTTTTTTATTTACCATTTAAATCGTCACAGATTCTCCCCCCCCCCCCGTATACCCGCGTGACCTACGACTGACTGACAATGAGCAGATATTTGCTCTGAGGTCGTCCGCGCGCGGCTGTTAGTACGATGTGATAAATTGATGCACAATCTTAGAATTCTCTTCCGTACAACGACTGAAGTCTCTCCTCTCACTCTCTCTCTCTCTCTCTCTCTCTCCTTCTCTCTATCAAACATACACACACACAATCACAATTATCACACTTGTGCGTGCCAACGCATATAAATTCATATAATTTGAATACTTTCTTTTCCACTGTTTCTAACTAGTGTAGGCAGCACATCGATTCTAATCAACAAGACTGTACCTCGCTAAACATATTTATGTCAACAAATGGTCTTATCGAGTCCTGGTTTATGTAATGTAAGAACAGGTGAACTGAATGTTGATGACACCGTACTAATAAATTTAGGTATTATACTCTATAGGTGACTATTTGCATTACTTTATACCGGGTCATATTTTAATAGTTTGCGCTCATTTATAATAAATCTTTGGTATACTTAAATTTATACATTTTCTAAGAAGTAGTTATATACTAATCTGTAAATTATTAACGTAATTTTAAATTTCTTTGATTAAGTACACGAGGGTAAGCATTTATTCATCCAGCGGGGAACTTTTTTTCCAAAGCGATGACCTATACTTTATTTTGCTTAACCGTTTTCTGAAAGTCCAAATAAAATTTTAAGATCACAATCCGAAAGAGTGTTGAGGAAAAATTGTGAGATATCAAGGTAATTTTAAATTTCTTCAAACAGGCATTGATTAAGTACACGAGGGTAAGCATTTCTTCATCCAGCGGGGAACTTTTTTTCCAAAGCGATGACCTATACTTTTGTTTTGCTTAACCGTTTTCTGAAAATCCAAATCGAATTTTAAGATTACAATCCGAGAAAGTGTTGAGGACAAATTTTGAGATATCACGGTTGTAAACAGAGCGTAGATAAGCATTTAACAGAAAAGACGAGAGCTGTGTTGTGCTAATGATGGGGTGAGGTGTGTAAGCATGTATGTATAATAGTAAACACACACACACACACAGACTTTCGCCAACGGTTGTTGGGAGGGGATCCGTGACATTAATCATATGTCGCTCTGTTGAAGACCAGAGCGTGTACGACTGCTACACGGGGGAGGTGAAGGCGGAAGGTCGTATTTCCTTCATTCCACAACAACGGGCGTACACGCGCTCGCGTTTTATATTTTGTTTTTTTACAGCAACATTTCCTACTTTCGCTTCTTATCGGTTTCAATATTTGAATAGAATAATTGATAGTCTGTTTTTCTCCTCTATAAGATTATTTACTACATTTACTTAATACACGGTTCGTCATTTGCTTTATTTATAGTTATGCGAAACTAACATTTTAGTCATTACATTTTGTAATTTGTTTGTTGTGTATAATATCTAACAATATTTCTAACATTTTTTTAATATTTTACACCTTTTTAGTTGTCTAAGTTTGTAATACGTTTTTACTATCTTTTAACAGGGTAAATTTTGTGTTCGGCAATGCACTTCTTACATTGTATACTAATGTCCAACACGGTGCATCCTACGTACAGCGGACGGTTGAGATACACGGTCCTCTTTTTCATCATTACGCCTACCAAGTCTTTGTTGTACACGTTCGCGTGCACGAATCTCGGGCTGGCACTCGGTTTTACCATTTCGCGTTCGTTGAAGACTAGGCGGAAATCTATACGTTTCCGGACGTTTTCAAACTATCTGCCGTACACTGCGTTGATCATCGGTTTAAAGAAGTCCTTTTCGAAATCGTTCGCCGCGGCTCTGCGTTTCTCCGTGTTAAAGTCAATGAATGGTTTCATCCACGCGCTCCGACGAAACGCTAGCACGCGATTGATAAAGCACACTTTTTTTAGGTTAGAAAGCACTAGTTTTCACCAACGTGTCCAGCTGCTAACCGAGACGTAGGCAGTAAGTCTATTAATATGACTAACACACACTTTTTTTTAGGTTACAAACCACTTGTTTTCAGCAAAGTTTCCATTTCTCTTAATCACACACACACACACACACACACACAGTCTGCCACGCCCTCTTTCTTAATATCTACGATTATTTTTTTAATTATACTATTTACATCGATTAAACATTGTATTTCTGTATATGACCTAACACACACACACACACACACACACACACACGGACAAGTACGTATGTGTGTGTCCCTCCGTGGGACTATCGAAACAGCAAACGTGTCAACATGATCTATTCTGATGACCGGATCGACGACCTCACGATCGGCCACGACCTACCTCATGGACCGATATACCTATAACAGGTATTTTGGAACGATATTTTTGTGGAACGGATTATTTTTTGTACTACCTACGATTATTTTTCTTAATTGTACTGAATACGAACTGGCCGAGAATGACATGAACGAGAACTAGACCGAAATTAACGATAACTAGACCGAAATGAACTAGAACTAGAACTCGACATAATTTACGAAAAAATTTGCACACTCACACAAAGCCTGCCCCGTCCTACCCGGTAAAAGTTGGAGAGAATACCCAACCAATAGTACATCGGTTTCCCGCTACCAACGCTGGCTGTTGAGGTAGGTCAAGAGAGCATCTGTTTGTGACGTCACTTGTGACGCGAGACACTACCGCCAGTTCGTCACGTCATCATGCGATATTAGCGCCACGACCTTTGTACATCTATTCGTGACATCATAACCCTCCCCCCGTCCATCACTGTTTCCGTATCCCGCCCAAGGTCAAGAGTGCATTTTTATGTAGGTCAAGAGTGCATCTGTTCGTAACGTCAACACCCCCTCCACCCTACCCCCACCACCGTGACGTCATCACGCGACACTTGCGCTCCGACCTCTAGCGGGAAAACGATGAGCTAATGGCCGGGTATTCTCCCCAATTCACTACTCAGGTTACTTAATTAAATATTTAAATATAGAAAGAGAATAATTTATTGTTACATTTTGAAAGTCATAACAAAATTGGCTAAACGCATTAATTTTTACAGAATACTTTAAAAAAAAGTACTTTTAAATACAGCGTATGCTAAAGCTGCGTCACGTGTTTACTCACGTTTCACTATAAGTGTAAAAGGCATTACTACTAACCCAGAATGCTGTTATAACAATCCTTACAAGTAGTCCAAAAAAGAGACACTATAAGGAAAAACAAAAATGTTATTAAAACATTTAAGAAATGACACTAGACTTGAGGCTCACAGAACTTTGTCAGAAGAAAATTAAAAACAATGTTCATTTAATCACCAAATACTTATAAAAAGTATTCAAACTACTAAATTGATTACGACATGGTAGTCAAAATCCTGCAAATATAGATCCCTATTTCTTGTCTACAAAGAAATTTATTTGAATGAGAGGAAATTCTTCGGGTTTATTGTCACGGGGGAGGAACTGTCTCGGCACAACCAGCATGTAGCCACTCACCAATCTGAGGACGGAGGACCGAAGGAGAAGTGACTTTATAACAAAACTCTGAAATCTTACGTTTCAGATTTGTCCCTACAATGAAAGCAAGAAAACTACACTACAAAATGATATTTTGAATAAATAATTGATAGTAAGCTGGACTGCACCAAGTGCCAGTTCACAAATTAGAAACTGGAAAAAAGATGCACCATCTAATGACAGTGATGAGTGACGTCTACAGTGTACAGTTTACAATCATCAGAAAGACTGGTCTCTACAATTAACGATGTTGTCTCGGATGATAGATGTCTTTTGACCGATGACCACATCACGGAACGAGTATTCATGAACAGTGTCAATAAAAAATATTGGGTCGAGTAATTTTTTTGTAATTTTTTTATGTGTTTGTAATTGTCTAACAACAACAGCCATTCAAGTTTGTTTGTTTGTAAATAAAACTAACAGAGATTGTAAATAGAGTTAATAAATTGGTTTTCTATTTATTTACAAATTTCCGGCTTGTGAAAATGTTACAGTGAAGTACAATTAATTAAAAATAATATATTCTTAATAACCAATTGATAATTACTACCTAATTTTTAAAATAACCGAGCGGATTATTGTATAATGTATGGCTAGTTTATTGTATAAATACGTAACAGTTATATTATTTTTGCAGAATTAAACTTAAGGAAACAATGTAACCGTTCTGGAGGTTAATTGACTAGCCAGTTATTTCTACTAGTCCAGTTTAACTGGAAGGTAATACAACCGGTTTAACTGATAATCTTTTTTTTTATTAATAACTGACATCCCTATCTCACACCTTTATTAATTTTAAAGTAGTCCTACAATAAAGCAAGAAAACTGTACTACAAAATGATCTTTGAAATAAACTGGAATCATTTGTAAAGCGCGATCCCACAAATTAGAAACTCTGAAAAATATGCACACTCGAAACTAACATTATATTGTTTTATGCTAAAACACACACACACAAGCTACTCATGACGCAGAAACATTGACAACGATTAGTAGGTCTGTATACCATATGTCAATGGTGCTGCAAGGGGTTTTTTTGGAATTCAACACCCATCCTGTAATAATGGAGACATGTAGGTGGAAGTAAACTATTACGTCAATTAGTTTATGCCTTAGCGGTAACAAACTTTATTCATTAATTGTGTGTATGGTCACCAAGTTGCAATAGTTAATCTTTAAAATAGGTTAGATACCTGTTATTCCTTCATGCAACTTACTTTGTTCGCTAGGCACGACGCGTTTCAGGATCAAGGTCCCATCATCAGGTGATGATCACTCAAGTCGACCTCGTCAGTTCATAAAAACACTGAATTCTACAAACACTCATACTGCGCGAGGAGACAATGCGCATCGTCGAGAAAGTAAACCACACTGGCCGTATAAAGTCCAATGCAGAGATAAGTTGGTAGTATACCTCATGTGTGTGCCAGTTTTTGTATCACAGTGTCAAAGAGCGCGATAGATTTGAACGAGACCATATCGTTCAAAAGGCACTAATTCTGTCCTTCTGTGACCTAGCCACTTTATATATTTCATACTCTTCTAAAGCATTCATATATCGGCCTTTTTTACAATAGTGTATGGGTTTAAGAGTAACAGAGAAGTCAGTTTAACTGTGATCACAATCAATCAGGTGTTGCGCGTAAGTCGATTTACTGTTTAGTACATTCTTCATCGGCAAATGTTCCTTGAACCTCTCTTCAAAACGTCTCCCGGTCTGGCCAATGTAAAATATGTCGCAATCGTCACACACAATTTTGTAAACGCCAGAGCGTGTCTCTACGCTTCTCGGTATCTTGGGGCGCAGTGCATTTTCAGTGTTATTTTTTGTCCTAAAGATAACTGCGATATTGTATTTCTTAAATTGGTTTCTTATAATGTTAGGCAACAAAGACGTGTACTCTACCGATATATATCTGTCAGGATTATGCACCGCGCTGTTCGGAATTTGAGTTTTGTTCCTGTGCTTAGAGATAAGTTTATCTATTATATTAGCGTTATAACCGTTGGATATGGCGATGTGTTTTAAAGTGTTTACTTCATCAATGATCCAATCTTGCTCTAAGGGTACAGTAAGAAGTCTATGGATAAATGCATTGTATGCCGCCATTTTCTGGGACCACGGGTGATACGAATGAGCGTGTATTGTGGTGTCAGTGGTAGTGGGCTTTCTGTAAATTTTAAATTTGCAAGAGTCCTGGGATTTAATAACGTTGTGCTTGACCTTACCGTTATTAAATCCCAGGACTAACAGGAATAACAGGAAGGAATAACAGGTATTTAACCTATTTTAAAGATTAAGTTTATTCAGTCCGCCTCAGTTATGTTATTTATATTGTAGGAATCTATTCATCAGCAAATCGAATGTTAAACAGTTTTTCTTGCTTGCTATTCAAATATTACGTAGGCGTGTCTAATACTACATACAGTTTTCCTTCCGTATTTAATAAGTTTTACTATTTTTTTAATTTAGTTCGTTATTATTATTTAAAAAAAATAAAATCTTAAAACTTGTCGCTACAGCGTAAGCCTATACCTACAAAGCAACGGGGAAGTTAGAACGGCGTATAGTATGTTAACTTCAATAAAATGTGCGACCAAACACATTTTGCTCATCCTGTAATAACATGTTCAAATTCGTTTTCAAGGGCTTACAGTACAAAACAGACAAAACAAAATACACAAAACAGGGAGACTGATTTAACTCCATTTGCTGTAAATTTTACAGATAATTAGTTCTTATTATTTTAATTTTTGTAGTTTTATTCACAAACAACTACTCACCCTTAGGACCCTCCAACCCCCCCCCCCCGGCTGCGTCCATTGCGTATGGTATATGGACATAGAGCTCCTGTGTAGGCCTACTGTATTCCATACACTATACGCTACATATGATTCATTTCCAATAAATTTTACAAAGTAATTATGTATTCTATTTTATTAGCATGATAACAATAATTTTGTTCTCCAGTTAAATTTAATCATACGAACATTTTGAATAAACAATTCATCATCATAAGTTTATAATATGAATTCTTATTATGTATCACAATAAAATCTACTTGTAGAAGAAAATTAGTATTACCGTGCGAATACAGTGTATTGCATATGATATAGCAATATCAGCAGCTGCCACAATGTTGCAAAAGTGCGTTTGAATCCCAAAGTTGTGAATGAAATTCGACGTAATATCATTTGCAAATATACAAGGCTTAAACTCCTGCCTATGTCATTGTCACGCTGTAGTGCTGCGATATTTATTTACTGAAGACGGAGATGTATAAGTGTGTGTGTGTGTGTGTGTGTGTGTGTGTGTGTGTGTGTGTGTGTGTGTGTGTGTGTGTGTGTGTGTGTGTTACAACGTTACAATATTATAAAATGAATACACTTCTGTCCATGTACCCAACGTATCATATAGTGTTAAACACCGGCTAGGTCGTAGGTGTTTTGAGTGCTCGTTGCGTCAAATACATGTTGTTGCACAATAAACTTATTTTTTTTAAATAGAGGAGTGAGAAGCTGATAACATGAAGCAATTAATTAAATTATAGGCAAAGAATCAATCGACGGTTTGTTAAATATTCCAAAGAAAATTAATTCATTATTAAAGTTTGAAACTAGAAAATTCAAAATATTCTATTGTACAAGGTTACACTCTGAAAAAATAACATGGTTTTGCTATTCAGAACAAATTAATAACACATAATCTTAAGTACCTAACATATGTGATGAAGAAATTATAAAATTCTTTTATATTGGATGGGTGTCAGCCTTTGAATGATTATTAAAATTCGAAATCACAGCAACTCATCTATAAAAATAATATTAATGTTACCAAATAAAAATTGAAGAGTTGGTATTATTATTTTAATAAATAATATTTACTTAAAGAATAAATCTGATTTATAATGATACACCTAATTTTTTAATTAAACAGAATAAAATTATTTTTAACACAAAATTACAATTACATCTTTTACATTGAATATTTACACTGTTTACATTTATTACTTTATTATCTCATATTCTGGTCTTTATGAGTTCTTTGTTTAACACAAAAATATAAATTTTTCATTTGTTCATTTGTCACCTGCGTGTTGTTGAAGTTACCGTTGCATGTGTAAGTGTGTGTGTGTGTGCGCGCGCACGCGCGCGTCTCCTGAATGATGACAGTGACGATGATAATGATGATTATGATGACGCTTCCTCGGTATTCTATAGCCTGTTGTTGATGGTAATTTGTGCTCTTCTATCAATCGTAGTGGATTGCAGATGATGCCGATGATGATGATGTTCAAGTTGATAAACAGACGGACATAGTGACCTCGTGTCTGACGAGTCTGACTCTTGTCAAAGATTGGCGGAGGTGCTTATAGTAGACGGAAAATTGAGATGTCAGACATTGTTCTTGACATGTTAAACTTCGTCAATTCGTGTACCGCACTTTTTTAATTGATCACTTTTTAGTCCATTATTGTAATTACCAAAAACTTAATATTTAGGCGAGTAGTTGCATTGTCTTTGTAATTTTTCACTAGTCATTTATATATAACACACTTGTTAATTACTAGCTAATTGTGGTAGTAATTAATTTTAATTAGTATGAGATTATTATTACTGCACTTTTCTGCAATAATCTTGCATCACCATAAGCGTTTAAATATCCTTATTCTAATGGTGTTTTTAGAATTGTAATATGTCTTTCGTAACAGGTAAAAAATATATTTATTTTTTTATCATGTCAATACCTGATTTAATAATAAAAACTAACAATTCATACATCTCCCCCTCGTAGTACAATGCAGGTTTCTGCTTGTCACACACACACACACACACACACACACACACACACACACACACACACATCCAGTGACTTAACACTGTCGGGCAGGTGTACACTTTAGACAGGGTTCTCGCCTCCACACGCCTGTACTTTCACGCACTAAATTTGATTAATTACAAAATACTGCCCTGGGTGAATATGCAAATATATATATTGTTCCAATATATAATTTATTTAATATTTACAAATTCTTTACCTTAAAATGTTTTATTCCTTTATATGGTACATGTTTCGGAAAGCGTATTGTTCCATCCTCAGCCTTCCTTTCCTTTCATTAATACTTTCACCGACGTAATGCCGGTTCCATCGCACTTCACGTTATAGAATACTGTTTAAAAACCTTACATGATTTTGTAAAATTCGCGGTTGCGAGATGCGTGGATCTTACGTGTCAAAGTGAGTTCATCTGAGAAAGAGTGTGTCGCTCGCTGGGGTTTATACTGCTGCCGTCGTTGAAATTCCTGTTGGAAACTGTTTTGACAACATTGAACAGGTCGGCGCGTCGATTTAATTGTTACTGTCAACCTACGCGTCTTTCTATGAAGCGCACACTTTTTTATAAATATTATTTCACCAATCGTTCGGTATAATATTAAACTTTGTTTATGCAAATTATGAATGTTAAGGTGTGTAAATTATGGCAAAATTTCACACGGTGGCTGAACGGTTCCCACGATTAATGACCACTTAACCCCAAACTGAAGCGCCAGGCGTCAGCTATGTTTTTACATATGTCGCTGATTCGTGTGACGTCTGGCTATCGTTCAGTACTTAAAAAACTGTGTAAAATCTTCCACCCTCGTTTGCATAATTCAACCTGTCTGTCGTTAACACATGTACACATACACACACACGCAGACTGATACACAAGCGGCGGCATGTGGCTCTGACGTCACCTCTGCCGGTTAGCACGTGTCAATTCCTCCCCTTCGCTGCTGCGTTTAAAAACTAAATAAGCTATTTGATTCCATATGCAGGCTTACAATATTTGATTTATTTAAAATTAAATACTACGTTTATTTCTTATACCTAACGTATATTTATTATATTATTTTTATTATTTACATCTTACATATTTCATACGTGCTTTCGTATCCTATCATACCTCAGTCAGGGGTTGATACATATACTTATGCTAAACGTATCGTTGCAATATATATATATAATCACAGTTAAGCATCATAACCTTAACACGCTACTTTTAACAATAATTCTGCATCTTTTTAAGACCCCATATATAAAAGTTATGAGTAAGCTTAGACATTTTATTCTTACATATTCGTAATCAGCATAAAAAACCGTAAAAATATATATCCGTTTCAAGATAGTTTGTTGAAAAAAATTGAATAATAATTACCCTGTTAAGTTAGTAGTTTCAACCGACTCACACGTTTGTCAAAATCCATTACAAATTTGTCACGGAATTCGTTCAACTCTTGGTGATAAAAATTATGCACAGTGTTGCCACAAAATGTATATAGAGTCACCAAGGTCACAACGTTGCCACTACTACTGTCGCCTACGTTTAATTCCTGTATACGATCTTAGCTATTTTTAATTTCAGTACCGTAGTAAAAATAATCTTTGAAAGACGTAATCAACTATTTTTCAACGCCGTTATTAAAAAGTGGATTAATCATTCAATGACAGAAAACATATAAGGCATAAAATGTTGTGATCACTTTTTTCACACGTTCTTTTCTTGACGCGTAAATAACTATATAATAATAAAGATATAATAAGTATATCTTCATTGTATATTAGTATAATATGTAGTTAAAAAGTACTGGTAAAAGTATGAATACAGAAATGACGTTTATTACAAATATTTTTTGCTACGGTTTTCTATAAATAGTAACTATTCTCGGTAAAATAAAAATAAAATAAAATAAAAGATTAAATACAAATATCTAATATTTTTTGAATAAAATATATATGTATATGTATATATATATATATGTATATTTTTTCTTAAATTTATTATTTGTAATTACCTTCTGTGCCATCTTTTTCAGGTACATTTACGAAATGACAGTGTAAACGAATCATTATTTTCCGTAACATGTAGCCTTCAAATTATTATTATCTGAACAAATAATAATTATGTAACTCTGAAAAAATGTAAAAGAAATCTTCATTAACTCTTTAAAACTCTTGTAGGGAATTCGTTTTACACACTTAGGCCTATATGTATTGAACATAATTATTATAAAACCATTTATTATTAAAAGGGATTGTTTTAATTACATATTTATTCCTACCATTCGCCCACTCTGATTATTTCTTTTGTTAAATAAATCTTATGACATGTCTTTTATATGTTTTGTACACCTCAGATTTTGTGTACACTGTATATATTTCGTATTTTGAATGTTTTTAGCTAAGTTGGTCATTGGCCTAGTATACCCCGGTCCTTCTCAAAATTTGCATATAATTAATTTAGTTTTATGTTTTACACACTTAATCTAATTACATTTAGTATTGGGATTGCCTCTATAATGTATTTTCTCATTATGGTAATTTACTTAATAAACTTCAGGCTTTTACTACCACTTATTAGTATTTACACATTTTTCTGTACCATACAGTATGTAAGGTTAGTTGGAACCCCTGTATGTTGACAACAATGCATTCATGCAAATTTACTGTTATTTCTATATTTTGCTACAGTTATAAAGTTTCACCCACAGGTATTTGCACACTAGTCTTATCTGATCATTATTTATTATCTTACTCATTCTTATCTTGTTTATTTATAGAATAATCAGCTATTAATGCTGGTCTACTTAGCATGTCATTTGGGGTATTATGCATTGAGTTTATTTTGACTCAATTACCCTACAATTAGTTAGGTTTTATACAATCATTATGTCTTTCTCTTCTTTCATTATTATTGAGCATCTTTTTATATTTACAGGTCAGTGTCAAGTCACTAGTCATAGTTTGTTATGTGTTTCACTATGTTTTAAGGTACTCCTTTGTAAACACCTTTCTTGATTTATATACACTTATTGTTCTGGCACTACTGGTTCTTCTTTCTTCATTTTCTTCTATCCTCTTCTTCTGTCTTCTTAGTCCATGTGGAATCATAATAATTGGTGTTCTTGGGTCCTTGTTGGGATTATAGTATTTGGTGTTTGTATCCTCTCACTTACCATCTATTGGGTCATTGGAGTTAAATCGTATTGTACTGTGATTTTATAAGTTTTACTCTCTAAGTCTCTTGTTCTACTTTCAACTGTTGCTTTTATTATTACTTTTCTTTAGTTGACTGGATAATCATATTAAAATACACTTTTCTTTATACCTTTTTCATCCTTTCTTCTCTTCAGTGTTAGTTCTTTATTTTAAATACATCTTATGTGGGTATTTAACTGTATGGTGATTATATGTACCTTTACAATATTATAAAAAGCGGGCCTAAACGTTTTTGTTTTTAATTTTTATTATTTTTGAGGACTAAACAATAAAGTTAATTTTAAATTTTTTTGAAGCCTAATTCATTGTCAAATCATTGGCATCATTTGGTAAGCTGTGAGTTAACTATTAAAGAAATACGTAATGTTTTGTATGAAGTGTAAAGTGTATCAATGTACTACCGTATGAGGCAAGTTGACGCACTGAGCACGGCTGGTTGATACATTATTAATTTCATTACAAAAGGGAAATTAAAAGTCGAGTTTATAATCAGAGTAAGACCTACTGTAGACTACAGACAATACTGGGAAACAGATGAAACGTCAAATGAATTCGAAAAATGTATGAAACAAACAGCATAATTAAAAGTAAATCATAGGTTTGAGGCGCCCCACACACCTACAGATCCAGCCCATGGCCAGGCCCCGATTTCAGGTACCATGCACCCTGGGCAAAGCATTCTTATAGTCGCCCCCTTTCATTTTTTTACTTTTCTCCCCCACCCCCCACCAACTTACACTAGGGAAACAACAAACTATAATGAAGATAAACGTTTGACAGTTTTTGTCTGTGATGAAATAACTGAAATAATACATAATTATACATATTTCACTACTAAGAGAACACATTTATTTGCACAACGAAGTGAACGCGATAACATTGAAAGCGTATACTGAAAGGAAACATCAAACATGAAAGAGGAAATGACTGTATTAATTTTTTTTTACCGCAGTGTAAACAAGTTTGTTGTCAGTAAGAGTTGCAAGTTACTGATATTGAGTAACGATATCAGGCGACATCCGCCGCTGATCGTTTATCAAAAGGCTATACGTCAAACATATAAGCACAAGGCTATAAGGCAAACATCACACACACACACACACACACCCACAGAGGAAACTATGCGTAATATAATATTATTCATTACATATTCCTTCGCGCGTGCCGGCGTGCATTCGAACGTAGTTTCCTTCATTCCTAGAATTTTAACAATAACACTCAACTGTCTACTGTCTTATAGTCTTAACTCGTATTGTTTCTCGTTCCTTGGCGCCCCCTTGGACCAGGCGCCCTGGGCATTTGCCCAGTCAGCCCATTTAAAGCCCGGGGTCTGACCATGACAGAGAACAGGTTTGACCTGTTGCTTATTTTGACCAAAACATAGAGGCTGCCATTGGAGGGTTGTGCCGCCCCTTGGCAAGACAACACAAACATCGGGAACTAGTTTAATTCTTTACCAGTAAACTAAACCAGCTGCCGTTGTTAGTAAAACTCTTACTAACAAATTACAAAACAAGTATGATATAGGAAACTGACAAGGTTTGCATAAACTTATTCACTCACTAGGTATTAGCTAAAACATCTCTTTATTGCTATTGAAGTATTAATCAAACATTATTACTGATTTTAAAGAAAGTTATTTTGTTAATAGCGCTTTTACTGCTTCAAAGATCTTAATTATATTATTCTTGTTATATCAAAATTTATTCATATAACTGTTAGTTTTAATACCACGGATCCGGGTCTCAATTTTCTCAAAATTATTAATTTATCAATATATACATTACGGTTACTATTACTTCTTACAAAATTACAAAATATACAAATCTGATAATTTGTTCATTACATTGCGAAAGTTCTTTAAAGTTCTTTGTTACTTCTTATTAAGGGGAAATTTACAAAAGTTGTGGTTTTGATATCACCTGAGGTTGTTGTTGTATTCTTGGGACATCTCCAGTTGTCTTCTACGGGTTGAGTACGTTGTTCTTTGTGTATCTACATCGGGTTGATTTTTAGTTTACTTGAAGCTCTCGAAGATAGGTTGTTTACTTGAAATTCCAAATGTTGTAATTTCACTTTTCTTAGTGCAGATTCTTGTAGTTCACATTTTCTTTATTTTAATTACAGTTATAGTTCTCACTTTGCAGTACTACAGTCTAGTAGTTAACTATGTTACACTTACATTTGATTTTGTTTTTAAGAGATGTGTTGGCTACCTTTTTCTATTTTATTTATATATTTTCTCACAAACTCTAGACACTACATTATTCACAATAACAAGATTTCACGCTGGATATACTTCTAGAGAACTTACACATACGTATATGTGTACAACACCAAAACTCACGTCTACTCATTGCGACGTTCTACGGCCGAATGCGCGTACGGTTTAGGGGAGAGGGCTCAGTAAGCTAGTGCGTATTTACGCGCTAAGAAAATAGTTCGTACTTTTCCTATTATTATTTATTCATTAATTAGAAGATAAATACTTTATGTTTATTTTATTATGACTTAGGGATTTCTTTATTTCTCTAGTCGCATTTTTAATTATTTAAGTAATTATTATTATTATTTACTACTTAATACGTTTCTTGGCGTGTTGGTACTGGAAGGTTTCAAGTTGATACAGGAATCTGGGTATAGGTAAGGGTGTATGATACTCTTACTTATTAAAATTAAAAAATTTTAATCTGTGCGATTTTTGATACATTTAAAATCGTCACATCCTCCTGCACTTAACTATGAAAAACGGGGGGGTGTAATAATATAAAATCTAATAAACAATTATATTTCATACTGAAATTTCTCTCTCTCAGCTTATTTCTATTCATCAATCGATTATCTTATACTTATGTCACATTTAAATTCTACTACATCTACTATATAAAATACACAAAACGTAAATCTACCTTATTTTAATTCTTATATCTACTACCGGTTTTTTCTTGAATTGCTCACTCGTTTTACGGAGTTATACTCATGAGTATTTTACTAATAATAATACCGAATTGTAAGAACAATAGAATTACTTTTAGTTTACAGCGCTAAAGATTATTTTTCTTTCTTTCTTTCTCTTCATCTTCATTATACTTGTCATCAGATTTCTCATGTATAATACCATTCTCGCAGGACATTAGCTAAGGTTGATCAGGCCTCGCTTGTATTCGTACGAGGGGGTTTTGAGTTTATAGTTACCTCTATAGTATAGGATGTTACACAATCCTATCCCATTTCGGTATAAGTCTATACAACATATTTTATTCTTAATACTTAGATAGTATTCTAGGTTTTCTATCTTTCTCGTAGTCTTCCTTCTGTATCTTGACACGAAAAACATTTTTTTATTTGAGACAAATGACTTCTGCGAACGTAATTTTCTGTATTGGGTTCATACAGAGCTACAGTAACGGGGGTGATGAACTTACGAATTTGGTAGGGGCCACACCATCGATAAGATAGTTTCGAAGTGATCCTATCAACTGCTTTACTCATAGGATGAGTTTTATACATGACTAAATCACCTATTTTATACTTTATTAGCTTATTATTATTCTCATGATACTTCCTTGATTTCTGTAAATTAGCTCTCAGATTTGCACGAGCTTCGTTCCATATTTTTCGTATGTTATTCCCATTCACGTCGCGGGGTAATAACTCATTGATTTTCCACTTTGTGGTTAAAGGATGGTTGGGTTTGTACTTGTACAGTAAATCAAATGGTGTTGATTTATGACCTTCGTGATACGCTGAATTGAATGCAAATTGTATCCACGAAATATTTTGATCCCAGGTTGTCTGGTCTTTAGCATGATAAGATATTAATGCTGATTTTAAGTTACGCAAGTATCTTTCTGCTATATTTCCTTGCGGTCTGTACTCGGTCACGGTAATATGATTTATACCTAATTTAAAACACATGTCATTAAATTCTTTCGATTTAAACTGGGGTCCATTGTCAGATATTAAATTTAAAGGTGTGCCATAGTCTTTAAATAGTTGTTCTTGTAGAATTTTAATTGTCGTAGATGCTAATGCACGACGCATAGGATACATCCACACGAATTTAGTGAATGAGTCAACACAAATTAACAGCATAGTATTTCCGGATTTAGAGCGGGGATAAGGTCCAGAATAGTCGATGTATATTTTCGAGAAGGGAGTGGTAGGTATTTCGGAGATTAGTTTTCCGACTTGACTGGTTCTTGCTGGTTTGCTCAGCGCACAAATTTCGCATTCTTTCACGAACTTTTTTATTTCACTATTCATGTTTTCCCAGTGGTATTCCTTGCGAATACGATGTATCGTTTTCCTAATTCCCATATGAGCTCCAATTGTAGATGAATGGTAGTACTCCATTAACATGGGTTTGATTATTTCCGGGGCGATTATTCTTAGTAATTTTCCGTTTGCCTTCTTAAAACAAAGTACTCTTTTACTCAAGATATATTTATCAGATTTATTTCCTTTTTCTATTTGTTCGATTATTTTACACAATTTCGGATCTTGTTGTTGGTGATATGCTATATCCTTAAATGCAAGGGGAAAATTAGTAATTAGTGTATTAACGATAGTGGTCTCAATATTGTCTTCTCCAGATCTTCTATTGGGTAGTTGGAACATGCGGGATAGAGTATCGGCCACTACATTTTGAGTTCCACGAATATGTTGCACTTTGAACTTGTAGCAATTTAATCTTAACACCCATCGTCCGATACGACCTAATTGCTTTGGGTGATTTAATAACCATGATAAAGCTTGATTATCGGTTTCTAGTAGAAATTCTTTGTGTTCCAAAAATGGTTTGAATTTATCAAAAGCAAATACTACGGCTAAACATTCAAGTTCATAGGCTGAGAACTTCCTTTCTTGCTCGGTCAGTGTCCGGGATGCATAACTGATCGGGAGTCTAGTATTATTTATTTCCTGGTATATTACGGCTCCTAATGCTACACTTGAACTACCGGTCTGTACGATAAATGGTTTACTGAAATCCGCTAACTGCAATACAGGTGGGGATATAATACTTTCTTTAAGTGTTTCAAACGCTTCTTGATGTTGAGTAGTCCACTCGAATTTCGTTCCTTTCTTTCTTAAGGCATTCAATGGGGCTGCTATATCTGCTAAGTGGGGTATATACTTATGAAAATAATTAATCATACCTAAAAATCTAGCTATACCTTTGACTTCTCTGGGAGGTAAAAATTCTCGGATTGCGCGTGTACGTTCGGGATCGATGGTAACCTTACCTTCGGCTGATACTATGTGACCTAAAAATGAGAATTGTTTCACTGCGAAATTAACTTTACTAGGGTTTACGGTCAGTCCGGCTTTCTTTAACCGGGATAATACTTCACGCAAGTGATCAATATGTTGATCCATTGACTCACTATATACTACTATATCGTCGAGATAATGATATACAAATTTAAATTTAACATCATGGAAAATTTTTTCTAACAGTCGGCTGCATACTGAACTTCCTTGTGATATACCGAATGGTACTCTCGTAAATTGATATAGATTAAATGGGACAGCAAAAGCAGTTAAATGTTTTGATTCCTCAGCTAGTGGAATTTGATGGAATGCTTGGTTAAGATCCATTATGGTGAAGATTTTCGCTTTTGTAAAATAGTGAAACGCACTGTGTATGTCTGGCAGTGGTATCTATTCAAATTCTATACTCTTATTTAGTAGTCTATAATCCACGACTAGTCTATGTTTGTCAGTTCCTTTCGGTACTAGGAATGCAGGCGATGAATATGGAGACGTTGATGGTTCAATGACGTGCTGATCAAGGAGTTTGTTAATGTGGTTTCTCATGATTTCCATCTTGGGCGGAGATAGTTTGTATGGGTGGAGTCGTATTACTTTGTTGTCACTAAGATTTATTTTATATTCAATTAAATGAGTTAATCCTAACTTGGGGGTGAGTACAGCAGAAAAATCTTTTATTAACTTTTGGATTCTTAGTCTCTCATTTCCTTTTAAATGACAGACTCGATTCATTAGGCTCTGAATGAGTATTTGCGGTTTCAATAACAGTGTCGTTACTTAATTCGGAGTCGAACTGATATTTTTGAGTACGATCAAATCTGAAAAAATATTGTTTTGCATATATATCAAGGATTAAAGCAGTTTTCCTTATAAAATCCGCGCCTAATATTAAGTTCTGGCCTAACTCTTCAGCTACTAGTAGGGGAATGTACCAAGTAAAATTCTGAATTTTTAATTTCACCGTAATACTGTGAGATATCTTTAGGTTTTGTTTATTTGCGGTGGTACACTTTATATTCACCATTTGGCTACGTTTAATCAGTTTATGATTAGCTAATAAGGTGGCTAACTGTTTACTAATTATACTACGGGTAGATCCTGAATCAATTAAACCAAGGGTTTTCGTTGCTCCAAGGTCTATCTGTACATAGGGTAGTTGGCATATACTTGTTTTACATGCACCAATAGAGTTGCACTTCTCGATAAATTTTGTTAAATAAGGGTCTCTGCGTTTATTTTTACTCATCTTTATTTGACGCTTAGTATTGTTGTTACCTTTCCTTCTGATGCTTCGGAAGACGTAGGATTTTCGGTCTTCCAGCTTCACACATTTTTTTGATTGGTCGGTTTTCTGTAGATAACGCTTTTGTTTACATAACTTGCTAATATGTCCGGCCTTTCCACAGTTATAACATCTTCTTTCCTCACTTACTTCGCTCGTAGGTTGTCGGGATTTTGGTTTAGAGTATGAAACATGGGGATAGTTTTGGGTTTTATGTGTACTTACGAATCGTTTATCGCGGTAGTTTCGGGTATCATTTCCAATAGGTCTAGTTTGCAATGAATTTCTTTGTTGACTCCGGGACATAGAAACACTTCTATTCTGGTCAGAATACCAGACGTCGGACGAATGTATACAACATAGTTCTAGTTCCGTAAAAGTTGTAGGTGGCTTCACGAGTGCTAGTCGAGATCGCTCCTCGGTGGATAGTCTTACTATGATATTGTCTGCTAACTGTTGTTCGCTCCATTTAACTTGTAACAATAAAGCAGATTCTCTTACTTCAGAAATATAATGAGCTAGTCTCTCGTATGTACCTTGTGCACGAAGTACTAAGTTTCGCTTTAATTCTTCGTAGATACCGGTGGGAATGAAATGTCTTATTAGTGTGGTATGAAGTTCTTCTACCGATTGATTATACCTTAGGGATTCTAACACTCTATCTTTTAATGGAGATCTACACTTAGGCAAAATAACTTGCAAAATCTGGTTATCTCTTAGTTGTTGCAGTTCCTTTAATTCTAAGATATGTTTGATAAAATTAAGGAGCTTTGTAATATTCAGCCCATCAGTGATTTGTATATTGGACAAAATACTTTCTACAGGGTGGGTTATTTTTCCATAGAGCTCGGGAGTTAAATTTATTTGGCTCATCATTCTAGGATTTTCCGCAGGTTGATTAGTCCGCGAATGAGAAGGTAATTCGTAGGTATGGGTCATATTTTCTAGTTCATTAGGGAGTGACGTAACGTTTACTGGCTGAATATTTACTTGACTACCACTTAACCGTTCCTTGAATGGATCTATATTGGATTCCTGCAGAATCTGAATTTTTGCAGTACCGTTTGGTTGTTCTTGAGTCGGCGATTGGGTAGGTGAAATATTTAATTTCGTCATTGCTTCTTCGATTTCGTCTAATCTAAACAATTCGGATCGTCTACGTAATTCGCGTATTATCTCAGGTAATTGTTTTAATGCTTCCTCGGCGAATTTTTGTACATCAGGTGGGATACCTTTATCACCGGGCCAGGTCAACAAATTGGTGATACGACGGTATAGATGCTCAATTCTTTGGGTGGTGCGTAATATTACTGCGGGGGATTTTTCATCATGCAGGTTTTGTGCGTACGAAGTTAGTTCTGTATACTTACGATAACACGTTTCTTTTTCGCTATTGAAATCTAAAACACTCAAACGACTTAATAATGAAGGTTTGTCCGGTTTATTTTCGCGTAACGTCTTGCGAAGTTCCTCGACAGTTACATTAGAGTAGGGGAGACCATGCCATAATGCTTCATAGGTTAATTCGTCTTTCAACAAGAAATCGGGGTTAAATTGAGTCATTTTTGATAATAACCACTTTACACACGACGTATTACGAACGACAAATCTTATGTCACTTACTTTACTTCGTTTTCTCAATGTTTAAAAATAGATAACATTAATTCATTTAAACACATACACATATATCTTATTTCATATTAAGCTTTGGGATGTAATCTTATCTTAATTAATCAACATAACTTATTTCACAACAATTAAATTCTCAGTATTGACATATATAATTAATCAAAACAAAACGATAATACTATTTTAGTAGAGAGAAATTTCATATACGGAAAGTTCATTGATTTAACAAACAGCACAAAGAATCAGCTGTTTTGGGGTGTCGTCTAGTTGCATAGGGTAGTAATTCAGAACAATACAAAAACAGGAAAGAGCTTGTCTAATATGGTTTTGTTTTCTTATGGGGAGGAGGGGTTATGAATGAGAAGGGTGTTTACAAAGGGGAGAGTTTACATTCCACAACACGTATTTAACATGAACAAACTGGTTTGGAATTGAATACTTACCACCTATGACTTGCTTAATACGGCAAACTCGCGATACTAATATTATTATTATATAATTAAAATTTTACTCATTTATTTTTTGTTTATTTCTGAGTGAATAAATTTATGTTTGTCCTTTTTATCGTTAACGACTTATAAACTTACACAACAACAATTACATAATTATGTTGCAATTTTCTGTACGTGACACTCTGTAAACAATATTTTGTTTTACCAAGTAAATTACACAATTTTAAATTCAGCAGAGTGGCGCAATTTTGTTCCGCCCCTTGGCAAGACAACACAAACATCGGGAACTAGTTTAATTCTTTACCAGTAAACTAAACCAGCTGCCGTTGTTAGTAAAACTCTTACTAACAAATTACAAAACAAGTATGATATAGGAAACTGACAAGGTTTGCATAAACTTATTCACTCACTAGGCATTAGCTAAAACATCTCTTTATTGCTATTGAAGTATTAATCAAACATTATTACTGATTTTAAAGAAAGTTATTTTGTTAATAGCGCTTTTACTGCTTCAAAGATCTTAATTATATTATTCTTGTTATATCAAAATTTATTCATATAACTGTTAGTTTTAATACCACGGATCCGGGTCTCAATTTTCTCAAAATTATTAATTTATCAATATATACATTACGGTTACTATTACTTCTTACAAAATTACAAAATATACAAATCTGATAATTTGTTCATTACATTGCGAAAGTTCTTTAAAGTTCTTTGTTACTTCTTATTAAGGGGAAATTTACAAAAGTTGTGGTTTTGATATCACCTGAGGTTGTTGTTGTATTCTTGGGACATCTCCAGTTGTCTTCTACGGGTTGAGTACGTTGTTCTTTGTGTATCTACATCGGGTTGATTTTTAGTTTACTTGAAGCTCTCGAAGATAGGTTGTTTACTTGAAATTCCAAATGTTGTAATTTCACTTTTCTTAGTGCAGATTCTTGTAGTTCACATTTTCTTTATTTTAATTACAGTTATAGTTCTCACTTTGCAGTACTACAGTCTAGTAGTTAACTATGTTACACTTACATTTGATTTTGTTTTTAAGAGATGTGTTGGCTACCTTTTTCTATTTTATTTATATATTTTCTCACAAACTCTAGACACTACATTATTCACAATAACAAGATTTCACGCTGGATATACTTCTAGAGAACTTACACATACGTATATGTGTACAACACCAAAACTCACGTCTACTCATTGCGACGTTCTACGGCCGAATGCGCGTACGGTTTAGGGGAGAGGGCTCAGTAAGCTAGTGCGTATTTACGCGCTAAGAAAATAGTTCGTACTTTTCCTATTATTATTTATTCATTAATTAGAAGATAAATACTTTATGTTTATTTTATTATGACTTAGGGATTTCTTTATTTCTCTAGTCGCATTTTTAATTATTTAAGTAATTATTATTATTATTTACTACTTAATACGTTTCTTGGCGTGTTGGTACTGGAAGGTTTCAAGTTGATACAGGAATCTGGGTATAGGTAAGGGTGTATGATATTCTTACTTATTAAAATTAAAAAATTTTAATCTGTGCGATTTTTGATACATTTAAAATCGTCACAGGGTGGCCTTCCCACTTGCAACCAGTAGCCTTCCAGTTGCGAACACCGTAAATTCATCCCACTTGCGATCACCCTTAACAACATGGTTATCTTACAAAATTCAGTATTTTGAATACCAGTTGCGAACACCGTAAAAGCATAACAGTAGTCCAAATCATTAAGCTAGATCTGCACAGTTTTTGTTTCACAAAACGCTTAACAAACTTTGTATTCATTTTGTGACTATAGTATCATTTTCACTCCTGCTGTATTTAATGATAGAAATGCCGTCAATTTGTTCGGTCACCGTCATGACTTAGCATGTGATCTGGGTACCCAAGAAATGACTTTACGGTTTAATAGTATCTAATTCAGGGAGAGAGAGAGAGAGAGAGAGAGAGAGAGAGAGAATGATGGGGTGGCTGTTTGTATGCGCCCGCGTGTGGTAAAAACACACACGCACAACAGGCGCGCGCATAGCCAAATCTCTCTCTCTCCCTTTTAACTAAAAAGTAATTTGAAATCATCATTAGTATACCGAGGTAGAAACCGAACATAGTAAGTGCAGGAAGAACTTATGTGTTCAGACAATGTTGTTCTTCGAGACGAACTTCACAAATGTCCGACGAGAGTAGTTTCCGTCCGGGCGAAGACGTTGTGCAAGCTAAGCTCCCGATTTTTGGTTAAATCAATAGAAAAGAGAGTTTGAAAGATTAAAAGTAATATTTCATGAATGGAAAATTCAAAAGTTGCAGTAGTCACTTTGCACGAGTATACACATTCAAATGACTTAGGGAGCACAAAAATCCTAATGTGTGCTATACTTGCTTTCCTTCGAAAAGATGTAGAATGTGGCTGGCAGTATATCCATGGTCAAGTTCCAGAGGAAGAGAAACTCGATTAATTCTTTAATTATTTCGTAGAACAATAACTAGACAATGATTAGTGCCACAGGAGTTACGGAACTGCTACTTCCGACGTCATAGAATGAATAATAACGTACAAGCACGCATCAGAAACTAAACAGCCACTTTGGAAGATCACATCTAAGAATAAAAAACATTATCAAATGTTTATAATCTGAGGCAGAGAAATCTATTCAGAACACGACGTAACGATGGAGTGAAATTTTTGAGCTATGAAAAGGACGAAAAAGTATACTGAATTGGATAAACTAAAAGATATGAAAAAGATTCTGATGTTGGCATGTTTCTCAAGATCACGTCGTCCGTTCTGCAAATTGACTAACAAAAATCAATAAAAAATAATCTTCCTTTTTAATTAAGAGTGAGAGAGTAAGAGAGAGAGAGAGAGTGAGTTCGAGGGGGCGGCTATGCAAGTGTGTGTGTGTGTGTGTGTGTGCGCGCGCGCGCGCGTTTTATAAAAATTGTAACTTGGTAAACGTAGTTGGTAACAAAAATGCATTTAACGAATTATAAAAACATAAACACAATTGAATCATTAAAAAATAATTGAAATCATAAAAATAATTAATAAAAGTTAAATTAAATACAAATTTAAAAATAATAAAAAAAACAAAAGAATTTCGAAGTTAGAAGACAATATAGATGCTTTACGTCAGCTGTTATGACAGGCGATATCAGTTTTTAAATTGGTTTTTTGTACTTGTACAGGAGAAAATGTAAATTGTACTATAAATTGTGCAGGCCCTACCGGGGGTCTGGGGAGTATTCCATACCCCCCAGTAAAACGGGGAGTCCGGAAATTTTTTAAAAATTAACCTGCAAAAATCGAATTTTAGAGCAATTTTCTAACTAAAAACCTAATCATAAACATTTAAAGTTTATTACTAAATTGTAGAAAATGTTACTGTACAGTATTTAGAAGTTAATGAATTGATGACATAAAAATGAAAAAAATTGAAAATCATTAAGATATTCAACACGATTTGTTAACATTGCTATGAATAACTATATTAAAAAAAGAACACAAAGTTTGGGTGTGAAATGAATTTATTAGCAGTGTGTTAAAAGACGATACTATACTACAGTAAGTTACATTACTACAGTAGTGAGTAGAGTAATATTACAGTACTATACAATACTATGACACTAATATGTATGAAAATACTGTGTGTACAATTTACTACTAAATTGTAGTTACTACATATAACTTAACTTGGAAATAGCTTAGTGGCTAATTGGTTTGCGCCTACACTTCATACTAATGAATCTACTTATAATATCTTCATAAATTAGTTGTCTTAAAATCTCACTTTCAATGCTGAGCAAAGCCAAAACGTTGAGCCTGTCTTCTAACATGGAGGTTCAAAGCCTTGTTTTTGATCAACTTCAATTTTGAAAATGACCTTTCTCCACTGCAGTTAGTGACCATAAGTGACAGGTGCATTCTTAGAGCGACCTCGATATTAGGAAAACAATCTTTGACGTTTCTTTCTAGGAGGAGTTTATACATCCACCTCAACTGACTAATGACTTTTTCATTTTCCTCATCATCTTTTTGAAACTCATGGTAAAAAGCCTTGAACTGAATCAGTTCATTTCCCAATTGATCGTCTAAGTCATTGTTATATGTTTCTACTAAGTTTTGAGCTGCTGCAATTATCTCTTCATTAGTAAGTGTATCCAACTTGTTGAGAAACCCAAAACGGGTATCAACTAGTTTGTTTGACTCAAGCTCTGCCCCAATGAAGATTCAAATTGATCTATGACAGGAAGGAAACTCTGGGTTCGAAATTTTTCTAATGGGGTCAGCTTAACCTTCTGGTGCTTGGACTGGGACACAGTCAAGAGGTGCCAAACGCACGTTTATTTTGCGGTTGCGCCGTGTTTCACTCTCATACTCAGTGCAATCAGTTAACTAAGCAGCTTTCACCTAATATTCTTCAAAGCTATCCCGTTTTGTTCCTATGAAGCTTGTTAGCGATGTCAGTGCTGAGGCGGCTGTGTTCACGTCCAATCTAGTGTTCTGCAGAGTTTCACTAGTTTTGTTTACTTGTCCCAAGATATCATCCCAAAATACTGTGTACCGTCACAATTTTGAAGTGCTGTGGCGCCCATTTTTATGCAGTAATCTATATTACCTTGTGTCATAAACTCCGGCCACAATCCAATGTCATTTTCTAAGCAAACATTTTCACTTAAAGCAGGTCCAAGAGAAATCCCCTCCAGTTCCCACGCGACGCCAAGCGATCGAGTTTCCTGAATGCTGACTCACTCATATCAGTTGACCACTGAAGAGTTCAGCAGAATTAGTCCACACGAAATAACTGCGTCGACGTCTTTTATGATTATAAGAGGGCCCGCACCACGGTATTAAAACAAAGACATTTTTTATTTTAGTCTATTCAAAATTAAAATTTTTAAACAGTTTTTTTTTTTTGTGGTGCGGGCCCATAGGCTGCAGCCTAGATAGCCTGCGCGTAAATGCGGCCCTGACTCTCACAGGTTAATTTGCAAGCAGTACTACTTCACACTGAAAATAAATGGTCACCAATCCCTTCAGTTTATACTGCTTACATGTCGGAGTCATGTGATAGTATGAAACTTTTATTGAGCAGAATTCAGTATGACGGATATTCGTGGCATACCTATGGAGATGTGAAAGTAACGTAGTTTTACTTCGATTGCAGCTTGGATTTACTAAATTCTGTTGCCTTCTGTGCGAGCGGGTAAATTCTATGCAGGAATGGGAAAATTATTATGTAAAAAAAGCAGTGATTAAAGACAGAGGCACTGAGTGTAGGAGATCAGACCGTTGTAGGTCAAGTACTAGTAATACCAGGAAAAGCTTATCGTCCACTACTACATATTAAGTAGGTTTAATGAAAATTATGTAAATGGAACGGATGTAATTTCGAAACTGTTAATTTCCTTCAAGTGTGTACTAAAGTAAAGAATGTTACAATTTATAAGTTGGTAATTACACCAGGTAGGCTTAAACAGGTAATACTAACAACCAGTAGCCAACTAATTCCAATGTGTGTGTGAAAAGGGCTTTTGAGTCGATAATAACGCTATTACCTACTTGACACAGAAATTCGCGTGTCACCTGCAATTTGTATTATGCAAACGTTCGGAGGATGTAAATTTTTCAACAACATTGTTGGAGTGCCAACCTTTAGAATGAACCGTTGTGGCGGAATGCAAGATTGATTTAAAGAATTCAAAAATTCTTGGAGATAGTACACTACCGTATATTTTCAATATTAAATACGGTGTTAATAGATTCTTCGTACTTTTTATTATCCCAAGAAAATTTTTCCAAACTTGTATCATTATTTTCCTTCACAGATTTGATTCTTTGGGAATAACCACTTGTAATTTTTATCAAGTAAACATTTGACGTTTTGCACAGATTTTAGCAATTAATACAGTTGTACTTTTTACTAAGTCCCAGTTTTTCGTCAATTTCTGTGAAGCTATCGTCATTAGGAACACTACCGTCACCGAGGTGCAGTAAGTTTGTAGAAAAATCACCATCTCCTCCTCCTAAATGGTCTCTCATATTGCTTTGCAAATTTAGTCTGAATAGCATTCCACATTGCCGAGGATTTTAAACACACTTAGACAATATCAGCGCGGGTTCCTCTTGCAGTTACCGGTAATCTCTAGCGAGAATCCTCTGAAATAACAAAAGTTACGCTACCCACTAATTTGTTACAATTTCTTAAGTCTTGGAGAGTTTGATTGACCGTTTCTATACAGTCCACAAATCGCCTTCGTTTTATCGTTCATGATTAGTTTCCGTTTTGATCGCTCTTTCTTTTGTCATGCCTCCTCTTCAATACGAATTGCTTTTTTAACAGGAGTCAGTGAGAATACTTGACTTTTTCTTCTTAGCGCATTTTTATTTTATTTTTGCAGTCGCTTTCGGATAAGGGCGAATTTATTCTGGTGTCAATTGTGATAAGGTATTAGCAGATGTCTCGTTTATTCCCGACGTGGGAGGTCCGGCTACTGTGGTCTCTTGACAATCTTTTGTTGGTGTTAATCTTCCTTCATAATTACTTTTGTCTCCTATCTCTCTGTCAATTATAGGTGAACACAGAAACTCTTCGATACTGAATATATTTTCATTTAATGGCCAAATTCCAGTTGAACTAAAACCTGCTGTCAGTTAGATGGTGTAGCTGCCTTTGAAAGAGTATATTTTGCTAGCCCAGGTATGTCATATAATGTCATGGTTTTACCTGGGTTTATTGTCATCCAGCTCTCAGCGGCTGCATCGAAACAGGCCATATAAACACTCTTGTCTAATGGCTGAAGTCAGATTGTAACGGGTATGAGGTATAAACTGTTTCATAAATAGTAAAAAAAGAGAGGCTGTAATTTATCTTGATGGATGTGCTACTCCAATACAACCTGCTGGTCCATAAATAATCAAAGTGATCTCTACATAACACTCTGGGATAACGATAAGTGGTGGTTTCCAGCTGCCATCTATGAAAATACCACTGGTTTCACCCTTTTCCAAAGGGGTAACCCTGCTGACTTGTTTATTTCCCTTCAAACTGACAGCTTTGTTAGGGCAGTGCACTGTTGTTACGCTGCCTGGTTTCCTTCACATTCCAAATATTGTGACAATAAAAATGAAGGCGACTTATCACAGAATTCCAATATTGAAGAAAGTTTTATGTTATGTTTATTAAAACTAAATGCTATTGCAAAACTTGTTGCTTCAGCCTCTTTAAAAGACAATCTTGAATGTCGCTGCATGAAGCCAGTAAAACAATCTTTCACCGGCCCAGTTCACCAGAAAATCGACATTATTTGCAAACACGTATTCGGAGGCTAACATACGAATATTCTTAGGGTACAAACCATAATAACTAACAGAATAGTGCAGATCATAACACAGAAATCTGATTTTTCTTTTTGTTCTTTCCTAAATACAAGTTGTGGAAAACGCCGAGTCTTTGTAGGGTTTGTGAGCTACATCGCCCCAGAAAGTTTTTCACTTATACGTTTGAACCAAATATGAAAAAAAGAAAACAGAACAAAATGTTTTACTTACATTGTACCAACATACCCCTTTCCTTCTGGTGAAATTGAAGGTACACCTTTAATTTAAAATTAGTGGCTGAAGTGTAGTGCTGCTGGCCACTCTACCTTTAGTATGTGTGTCGAAAACTCACTTTAGGCAACCTATTCTATCTCCTAAATTTCCTAGGCGGCATAAAAAGGAGCCATTATTACTATTATCATTTTAAAAATTTAGTTTTTTAGGATTTAATAAACATGTACTCTTCATTATAGGATCACAAGTAACTGACACATAATTAATTCTGAGATCTGTTAAGTTATGAATTAGTTTTCTTTTAAGAGTTACATAACTTGCCCTCATGCTGCCACATAGCTTTTGTATTAGTATGATTCAATTGTACACTTACCATGGATCCAACAAAGTACATAGCTGTAAACACCCATAGCAAATAAGTGACAAAAAGGTTGCTTTACACGTTCTACAATACAAAAGGGAACAAAGACTCATTTTAATGTACACTGCTATAATCAGACTGGAGGAGCACGTACTACAAGCTATAACAAAAACGTTATACAGTTGCAGAGGTGCTGCGACTAAGGGACACTTGAAGAAGTACAAAGTATCAACTTATGTCTCTCTGCTCTCCCCTATATGGTAATACTCTCTTATAGTGACTGTTAAACAAATCAAATGTATTGTATACCTTTATATGTGTATTTATACACAATATATCATAAAAGTTTTTTGTGGCAAAAATACCTTTATATGTGTATTTATACACAATATATCATAAAAGTTTTTTGTGACAAAAATATCTGTCAAATTTTTGTATGTTGTAATGGTACATATAACACTACCAACACCAGCATCCCACAAATAAGTTGAAAGTCATTACAATTAAGAATACCTACAAGGTCAAGCATACGATCATGGATAAAAAAGGAAGTATCATAAGCCAAAACCAAGTGAATTAAAATGAAGAAGGAATTACCAGTAAATGTGCAACTAAAAAAGATAAAGCAAGACTAACGACGAGACGACATACATAATTACCCAATAGATCAAACAGTGAGAAGGAAACCCATGAAAGACAAAATCAAGAAGAAACCTATTAACCGTGAGAAGGAAACCAGTGAAAACAACGCCATGAAGAAACTTATTAAGAGGGAGGAAGGAATCAGTGAAGAGAAGAAGAAAATATCCAGATCAAACACAAAAAAGGGAGATAACATGAATTATAATGAACTAACATATATGCCAATAAAAGAATTATTATAAAAGAAGAAAGAATAAATGGAATAAACAACATGATTTAAACCCATAAGCTGTAAAAAATTGACACTGACCAAAACGTATTAAGTGAATACCTTCCTTAACAATGTAATACAAACAATAATCAATAAGAATGAATTATTGAACATAAAAAGTAACAAAGAGAATGAATAATAATAAGATAAGTTCTTAGCTAAATGATGTGTAGACATGAAAAGAGGGCTATGTCCAAAACACCAATGACCAATTGTAAAGTGGAATTGATATTAGAAATAACCACTAATTACCAATAGTAAAGGCTGTAAAAGATAAACAAAATGTAATCTATTATTAACCAATAGATATACCAGTACTACGTAAAGTCAAATAAATCAAATGTAATACAGAAATACAAAACCGACAATAATGCATTGTTGTATATTTAGAATGTAACATAACCTAATCTGGACAACTAGTTTTCAATAAAACTATAGAAAAATAAGGCCAAAGCAATGTTAAACTAAAATGTATTATAATGTGACATAAATAGATAATATAAGGAACGATTTTTGTAAAACAGATAATGTAATAAGTAAACATAAAAGCTGTATTAATGTGATTTAATATAACTATATGCTTGCCATAGAATGGATGCATGATGCAACAAAATTATCTTGTAAACTTATAATAAAAGAGTAGGAACTCAACTAACAACATTGAATGAGGCAGAATACTATTCGAATAAGTAAATTCAAGGATTATAGCCACCCAACTACTAATAATAACAATAATAATAAATAAACCATGTTGACAGCTAGATGCAAGTAATCTTGGTAACTTTAAACCAAAGCAATTATCAGTATAAATGCAGAATGAACTACTGCACAATAATAACAGTGCTATCAAAACAATGATAAGAGATATTCAAGCAATAATGAAAATAATTTGATAGGATTACAATCCATATAAAAAGGTAACTTCCTAAAGTATAGTAAACTCACTTAACAAACTATAGTTAAAGTAATAAAACCATAAGTTGAAGATAAAGGACACTATCAGAAGTGACAATGACCAATGCAGTATGCATAGGCCATAATAAAATGTTATTAATATTAATGTTAGCATAATAGTAAGTATCATGTACATGTTGTGTTTATGTTAGTGTCTATACAGGAAAGTACCGATCAACTCACCGCCGCTAATAATAGAAGAGTCGACGCAACTTCTTCAGAATCAAACTCAAGAAATGGAACAAAAAACATTCTAAACTATTTAAACAAAATTAATAAACGACGTCAAAGAGTAAGTGAACCGATTTATTCATATCGGATTCAATAATAGATTGAATTGTGTAGAATAAATCAATAAACAAAAAATTAATAATAAAAACCAAAACGTTAAGAATAATAATAAAACAGACGATCTCGTCGTGCTAAAATGTTCATACACAAATTTTAAGAGAAAATTACTTAAAACTTCGCATCTAACAAGAAAATATTGTGTCGAGTATTCATAATACAAACCCTTAGATATCAAATATGAAATGAAAATATAAGAACCCAGTTAAATGTATATTCTATAGCCGGCAGAATAAGGGAAGGACAAATAAAATAGAGGCAGGATATCAAGAGAATGGAAAACATGAGACTACCTAAACAAGTAATAAGATACAGACCTCAGGGAAGACGAGATATAGGTAGGGCAAGGAAAAGAGATGCCTTCAGTGAAGGCAGAACAGGCTGTAATCCTATACCTTGACGTGGAGAAGAAGATTCATAATACTTAATAGCACACTTAAGAACAAAATATTGGTATGGAGAATCATACACGACTTCCAGGTTCTAAGATTTATATTTAAAATCATTTTCGAAATTAAATATTTCCGTTGAAACTACTTCTTTCTACTTACTGCTTCAGCCACTTACTGTGGTCACTAACGTACTGTGGTCACTTACTGTGGTCGAAACGTCTGGTTTTGCAGAAAACATTGGTCTACGGCCAAACAGGCCGGGAAGGAATTTTAAAAACAAACTGCTTCTTTGTTGCCAATAACGTAGTATATATATATATATATATAAAATTATCAGTTAAACTATTACGTTACAACAAAAAATGTTTCAGGTAAACTACCCTTTCCCCGTAACCGATCTTCACCAAACTCAATAGGCCTTGAGTCCTCTATAACTCAGGTACATATGTAAAAAAATATCTGATTCTGTTTGAATTTACGGCAGTTATCGTTCGTCATGAAAAATTTCTCTTTTTATAACATAAAATATTGCAGGTAAACTACCCCTTTGTCTTAACCGATCTTCACAAAAAACAATAGGTCTTGAATACTCTACAATTCAGGGCTGTATGCAAAAAATTAGTTGATTCTGTTTGAATTTGCGGCTCTTATCGTTTGCCATAAAAAATCTACAGATAGACACACAGACACTTTTTGAAAAATTACTTTTTTTCATGTTTTGAGGGTAGTACAATCAGAATCTGCAAAAATCACTAACACGATTTTTTTTGCCATCACCATACTTCCATTTCCTTATGGAACATGAAAGTAAAATCAAAGTAAAATTATGGTGGCAACACAAATCAAATAGTCTATCAAAAATTGGGGATATACATTTTTGATAGGTATTTGGTAGGCCTACTTGCATTGCACAAGGAATGTGTTATGGTCACTAGGTTAGTGATAAAAAATGACTTACAAGTACATTGATTTTTATTACAAAATTTATACAAAACAGTTTCAATTCTATGGTATCAATAATTCATAAATATTAAGGATAATGAACAATTTATTTCTTCAGAGAAGATACATAAAAACATTGCAAAAATAATACATATCAGACAAATATTATTACAACAAAAATACCACACAGACATTTGGGCTTTGTTACATTATCAGTAACTATAAGATTACATTAATAAAGTACATAGAATATTTATTTACAAGAACATAATTACAAAAAGTAAAAACACCTTTGATGAAATAAACAATTTATTTATTACATCAAACATAACTAAACTCAGATGACAATATAAATGAACTAAATATAGGTTTTTCTGTGAGGGAGTGTAGGATTGATTAGGGGTTCAATTAGTTCAAATTATTAAAAAAAAGTAGCATAGACTATAAACAGAAAAACTAGACTGGTATGTTTACAACAAAATTAAATCTTCAAGTTACATTTAAACTACACCTTTTTAATATGGTGCATTAATATTTCACCTCTCTCTCTCTCTCTCTCTCTCTCTCTCTCTCTCTCTCTCTCTCTCTCTCTCTCTCTCTCTCTGTGCACAAGAGGGAGAGAGAGAGAGAGAGAGAGAGAGAGAGAGTTAACTATATAAGAATACAGCAGTTATATAAGGAGAAATTTACCTCCAAACTTATAAATCTTCACAACCATCTGGCGATAGAAGAGGTTCTACAACAATGGACTCTGTAACAAAGAAAGAATTTTAGCTAACAGAGAAAAATAATTATCATTGTCAGTATCAACAAAAGTGCAAATTACTAAATTAAATAATTGCAATTTTATGGGAAATAACGTTATTAAACTAATTATGTACTTTATTAGGAACTTTTGTTTTTCCAGCAGCTTCCAAAACTCTTTATATAAAAAATAATATAAACAAACTTATTTAGAGCTTCAAACAATACTTATCTTAAAATTATCATATGATTATACTTTCCAAAGGAAGCCCCTGATTTGAAAGCATTGACACCCTATAATACTACTAATTAAAAATGATTCCAACTACTATGTTACTAAATTTTCTCATTTAAAATTAAATGGGACTGTCAATAACTTTATATTGTTGTGTTGTCATTAACAAGACAAAACACAATCATTAATGGCTATTTTATCACAAACTTCAAAATCTCCTATATAGCTTGCTCAATGAAATAGGACATTCCTGATGCAGAAAATTAACTTTGCCATAACACAAATTAAATAACGCCCAAACAAAAAAATTCTTTGAAAACAAAACATTAATGAAATATGGTATGAATTCATTGTGCTACATTCAAAGCTGATTTTCTTAATTGATTTAAAGTATACAAGTCTAGTTTGTCAAGTAAAGATAATTTAGGTAAACCTAACACTACTTATGAAACAAACATTAAATCAAATATGCTAATGTTACAAAATTCACAAATAGAAAAAAATAAAATTTGAAATTATCTATAGGCTAAATTGCTTTGATTATATTACCTTCTCCACTTGATATGTTTTCCACATCAATATCATCTGATGTCGATACTACTGATGGTCCAATAATAGTCATTGTTTCCCAGTCAATTCTGGAATGTTCAGGAGAAACCTGAAAGATCATTACAAAACTCATACATAATTTTTCACTAACTTAATAATTAATAATATTAAGCTAATAATTAAGAGAAGAATTTATTTTCTTAAACCTAGCACAATATTTGTAGGTTAGCACTATGAATTTACAAAAAGTTAATGGATTTTGTGTAAATTTCTAAAAAAATTAAATTTACAGCATAATCTAGTAGTTATTTTATAGTAATTTATTTTAATTTAAATGAACTCAATTCTAAAAGTTAAAAACAAACTTACATACTGCAGTCCTCTTGTTGTTCAGCTAGCACTATTGGTTGGTTACATCCCTGCACTGAAGATTCCTGAAAAAGATTTCTAATTTAATCATACAAACTTGAAAAACAAAAATCTGTTCAAATGATTAACATTAAATAATATAATCCTGATTATAACTAGCTAATACATTACGGATAATTCATCCATACTCTGTATCATTTAAATCTACTATTAAGTATAACACACCCCATAAAATGTTTTAGAATATTAAATATTAATTTTTTAAAATTTCATGTGATATTTGTTGAGTATCATTTAGGAGGTTAAAGAATATAAATACAATTCTACACATTACGTTACAGATTATAAATACAAATAATAAGAAATTAAATAAAAATAACACTATAGGCCTACATCAATTATCGGGTTTAAGAACCTGCTGTAAGCAGTGATAATTTTAGTTTAGTGAGCTTTAATCAGACTTGCATGCAATAATAAATTTTACATAAGATAAAAGAACGATGCTTTCTTTAGTCACCAGCAAAACCTTTTCTGTCTGCAAGTTCATATTATAAAATTTAAAAACAGCAAAATTTTATTAAAAAATTTAATCGAGATTAAAATGCATGTTTAAGTCAAAAATTAAAGAAGTCGCAGTTCAAATTCTCTTTTCACTTTTTCTTTTACCTGACAAATGTTAGCCCTTAATTTTTAAATCACAGCTGTGTTAAAACAAAATTCTTATGACAAATATATTACAATTTAATGGACTCAATGGTATGAAAGTAACTATGTGTACAAAAAATTACAACAGTTTGCTTCAGTGAGGATACAGTAGCCATAGGCCTATATTATAAATTTTGTTATATTAGGTCTTAAAATTAACCTTAACTTACTAAGTCATATCTTATTAAGTAATTATGTTTCTCTGAAAAATGCTAAATTTGAAAGTATATTTAGAGTAATATAGCTGGACTGAAGAATTAAATAAAATATGTAACTAGTTAAATACGAGCAGAGTTTAAATTAAATATATTATGGTAAGGCCTACCATCTTGTGTTAGGTAGGACCACATTTTACGAATAAAATGACTTACAAATTGGATACATTACACAAATATAGGTAGGCTAGAGTAGACAAAATAATTGTCAGACTTACAGGAGTATCTATAATAAAGAAAATTATTTAAATAAATTGCAGTCAGTGCCCTCACAGGGACTTTTTCTAAAAATGAGTTAATTACCCCTTGGGTAATTATGAAAATTCTCATCAATGCTGATATTGCGCTGATATATTTTTATTCTATTCTTCTATGTTATATAAACACGAGAAAAATAATTTTAAACGGCGGTCGAACCTATTTACGGAGACAAAATTATATACGGAGACAATTAAATTTTTACTCCCATAAGAACGCATGCAATGGCGAATGTAAGGCCTACCATCTTGTGTTAGCCTAGGTATATTGATTTAATTAAATTAGATTGCTAATTTGCTCCATTATTAAATTTTGGACAGAACACAGTGATATTATGCATAGTTGGGTCTATAACAGGTAGTGTTCGACAAAGTAATCTAGACATGCAAACATAACCTAACACACCTAATTTGCTACAAACCACGGCCAACATACACTAAATAAATGATCATCTTACCGTTCATTATTATTCCTAGCGCCTCCAACATCTTTTTACTTCGACTTGCCATCGCAAACACTTCAATAAGAACAATAAAATTCTGTCCCACACACCTCAACAAACGAAAGCAAATTACCGCAAACACACTAAACGCAGCGCGAACTAAATCTAATGGCCGGTCGCCTTTTTTCGTTGCACCAACTAAACAGAGTAAACACATGGTAAAAACACACTTCCCTGTAGTGTCTGTCTTTTGTACACATGTTAAAAATTTAATAGAATAATTTATTAGAAATGCCAATATGGCCGACTAACTACCCATATTTCATTATATACATGTGTATATTTCGATCAAGTTGTGATGCTTCAGCGTACAGCAAAAATACGATGTATAAAGTGTTGTATAAGTTTTTCTCACGCTGACACCCCATAACTTCGTCACCGTAACTTCATCTCCTAAAGATGTACATATATAAGTTCATCAAATTTGTTGAACATACCCTGGGTAAAAACAAGCGTGTGTTGAAGAAACTAGGGAGCGTTAAGTGTATATATATTGCAACAATACATATATTTGCATATTTGCCCAGGGCGGTATGTTTGTAAATATTTAGCATAGAAAATATATGATGAACAGTTTTTAACAATATTATGCAGGCTCAGAATTGTCGGATAGCATACACCTGCCCCGCGTGAATACAGCGCTTGTGTGTTTGTGTGTGTGAACGCAAGCTACGACAGGAAAAAAGGTGGGGTGATGTGTACGGCTGTAATCAGGTTTGAACCGTATAAAAATAAACTAATTAATATGTTTTAAACATGTGAACGAAGACTTACCCAAATTATAAAGACGCCATTACATTAAGGAATGTTTAATGAATATGGTGATATAAAAATTATTGCAAAATGTGCAGTAATAAAGAGGCTGGGTAATTTAATGATAAATACTAGTGTAATTAATAGTAATTAATAAGTGTGTTACATGTGAGTGACCAGAAAAAAATTACGCAAACGATGATATCGCTCGTGCTACAAGTATGTTTCGAAATCGCGAAAATGAACCAAAAAGTGATTTGTAATTAAAGGACGCTTTCCGCTAAGTGACAATATCTAACAGGTCGAAAACAGTCCTAGACCTGTCAGATTGCCGTCCAGTATAAATACCACCGGCAATTTGGGGTGGTCTCAGAGACTCAAGAAATCTTCACACAACGTCACGCTGCCGGTCTGCCGATCGATCAGGACCACACACACCAAGACGTATGGAGGAACTCTGGAGCATCACAAACAACAACCCGTAGAGACAGAGAACACAGCATCAGCATAATCATCATCATCATCAAATTCTCAGGATTCAGGACACACATACACACACGCAACGGTAACGGCAGATGTACGCAGGTGATGAATAAACAATTCTACAATTTTATTTTTTTGTTGGAGAAAAGAACTTTCAAAAAAAAATTATACATGAACAATAAAGATTTAAGTTTCAAATTTAAATAGTAGTTAAAGTAAATAATTTAATTGAATAATAAAATTTAAAATACTAATCTTCTGCTATATGTTAAAATCTGGGTGTCAGTAGAATTAAATAATAGGTTGAAAATAAATGTTATTATTTTATTTTGTTTATAGCGACAAGTAATTTTATTCTTGATATAAATATTATTTTTGTTTGTATATGAGTTGCTATTATTATTTAAAAACTGTAGTAAAAGTCAGACACACTGAAATAAAAAGAGTTTAGATAATTTGTTTAACATGTCTGTTTAGCTAGTAAGATTATATGGTTATTTATTTTTAAATGTAATCAATAGCAGAGAAGGTTATGTGGTACTTTATGTAAACTTATAAAAGAGAATATTTTATTTAACGTAATCTTAGTAAGATTATTTTGAAACGGTTTTAATTAATTATTTCATGTCAACAACATCTCACTCCGCTTTAAAAATTATTTAATTATTGTGCAACTACATATACTTGACGCAACGAGAATAAAAAAGATCCTGCGACCTGGCCGGCGTAATACACTTTATAGTTGCGTTGAGTACATGGTAATGTATTTATGTAATTTTTGAAATACTTGTAACGTTGCAATATATATATATATATATATATATATATATATTCAATCACTTTCTGCTACAGTCCGTTTCTTGATGTATATAAACAGAAAACAAACTAATACCTGAACAAATACAAATCAATACAAAACATGACAGAATATTCAAAGCACTCAACATTGAAAATACACAAAAAACTAACACGTACACCACAATCACACACAATAAAACCAATTTGAAATACCAGAAGCTAACAGGAAGCCACAATAATAATAGTCAACCAACAACACATATGTACTTCACCAGACAAAAAAACAGGAAGGCTGAGGATGGGTACAAGATAGTAACCGAAACATGTTCCTAATAAGGAAAAAAAGGTATATCTTGAAGTAAATTTATTTATAAATATTAAATGTAATATATATATATATATATGTATATATATATACATATGGGTAAACGAAGACAACAATATTTAGAATACACGATCACACGTTGGGCCTGGGATCACTGAAGTGGATGAAGTGGATTTGTTTAGAATTGTATAAGCCCTGAGCTGCAGAGCTCGCTTACTATTTTGAAAGTAGTACTAAATATCACTATAGTATTGACGTCTCGGAACACTAAGTTTTTTATAAGTAAAAACGTAAAGTTTTAAATTACAGCCTAAACCGGCTTTCACCTTTAGAAGGCTTCATCAGAGGATCTGATGAAGCCTTCTAAAGGTGAAAGCCGGTTTAGGCTGTAAGGTAAAACTTTACGTTTTTACTTATAAAAAACTTAGTGTTCCGAGTCGTCAATACTATAGTGATATTTAGTTAAGTAACGGACACGTCATGGACAACGAAATCGAAGAAAGTAGTACGTTTATTCTTCCATACATTTTGGTATTAAATAATTTTTTTATTATCATAAGGTTACGAAAATACCCTACGAGAATATCATAGAGAATCTCGAATGCCCTACTATTTTATATTTTGTAAAATAACAATTGTAGAGCAATCATATAATAAACGTTAGAGATGCCAAACAATTGTATTTGTGTTAAAATTCCCTTTAGTTTGACACCTAGTCGGATTTAAAAAATTTTTGAAACATTTTTCATGCCATTTGTGGGCCTTTGATTAAAAAGTTTCGAAATTTCCAAAACTGAGCACTACATTAAGATTTTGGTTAAAATTCTTTTTAATTTGTTACCTTACAAGAAATGTGAAATTTTATCTAGTTTTTATCACTTTTGAGGACTAAGCGTTCCAAAAATTTAAAATTTCCAGATTAACACTTAATCAGATTTTAGTTATAATTTCTTTTAATTTGATACCCCTTATGTATTTTTGTGATTTTATCATAATTCTTACCCACTTTTTGTTCCCCAGCATCACAAAACTTTGAAGTGTCCAAAAATAAACACTAAATCGATATTTTGGTTAAAATTTTCCTTGGTACCCTAAATGGACTTTTCGATTTTCTCGATATGTGGACCCCTCACATTTTTACCTCTCACCCCCTTACTTTTATGGAAATTAATCTCAAGAACAACGGGGTTCTGTAGGGTAAAATTCTGGGCCCGCGTGCCAAGTTTTCTAAAAATCAGTTGATGCGTTCAAAACTTATCGCGAGACGTATCGCAAACAAATAGACCAACAGACAAATGCAAAACGTTCGAATTAAAATTGAGAAGTGTTAGGCTAGTGCATGGACAACGACACAAGAATTACAAAAATTTTCTTTTCATTTGAAATATCCCCGCCTCAGTAAATTGAACATATTTGTTTCCGTGTGCTAAGAAAGTTATATTATAAACACTCACCATTAGTATGTAAAATGTATTAGAAAATGCGGAAGGATTAAATCTTTTAATATCTATAGGCTTATGGGTAAAACGGGGAGAATATATTGGGATAGTGCGTTGACATGATGAGTAATTAGGAGGTCTGAATAGAATAAAAGGAATATGAAAAGAAAAGGAATAGGAAGGAAAAGAAAAATGAAAATGAACATGAAAAGGAGAAGGAAAGGGAAAGAGAAAAAAGGGAAAGGCAAAGGGCAAAGAAAAGGGAAATGAAAGAGAAAAGAAAAGGGAAAGGGTAAGAAAAAGGAACAGAAAAGACAAAGGGAAAAGAAAGAGGAAAGGAAAGGGAAATGGAAAGGGAAAGGGAAAGGGAAAAGATAAGGAACAGGTTTTCTTTTGTTTTCCCTTTCCTGAAAGGAAAATTCTTGGATTTCGTTGTCCATGACGTGTCCGTTACTTAACTAAATATCACTATAATATTGACGACTCGGAACACAAAGTTTTTTATAAGTAAAAACGTAAAGTTTTACCTTACAGCCTAAACCGGCTTTCACCTATAGAAGGCTTCATCAGAGGCTGTTGTTAGTAGCGCTGCTCGTCTTGTTGTTGGCGACGAGAAAGTGTTTCGAAAGATTGAAGCTGTGTGTGTGTGGTGAGATGTCTTCGAATAATGCGTGCGATTTGAATTGTGTCTGTTCGTTTAGGATGTCGTTTTTATTTGTTTTTGTGTGTTTGTATATTTCTAATTGTTCTAGAGTGTCTAGTTTTCGGCCTTTTGTGTGTACGTGTAGTATGTTCATGTTATTGTCGATGTTTTTATATGTGTGGTTTGCTTCAATGAGGTGGTTTGCGAAGGTAGATTCTGTAGTGGTGTGGAGTGCTTTTGTGTGTTCAATGTATCTCTGTTTGAAGCTACGTCCTGTCTGGCCTATGTAGAATTTACTGCAATTTGAACAATTTAGTTTATATACACCGGGTAGATCGAATTTGTTTTGTGCTTTGGGCATGCGTTTTGATAGTGTGTGTTCTATTTGTGTGTGTTGTCTAATAATTTTGTCTAGATATTTTGCCAGTTTGTGTGCAGGGGCATTACGGTAGTTGATAATGGGGCGGATCGGAATGTCTTCTTTATGGATTTTGGGAAGCGCTTGGAGTGTAGGTGCTGATGGTCGGATTTGTTTCATGTAGGGCTTTTGTTTATGTGTCATAATGTGTTTGGCTTTGTTGACTATTTGTTTTATTGAGTTTTGGTATCTGTCGGTGGGGTCGTGTTTTAGTTCTGTGATGTTGTTCTGTTCTATGAAGTCTTGTACTTTTTTGTGTAGGTTGTCTGTGGGGATAATTACAGTCGTGTTGCCTTTGTCAGCTTTTACAAATGTGATGTTGTGTTTGTGTGCCTTTTCCCTCAGTTTGATGGCTGTGTGTATTTCTGAGTTGTGGTTGTTGTTGTCTGGTGTCTTATGTACTCCTATTGTGTTGTTTATATTATGTCTTAATGTGTCTTGATGTTCTGGTGCTGTGTTTTGTATATTTGTTTCTGTGTCAATTATGAGCTTTGTTAGTGTTTGGTTGTTATGTTTGTAATGTATGTTATGTTTTAGGCCTTTATCAAGGAGTGTTTGTTCGTTTTTTGTGAGTGTGACGTTCGTGAGGTTTACTGTACGTGGGTAGAATTTGTGCGAGGGAATTATATCTGTTTTGATTGGTGTCAGGTTTTTTATTTTTCTGTCGTGTTTTGTCTGTATGATATGTATTTGTTTTTTTGTCCATTCATTTGTGTGATGTATTAGTTCAGTCATGTAATTGTGTCCGTATGTGTTGGCGATATGTAGGTGTAGTGTTAATGCTTTGCGGTTAAGAGCGTCTTTTTTCTTATATAGTTGTTTAATTGATTCTTTTATGTATGTTCTTTGTGCGATGTTTTGTGTTATTCGGGCGGCCTGGTTGTTATGTTTAATTTTGATTTGGGCATATTTAGGTGTTAGTGAATTGTTTATGCATGTTTTGTTGAAATTTATGTGAGCTACAATCTTTCTAACCTTCAAAGTTGTGAACTTGTACGCTTGGACGTTGGCTCGTCTTGCTGAGTTAAATTCTTGGATTTCGTTGTCCATGACGTGTCCGTTACTTAACTAAATATCACTATAATATTGACGACTCGGAACACAAAGTTTTTTATAAGTAAAAACGTAAAGTTTTACCTTACAGCCTAAACCGGCTTTCACCTATAGAAGGCTTCATCAGAGGCTGTCGTTAGTAGCGCTGCTCGTCTTGTTGTTGGCGACGAGAAAGTGTTTCGAAAGATTGAAGCTGTGTGTGTGTGGTGAGATGTGTTCGAATAATGCGTGCGATTTGAATTGTGTCTGTTCGTTTAGGATGTCGTTTTTATTTGTTTTTGTGTGTTTGTATATTTCTAATTGTTCTAGAGTGTCTAGTTTTCGGCCTTTTGTGTGTACGTGTAGTATGTTCATGTTATTGTCGATGTTTTTATATGTGTGGTTTGCTTCAATGAGGTGGTTTGCGAAGGTAGATTCTGTAGTGGTGTGGAGTGCTTTTGTGTGTTCAATGTATCTCTGTTTGAAGCTACGTCCTGTCTGGCCTATGTAGAATTTACTGCAATTTGAACAATTTAGTTTATATACACCGGGTAGATCGAATTTGTTTTGTGCTTTGGGCATGCGTTTTGATAGTGTGTGTTCTGTTTTGTTAGTAGTTTTGTAAGCGATTCTGTATCCTGCTTTTTTGAATTTGTGGGCAATTTTTTCTGTTTGTTTGTTGATGTATGTTAGTGTTATGAATTTGTTGTTTTCTGTCTTTGTCTGTTGTTTGTTTTGTGTTTTGTGTAGGAGTTTACTGACTATTGTTCTGTCATAACCGTTAGATTCTGCTAGATATTTTATCGTGTTTAGTTCGTCTTTGTAGTCTATTTCATCTAAGGGGATGTTGTTAAGTCTATGTATCATGGTTCTAAAAGCAGCTAGTTTGTGTTGTATTGGGTGATTGGAGGTGTTGTGTATTAGTGTGTCAGTTGTAGTTGGTTTTCTGTATATACTGGATTTGTGCCTGTGTTCTAGTTTTGTGATGGAGAGGTCTAAGAAGTTTATGGTATTGTTGTGTTCGTATTCGGCAGTGAAGGTTATGTTTTTATGTATTTTGTTTATGTGCGTTAGTAACTGTTCACATTGTCTTTTGTTTCCCCTGTATAGTATTAGAATGTCATCAACGTATCTGTGCCAATATAGTATTTTATGTGAGTGTCTGTCATTGTTTGTGAGTATTTTTGTTTTTTCTAAGTGTTGGAGGAAGACTTCTGCTAGAATGCTGGATATGGGGGAGCCCATGGGTAGGCCATCGTTCTGTGTGTAGTATTTATTGTTATAAGTAAAGTAGTTTTGTTTTGTGATAATGTTCAGAGTTTCTGTTATTTCATTGATAAGTTCGTCTGGTGTGTTGTTCTGTTTGAGTTTGTTTTGTAGGATGGTGATTGTTTCAGAGATGGGGATGTTTGTGTACAGGTTTTTAATGTCAAAGGAGGCTAATGTGGCGTTATGGGGGATGTGTATGTCTTTTATTTTTGTTACTAGGTCAGTGTTGTTTTTTACTGCAATGTTGTTGTCTATTTGTGTGTGTTGTCTAATAATTTTGTCTAGATATTTTGCCAGTTTGTGTGCAGGGGCATTACGGTAGTTGATAATGGGGCGGATCGGAATGTCTTCTTTATGGATTTTGGGAAGCGCTTGGAGTGTAGGTGCTGATGGTCGGATTTGTTTCGTGTAGGGCTTTTGTTTATGTGTCATAATGTGTTTGGCTTTGTTGACTATTTGTTTTATTGAGTTTTGGTATCTGTCGGTGGGGTCGTGTTTTAGTTCTGTGATGTTGTTCTGTTCTATGAAGTCTTGTACTTTTTTGTGTAGGTTGTCTGTGGGGATAATTACAGTCGTGTTGCCTTTGTCAGCTTTTACAAATGTGATGTTGTGTTTGTGTGCCTTTTCCCTCAGTTTGATGGCTGTGTGTATTTCTGAGTTGTGGTTGTTGTTGTCTGGTGTCTTATGTACTCCTATTGTGTTGTTTATATTATGTCTTAATGTGTCTTGATGTTCTGGTGCTGTGTTTTGTATATTTGTTTCTGTGTCAATTATGAGCTTTGTTAGTGTTTGGTTGTTATGTTTGTAATGTATGTTATGTTTTAGGCCTTTATCAAGGAGTGTTTGTTCGTTTTTTGTGAGTGTGACGTTCGTGAGGTTTACTGTACGTGGGTAGAATTTGTGCGAGGGAATTATATCTGTTTTGATTGGTGTCAGGTTTTTTATTTTTCTGTCGTGTTTTGTCTGTATGATATGTATTTGTTTTTTTGTCCATTCATTTGTGTGATGTATTAGTTCAGTCATGTAATTGTGTCCGTATGTGTTGGCGATATGTAGGTGTAGTGTTAATGCTTTGCGGTTAAGAGCGTCTTTTTTCTTATATAGTTGTTTAATTGATTCTTTTATGTATGTTCTTTGTGCGATGTTTTGTGTTATTCGGGCGGCCTGGTTGTTATGTTTAATTTTGATTTGGGCATATTTAGGTGTTAGCGAATTGTTTATGCATGTTTTGTTGAAATTTATGTGATCTACAATCTTTCTAACCTTCAAAGTTGTGAACTTGTACGCTTGGACGTTGGCTCGTCTTGCTGAGTTAAATTCTTGGATTTCGTTGTCCAAGAAACATATTTCGTTGTAGTATGAACATACTACACGTACACACAAAAGGCCGAAAACTAGACACTCTAGAACAATTAGAAATATACAAACACACAAAAACAAATAAAAACGACATCCTAAACGAACAGACACAATTCAAATCGCACGCATTATTCGAACACATCTCACCACACACACACAGCTTCAATCTTTCGAAACACTTTCTCGTCGCCAACAACAAGACGAGCAGCGCTACTAACGACAGCCTCTGATGAAGCCTTCTATAGGTGAAAGCCGGTTTAGGCTGTAAGGTAAAACTTTACGTTTTTACTTATAAAAAACTTTGTGTTCCGAGTCGTCAATATTATAGTGATATTTTGAAAGGAAAATAAATAGGTTTCAAGAGAAAAATGAATACTAAGATAGAAAAATTGGTAGGAACAATATACAATTCCATATACAAATAAGGAGGAGGACGAGATTAACGTTAATAGACAACGTTACGATAGAGAAATAAAGAAGGAAGGTAACAACATTGGACGGGACCTGCCAATCGGCTGATCACCGTACGTTGATGATACCAAGTTTAGAGAAAATAAGTAATTTGAATATTATTTTAATTTGCTTAGTTTCTTACGATAAAAACCGTCACTAGTAACAATATATTTCTATTATTTTCTCGTTCGGACGGTATATTTATCATTAGCTGTAAATTCTTAAGCCTTCTAACCGTAAAAATAATTAACCGCAGACATTCTACAAAAATAACATTAATGAATGTTTAAATTGTAGAAAAAATACTCCGAAATCAAAACAAAGCTTCTGCACGAACGTTTCCTTTATCTATATTAACTTTCCTCTAGGGCAGTATATTTTAAGGATCGGATATAGAGAAGCTTATCTACAAAGCCGTAAGTGCCCTTCAGGGTGTTTCTTTTCTTCAAGTCCCTTAGGGATATATGATTTATTTCCCTAAAATTATTTTTCGTTATAATCCTTATCATGTTTTTATACTTTTAGAACGAAATTATGGTATGTTTTGATATCATGTTTTAACTATACATTTTAAGATTCTTTTACGAACACAATATTCAATTCAGCAACGTGTGATATAGTTATTATATTCTTATGTGTATTACTTAATATTTACTACTTTTTTCCTTCAACATATATATTTTAGCTTACTTGGAGCATGTTTCAGGCATCAAATAGTTTGCCCATTCTCAGCCATATTCTTTTTTAGTCTTGTTGAATACTTGTGTCCAGGTTGGGTGTTGCTATGGCTTCTTGTTGGCTTTTGGTACCTTACAATATTGTTATTGTGTGTAGGTGTGGTATTCCATCGTTTATTGTATCATGTTTTTTGTGTAAATTATTTAGTTTTTGTATATTACTTTTGTTTGTTTTGTGAGCTTTTTAAAATATATTTTTAAATTTAATTGAATGTAAATACTGCAATAGATGTTACATAGCCCAGCCAAAAACTAATTGAAAAAAGTTATTTTGAACACCTAAACCTATACAAAAATCAAACATTTATAAATCTAGCTTGGCCACGCATGAAATAAATACAGAACGTGAATTCCCAAACATAACACTGACAAAACACGTACCACACAAAGGCACAATAATGAATTTACGAGGAACTTACAAATATATAAACATAAAGCGCAAGACTAAGTAAAAATACAAAATCGACACAAAACATGACACAATTTTTGAAACACTGAACATTGGAAACACTCAAAAACAAAAAACGTTTGGCATAACCAATTTCCATCGTCGTAAGTTTATAATGTTATGTGTCACAATAAAATCTAGTAGAAGAAAATTATTGTTACACTGTAAAGTATATGCTATTTACAAAAAATCACACCTACACACATATCGCGCGCGCGTGTTATAATTTATATTATTATTACATTATTATTGATAATATCATAATCCCTTAATTATCTTTCTAAATCAATATCTTTATAAAAATAATTAAGGCATTATTATATTATGAATATTTTAAGTTATAATATTGTATTAAATTTGTTTTGGAATACTAAAGGTTTATGAATTTATGTTTAACATTATGTAAGGAGTGTAATTACTTTGCTGATCCAGAGCAAACTGACTCACCTCCCTCACACGCACGCGCGCGCGCATACACACACATTCACTTAATTAATTGATCTTGTTGTGTTTGTATTTTCTCTTGTGTGCGTATGCAGGTCCTGATGATTACAATAAATATAATATATTATTGTACATAATAATAATAGTAATAATAATAATAATAATAATAATAGTGGATATCACCCAAGCAGCTTAGGACTTTCAGCCACATTAAGCTTTTCTGCATAAAGGTGATCGTACTGTGGTCAGCACTACTTATCCCATGAAGTCATTTCAGGACCTGAGAAACAGAAAACGAAGCTTGAGTTTTGTTAAGTCGACCAGGAATTAGTAACAAAAAGCCTTAAACACTGGTTTGTCTGGTAACTTTAATATAAGATAAAAGAGATATTACGTTTCTCAAATTTTATCATTTCGTAAAAAGTGTTTTGCACGAAGAAACGACTGTCAACACTTTACATATAATTTGTCTATATCATTACTCATACATTGAAAACAAAAATTAAATGTTATGGTTTTCTCACCATTTTTCTTATTGTAAGTATATACACTTGCAGACTCATTTTTATACAAAAACTAATGTTTAAAATAATAGAAGATGTTATGATATAATTTTATCTAATTAATAATTAAGATATTCACTGAGAGAATTAAAACAATATGTGTATTATGTGGAATACAATTTTCCAGTAAATCTTCTTTACACTCAGCAGTAAGTGCTTCCGGTGTTTATAGACTGAATAACATTTAGAAACAGAAAAGCGGTAGCTTCAAAATTTATATTCATTTACACCTATTAAAGGTTATAAGCGTTACACACATTTCTTGTTTCTTAAATTATGTGGCAATTAGAACATTTTAATATATACCTTTCTAAAATGGAAGACATTTGCGTCCTGATGAAACCAGACTAGCCTGTATAGTCTGCTTATTTCATTCTGTTTTTGTAAGCGGAATAAAAGAGTAACAACAACAGATCCCTCACACGCACGCGCGCGCACATACACACACACGTTCACTTAATTAATTGATCTTGTTGTGTTTGTATTTTCTCTTGTGTGCGTACGCAGGTCCTGATGATTAAAATAAATATAATATATTTATTATATTATAGTTTTAATTTAATTTATATTTTATATTTATTTTTATATTTAAAATTTGATTTATATTTTATATTATATTTAATTTTATATGAGGTACGCTGTCGTTGTAGGCACTTGTACTCACAACAAAACGAGCTTATGTAAATTATTAATAAGTTTGTAACGTACACGATACGAGCCATGGTCCTGACGTCTCTAAATAATTTATCTTTCGACGTTTAGAGATGATAACATCGGACTACACTGAATGACTACTTTACACATACATTACTGTTTTACATTCTCAAGTTTCACCAATGATTGCATTTTTGGCCAACAAATAAATCATGCATATCATAACGGACAGTATTCATACGTCGTATTTACGTTCTGTTTGAAGAGGCTTCGTGTTTGCAGATAAGGCCCTTGATTAAAAATGGAGAAAGTGATGCGTGCAGTCTGGAAGGGTGGTTCGTGTAGAGAGATTGACAAGAGCATTATCTGAGGGAATCGATGGGCATGTGTCAATGCGCTCAGCCACTACTTGAAATCAGGACGTGGCCAATTGAGGGCTGTGCACCGCTCCCTTTCACAATGCAGGAAATTGAATAGCAAAGAATAGTTGCTCTTGTACTCTTGTCGGTGCGAGAAAATATTCCCTTACATTGTCAAGTAGAAGTGCTGAATCGTAAACAACAAGAATTAAAATACCCGTATAATTGTTCTGCATTAATCGTGTTTGACACTCGCTACAGAGGGGCGATATTGCATTCAAAGTCACTAGTAATAAACAGGAACATTATTCAGAAGATTTTATACCTTTTGCGTTCAATCATCCAAACTATACAAAACATGGATGATTCTGTTCGTAATGCATTTACTTAAGTTAATCGAAAAAGCCCTGAAGAAGATGTTCCGGTAAGCCTACATTGGTCTTTAAAAACTATTAATTTCCCTTTACCACACCAGATTTCTCCACCTCGCCCATAAAAAAGACAAGAATAGAGAATGAAAACCGGCGACATCAACATTTCTTACTGCATCGTCACACAAAAAGAAATTAAACGTTTAACTGGCTGCTAAACAAGTTGGAGTTTAAAAATTAAGCAACATAATATTAAAAAGTTAAAGAAACAAATAAAATATAGTAATCCTGTACCGTAAAAGAAAAGAAAATTAAAGAAAAACACCCTTCAACATTCTAAAATTTATTCCAAGACGAATCCAACAGCACTAACGAAAGGTTTGCTTCAGAAAATTCGTCAGAACTTGACTTCATCCCTTCGTCTACACCAAATAAGAGTGATGCTTAGCGTTTGTTTTGCAATGGCAAATTTTATGTGATGACACAAGTTGCAATGCTTGTCGTGTCGGACCCACGATGACTGCGCAGCTTTGTTTACATTTGGGATTTTGTAAATAAAACTAAAACGTTTATTATTTTTGTAATTAACGTGGTTTCGACAGATAGAAATATTGATTGATGACTCGTTGGGCACTTGGTGAAAGGTATTACTACAACGTTTTTTAAGAATATACACCTGGTAAGTTTCACAGTTTATTCTTTACCTCTGACAAATGTTTCAGGTTATGAAACAATAGTCTGAAATAATTTTTATGTTTTTAAAAACCTTTGTAGATAGAAATATGTCATTTGTAACAATTAGTCATTAAATTTTGCATTTATAATGAATTTGTTTCAGATTTCATATTACTCGACTACTTCATATTACCTTCTTTTTTAATAACTTGTTTTGTTAATTACAATAATCTGTGAGTAGTAGATTGAGCTTGAGTGGATGCGCCTACAGTGCATATGCAGAGTTGGAGTTAGTGACGACATCGAAAGAGTGATTCTTTTATTTGAAGTTAACTGATGATGAAGCGTATTCTCCAAAACGCGTAGTAGCAAAATCTGCTTGAAGTCACACGGCGGATTACTAAAGGTTAGATTGCTAATAGATACCAAACCAGACATGAATGTAATGTATTACCGAAACGTTATGATTAAAAAACCTTCATTCATTAGAAAAAGCGAATCTCAAAAAATACACAAAACTATCACAAGTGACAAAATCTGTAAAAATCGTAAATTATATGTGTGTCCTATTGTACCACATTAATTAAAAAACAGAGCTAAACAATATAAAACTGACAGGAATGAAAACCAAAACATTTAAATTGTTTACAATAAAATTTCTAAAAGAAATAATAAATTATATAGAAGTAAAATATATTTTCGAAAACCCTATTACGTAAATACACAATTATTATTTGAAACTATATTAAAATCAACTTTTATTACTTCTCAAAGAGTAACTATTTACTTATTGAAAGTCACCAGACTAAACGTGTAATCCTCTTGAAACTGGTACACACACATTATACACGCGTGCGTTTACATATGACAAGGTAGGATATAATAAGGTAACTTTATCCATTGTTTGAGTGTACAAATCACAATATTGTTACGACATCACAGAACAATCCACGTGTTTCTCGAACGATCCAGTGGAATACGGTTAAATGTTGTGGCGTACGTGATTTCAACATGCGCTCGCGAGACTTTTCTGGAAGCTGCCAGCCGCGCGGACTGTGTCAAGGCCGTAATTAATTACGTCGTAGTGTAGAGTTAACGTGCAGTATGGAATAACCCAGTATTTCGGGGGGGATATAAATACCAGTACTCAACGACGTTCAGTTTCAGTTACAGTTGCGATATATTACAGTGCGGTTCGAGTATTTTGTCTGCGATTACTGGTGCGTTCAAGTGGTTATTACTAAAGTGCTGTGTTTTATAATCGGGCGGTATAATTTTAATACAATTCTGTTTTATATTAGTTGACATTTTATTGCATGAGAACAATTTTTACTTGATTTGTTGCAAGACACTGTGTTGTTAATTACGAGCTGTTTAAGTGTAAAAATTAAAGCTGGTGATTAGTAACTTAATTGGTGTCTTGTATTTTGTTTTCCACTGTATCTACGACGATCAAGTAGACCATCGTAACAGTGGTGTCAGAGGTGTGACAGGACATTAAACAGTGGACACTTTATACAAGACGAGTGTAATTCGTAATTAATCGGAAAACAATGGATCCCAGTCAGATGGTAGAAGCTTTCCAATCGCTGCTGCGGCAGACACACGAACAACAAAAAGAAGAACGAAGACAACAAAGAGAAGAAACAGAAAAACGACAGGATGAGAAACGCAGACTGGAGGCGGAAGAGACAAAAAACGCCGACAGGAAAGAGAAGAACGTAAGCTGGAAACAAAGGAACGGAAGCGTGACATAGAAGACATCAAAGCATAATTACAGAAGTAGAAACTGAAGCAAGAACATAGTATCTCAAAAATGGGTCTCCTACGAGGTGAGCTTAATTTCCGAGGTACAAGAATCAATGACACTAAAAATAGCTGAAGTAGGAAAATCTGTCTCGATTGTTGAAGAATCGATGTCTACTAAAATATCTGTCATAGAAGAATCGATGTCTACAAAAATGTCTGCAGTAGAAAACTCAATGGCAAACATAAGAGAACAAATTAAAAGTGAAGTTGAGCAGTTCATGAAAATACAACCAAAACAAATTTCTGAACAGACTGTACCAATGAAAAAAAAGAGAAAGACACAGAAAATAAGTCAATAGAGAAAGTCACCTCGCCTGCGGTTGGGACAGTTCATGTTAAAGCTCCAACCTTTGACGGAAGTAGTCACTGGGCAACGTACCTCCGCCAATTTGAAGCTGCTGCATGCGCAAATAATTGGACGTAGAAAGACAAGGCAGTTTCACTCGTTCTCTCATTAAAAAGACCCACTGCAGAACTACTACAGAAAGTTCTACCTGACAGCCAGAACACATATGCCAAGTTGATAAAAGCTCTACAATTACGGTACAATATAATGATAAATATTGGCGAGATGTGTACTACGCTCATTGAGGACAAGACGACAACGCTCCGGGGAGAGTCTTTAAGAGTTTGAAGCAAGTATCGACAGACTGATTAGATTAGCCTATCCTGAAAAACCAGAAAATTTTCGAATAAGTTTTGCGGTACAGACATTTATAGATGGCATCGGAGATTGTGAACTTCAGCAAGTGTTACGAATGGCAAAACACCGAAATAGCTCAGAAGCTCTTGGTCACGCCTAAGGAGTTTAAACCTGCCATGTCAGCGTCCCGCTACATTAATGGGTTTATGCCATCACATTGTAATCAGAAGATCCCAGTATCACATTGCCGTTATGATTGGGGGCAGAAAAACAATGTTGTCGGACAAACAATTTAGAAGGTCAAGAGCGCCGCAACTATTTGAACGATGGGAAAAAGACAGAAGACCAAAGTGTTACAACTGTGGAACATGGTCATCTACAGGTAGACTGTTGGGAGAAGAAGATACCGAGAGAAGAGAGTGATCGCACCTATTGGAAAAGTAAAGCTCCAGAACAGCACACAGTTTACACACTACATAAGACCAGTGGAAACTTGATTGTTAATGGATTTGCGGAAGGTAAACCAACATCATTTATAGTTGACACGGGCGCAACAGTGTCCACTGTGCGCACTGACATAGTCAGCAACCGCGAGCCTCTAATTAGCTCTTGTACAATACAGACTGTGACTGAAATCCCCATCAAGGTGCTAGGAAAGGTAGACGTACGTGTACGCCAGGGTCTTCTCGAGTTTAGCCACCAAATCCTCGTTGCAGACATTGTCGATGAAGTTATTCTTGGCACGAAGATTATGAATACCTACGGATTCGTTGTGGACTTAAGAGAGAATGTCCTGAAGGTTGGCCAAGAGGAGATAAAGCTTTGCATGGCTGAAATGATAGGATCTACCAACCATTCGATTAAGCAAGTGGCATAAGTCGAAGAAAATATCAACAGTGCTGATCAAAAACAACTCTCCCTATTGCAAGCGGAAATAGAGGAAGAACTAGTAGAGGAAGTTGAAATAAGTGTAACGACAAAAGAAGTGATTGGAAAGCCAACTATGGGTGTCGAGATAAGACTCTTGCTTGTTCCTGGGTTAATGGAAGAACCCGGAGAAAAGGTTACTGAAAACGAAGTTACGGAAAAGGTTGTTGACGAGAACCAATCGGACTTGGACTAGCTGATGGCCTATACGTCATCAGTACATGACGCCACGGGAGTGATTCCGCAAAACTAGTAGTTGAGCGGAAGACTCATATTCCTGGGAACTTGATGTTCGGGCCACACGACACTGAATTCGAAGAACCGAAGAATTATTTTTCGCAAGTTCACCAGCTATGTTCATCGCCTGGCCGAGTATTACTTGAGATACGGTTTGCCAGTTCGGGACGAACAGGCTTAAGTAGGGGGAAGTGTTACGACATCACAGAACAATCTGCGTGTTTCTCGAACGATCCAGTGGAATACGGTTAAATGTTGTGGCGTACGTGATTTCAACATGCGCTCGCGAGACTTTTCTGGAAGACGCCAACCGCGCGGACTGTGTCAAGGCCGCAGTTAATTACGTCGTAGTGTAGAGTTAACGCGCAGTATGGAATAATCTAGTATTTTGTGGTGGTATAAATACCAGTACTCAACGACGTTCAGTTTCAGTTATAGTTGCAATATATTACAGTGCGGTTCGAGTATTTTGTCGGCGATTACTGGTGCGTTCAAGTGGTTAGTAGTGAAGTGTTGTGTTTTATAATCGGGCAGTATAATTGTAATACAATTGTGTTTTATATTAGTTGGCATTTTATTGCGTGTGAACAATTTTTACTTGATTTGTTGCAAGACACTGTGTTGTTAATTACGAGCTGTTTAACTGTGAAAATTAAAGCTGGTGATTAGTGACTTAATTGGTGTCTTGTATTTTGTTTCCACTGTACCTACGACGATCGAGTAGACCGTCGTAACAATATATACATTCTACCCACGTAAAAAGTATGGCTTGGTCTGATGGATCCCTAAGTGATTACAAACAAAAGTTATCGAAAGGACAAAGGTTGATGATGATACTCCTGCAGGCAGTGAGACAGGAGGTGTTCCAAACGAACTTTAATTTTTAAGTCAGGCCAGCGTTCTGGTGATTATTACGAAGAAATAAATGCAGAGAATTACGAAAAATGGCTGAAAATAAAACTAATTCTAAACCTACCACCCCGGTCAGTTATAGTGATAGATAATGCCCCGTACCACAATAAAAAGTTACACAAAGTGCCGAATTCCACTTCTAAAAGGTCAGATATGTTAGAGTGGTTGCCAAACGGAAATATTCAACGGTTTATAGTAAAAGTATGTATAAACCTGAACTCTACAATTCAATAAAACTTACCAAACCAAATTCCACATAGATTCTATTTTGGAACAATACGGTCACAGTGTTCCCAGATCACCCCTTCTCATCCGGAACTTAATCCCATAGAACTTATTTGGGCAAGGGTAAAAATAATATCGCAGCTCATAATGTATCTAATTAATTGAATGTAGTTCATGAAATGGTTGAACAGGTTTTTTCGGAATTAACAAGTGAAGACTGGAAAAAGTGTTGCGATCATAATGTCAAGTGTAAACAAATATTTGCAAACACAGAAAGGTTAATAGACAATGAAACAGAAGAATTTATTATACGACTTGACAACAGCGACACTACTGACAACGGATCTGACTTGTCAGATTGTACAGATGACCAAGACGACTCGCTGGATGGAATTGAACCACTTCCCTAATATCAGTAATAGATAATTCTTTTTATTCCGTTTGTATTACGATATAAAGTAAAAGAATAGTTAATTTTTCAACGTGAAGCACACAGCTGGCCAGTGAGCCTCTGTGTTGTTCCCGCGCGCTTTGTAAGTTCAGTATCCCTACCGTGTACCCCATCTTTCTCCCTGCCGGCGCAAATTTCGCTTCTCTAGCTTTGACAACCTGTAAACTAGTATGGTCTACTGTACGGTTAGTTACAGTAACTAACGTGACGCGCTTGTTCGGTTCAGAGCATTCTGCAATCTGGTCTGTGTGCCCCAAAGCGATGACGCTCCCCACCAAACGAGTGTTAAGAAGATAGAAGGGCCCACAGGACACACCTTTCTCTCGGCCATTGCTATATTGCCACGTTTTTGCCCAGTGTAAAGCAGTCTCACAAAGCGAGGCATGATACGACTGAAATTATGTGTACTTGTCGAAACCTGTCTTGTAAAGTTATTCGAAACTACCGGCGTCAACTGTTTCTGTCCTTCGCATTTCTTTGTAACTGACTCCTTATGTATCGTTGCAGTACACACACAATCACTGATTGTAAGGGTCCGAAACGCACGTTCTAAATTTCTTACTTTACGACCCAGAACACTGTACCTTAAAATTTTAACATGTCACCAAATCTTAGACAAAAACATCGCGCGCATTTCTATGTCTTATAAACTTAATATTCAAATATATTTAGTCGTAGTATATTGGCAAGTGTACAAAAAGCATTTGCTATTAACCAACATAGTTTTCAAACCAACTATAAACAATAGATTTTCCACAACCCTTTCAACAGCTATCACTTTGTATTAAGTACACCTATGTGCTTTGTCAAATGAACAGCTCTACTCCAGAGGTCACCTTCATCAAATTAGTCAATAATAGTCACCGCAGTTGCGTGAATTGCAAATCCAAAAATCACCTTCATCAAATATTAGTCACTAATTAGTACCTTGCTTCACTTTAAGGTATTTTAGTATATTTTTCATTCTTAGACTATTGTTTATTGTCCTTATATTTCAAATTAAACATAATTTATGTTGAGTCTCTATTTCAAACCAATGTTTTTGAAGTGACAGCCGCATAGAACAATTGAAATCTACACAAATCAGTAGCTAATCATTATACCATCGGTAATTATTTCAGCGAAGAGTCTTTAAAGTTCGTCATCAATTAGTATTTACTCGCTGTGTTACTTATTGTCCAAACGACACAATTAACTGAAATATCTATATTAGACCGGCATTATTTTGTGTTTCTCTGTATCATACGTTATAATACGTTGCCGTGCTTCATTTTTCTTCTTTATAAGTTCTGTGCATTCCCTATCAAATCAGTCTCTATTTCTAGTTCTTTGCATTACGTCATCCGCACCCTACTTCATCTAGTTATGCTCCACGTCCTTCATTCAGTCGCTGTGGACGATACTGTTGGGCAGCACCTGAATGTTTACTTATGTTTAAGAATCCCCAGTTTTGTATTCTTATGTGATTCGGTCTTAGAACCATTGCTATCTTTTCTCTAATTTTTGCTCTTTCAAGGAAGTGATCAACCACTAAACGAATAAAATGGTTTGGTTAGATCATCTAGAACGGTTAAATAAAATCCCGATGGCGCAGATGTATAAAAGCAGAAAGACCTCTCTAGGTCGACCTAGGATGAGGTGGTTGGATGATGTGCTGGATGTCTCAGAAGATTGGACGTGAAGGGCTACACTGAAATGTGGAATGCCAGGGCCAGGAACGTTGGCGTTGAAGGTCAAGGCTCCCATTAGGGTGTAGTGATGAAGAAGAGGAGGGCTTATATCAAGTACTGTATAAAAATTACCGAATTAGAATAGAACGATAAAGTAAATATACAAATCAAATTTAAACTCTCATGAAATAAATAAAAATTATACATACACAATTACAAAGTTAAGAAAGAGTTACAAACAATACACCATGTATAACTTGAAAAAAGTTTTACATCAGTATTTATCAACAAACAATAAAATCTGTAAATAAATAAATAACAAATAATTATAACCACAATTTGTAAAGTAATGAAACCGGAATATAAGGTAAATATTAATAAATATAAAACTAAAATGCTACCCCTATAAAGAAGTAAGCCTATCTAGGATGAGCAACACGAGCGACAGTAAGGGTATTTGGGAAATACTAAGCCTAATTAGTCAAACTAGGAATGCATTCAATAATGGAAAAATCGATCTACTTAAAAGAATATCAGTTTAAATGTCTGAAAGAATTTGTTAGTCTTACGCTTTTGAGCGTCGCTTTATATGGAAGTGAATCGTAAACAATAATATCGGGGGAAAGAAAAAATTCCTAAATTTCAAAATGTGGAGTTATACAAGAATGACAAAGATGTAGGATTGGTAGTTTTGTGCCGAGACGCTCGGCATATTTGAAAAATCGCGCCGAGGCATCGTAGGCAGTTGTTGTCGGCGCCAATGACGGTTTGATAAGTGAGCGCCGACACAATAAAGCAGGCCGGTCGATTAGCTGATAGACAGCTTGTAGCACGTTAACCCGAAGCCTAGTAGCCCGATTCAAAACGTGAATCGTCCTCATTTCCAATTTCGCTCTCCTACGGTACTGGTGTCTGACGGCTTGGAAGAAATTTCTTCCACCGCTAGGCTACATTCTTTTGAATACTATGCGTCACTGATCAGAATGTGTCTCAGGTAAAAATCATTAGTCATTCTTTGTCATTTGATTAAGGGGTTATGTGTTAAATTAATAAACGAGAATTGTGTGTGTTAATTATTAATTGTGTGAGGACGAGTATATGTGTGTGGATTCAGCAGGTTACTTCCGGTATACATAGATGTATGCGAGCACGTGGTGACTTTTGCACCCGACTATTTTAGAAAATTAAATGTAAAAGTAATATAAAATAAACGTAACACCAAAAGTGAAAGTGGTGGTAATAGCAAGTTGAATTGAAAATTTTTTGGAGATCGTACATGTAAACGAAAACATAAATGTGAACTTTTAAACTCACTAATTGTATGAAACCGTGTTGCTGGTGCACAATATTGGGGTGTATAAAATTGTGACAGTGTGTGTGTGTGGTCTCGGTAAGAGATTATTGGGCTAGTTATATGTCATGACGACTACTGTACGCTAAAACGTTACAGGGTCCTCGATCCGCCAAGAGGAAGGGAGTGTAACGCCAAAACGTAGGAAATATTAAAATTTTTTTGGGAGAAGATGGGGACCACCTGACAGCGAGTGACATGACAGTGACGAATGAGTGAAACAATAAAAGAAGAAATTTACAATAGATATACAGTCTTCAACGTAAAGTACAGATGCCTAAAAGCATCGTAAATTTAAACAAAAGCAGAGAGAAATTTTCCAAGAAAGACTACAGAGGCGTGTGAACTCAGTCAACATTTACGGCCAGAAGGATGTCGAAGTAAGGAATTGTTCTAAAAGAAAGGCAAACAATCGCCAGAACGCAGTACAATGAAAATTTACTAAGAAAATGATACGACAAAGACTAACGTACTAAATCAACAGAACAATTGTATGTCAATGAGGGACATCCTCGAGAGTGGTGCATTTAGCTACACAAAGGGTGGCACACGTGGGAAGGCTTACGTAACACGCGCTTCTGAACGATGTAAGAAACAAAGGGTGTCTTGCTAAATGGCATGAACAACGCCAAGAAGAGTAATGACCATAACATATTGTAAGGACTACAGCAGGGGTGGAACCAATTAACCGATGCAGCTGCCAGCTGGACAGAAAAAAGAATGTCACTGTAGAACAATACCCGAAGCGATTTATGACCGTGGTAGCGAGCATACTGAAGCAAGAGGTAGCTGATCCAGAGCAAGAAATTGGTGGGAACAGAAATCACCTACCAAAAAGCAGCTAAGAGTGTAGGCGGGTTTCCTGAAGGGAATTCTAGATAATCCAAAAAGCAAAACCAATTAACAGGAAGCAGATTAACTTGTGGGAGTACAAGGAGGGACTTTCTCAAGAAATACAGAGAAAGAACCAATGGAAACGAAGCTGAAGTACGAAAAAGGACTTAAGTGGGGAAAAGTAAGAAAAAAGTGGGAAAAAGTAGAGGAAATGATAAAACACTTAAAGAGAGATTTTGCTAAAACTTCGGAAGTAGATAACTAAAGTTACGGAGAGTCGGTAAAGTCTGTTAAAATGGTTCGGAGTAGTGACTAAAACACTTAGGATTCGAGCTAAATTTTACGGAAATTCGAAGTAACAGTTCGGATAGTTTACTTAGAATCAAGTGAGGCCATCAATAAGAACGACCTGTGAAGTGAAAATAAATGTATGGATAGTGAAAGTGTATATGTGTAAATTACTTCATGTAGGAGTCACATTCATTGTGCACGCAATGAGACGGTGTTCAACGCAATTGAAGGAGCGTCTACTTATCCATACGCTGAATTAAGTAATAGAGAGGGAGAGTCCAGAATGACGACGCGCCGTAGTTTATGGATACGTACTCAGAGTAAATTTTGTATGTATTAATTTTATTTCTAAATCACCTGTTTGTCTCTCTAAAAGAATCCACATAGAGGATTTCATAATATAGGATATACTCATTTAAAACTTACTTATAAATGATAAAAATCACAGTGTTTATCAGCCACATTACAATGAATCCAATTAAAATTATACATTATAATGAAATGAGTAATTAGTTTGTAAGAAGTAATTCATGTTTTAATGATACTCAAAAGTAATATTAGGATAAAAGGAATACTGAAGTGTGAAGAGATGTTTTAGTTTCCTTTATAATTGTTTTTTTCATTGGTACAAATAATGTATTAAAATAATTCTTGATAACCAAATGTTAATCAAATTAGTATTATGATATCAATAACAATAATCGTTAACATAATAAATGTAGTAGTATACAGACAAACTCGTCTTGTATATTTATTAAAGAAAACCCTATTAAATTAATCATTAGAATTAGTTGTCAATCCCTTCCAAGTAGTATTGAATAATAGAGTATTATAACCTGTGATTACCTAACTGTTAATGGATAAATTATTATTACAATTAAAAACCCTGAGATATTAAACGTTGACAATTAAAATTCGTAACATTGACGCCGCAACTAGTGTGGCATAACAAGTTAAGATTACATTGACGCAACAACGTGTGGCTTTTCACACTAAGAACAAAAATCAATGTAACAGGAGAGGCTGAGATGGTGACCTGTTCATCTGTCACCATCGGCAGAGATGTCGACTGAATGCTCCCCTAACGCCGTCGGACACTCACACACATGCTCCAGGATATCAGGAGGAGAGTCGTCCTAAGGAGAATGAAAAACAGTTCCAGCTCACCAACAACCCTGCTAATCACCACCATCACAGGCGGTAACGTCAACCAGTGTTAAAATACAGGTGGGAAATTTCCATTTATACAGACTCAACAATTACTACACTTTCCGGTGTTCGAAGCAGAAATGGACATGTATATGAATTATAGTTTCAAATTTATGATTAGTAAAATTGTGCGAAAACATGTCTAATAAATGCATAATTCTGATTCACTATAACCTGTGTTAAAAAGGGCATTCACTTTTATGTACTCTGCTTATTTACAGCGTTAAAATTACTTTTTGTTCCTGTTATTACAACATATTGCAACGTATTTATGTGTGTGAATTTTTATATGTACTTTAATTTGTATAGCCCCACGTTCTTTGGGAGCCAAATATGCAACAATACATATACATAAATACATATACATATACACAAATTTAGCGTGACCGGTCTCACGTTCAAGATTGACAAATTATGTAACAATATAATATTTAAATTGGGTTTCAGGTGTATCTGCAATAAGAACTCTATGTACTTGTAACGGTATTTTCAATTTATTTGATATTATTAAAAATTGTGCACATGGCACTGACTTCGATTTAAACATTCGTTATTATTTGTTATTATGCCGTAAAGCTTATGTTTTATACATCCTTACTGACTAAATATTCTATTCTACTAATTATTGTTTTAAAGAAAAATCTCATTTTCAGACTACTCAGTCAATTAATGTGTTTCAAAATATCAATATTTAAATCTCTTTTTATATATTGTAATGTACTCAAAATGTTAATAGTTACTGAATTTATCTTTTGTTTCTCAGTCCTGTTTTATCTCAAATACTAATTGCTTTCATTTAAATGCTTTGTATTCATTTTATTTCATATTAATTTGAGCTCTTGTTACGTTAATCGTATTTCTAAAACATCTATGATTTTAATTCTACTTTACAAGAAACATTGGCTCTTACTTTTAAATAAAATAGAAATGTCTTTAATTGTCTTTGAGTTCAGTGTACGATTAAGATATAAATAAGTTGTTTATCACCTTATTGTCGTCAATCATACTCGATCATTTTTGATCCACCTGTAGTCGTTCTCCTCTTGTCCAGCGTCGGCTGTCTCTCTTCTCCTATTGTCCAGCGTCGGCTGTCTCTCTTCTCCTCTTGTCCAGCGTCGAATCACTTCTTCTTGTCCAGCGTCGAATCACTCTCTGGAACTCTCCTCTTGTCCAGCGTCGTATCACTCTCTTCTTGTCCAGCGTCGAATCACTCTCTGGAACTCTCCTCTTGTCCAGCGTCAATGGATCTTCTTATGTATTCTTCTTATGTACTGCTGTTATTATTTAAAAATGATTGTATTTACAACTTAGTTACATAGTTGTCTGTAACTGGAAAATTTAAACTATTTACAAAAAAAATAAATACGCCGTGCGGACGGGCATAAGCTCCCGCTGCACCGTGGATGATTTAAGAAAGAGAACCACTGTAGCTTGCGTGTCCTATTTATACCCATGTCTTGGTCGACACCTGCAGTGGTACGAAATCGACATGTCAGAAACTGTCTCTGGATTCAGTTCCCCCACTCTTTGTCAAATTCGCTATTTCTTATATTTCTGCGAATTGCAGAGTCCTGTAAGTATACTCTTATACTTATCTTATAACTATTTTTACAACACATGTTCACTGCAATTTTGGACATTGCAACTTAACCCTTTCGATTTGTACACAGTTACTTCACTATTACACTCGTACGGTGTGGCACTTTCGCGTGGTTTTCGTACACAGTATTTAGTAAATTTTATTACATTTTATTGTGTTTTTGGATTTTAATTCTTAATTATAGTTTATGAATAATTACGGAAAACAGTAATTGTGCAATTATTCATCTTGGGGTGGTAAACTCGCCTGCATAGACCTGCGTTCACACACACTAGCAAAATACTGGTGTACACACTTTCAGTTACATTTGTGTGTGTGTGCACGTCGATTCAGGTCGAAACACCTGTTCATATTTTTGTCTGAGCCAAGCTTGCAATCCCTGACATGTTTATTTTTAATATATTGTTAATTATTTACAGTTTATTAGGTAAATTTTAATTTTTATATTCAATGCTCAGTACATCACTTATTTGTACTGTCGCAATACTGAATATACTGTATATAGATATATTGTCTAGAAGATGAAAAATAATGAATGTTATAAGCATTAAGCGATGAAACAGATCAAATTTGTTAGAAAATATATAATTAATTACGTTGATTCGTATTGTTGACTGTATAAGAGCCCCTGCTTGTCAGGTGGTTTGATTAATTTATTGTTAATTGCATTCATAAATATTAGTAGAAAGGTTATTTGTATAAACAGTATTTTCTTTTTTTAATGATCAAAATTTTTGTCAGAACATGTCCGCTAATTACATACTGTGATTTATTACGATATTAATTAAGAGTATCCACCTGTGATACTGTGGATTAAATCTTATGGTTACTGGTGGTGATTGCCATCCACGTACATTCAATATATATATATATATATATATATATATATATACATTTAAAACGAAAGATATAATAAGAAAGATGATTACAAGAATTATTGCTGTACATTCTTATAAAAGAATTGTTACAGTTTAAAAGTGTTTTATTGCAAGTTCTGTCACTATGGGCTCCGGCACACTTTTTCTTCCATCTACACCAAGTGTCTAGTTATTTTACGTAACGGTACTACACCGTTAGAGTTTTCGGGGAACTCAAGTAAGTAAAAACTTCTTACAGCATTCAAAAAGAGGAAGATACTTTGTTATTCAAGCGTATAATTGAAGGAAAAAATATCGGTATAGAGAACCATACAAGACTTTCACGTTCTAAGATTTATATTTAAAGCACATACGAAATGAAATATTTCCACAGAAACTACTTCTTTCTATTGCTTCAGCTTTAACCACAGTACTGTGGTCACTAACGTATACCACCTCACGTTTTCGCACTCGATTTTCACTGATGGTGGCAGTCGATGGCACTGCCGAAACGTCTGGTTTTGCAGAAAACATTGGACTACGGCTAAACAGCCCGGGAAGGAATTTTTACAAAAAACTACTTCATTGCTGCCGATAACGTAGTACACATATAAAAAATTCTCCCCTCCCTCTTCAACTATAATTTTCATTAATAGAAAATTACCCCCACCCCGTTCAACTAGCCTCTTCATTTATAGATATTTCATCTACGTTTCTACAGTGGATTATTATGAGCTTCTTATCAGGATACTTTGTTTATCAAAATTAGGTACTTTACTCTTCTTAAAACATAAAATGTTGCTGGTAAACTACCCCTTTGTCTTAACCGATCTTCACCAAAAACAATAGGTCTTGAGAACCCTACAATTCAGAGTTGCATGCAAAACATTCTTTGATTCTGTTTGAATTTGCGGCTTTTATCGTTTGGCATAGAAAATACCCTTGTTAAAACATAAAACGCTGCAGGTAAACTACCCGTTTCCCTTAACCGATCTTCAACAAAAACAATAGGTCTTGAGAACACTACAATTTAGGGCTGTATGCAAAACATTATTTGATTCTGTTTGAATTTGCGGCTGTTATCGTTTGCCATATAAAATACCTAAAATACCCTTGTTACAACATAAAACGTGGCAGGTAAATCATCCCTTTCCCTTAACAGATCTTCACCAAAAACAATAGGTCTTGAGAACTCTACAGTTCAGGGCTGCATGCAAAACATTATTTGATTCTGTTTGAATATGCGGCTGTTATCGTTTGCCATAAAAAAAACCCTTGTTAAAACATGAAACGTTGCCGGTAAACTACCCCTTTCCCTTAACCGATCTTCACCAAAAACAATAGGTCCTGAGTACTATACAAATAAGTGCTGTATGCAAAATATTATTTGATTCTGTTTGAATTTGCGGCTGTTATCGTTTGCCATAGAAAAACATTACTCTTGATTAAAACAAAAACGTTGCTGGTAAACTACCCCTTTCCCTTAACCGATGTTCACCAAAAACAACAGGTCTTGAGTACTCTACAAATAAGGGCTGTATGAAAAACTTGTTTGATTCTGTTTGAATTTGCGGCTGTTATCGTTTGTCAACAATCAGAATCTGCAATAATCTCGAACACGATTTTTTTTGCCATCACCATACTTCCATTTCCTTAAGGAACATGGAAGTAATAAACGGAAAAGTAGAGAGAAATGGCCCATTTGAACTCACAAACCAAATAATTGAAGATATGAATTACGATTCTTATTGCGCATTAAAAAAGCAGCTGAAAGCGTTGAATCGAGAGGACAAATTTGTCAAACAACCTGCGAGCTGTTAATTTAAGATCACTATTTCTGGAGAGGAGAACTTGGTAAGGTCTTAAACTTTGAGCAATTTAAGAACTTAAAGAGGAGAGGTTGTTAACAGGGAAAGTTAGTGGAATGGTTTGAAAAATCATTACAAAATTTATTAAACATATAAAATTTAATGTTACACATTTGTCTTACAATTGAGAATATGTAATTACTAGAAACGTTATACAGTTTTAGAAATATTTGTACATATTTTAACAGAATCAAAATTATTTACCCTATAAAATTTATTCATGAAGAAATTTTCAGGTACAACGATAAGATAATAAACTTCATATTTTATCTCTTTCAGATTTTAGCTTTTCTGACAATGAATATTTCAGGAAAATATTTTCTTCATCAGTTTTAATTTGCCCTTTCAGTCCGAAGACAGAATGCATTATAAAGCGTTGTCTCAACTGAATCGTTCCAACTCAAGTGAAGTGAGTTTTCCCTCAAGGTATGTAAGTTCATAAGGCCTGCGTTTCCCCTAAAGTTTGCAAAGTCATTCTGTCTCAACGTTATCGATCCGCAAACAGTGCACCTCATGATATTGTCACAGCTGTCATTAGTTTACTACTTATTAACAGCGTTGTCCACTCTCCGACTCAATTTTGTATTATTGTCTCTTTATATGAAAAATATATGTTATAGTTTAAGCTTGTTATATTGTTTTTCTTCGCAATAATATGTGTGCGGTATGTGCAAATAAATCGTTAATTAAAATGTTAAATATAGCTAAATGTTGTGTAATTCCGTAACCAGACTGTTATTTTTAGTTTTCTAGCTGTTTCAATGAAATATTAACGTCATTCTATTATATATACGTGTAAAACCTAATTATTTATATATGTGTATGAGTGTGTGTGTGTGTGTGTATACTGCAGTGTTTTCAAACTTTCCCTTCTGGAGGACCACCAAAAATTTCGATAACCTTGAAGACTAATCAAGAAAAACCCAGACTGAAAGGCAAATCTTATAGTAATCAGTTACACTGTACAGTCTCTCTTTATTATTAATAATAAATAACGAATTCTATATGCAATAAACCTAATCATAAATATGTGTATTACAACAACACACGGTTTTAATGTGTTAGCCCCACGTTTTTCGAAGCCATTTACAACACTAGCAAATTTAATGTGTTTAATAATTGATGTGTTGAAACCCCCTTTTATTTTATGAAGTGTTTATGAATTTTTTTTATTTTTTTTTGTTTTTTTTTAATTGTTTTTTTTGTAAAGGGGAGAGACATAGTATTTAAAACTAGGTAATGAACCTAGAGGAAGCCTAAGGTGTGCAAAGACCCAAGCCACAATTTCAGACATGTCCACTGTTTGGATGACAGGACTTGCAAATAAGAAACTCTATTAACAGTAACAAATTTATATTTATTGGATGTCCAGTCTGTACATAATATAAGAAGCATGAGTAAAGTACAATTATATGAATGCCACTGAGCAATGTCAAAATACAAATTATATATGTATATCCTTGATCAAGCCCTAAGCCTCATGTGAATGTATGCAAGAATTTTCAATCACCAAAATATATTGTTCTGCATATGACAGTCATCACTATTATAAGTTATGTATATATATATATATATATATATATATAATCATTATGTATGTACAATTATTGTAAAACACCATAGATTCAGGCATGAGTGCTTAATGCAGTGGCTAGTAAAAAAAATAAATGCACTCAAGGATTGATATTTGATATTAACATCTAATATTCGATATTTTATATATATTATTTGATATATGATATTCAATATATGATAGTTAATATATAATACTTGATATTTGATATCTGATACATGCTATTTGATCTATGATATTCAATATATAGTATTTGATGGCAAGGCAGGCTATAATTGCTAGTTCTGTCGACAATCATGATAGCACATGTGCTATACATCATTAACATTATATTATATTCCCCCTTTTTATTGAGAATTACACATAAACACGTACTACACACACATATAACACACCCCAATCAACCTTCCTGCATCAACCTTCTCGCTATAACCCCTCACATAATAGAAACTTTACAACTATACCCAACTTGCAATTCAGATACTTGTGTCACCATTAAGATGAAATTTCATATAACCCACGCAACTGATTACTGCGCGCGACATTACAAGATAACTTAAATTTGTAATTTAATACATGTAATAAATTTATTACAGGATTCATGCAGTCTGGATTAACAACTCAGGGAAATAGCCACAATTACTGTTAAGGCCTCAATAATGGCACGAAAGTCAAACACCCCAGTCCTGCATAATGCCCACATGGAAGTACATGATTAAGCAGGCCACAACCAACACTGATACATTGAACACGAGAAACAAGGAAACTCAGAGCTGTTCATCTAAGTACATGTATATGTGTAATCTCTTACATAGTATAAGAGTGTCTTAAATATACATAAGGTGTTTATCTGTGTACAGTGTCCGAGCATGCAGGCACGAAACATAACATATGTTTGCAGATTTTAAACAAGTTCTGAGCGGATTTTATAAGTCTGTTTTTGAGAGTGTCTGCAGATGCACCGTGTTGTGGTAGATGATGGTGTTAAATTAAATTAAGATGGATCACACCTGAATTGTCCAATGTATTAGGTGGTTATGTGTCTAGGTTGAGCAGTAGTTGAAACGTATGATTTCTGGGGGGTAGAATTTCTCTAAGAGTTTGCATCTCTGTCCCGACTGACGGCGTCTCAAGGCTTATGTGGTTTCTCTGCACGAGGGGTTGGCAGATCTTAGGCCAACCCCGACACCCATCTCGCCATTGGCCGAGCACCTAGGACAGGCAACTTGCTATATAGGGTGTCATAGACATAACACAAGCACAGCTCGCACTCACGCCACAATTATAATGCTATAGAGAAATCACACTTTAATATTCAGCACGGGACAAGAACCTTTTCACAAACACTTACTATCTATTAACAATCCGCTCTAACCACAAGATGTGCGTTATTTAGTTTTATAAATCTTTTATAACTCCTTTTATAACAATGACATTACTTTCTATCTAGGTCGTTCTCATTTACAATTTCTGAACGAGTAGCTGGGTGTAAGATAAGTTTAAATTTATTTGACCAAGTTAATAAGTTACATTTAATTTAATTAGACACTGTTGCATGCCTGGAAATTCACACACACACGGATACCTTTTAGTAAGAACACCTAACAAAAATGTTTTGAGGTTAAAAATAATTGAGCTATAATTAAGGCTATGCCTACCTGGAGCTACCTTTCAATTATTTTTCCATAGTAAGGCTTCAACCAGGCAGAATGATTCAGGCGCCGTCAGTCGCAACCAGTGAAGATTTCTCTGAGAAGGTCAGAAGAGAAATGAGACAGAACACATGGTGAATTGCACCCACGAGACTTCGTTTTTATTACAGGTTACGGCAACAACAGCCGGCCCTGGCCGACATTGTGACGATTTCTTTAATTAAAAATAAAATAATTAATAAATAGGTAATGTAAAAGCTGAGAAATTTTAAATTTTAATAAATCGCACATTTAAACTAAATTTTATCGCTATCATAAATCATAATAATATTTAATAAAGAGTTTTAATAATAAAATAAAAGGAATGCGAGTGTACAGATAGGGAAACCCTTGTTAATTAACCCTGTATAGACATGCGCTAACCGGAATTAACCTGAATACCGACCCCTAAACAAACTAATAATCCTTGAAAATTAATAATAAATAAATAAATAAACAAGACCACAGTAGTGTACTATAATGAAGTCTGTAATTAAGAATATCTTTGAATAATTAAAAGGTCAAACTTTAACCCTTTAAGTAGAGGATAAATTTGGAACTATTTTGTTGCGACGCGTAAACTCCGCGCGATTAACTGACCCTTCCTATATAGTAGAGAGTCGAGATGAAGCGCTCGCGTAGAAAACACGCGCTTGAACCATGTCTCAGAAAAAGACAGAATATTTGTATTTAGAAGACAGTTACAACAATGTGTAGCAAAAGTATTGCCAAATTAGTGTGGTAGTAGTCTAAATGTTAAAAACCGAAATGCATAAATAACTGTGTAAGGGATGACATCTCATTTGTTTAATTTTGTAAGATGTCTATGTTGTTTTAAATAATATGGTACGAGCTACCAAAAGTGAGAACTTTTATAAACAATAATGTGAGGTGCGATTCTGCAACAAACAAGAACATTTACGGCACTTATACTACTAACGATGTCTAACTACGAGACTTCTGAGATCCTCCACGCTACTTCATTATGAACTATCCACTTCAGGAACTTCAACAGGAAAGTTAACTCCACTTAAGATCAACCGCTGACGAACACCATAAGGACCAAGGACCCTGACGACGAGTAAACTGATGGATATGGCAGGTGACACGGAGACTTGTTCTCCGTGACTATTAAAATTGTAACCAATGAATTATTAAAGACAGTTGAAATGAAAAAATAGAAAGACTTTAATGATAACCACTTTATAAAATGTAGTATGTTTTAGAATTTAAAAATATTTGTAGTACCGAATGATGGTGATGTATATGTTTCACTTCACTGCTTCACTGATACAAATTTTTAGATTAAGTCCATTCTTCAAATGGCCCCCAAATAGTATTATAGAATATAAATAAGCGAACTTAACTCATAAACAAGTTTAAGGTCCCGCATCCGTGGATAACGCTAGCACTGATAAATCCATATGTTTTGGCCCAAGTTTTTTACCAAAATCTGTTATAAATTGTAATCTTTTATTCAGAAAACCTTATATGGGAATATTTATGTAGAGCTGTTGTAGTATTGATTTAATAAAGAGATGTCGTTACTTTACACTAAAACAGTGAGTGAATAAATCATCAGACCCCAATGTAAAGGTTCCTTTAGTTGAAATAAAACTTATAGTTTTACCTTATTTCCTTTCCATCTTGCGACTTCGTTATATGTCATACACGACATGTTTCGGGAAACATGTTCCCATCTTCAGGTTTAAAAACTTTTCGTTCTCACTTGAAGAACTTGTCAACGTAAATAAAAACTTTTACTAACATAATTAAAAACACACTACATTAATAACGTACCGCGCGAAGAATCAGTGTGCACTGTTCGGGTTCATAATCGCAACTGTTGATTTCTCATTCGTCTATAATCTGATAAACATGTTGTAACGCAGTATCGTACAAGCTGTTCGAGTTAAACGACAATTGATCGTTGAGCACTAGGTTTTTTTGTGTTCTCGATGCTTTGTAGATTTCGAATTCTTCTAAAGCGCTCATAATTCGCCCTTTGTTGCAAATATGTAATGGTTTCAAATTTTTGGCGCAACTAGTGTATCTGTGGTTATTATTAATCAAATGTAACGCGAAGTTGGAGGTAGTATATATAATGCTGCCCTTCGGTATGTGTTCACGAAATCTATCTTTAAATTTTCTCCCTGTCTGGCCAATGTAAAACATGTCACAATCATCGCACACAATTTTATACACACCCGATTTATTTTCAAGTTCTGAATGTGTATTATGTCTGAAGAAATTCCGCAAGTTATTCGTGGTTTTAAAAAATACATTAATGTTTAGTTTTTAAATACGTTTTTTATAACGTGTGGAAGAAGATTAGTATATTCAGTCGCGATGAAAGCGTTCTCTGTATTATTAGATATAATCACTTTATTTGCTTTGGATTTGTGTTTACAAATTAGTTTATCTATAATTGTGTCTTTATATCCATTCCTTGCGGCAATGAATTTGACGGTGTTTATCTCTTCCTTCAGGTCTTCTTGACTTAGTGGGAATGACAATAATCTGTGTACGAAAGCATTGAAGGAAGCCAATTTTTTTTCAAAAAAAAAAAAAAAAAAAAAAAAGATTTATCTTTGTAAATCTATTTCAGTCGTAATCAGGGTATCCTATAGTTATGGGGTAGCACCTATTCTCATTATTGAAATACAAATATGTATGCATATACACGAGTTGTGTCTTAGATGGAATGATATAGTATAATAATGTTATAAAAGAAAGCACCAATAAAATGTTGTTACTGTTATATGATTGTTTTATTGCAAGTCCTGTCACGCTGGGCCCAGTATTTTTTTTTTTTTTGCTTCCGTCTAGGACAAGTGCCTAGTTTTAAAAATTAAGTAACCCCCCCCCCCCGAATATCCGAATATTTAAAAAAAAAAGTTTTGTTGGTGGCAAAGAAGGTGTTACAAATCTACACACTGTTTTAGTATGTTACGGCTTGTTGAACAGTGGAATGAATAACTTAACACCAGAGGTAAATCTTTACAACTTTAAATACAGTTCCGGTAAAGAAAACAAAAATAAACACACGTGTGATAGTCAAATACGTAACAAACATTAATATCACTGTCGCAATAATGCAAGTCACTGCAAAGCACTGAAAAATTATGGACTACAGTGTTGACTATTATTGTACCTCACACACACTACCTCTCTTTCCCATTCTTCTTTCACACACATACACACACACACACACACACACACACAAGGTATAAACTGATTTTCAGATTAAATATATAAATGATGAAAGGTTTAGCGGGACCGATTGATTTTTACATACTTTGTATTGATGTTTTGACAGTAATTATTGACATTATGAAAACCTGTTATGAAGAATAACGAAATAATCAAACACATGAACAGATTAATTAATTGAGGGAATGCGTATATGTGTGTCCATGTATTATATATCTAAGGATTTTATTAAAGATATAATTATTATATTAGTGCGAGGTCTTGAAAGAAATGTTTACGTTCTGATTTCTCAGAATTAAGTTTAAAACTACACAGCTATTAGGTTTAATTCGCGTTAAAGATTAAAATTAATTATCAAAGATGGCGTATTAAGGAGTAGTTCCGTGCAACTGAGGGCTCATTACCTTTAAAGACAATGAAACTTGATTAAGGCCACCAGCATGCTGTAGAGACAGAACTAATTATATTAAACTGAAACAACAGACCACGTTTTAATTGCTTTTCTACTAACTGATTAAGCGTTTACCATAATGTACATCCAACAAAAATAATTATTACTGGCCATTATTTTCACCATCTGTACAGTACAGTTGAAAGTATTTTTTTCGGCAACCGGTCTATTGTGTCTGCGGCTTTTGTAGTGTTTTTCTAAGATATCTAGTTTTCTGCTTTCTGGTATTGATTTTATAAGTTCAACGTTTGCCGCGTCACGGAAATTGTGTTTTGTGTTGTTGCAATGCTGTTGGTTTAATTAAAAAATTATTTGTGTTCAAATTATTGATTTTTGTGGCTGGCCTTTATTGCATTTTGTTTCCTTATAATTATTTCTGATACTGCGCGCCTTGTATACGTTTGTTATTATGTTTTATTTGTTTATGATTTTACTTTTTTATTTTTATGATAATTAGCGTACAAATTTATATGTTACTGGAATTGGAAGTCATCTTGTGCTTATATTATATATTTTCCTTCTTATTTTTGTTAAATTTTGTAATACATTAATACATTTTGTAATACATTAATATTATAATTTTTGGCATTTGCTTTTGGTGTACGAGTTTCCATTCTTTATTTCTACTTTTTGTGTAAAATATAATTTTAACATTCTATTGAGGCATGGACATTCTGTATTAATGTTGAGTTCTGCTAATTTCAATGTTAGGTTGCGTAGTGGCACTCTGAGTATTCTGCAGTTAATTTTATTATTAGTTATTTTTAACATCAGGTCTATGCAACTGATTCTCTGTTTCGACTGTAAGTAGATGAACTATTACCTATTAAAGTTGTTATTCCTTGCCGGGCTATTAGGCCGTGGTCTAACAACAGATGTTTTGGCCCTACAATTGGAGGCCATCTGCAGTGTTAACTAGCAAGACCCACAGTACTGCGGTAAGAATCATTTTTACCGAGCTGATGCCCGCCGTAACGTTTCTACCACTAAAACATCTGTGGTCGTCTTTATGTGTAAGTTAAACTAATACATTAAATAGGATCTTAAGACCACACGAGATTCTTTCACTAACAAGCGTGAACCGTCAAAAGAATAAACCACCACCACCTAAGAAGTTAAACACAACTATAGATAAGAGCTACATCTATATAAGTTTTATATAGGGTATATATATGTATGTAGATAAGTACTATATATATATATTTTTTTTTTAAGTCCGTTGGGAAGCACAACTACACTGACGATTGTTCATTTGTACAGGTAAGTAGAAGTTGTTGTGTTTACGTGCCGCTTCTTAGTGAACGAATCTCGGGTAGACTTAAGCTTGTACTTAATTTATTAGTTTTACTTAAACCTGAAGGCGACCACAATTTTTTTTTAATTGTCGAAACATTGTATGGTAAATTCTAACGACGGTAATAGTCCGACCTAATACCATAATTATAATGATAATTATTCTGATAATTATTTCTCTGTTGTTTTTTACTTCCACTGCAAACGTTACTTTTTCGTAGTTTGTTAGATTATTGTGAAATATCTTTGGAGTTTGCGCTGCCGATTATTATGCCTACTCTGTCGTTAACGTATCTTTGTTGTTATGGTTGTTAATAATTTGCTGAATTTTTTGCTTAAGTTTTATTAGGCATGTAATTTAATGTAAAATTGCTTACATTACGACACTTATAAGAGAATCGATTTTGGGACCGGCCGTCCTTCACAGTGTAACTGATATTGTTATAAGTGAAACAATTCGTTTTCTAATATCGGTTCGTTTTGACACACTTAGAACTGCAATTATGTTACATTATTGTGTATTTTGCGATTACCATTAAACAAATTTATGAATTGTATTTTTTCGACTGAGTTCTCGTTTCTCATAACACATTTATTTGTCGTATACAATTAATATTTGTTATATAAGTTATAATATAATTAAATTAAATTATATTTTATTTCTTATATTATGTTAGTATGCATTTGTTATATTTCTGTTACAAAAATAATGTAAAATACTAATAGAAATGAATACTTTAACTTTTCATGAATTGAAAATAGACAATAAAAAGTGGTTGTTACAAATGTATTAAATCGAATGCAACTCCTCGGACAGGAATATTGTGTTGTAGTTTAAAAATAATTTTCTATTTTATTTGTATTTTTTCTATAAACCAATTTTATAATAATAATAGTTATTATTATTATTAAATCCAGCGGACTGAATACTTCCAACGACGACTATAATATTATATTATAATATAACAAATATGCAAATCATTAATATATATGACGGAAACGAATGTTTTAATTATGTGTATGTGTGCGTATGTGTGTGTGTGTGTGTGTGTCTGCGTACGCCCGCGCGCGTGGTAGACACCTGTATTGTGCTAAGTGTGTATTGATTTGATTTTCTTCACTTTTGAGTCATCTAAGAAAATAAATTGTTTGTAATTTGAAAATTACAAAACCACAAGAAACCTAAAACTCGCGCCATAGGCGAGTTTTGGTCGATTACAAATCAAACAATTTTTAAACATGAGATTCTGGAAACTTTATTATACTGTGAATAACTGTAATCATAACTTTTGAAAACTGAATCCTTCCTAATAAATCAACGTTCGTAGCTGTGTTTATCTAAATTGTACCTACCGAACGATGGACACTTTTATTGCTACTTTTGAACGTCCAAAACCTTTTTTTCCAGCATCTCGAGAAAAACAGCTAAAAAAATCTGCAGTAAACTTGTGCGTGTGGGAAAGTGCTCATTCTAGGTTAATGCATGTTGTTAACACTCGCTCCGTAATTACACACTTGGGCGACGAGTAAGCAAGCTCGACACAAAATACAATTCGGTAACACTGAAACCTTGGACGATAGTCAGAAGATCAGGTGTTATTAAAGTTTCAGAAGTGTATGTAATAGAATGGTGTGTGTGTGTGTGTGTGTGTGTGTGTGTGTGTGTGTGTTGTGTGTGTGTGTGTGTGTTTATATCACACAACTTATAATACTCGAATTAGACTTACCTTCCCTCCAGAAATCGCGGCCATGCGGTCCATGATACAATTAATTATTGCAGATTCGTCACATTAGTTACATTTTAAAAACAAAATCACACGTTTCTTAACTAATACGATTGTAACTATAGAGAAGGGCAGTGTATAAGAATTAAAATACCTTCCACCTGGATCAACGTTTCCTAAACGTTATTTAAGTTGGCCAAAAATAAATTTATAAAATTTACTTTGTCATTCTGAAATGTTAAGCAGCTTCGAGTGCGATAGCAAAATGATATAAGACATGAAATGTGTACGTTTTGAGTGAATTAATAATACTATTTAAAATATACACATATTTCTATGCAGCATTATATACTTTTTGGTTAAGTGATAGAGTACACTTTTAATTGTGTGGTACTTTTCGGAAGCCCAGTACGCGGGTCACCTTCCAAACTTGCACGACCACGTTTAAATTCAGTAGCCCATTGTTCACTGTAGTAAATGAAGGTCCAGCATCACCCAACACATTCTTTATCTCATTAAAAATTTCTGTTGGCGTTAAACCTTTCTAACAAAAAATTTGATGTTCAGTTTCCTCCATTTTCAGCGTTGTTGTGAGATAACCGTATTTATACAGCTGTTTCTCCGCAACAATGATTTGACCCGACTTGACGCTTCACAGCTGTTCGTGGGGCGAAAGTGGTGACACGATGAGGTAAAAAAACAGAAACGCCACACATTCGTTTATATGGTAGGCAGCGAAATTTTCAAATAGCCCTCGTATATAAATTTATACAGTTAACAGAACAGAAAGTGAGAACTGTATATTGACAATGTGCGTGAGTGCGTGCGTGTGTGTGTGTGCGTGAGAGAGAGAGAGAGAGTGTGTTTGTGTAAAGAGAGAGAGAGAGAGAGAGTGAGAGAGAGGCCAGCAATGAAAACTGTGTATACGATATTGTACAGATTATATTATTTAAATATGAATGAAACGTGTGTATAAACGTGTTGAAGTACGTGGTGGCGGATCCTGTCGGTTTCATGTACGTACATTTATAGTAGAAAATTTTAAGCAAAAAATAGAAAATTGCAGAAAATATTGTTTACTGAAAAACTGACTGCCCAGTTCCCGGTGAACCTTAAATTGTTAACTTAAAGCGTTTGTAAATTCTTAGGTATGCACATCTATGATACTGCCTTCTCTTCCACCCAGCACATGTAGAGCATATTACTACCTGAAACTTTAAAATTAAATATTCTCTGTTCATCTGATTGGAAAAATACTTAATGGAGTGTTAACTACAAGTATTCGTTTTGGTTTTACTGTCAGACAGTAGTCTGAGTGAGTGACAGAAAAATTTATTTCAATATGAATTTCAAAACTAGAAAAATAAATGCACTCATCTAAGTAGACCACTAAGTAGGATTCACGTCACGGCATAGGCACAGGCAAAACCTGTTCCGCCTTCACATATCCTACAGTCATCTCTTCCCCGGATGGTTTGTATTTCCAGAATTGTTTGGTCAGTCTTGAATCTGACATTCTTTCTCAGTGTTCTTTCCACCGTCGTTTATAATCTTATAATCTTTCATTTCAGTTAAAAACTGGTCATTCTTCTCTATGTGACCTCATTCCTTATTTGATCAAGTTTATAACACCTTGTAACTGCACTTAAGAGCGTCATATTTGAGTCCTGTATATTATTTTCTTTTTTCCTAGTTGTCGTCCATAATGGACATACCCATAGAACAGTACAGGGACTGCCATAACTTTGTATCTTGACGTACCTTGTTTCTCCGATTGTCCCACAGATCTGGAACTTAACATCAATATCATAATTCCTATCGTAGCCAATATGATTTCCAAAACAGATAAAATAGCTCCCTTTTGTATAATTTGATCATTAATTATTATTTTTGTTCTTATTAGTTCTTTGCCTCAAAATGCCATTACCTTTGTTTTAGTAGTGGAGATTTTCGTATTGTATTGTTTACAAATCTGATGAAGCTTACAAACAGATTCTGTATTTGCTATTACAACAGACAACCGCACGTTACTAGATGTGATATACTGCAGCCTTGTCTAACACCTTCATTGTTGTCGTTGCCCGCCCCTACACATCACTTATCCATCCTGTAATTGGGAAATTAATGTACTCAGAATCTTCAAAGAAAACTGCCAAACGGAGTTAATAGCCAAACGACTTCGACCCAAAAAGGCTAAGCGATTTGTATTTAACGGTGTTTACTTAAAAATCGTTTGTTTTCAGCTACATGAGAGACGACAAGTGTATAATATATTTTATGAATAAGATTTAATAGACTTAGTTAAGTCGGTTGTTTCTTATAGCATTCATCTGGAAATGTGTGTATTGTTGCAGTGGTCGTGCAACGCTATGAAGCGACGGTCTACAAGTCCAAAGTGATTCCCGGCAACACGGCGTTTTTCACGTGTCACGTTCCCAGTTACGTTCGAGATTATATAACAGTCACGTCATGGGTTCAGGATAATACGTTCAATATATATCCTACAACCGAGGGAGGTGAGTAACGTTCTGTATTTCTAATGTTGTATGCCTATGTGTGTTTGCAAATGGAAACAATTACTTAACGTCTACTGATAAAACGTCCCAACTTTTTAAACCAATCAAAAACATTTTCCTAAGATGTTTCCGAGTATGCAACACATTTCTTTAAGACTGTGTACAATTTGTCATAACCAGACAATTTTAAGTTTCCTCTTTTTACAATTTAATAGTTTTCGTACCTTCCTGCCTTTTATTTCAGTTTCCACTTAATACTCCAAATTTAAAATTTGTAGTCCAACAATTATCTACTATGTTCAGGGTTTTGATGTTTGAAGACATCAGAAAGAGACTGGCTCAGGTGCAGAGGAGAGGACCTCTGAGGTTAGCCTGTGCTCACCGCACAGCCTCTGAACCAGCTGTTATGATGATCGCTGGGGTTACCTTCTTGCCAAGGAGCGGAGAGATGTGCACGTTAGGAATGGCAAGACACCAAGAGACGCTCCGCACGTTTCAAATAGCATGGGACGAGGAGACGAGAGGGCGATGGACCGCGATGCTGATCAAACACGTGAGGCCGTGGATTCAGAGAAAGCATGGGAAGGTCGGCTTCTACCTGACGCAGCTTCTGAGAGGTCATGGATACTTCCGATCATACATCCAATAAGTTTGGTAAAGCCTTGTCTGCAGACTGCCTGTACTGTCCGGGTACTGAGAATAACGCGGAGCACATCTTCTTCAACTGTGATTTGTGGGACAAGAGAAGAGCGTCTCTGCTTGTGGATATAGGAATGAGAGCTCCAGATAACATCGTCGGAGCCATGTTAAGAGAGGAGGAGGTCTAACGTTTTATTCTGAAAATTAATTATTCTAACTTTACTGAGCCATGTTATGTATTAAAACTCCGATTTTGGTTAAGTTTTTATAAAACCTGTGTTGGCTTTTCTAATTGGTCTAATTTATATTTCCTCAAAAGCAGGCATACAGCACCACTAAGCCTTGGTTTTATCTCTTGTTTCCTTTTTACCTTGACCCGATTTTACTACTTTTTGCTTCAACTACTTTTTTAAATTTGTATATTTAAGACAAACGCTACGCCTAGCTACAACCTTTCTCTGTGAATTGAGTGATAAAATTAGTATGTTGGTCCGTCATTTTGTAGAAACACCAATGTATTTTCAGAATGTGTAGATTTAAAAAATATAAAACAAACGAACACAACGCCGGAAAGATTACACAATAATTTCAAAATGGAGATTCATGAGCAACGAATTGATTTCTTATTTTTAAAAATGGTGCACACAGCAGCTGAGGTATTAAAAATAAAATTTTACATATTTTACACGACCGTAACCTCGAGCTTCAAATAACGTAATTTTAGCTGTACTTTACTCGACTTAGAAAGCAGTATTAAAGCGAACACTATTTTACAAGACAATTTTCACTTTTAGTGAAGAACAGATGTCTTGAACTTAATGATCCAAAACTGCATGATCATAGTAATAGATAGCGTATAGTACTCCACTTGTATCCAACACTTTGGGTACCTAAAAGTGGAAATATAAGAAAAGTAGTTATTTTAAGGCACAAACAAAGAAGTCTACTTACAAGTTACAGGTTGTTGACTCAATACTGTATTGCACAATTATTATTCACTTACTGTACTTGCAACGATTTAATGTGGGTTGTAACTAAATTTTAATTTTGCCTTGTTAATACATTTCAACAAAAACTTTGCTCTAAAATAGTGCGTCTCAAATCAACTCATTTTAACTCACAGAGTAATTAATTACCGCATTTTGAACTCTGCGTCACGATTGAATTTATATTATAATTAATCATTCTTAATCTGTAAACCACATTCACCTCTTTTCGTTGTTCTAATGTTCCACGTTATAGCAGTTTTACAGCGCAGCAGGCGAGAAAGCTTACTTTCTTGTTTCAAAAATAACAAAAAGTTTTTTTCCACTTAATTATTTTAGGGAATATCACCTTATTAACGATTGGACGCCAAACTACTTTCCTTACTAACATTCGACTACAGGAAAATCAATTCAGAATACTGGACCCAGTTTTATGACAGAATTATTGTCACAAAGTACAAATACTGTACCTATGTAAGCATGTATACACACGTAATATTGACGTTATACGATAACATAGTTTAGATGTACTATAACGTTCCGGGCTAAGTTATAAATCCAGGGAACCTGTGATAATTGACGCTAGCCAATTATACAGGCTGCCTACGTTGTAACAACTTAAAATCAACACAACACTTAGAACAATTATAATTACTCTAATTATAGGACACAAGGAAAAGTATTTTAACTGATTTATGCACTCACTTCAATATGTAACAAGATGACATCTCTTTATTAACAAATGATATATATATATAGATCACATTACATAAAAATTTTCTCATCTTGAAATAGTTAAAAGGGGTTTTCTGTCAAACAAACGATCAAACAGATCATTTATTTTACCTCGGATCCGAGTCTCTTTAAATCTAGCAAAGACGTCTGAAATTTACTTTACTTATCAAGAGGGTTGCATTGTTACATGAACTCCATTTGAAGAATGGTATTATATAGTTAAGGGATTAAAAGTTATATCTCAAGAGTAATGTTACAACGTATGATTTTAGAAATTACTGGTTACATTTTTCTAGAACTTAATGTTTAGAGATTGTCTTTTTAAAAGTCTTTGGCATGTATGATAACTTATATTTTAAATGTACATAATTCTCGGTAGACGAGCCACCGAGTCACCTCTTAGATACGCTTTTTCTGTCCGTGTCCTGGAGCGTGAATCTTGGGTACTCTGTTAGTCGGGGTAGTCATCTGGGTAGTGTTCCCGGTGAAAGTCCTCTGGGTGTATTAAAGAGGAGATGGATGTTATGCTGCGTGTTCTGGTAAGTGTTGTTTAGGTGGTAGTCGTCTCTATCTGCAGTTGTGCACGTCACATATTTACTGGCACCGTAGTATTGGAGTTTGCATCTTATTTTTACATTAATATCTGAATTACATTACTCGAACAATATTCGAGAGTTCGTTTTTTAATTAACTTGAGACATCACCTTATATACTAATTCTTTTTACATAATCACACTTTCTAACAAATTCCTCACTACATCTTCAATATATAACTAGCTCTCCACGCTTTTAGTGGAAGCTAACACTCAATTAAAAATCAAAAAGAATAACAAAACATTTTATGAAGAGCCCTCACTTGGAGCTGTTTCCAGTCTGAAAGCCGCATCGTTACTCTTGCTTGCATTGTTACAACAGGTAGATTGCAAGGACGCGGAGCGAGTACTCCGGCATAATATAGTTCCAACTCTTTATTAATAATACATTCTTATAGTATGACAAAATAAACTATCTAGACTTATCTTGTTTACAGGGATTATAATAACTACTACTTGTGACTTTAAATTATTAATTATTTACATTACGATTTACAGATATTTCTAATTTACTGCCGGTTCGGTATGCACGTTGTGTCCGGAATAGACAGGTAAACGCATGATAAAATTTACTAAAGGGTTAACTGTATTATTCTTAACTTTTACATTCAGATTTTAATTACTTATTTAGTTAGATTTTCTTAATTTAATTTTCACTATTATTATGAGTTAGTTCAGGGGTATTTGGTTTAATCGTGCGATTTAAAGTACTTACTTACTTTCCGTTTTTTTTTTATATTTTTATTATTAATTTTTTTTTAATTTATTTATTTACCATTTAAATCGTCACAGTACAAACTAGAATTTCAAAACAATCTTCGTTACAGTTTCGGTAGAGTAAAAAAATCTTCCGATTAGTAAAAGTACTTACAATGAGTTAAGCAATAGATCTGGTAATGATTTATATACAGGTATCGCAATGAATGCACTAGGGACTTGGCAAAATCGGCTAGTAGTAGTAGGAAAATAATGACATCACTGAACACAACTTCCGCAGGTAAAGTCGAACCGTGTAGTATTTTTACCCTTTACCTTGGTTACTTAGCAATTTTATCAACAAATTACTACGATAAACGTAAATTAACGAAACTTGTGATATTTCAAATTAAACCTTTTTTAGGTTTCACTTTACCCTAACTCTACGTCGATATTATTAGCAGTGGCGTAGCTAAAATACGACAGTCGGCGTCTTGCCCCGGGCCCCTTGGGTGAAGTACCCCAAACGGCAAATATATTAATTAATTAAAAGTTATTATTTTACACTTTTTAAATGTGTTTCCGACGAGGAAGAAAGCTCCGAAAGAGGTAACATACACGGGTCGATGTACTTCCTTGGGTCGATCCATAGACCCAATGTCGACTTTTTTGGACTTAAAATAATTTTGAACTACCTTATAAAATTTTTTATAACAATAGGCAAATTAAATAGGCTATTGAAAATAGGCTTTTCATTCTTGTATATCAAATTCCTAGCAGGTAAATTATAAACTTAGTCTGCTGTTTGCAATATAAAGAAAATTTGGTAAGTAGAAAAGAATTTAAGGATTCAAAGAAATGCACAAGTTTGGGGAGGGGTCTTTGATGAATGGTCCCATTTTAGGTTTTCACCCCGAAGAGCCTAGCTACGCCTTTGATTATTCGGCCTGTATTTACAAAGTGTGCTATATAAATGTACAACATTGAGATTGTTCTGATAACAAAGTACAGCTTATAAACTGTAATTACTGTGGTACTCATACATAACTGTGCACAACTTTGTATTAATATTGCTTCGATATTGTTTATGACTGAATGGTATCAAATTAAATTTTTGTGCTCACACAGCCCGTTGGCTACACAGATCAGCTACCGTGTTGGAAGACCTTCTTTACTACATAAGCTTCATTTTCTTCTTCTTTTCCTTCTTTGTCTTTCTTTCTTCCTTTGTGTCTATACTATCAGTCCTATCCACCGGGTGCAAATGATCTTTCCGTCTTTTCCTCGGGGTCGCACAGTTCTCCTCCTTCCTGTTGGCTAATTATCTCAACAAGCTCTTATCATTCTATGATCACACATTCTGCTGATATGTTGTTTTTACTCTATCCTTCTTGTAGTTCAGACTTTTATATTTTGTACTCCACAATATTTTCTGTGTAATACACGTTATCCCTCCTCTACTTCTATATTATGTAGTCCTGATATTTTCGTTCTTATCTCTGTCTCTTCTCACCTTCCCGGCCATTTTCATTAAACCCTCACTTTTTTCATGCTTTCATTGTAAGAGTACCTTACCACGGGTTTCCTGGCTACTACAATTGTTACGACACACTCTGTTTGGCCTTCAAGATTTGTTATTGGATTTCTCTCTTTGACATTGAACCAGCTTTCCCAGTTATTGTATTTTTATTAATGGTCTTCTTCTTTCTTCTTTCATCGGTTCTACATCCCCTAGTGTGCCTTGGCCTCCGCAACAATCCTCCACGACTCCCCTCTATCACTCGCAAATCCTTTCCAGCCTCTTATACCCATCGTAGTGACGTCGTCTATCTATCTTTTTCTTGGTCGACCGCTCCTCCTTCTTTAATATAACCTCCCCTTCTATAACCACTCTTGTATCCTCCAACGTGACGCAGCTAATTCATTCTGCTCTGATACAAATTTCTATATCCTTCCCTTCAATAAGTGCGTTCAATTCTTCAATTTTCCTTATTTTCTAAGTTTCTCTTTTTTAATCACACCAAATATACCAAGATTTTTCTTTCAAACATTCTCGATTGGTTTTCATCACTTGCTGACAAGGTCCATGTTTTGTATCTGTACGTCAGTACTGGGCGAGCCATTTTAATCAACTTATTTCTAAACTTTCTTGTACTGGCAAAATAGGCACGGTTTCATTGCTGAATTCTTTACTAATTATTATTGGTCAATTAGCTCATTATTCAAAACTAACTTACATCTATGCGTGTAACATGTACATGTACATGTACTATGTATGTACATGTATTATCATACATTTTTTCTATCGATATGGCAAATTACATTTCCTCATTCAATTTATTAAATTCTTAGGGTAATCTTTGTATGTTACCTTCGTTGCCAGCCACTGAACGGAGAAACGATATAGTAACACATTAATGTATGATTGATCTAAGAAATCATGCCCCATATACGGTTTTCCCTATAGGCTAATATTACCATTTTGATACTGAACTTGTTTCTGTGTACAGTTTTGGTGAAGCGTCTCAAGTGGCAGAGGAGGTACATACAGAGTGATATTTAGTTACTGTATACACCTAATACACTGATATAACCAATTTATATTTCTTTTTAGCCCTACCTTTTCTGCTTTGATTCATTCATTTAAATCATTTAAGATATTTTCGATGTATAATAACGGGTGTAGTTTAGAGTGAATATGCGTCAGAAACAGTAATACCAAGTGTCACTCATAACACGTTTCACCCATTCTGTAAGCAAACATCCTCAGTGGCCCGTACACAAACAAGCCCGTGAATTACGTACGAACAAAGTAGGCCCAACCAATAAGTTTAAAAAACAGTTACAGGAATTAATTTTGTATAACGTCACAAAACCGATACGTACACACACAAATTAAGTTTACCATCATTATAATAAGTATTTATAACAAGTTTGAAGACACCGGGCAATTCATAACTACTTACATTCAAAACAATTTAAACCGAGATTATAGTTACAAATATGTAATTAACTTAATTAACTTTTGAAACTATGTTGTAAGTTTGTGGGCTGCCTGAACTTGCACTGCTTTGTTATAATTCGCGGGTTTGTCTGGATTATAACAACGTTTCCTGAATTGTTTTTGGTTATCTCAATACGTAATTGACTTTGAAGTCTCCTAGAGGCTGAGAGAGAAAGAGTGAGAGGGGAGAGAAAGGTAGATAGACAGACAGACAGACGTAGAGCTATTCTTGTGTAGACGCTGCGATACTTTAGCATAGTACGCTTAAAAACGTTGGTTCATTTGTATACCACATATTCATAATTTGAGTTAAAATGACAATTTGCAAGCTTTTCCGGGTACCACAGTTTTCACATTATAATATTTTTTAGGTAGCTCTACGTACGCATATTTAATATTTAAATAACTATATTATTAATATTATTCTTATTATTTATGTTGTTCTTGTTGTTATATTATGTCGAAAGTAGATTGTAAGCTGAGATAGTTTTATTTTGTTTGCAATGTTTCCCTGTGTGTGTGGGGGGGGGATGTGGTGTATACACATGCACATGCATTTTGTACAAGCTACAGCCTTCGATTTTGGTTCAATCTGTTATAAATTTCAGAGTAACGAATAGCCTGTATAGCTTTGGACTACACTGTAGTCAAGATATACAAAAGGTGACGGTCATTTACAATTTAAAAAAGATACGTTCTTAAAATAACAACGAAAATAAAAACAACTACAACAACAACAATAATAATAATAATAGTGATAAGTAATGCTTATTCCCCTAAGTCGAGTTATCATATTAATTTTAACATGAAAATGTAGCAGACGGTTTGTATTCAAGTTCAAATAACTAGTAGCTAGTTTTTGATAGGTTTGAATATTTAAAAATTTGATCGGAAGTCTTGTACTGAACAGAATCAGTGCAACCTATATTTTAAGCCCAACCCATCAAACATGCATGTTGTGTGAACAGTCGTACAAAACCACAAGCTATTAATATCCTGTGTTTTGCCCTGGATACGTCCATTCCGTTCCCTAACACGTTTTACCCTAAACAATATCTGACAATAAACAAAAATTGTTTATTCACGTAAAACACTAAATATAGTGTTTAGCTTATATAATGTAATGTAATGTGAGCTCCACATTTGTCTTACCTTACATTGTAAGGTAAATCATAAGGTAAGCTAAATCAGTATGAATATCATCATATTACCTTACCTTTCTAATACATGCCTAAATATTTGGCTTTCCTATTCTGTCTTATTTTAGTTACCAAAATATATTTAAATAAACACATACACTTGGTAATCTTAAAATTTATTCTTAAACTCTGACAATTGTATCAACCGATTAGGCTACCTATCCTCAAAGAGCTGATAAGAACAAATAAATACAAAGAACTTGTTAGAGGGTACACATCTGTTAATGGTGTGTATGGCGGAGGAGCTAGTATAGGGAAGGACATGTGACTTCAAAAGCCAAGTATAATGCGAATGCGAATCATACAAAGAAGAAATGCAAAAAAAAAAACAAATAATTCTGTCCGTTCATTCGTTAGATTGTTATCATTTTTAAATTGCTTTCTAATCACTAAAATTTCAATAAATCCATTTTTTTTACCTTTTTCTACGTTATGCACTAATATTTCGTTTTTGTGTCTAGAAAGTGGTGTGTTTTAAGCAATATTGAAACCAATATTTTTCAGAATTATTTTAAATGTCTCGTCGCATTATTTAAAATCTCTTGTAGTCCATATTTTTCATCTCTGTCTCGTTTCCTATTACAACCTCCGGGCTACCACTTATCGAAACTTTTCCGATATTTTACCTCCCTGTATTATGTAATTTGTGTTACTTTCCCATACGGTGAAACGCTACATGTGTCAAAACGTTCGTAAAATATTTGAATTTCCTGCACTACAAGCGTCCGCTTAAAATATCGATGTATTTTGATGTGGGCTGACCTGTCTTACGAACAGTTAAATTTAGGATACATTTGGGTAAGTTGTGTTTTGATGTATCCAGAGGTTTTTTTTAACGGCTTTTTAACATTCTAAAACTCAAGATTCAAGAACTTGAATGCGTATGAAACACTGTGACGTGTCTGGTGCACACGAGTGTGCATGGGTGAGCTTCGAGGTCGTATTGTGTTCCATAACTTCTCCCATTAGTCAACGTACAGCAGTATTCGTATATTTAACGTTACATGCGTAGTAAAATGCCAGATTTATGGAAGGGCAATTTATAGAAACTGCAGGCCAATAACGCATCAGCACACACGTCTATTTTTTTATTGTTGTATTGGAGTGTTAGGGGTCTCAAATATTTCTACTATTAATTTTGTACAAACCACTATGTTATCTTTGGTATTGACGAGCGCTTTCAGCAATCAAGCCATCTTCAGGTCATTTACCAACAACCTGAAGATGGCTTGATTGCCGAAAGCGCTCGTCAATGCCAAAGACAAAGATAACATAGTGGTTTGTACAAAATTACTAGTAGACACACGTCTTTGTTTGGTAAAAAAACAATTATATCGCAAGCGGCAGTGGCGGCTGGTGTTATGGTTGCAGCGTTGCACAACTACCAATATAGAATAACTAAACTATAAAATAATATACGAAAACATTAAACAGTTAAAAGTGTCATCAGTTTCAACGGATTAGTTTCAATGCGGCTAATTTCACGTACAATTCAAATGTGGCGCGCAGGCTGCTGGTTGTATTCCGATTGCAATTTAAACAGTAAATGGTAGAGGTTACTACATAAACATATATGAGGACGTCCACTCCAATGTATCACATGTGAACTTGGTGTAGCGATCCTTAGTTGTGTCATGAAATCAGCTGTGTCCGGTTTAGTACTTACGTTAGTTGAAGGTAAATGTTACCCGTTGTTTGAATTTATAAAATAAGAATAATTTTGTATAACTGTGATTGTGATAGTGGAGTATCAATCAACTATGTATTAATTAATGTTTAATGAAGAAATTTGTGTTAGTGGTTGAAATCACAATCAGAATGATCAATATTGCACACCACTATATAAAAATTATTCCGATTAGCGAATTATATAGTGAATTATATCCGATTATATTTTATATAGTGGTGTGCAATATTGATCATTCTGATTGTGATTTCAACCACTAACACAAATTTCTTCATTAAACGTCTGTTAAGATGTGCAATCGACTACAGGTAATGGACAACAACAATGAGGTAATAAACGACAACAATAAGGTAAGTAAAGTTTTTAAATATCTTAAGTTAAAAGTTAAATTGAAGAGGGTTTTAAGTAAAATATGGTTTAATAAACAATGTCTGGATAATAATGTCATCCCAAAGTACGCTCAAGTTAAAATTAAAAATAAGAACAGTGTAGCCAAAAAAGTAAAAGAACAAAGCGAGAAGTTGTGGATAAAACTGGAAATAAGGTCACTCTACGGCTTAATCAATAGATATAATAGGGAATTATATGACAGACACATAGAATTATTAAGAATATACTCGTATGTAGAGTTAGAAGAAATATTATATAATTTTGGTTTGGGGTACATAGAAAAGAAATTGGAAAATAAAAATAAAAAAATGGTAGATAAGTTAAATAAATTAATAAGTAAGAACGAAGTAAAAAAGGAACACCTCTCTAAGAATAACTACGAAAAAAGAGTAATAAAACTTACAGAGGTAAATTTCAATACGGAAGAAAAAGAAATGTTAGCGAAAGGCTTAAAATACGCACCACCACCAGAATTAAATCAAGAAAAAACGATTATTGAATGCGAAAGCATAATACAAAAACTAGGAAATGAAAATGATAAAAAAAGAATAAGGTGGGAAGTAGGGAATATAGTAGATAAAATATTTAAGAAAAGTTTGTATAATTCAAAGAATGAACAAAAAATCAAAGCAACTGTAACTAAACTAAAGAATAAAATAAAGAAGAATGATATTATAGTTACGAAGGCGGATAAAGGAAATACAATGGTACTAATGAGAAAGGACGAATACATAAAGAAAACGGAAGAATTTATAAGGGAAGGACCATACGAGGAAATAAAGTATGATTAGACAAGTAAGTACCAGTCAAGGATAAAACAAATGATGAAACAGATAACATTTATAGAAGAAAAAAAGAAAAAGTATTTATTGGAAAGTAATCCAACAGCACCAACTTTTAAAAGTCAGGTTAAGATACATAAAGAAATAAAACCAATTAGACCGATTGTTTCTTTTATTAATGCACCTATTTATAAATTATCAAAGGAAGTTAGCAGAGTACTGAAAGAGAAATATGAATTTGGGACAAAATACAACATAGAGAATAATATAAAATTGATAGAAAAATTAGAAAATATTAGCATTAATGTAAATACAAAATTGATATCACTGGATGTTAAGGACATGTTTACTAATATCACAGTGAATAAAGTTATTAAGTTAATAAACGATAATAATATGGGAGAATACAGGTATAAAAAGCAGTTGATGAAAGTAATTAAAGAATGTGTAAATCAGAACTATTTTAGGTTTAATAACAAGTTTTATATACAGAAAAAAGGTTTACCTATGGGGTCTTCATTATCCCCTATTCTTGGTGAAATATACATGAATGATTTTGAAAAGCAATTAATAACTTCCACTAAGTATAAAGACAATATAAAATTATGGTCTAGATACGTTGATGATGTATTAGTAGTTTGGGAAGGAAGCATAGAAGAAGTGCATGAGTTTATAAAGGAGGTAAATAATAAGGATAAAAACTTACAATTTAAGGAAGAGATAGGAGGTAAGCAAATAAATTACTTAGATTTAAACATAGAAATTAAAGATAATGAGAAACTACAGTTTGGGATATTTAGGAAAGAGTCGTATTCTGATATAATTATACCAAGAGAGTCGTACCACCCATACAGATATAAAATGGCGGCAATCAATTCCTTTTGTTACAGAGCTCAGAAGTGTTTAAAAGAGACCGAATCAAAAGATAGGGAGTTAAAAACGATAAAGGGAATTGTAAGGAATGATAATTATAGCACCAACATAGTGGATAAAGTTATGAAAAGGGTCAACATACAAAAAGCTAAAATAGAACCAGAACAAAAGTATTATGCAGGGTCATTGACATACATAGGTTCACATACTAGAAAAATTATAAAATGTTTTAATAAATATGGAGTAGATATAGCTATTAAAAAATGTGAAACGGTATTTGATAAGATAAAGAATAAGAATATAGAAAAAATTCCAGTATTACAGAAAAGCGGAATTTATAAATTAAAATGTAAAGACTGCAACAAAGTGTACCTAGGGGAGACAGGACGAAAATTCGCATGCAGGTTGTCTGACCACAAACGTGGAGAAGGTAATAGAACAACCAATTCGTTATATGCAAGACATTTCATAGAAGACAACCACAAGTTTGTTAATCCTTTGGAAGAATACGAAATTGTAAAAGTAGTAAATAACACAGTTGAAAGGAAGCTTAGAGAGGAGTTAGAAATATTGAAAGAAAGAGAAAAAGGGTTAGACAATTTAATTAATATTAAAATTAAATTTGATAATGAAGAAATATTTTATAACATGATTAAGAAGTAAATGAGAGAGGGCAGATAGATAAGATTAAGAATTATATTTCATAGTACTAATTGGTTGTTTTAAAATAAGGGTGTGTGACTGACCCACGTGTGTGGAGAGGAAGAGGGTAGTTTAAAAGGATGCACACACACACACACACACACACACACACACACACTGAAACACAAGGAATTTACTAGAAAAATATGTAACTGTACAGATGGTGAGACAGAGTTTAGGGGGTGGGGAAGGGTCATTAATTTTTAGTTTGTTGTGGGTGAGCAGGGTGGGGGAGAGGGGTGAAGGGTTGGGTATTACATATTTTCTGTCTATTCCTGATCTGACGATGAGCTGTGAAGCTTGAAAGCGCTAATCGGAATAATTTTTATATAGTGGTGTGCAATATTGATCATTCTGATTGTGATTTCAACCACTAACACAAATTTCTTCATTAAACGTCTGTTAAGATGTGCAATCGACTACAGGTAATGGACAACAACAATGAGGTAATAAACGACAACAATAAGGTAAGTAAAGTTTTTAAATATCTTAAGTTAAAAGTTAAATTGAAGAGGGTTTTAAGTAAAATATGGTTTAATAAACAATGTCTGGATAATAATGTCATCCCAAAGTACGCTCAAGTTAAAATTAAAAATAAGAACAGTGTAGCCAAAAAAGTAAAAGAACAAAGCGAGAAGTTGTGGATAAAACTGGAAATAAGGTCACTCTACGGCTTAATCAATAGATATAATAGGGAATTATATGACAGACACATAGAATTATTAAGAATATACTCGTATGTAGAGTTAGAAGAAATATTATATAATTTTGGTTTGGGGTACATAGAAAAGAAATTGGAAAAGAAAAATAAAAAAATGGTAGATAAGTTAAATAAATTAATAAGTAAGAACGAAGTAAAAAAGGAACACCTCTCTAAGAATAACTATGAAAAAAGAGTAATAAACCTTACAGAGGTAAATTTCAATACGGAAGAAAAAGAAATGTTAGCGAAAGGCTTAAAATACGCACCACCACCAGAATTAAATCAAGAAAAAACGATTATTGAATGCGAAAGCATAATACAAAAACTAGGAAATGAAAATAATAAAAAAAGAATAAGGTGGGAAGTAGGGAATGTAGTAGATAAAATATTTAAGAAAAGTTTGTATAATTCAAAGAATGAACAAAAAATCAAAGCAACTGTAACTAAACGAAAGAATAAAATAAAGAAGAATGATATTATAGTTACGAAGGCGGATAAAGGAGATACAATGGTACTAATGAGAAAGGAAGAATACATAAAGAAAACGGAAGAATTTATAAGGGAAGGACCATACGAGGAAATAAAGTATGATTAGACAAGTAAGTACCAGTCAAGGATAAAACAAATGATGAAACAGATAACTGTAACGTTTCGCATAACGTTACAATTCGGGAACCTGGTTAATTGGCTCAGGTCAATTAAACAGGCTGCCATTATCTTTACAAAATCATAAATAACTGGAAAGTAAACAAAAGTTAAATAGGATCCCGTGAATTGAGGAATATTGACAGGGGTTTGTAGATTTATTCACTCACCTTTTTGGACCATGACATCTCTTTATTACATTTGGTGATTAAGTTCTCTATTGAAAGTTCTCAAACAATATAGTTTACTACATGATTAAATATATAAATTACTACTTTACAAAGGGGCCTCAAAATATGATGTACATCCTTTTTAATTAATTCCACGGATCCGGGATCAAATATATTAAATGAATAATGGTCACCTTGCCATGTACAATATTGAAACTCTAACCATTTGAAGAATGGTTTTTTATTAATCTTCTAAAACAACAAATATTAGATTACATGTTACCTATAATGTCAGTTTACTAAAGTCTTTAATGTTATTACATTTAAAGCATAATCTTTAAAGTCTTTAATATGAAAATTTAAATTGTCTTTTGGGGTTTATAATTTGGTAACTCTTAACCATGGAAGACAAGCCTCCATGTCACCTGTGTGTTTCCTGAAGTTGCTGCAGAATTAGTTCTTCGGTCCTCCTGATGTTTCTTGAAATTCAGTCGTTACATTATCATACTTTGGTGGTGAAGTTCTAGAAGTATGTGGAATCATTCCTGGTGTGGTACATTCATCTCAGGCGACTGTAGTTATTCTTAGTAATTCTTGTAGTTAGAACACATAGATAGAAAGTTTGTTTCATTGTTATACACTTCACATGATGATAGATTATTTTACTATCACCTTCTTGGTTGTAATACTGTATTATTTACATGGTCCGTTATTTTATAATATAGAGAGATGTCATCACCACACAACTTTACTTATTTAACAAGTCATTGTATCAAGATTTTTACATTTTTATAAACGCGTAGCGAAATAACGCTTTACGCTGCTTACGGCGTGAGCGCTCCATTCCAAGTGCCAGAAAATAGTTAAGGGGAGCGTAGTAATCTCAAGACAATTACTAGGCTACATAAAAGTAGTTCCGTTTTTCTAATTTTAATTAAAGGACTACGGTTGATTAAATAATTAAATCGTGATATTCTTAGTTGCAGAAGTTTTCATAGTACGTAACAATGGTCTTATTTAATTATTTAAATAATAACAAATTTACAATAATACTTAGTTTATTTAGGGGTCAGAAAACAAGTTAATTCTGGTCAGCGCCGGTTTATGCAGGAATAAATAATAAGCTTTACCCTTTCTGTACAATTCAATTCCCATTTAATTTTATTATTAGACTTATATTAAATATTATTATTATTAAATGATTTCCATAAGATTTAGTTTACAATGTGAGATTTTATTAAGAATTTAAAATTTCTTTTATTTTATTTTTTTCCTTTTTTAAAATCGTCACATACTCCTCCGCTTAAATATCGACACCGGGTGAGTATTTTACTGTTTTTTTTTGGTGAGCAACGTACTGGGAGTATGCTCGGGGATTCCTGTGTTAAAATTTAATTTAGTACACGATTTGTTTTCTCTATATCTCTTTAAATGATCTTGTTCATTTAAATGTTCTCCTCCGTGAAATTCCCTGTATCTCACTTCTTACCATGCTAATTTATATTTTAATTCTTAATACTAATTTCCCTAATTATCCGTAACTCACAATATCGTGGCCCGACTGATTACATTTTGCATACTCTAACTCTAGTAGTTAGTTTTCTGCACTTTCTTTAACTCTTGTAAAGAACTTTCTTTAACCCTTGTAAAGAATTTTTCAGTGCGGCGCCGTTGTGACTTGTTACGTTACCTATATATAATTCTTAATTCTACTACAGAAATCTAAAGCCAATCCCATACTTGACCTTAGATTCATTCTTATCCTAATTTCTTATGCTACTGAGAGAATCGGAATTTCACGAAGATAATAATTTTTGTTTTTAAATGATCAGCTGTAATACATAAACAAAAGGAGACAAACACTTTACTTTCAACGATCAGCTGTTACTGTGGAATGTGGGTCAAACTAGTTTTCTTCAAACAATGGCATTGTTTATGCGTACAAAGGGGGGAGTTAACTCGAGGGAGAGAATATCTCTATTGTTCCATTTAACAATAGCTAACGGACACCTTATTAACTTGCACTGGCTTACTTCAAAAAGGGGTGGAGTGAGCGATGCGTACGCAATGTTACGGCCCGTTACTAAGCTGAGTTTTGTTACACTTTTATAATTATAATTATACTAACGTGTTATAATAATTTACGATATTATTAAAATTTTTATTTTAAATGACTTATTATTTATTATTATTACTTTGGTCTGATTTAAGAGACGGTTTCTTTTTTGTTTCGAACTCGTTTATTTACTTCGGGAAGCATCATTCCATAAAATTAATCAGTACACTTGTTTTATTTAGTCAGTAGTTCATATAACTCATCGTGTCAATAGAAACACGAATTACACATTTATGCAGGCTTGTACAGGAAAACTACAGGTCTTAAATTGTCGCAAAATTGACGTGTTAGAGACTGAATACTTTGACACGTACATACATGAATTGGTATAATACAATCTAATCTTTTCACGTATAATCACATACGAGTATGTGCGTAATCTCACACAAAATATACACTTCTATTTATACACTTATAAATATCGTCAATATTATTCATATATGCTACTTAGAAAAAGGCTAAGTACAATTTCCTCCAAGTACAATGTAAGTACAATATACTACTTTTGCATACAATTTCCTAACTGAGTGCATAGATATACAGAATAGAGTATTTTATAATTGACACTAAGTACACTAACCATTTACACAAAATGAAACAAAAAAAACAGTGGCGCATTTTAATAATAAAATTATTTACTTGTTTTTTTTTTATTCGATTTAATTTTCAACATGTGTCTGAAATCTTTTGTTACTGGGCAAGGGGTCACACACTTTGTAATACAATAGGGGGAGGTGATGTATTGTCTACTTGAGGTGGCAGAGCGTAACAAAGGGGTAGTTTGGTACAAGCGGGAACAGGTCATTTTCTTGTCTGAGATTGTCGTTAAACAGACAAGTTGGGGAATGCATTTTTAAACAGGTTTTACCCTAGGCTTACAATGTTTAAATAATTATTATATTATTTTAAATATCCTTACCTTATATATCATGGTTATTATATTATATTATTACACCACATAATGATTATAAAAACACACTATCCTAATTCTGAATTTACTTACTTCAATTCTTCCTTTTGCGTATTTGAAATTAACATTCATAGAGTGAATAATTCTACCACATATTAAATGACAAACACAGGGCATTTTATCTTGCTAATTATCATTTATTCATTAATTAAGCAGAGTGGCGCATTTGTAACGTTTCGCATAACGTTACAATTCGGGAACCTGGTTAATTGGCTCAGGTCAATTAAACAGGCTGCCATTATCTTTACAAAATCATAAATAACTGGAAAGTAAACAAAAGTTAAATAGGATCCCGTGAATTGAGGAATATTGACAGGGGTTTGTAGATTTATTCACTCACCTTTTTGGACCATGACATCTCTTTATTACATTTGGTGATTAAGTTCTCTATTGAAAGTTCTCAAACAATATAGTTTACTACATGATTAAATATATAAATTACTACTTTACAAAGGGGCCTCAAAATATGATGTACATCCTTTTTAATTAATTCCACGGATCCGGGATCAAATATATTAAATGAATAATGGTCACCTTGCCATGTACAATATTGAAACTCTAACCATTTGAAGAATGGTTTTTTATTAATCTTCTAAAACAACAAATATTAGATTACATGTTACCTATAATGTCAGTTTACTAAAGTCTTTAATGTTATTACATTTAAAGCATAATCTTTAAAGTCTTTAATATGAAAATTTAAATTGTCTTTTGGGGTTTATAATTTGGTAACTCTTAACCATGGAAGACAAGCCTCCATGTCACCTGTGTGTTTCCTGAAGTTGCTGCAGAATTAGTTCTTCGGTCCTCCTGATGTTTCTTGAAATTCAGTCGTTACATTATCATACTTTGGTGGTGAAGTTCTAGAAGTATGTGGAATCATTCCTGGTGTGGTACATTCATCTCAGGCGACTGTAGTTATTCTTAGTAATTCTTGTAGTTAGAACACATAGATAGAAAGTTTGTTTCATTGTTATACACTTCACATGATGATAGATTATTTTACTATCACCTTCTTGGTTGTAATACTGTATTATTTACATGGTCCGTTATTTTATAATATAGAGAGATGTCATCACCACACAACTTTACTTATTTAACAAGTCATTGTATCAAGATTTTCACATTTTTATAAACGCGTAGCGAAATAACGCTTTACGCTGCTTACGGCGTGAGCGCTCCATTCCAAGTGCCAGAAAATAGTTAAGGGGAGCGTAGTAATCTCAAGACAATTACTAGGCTACATAAAAGTAGTTCCGTTTTTCTAATTTTAATTAAAGGACTACGGTTGATTAAATAATTAAATCGTGATATTCCTAGTTGCAGAAGTTTTCAAAGTACGTAACAATGGTCTTATTTAATTATTTAAATAACAACAAATTTACAATAATACTTAGTGTATTTAGGGGTCAGAAAAAAAGTTAATTCTGGTCAGCGCCGGTTTATGCAGGAATAAATAATAAGCTTTACCCTTTCTGTACAATTCAATTCCCATTTAATTTTATTATTAGACTTATATTAAATACTATTATTATTAAATGATTTCCATAAGATTTAGTTTACAATGTGAGATTTTATTAAGAACTTAAAATTTCTTTTATTTCATTTTTTTCCTTTTTTAAAATCGTCACATAACATTTATAGAAGAAAAAAAGAAAAAGTATTTGTTGGAAAGTAATCCAACAGCACCAACTTTTAAAAGTCAGGTTAAGATACATAAAGAAGGAAAACCAATTAGACCGATTGTTTCTTTTATTAATGCACCTATTTATAAATTATCAAAGGAAGTTAGCAGAGTACTGAAAGAGAAATATGAATTTGGGACAAAATACAACATAGAGAATAATATAAAATTGATAGAAAAATTAGAAAATATTAGCATTAATGTAAATACAAAATTGATATCACTGGATGTTAAGGACATGTTTACTAATATCACAGTAAATAAAGTTATTAAGTTAATAAACGATAATAATATGGGAGAATACAGGTATAAAAAGCAGTTGATGAAAGTAATTAAAGAATGTGTAAATCAGAACTATTTTAGGTTTAATAACAAGTTTTATATACAGAAAAAAGGTTTACCTATGGGGTCTTCATTATCCCCTATTCTTGATGAAATATACATGAATGATTTTGAAAAGCAATTAATAACTTCCACTAAGTATAAAGACAATATAAAATTATGGTCTAGATACGTTGATGATGTATTAGTAGTTTGGGAAGGAAGCATAGAAGAAGTGCATGAGTTTATAAAGGAGGTAAATAATAAGGATAAAAACTTACAATTTAAGGAAGAGATAGGAGGTAAGCAAATAAATTACTTAGATTTAAACATAGAAATTAAAGATAATGAGAAACTACAGTTTGGGATATTTAGGAAAGAGTCGTATTCTGATATAATTATACCAAGAGAGTCGTACCACCCATACAGATATAAAATGGCGGCAATCAATTCCTTTTGTTACAGAGCTCAGAAGTGTTTAAAAGAGACCGAATCAAAAGATAGGGAGTTAAAAACGATAAAGGGAATTGTAAGGAATAATAATTGTAGCACCAACATAGTGGATAAAGTTATGAAAAGGGTCAACATACAAAAAGCTAAAATAGAACCAGAACAAAAGAATTATGCAGGGTCATTGACATACATAGGTTCACATACTAGAAAAATTATAAAATGTTTTAATAAATATGGAGTAGATATAGCTATTAAAAAATGTGAAACGGTATTTGATAAGATAAAGAATAAGAATATAGAAAAAATTCCAGTATTACAGAAAAGCGGAATTTATAAATTAAAATGTAAAGACTGCAACAAAGTGTACCTAGGGGAGACAGGACGAAAATTCGCATGCAGGTTGTCTGACCACAAACGTGGAGAAGGTAATAGAACAACCAATTCGTTATATGCAAGACATTTCATAGAAGACAACCACAAGTTTGTTAATCCTTTGGAAGAATACGAAATTGTAAAAGTAGTAAATAACACAGTTGAAAGGAAGCTTAGAGAGGAGTTAGAAATATTGAAAGAAAGAGAAAAAGGGTTAGACAATTTAATTAATATTAAAATTAAATTTGATAATGAAGAAATATTTTATAACATGATTAAGAAGTAAATGAGAGAGGGCAGATAGATAAGATTAAGAATTATATTTCATAGTACTAATTGGTTGTTTTAAAATAAGGGTGTGTGACTGACCCACGTGTGTGGAGAGGAAGAGGGTAGTTTAAAAGGATGCACACACACACACACACACACACACACACACACACACACACACACTGAAACACAAGGAATTTACTAGAAAAATATGTAACTGTACAGATGGTGAGACAGAGTTTAGGGGGTGGGGAAGGGTCATTAATTTTTAGTTTGTTGTGGGTGAGCAGGGTGGGGGAGAGGGGTGAAGGGTTGGGTATTACATATTTTCTGTCTATTCCTGATCTGACGATGAGCTGTGAAGCTTGAAAGCGCTAATCGGAATAATTTTTATATAGTGGTGTGCAATATTGATCATTCTGATGATTAATTAATGTGTGTTAGGTATTATTTTTAATATTTTTCTTTGTTTAGTGCTGCTGTGTGCTTTTTGGAGTTAGTAATTCTGTGTTCTCTCAAACCACGTATAGTTTGTAAAAATTACGATACAGTTTTACCTCGCCTTTCGCTGCATATTTAGTATTTGCTTACCGCAAAGTTAGTGAAGTTTTTAGCGACCATTCTAGAATATTTGAAAAAATGGATTTGGTATAAATAGACGTACCTATACAGGTGAGCTCATTGCACTTCTATCAATGAAAGATCTCTTTTTCGAATGGAAAAACGGTAACTTTCTATTTGTTTCATATGATAGCACTATGTATGATATAATGTGTTGTGAGGTCTGCCCACTGTTTGAATACTGCTTTCTGTTTCTTTGAAGCCCCATACCCAACCCAACTAACTATTTCAACCACCAGCCGCCACTACTCAATCGTTTCCTATTCTCAGTGACAGTTCAACGTTGAGATACGCGACTCTAGAAGATATAAAACAAAAATTCCTAAGCGAGCTCAAAATGTCAGATATGCTTTAAAAAACGTTGACGTAATCGTTTAATACGGCCACTTTAAAGGGGACCATATATAAACATAGGTGAATAAAGAGATAAATTTTCAAATAAACGAAAATTACATGAACTTTTATGAAGTACACATGTAATTAAAGTTTTTCCTATAGTATTTTACTGTCAACATATGTTTCTTCCTTACTCGAGATATGCTTGTAGCGTTAAGTATACTGTATATTAAGTACATGCTTTCTCGTCATCTGCCATACTGGTTTTCTGTTTAGTGAAGGATCTGTGGCTTCTGCCATGTCAGAACAGACTGCACCGTTTGTTATGCAAAATTTAATTCAAGTTCTTAAATCTTGCATAGTAGCGTATAAATAGGAAACAAAACTCGCTGGATACACCAAAACACAACTTGCTCAAATACCTCTCAAATTGAACTATTTGTAAGTATGGCGAACGATTAAATGAACAGGTTGAAAGATTGTTATATAAAGATCAACCAACATCACAATAAACCAGTTTGTTAAGCGGACACTTGTGGTGCGGAAAATTTAAATATTTTACGAACTTTTTCATCAAATGTTTTTACACATGGAACGTTTTATTGTATGGGCCAGTAACACAGACATAGGAAAGCAAATTATCTGGGAAGTTTTGATAAGCAGTAGCCAGGAGGTGGTAGAGATGAAAGAGTAGGGGGAAAACAGAAGATTATTAAAATAGGAACACAAAAGGGAAACCAAATTTTTTGGAATGTGTTAGAAAGGAATTTCCCTACTGAAATTTTAATAGAAGGTAATACAGGGGGGATACGTGAGCTACACGTTTTGTGATCCTAGGCCTTGTATCTGACTTGATGATGATGATTTCTCACACTTAGGCCTATAAGTGACACATAAAATACAAAATCTAATTATAATTGTAAACACTATATTTCGTGTTTTGCGTTTTATAATTTTGTTAATACAATTTTTGTTCAGATATTGTTTAGTATAAAGCGTGTCACTATATGGTCCAGAAAAACAGATCACCGGATATATAGTGAGGCAAATTAGCAGAAAAGTTTTGATAAGCGTTAGCCTGAACTATCTGATAGGAAATAAGACAGAAATAGTAATAATAATAATAATAATAATAATGACATTATTATTATTATTAATATTACAATAACAGCAAAAATCAAGTCAACGAAAGCTAACAATAGCAGCCAACCAACACACAGATACGTCTCCAGACAGAAACCCAGCAGGACGAATAATGAGCGTACAGTTTAATTCTATGCTTGGATATCAGAATTCAGTAGGTGGAATTTTACAATCACTGAAATATTTAAATATGTCCACTTTGCCTTTCGGCAGTAGGGGAAGGTGGGGCTTGTTGTTACAATTCTTAAATATACTTTTTTTCTGACTTGCACTTTATAGCTAGTAATCTGGCAACCAGCTGTTTGCTTGAAGCAATAATTTATAAGCATTTACAATTTTTTATAACCATAACACTGAGCGTGGGGTAAGTTGTTACGTAATATATGAGTAAAGAAACACAAGTGTTTTAAAACAAATGGTTATAATTCTAAACACAATTATTAATTTCCCAAGTTCGTTATGAGGTATTACATAATTATAAGATATTATTGATTAATATAAACTTAAAATGACAAAAAATTTAAAAGAATTTAATAAAAATTTCTAAAAAGCTGTTGCAAAAAAATTATCATAATATTTTTACTGAATGACAAAAATTCGAAATAATGATTCAGTATGTTAAAAAATTGAAAAGCGGGGGGTTGATATTTTGAAATCAAAAGCATTAATCGTCAGAAACATCTGATGCACAATTAAAACAAATAAAATACAAACTATTACTCGCACAAGATGCATGAGCCCATCGGTTGCAACTAAGACACTGTATCCACTCTTCGCCATCTTTCGATTGTCCCCATGGCTTTAGACATTTCAGACATAAACAGTCCTCATCTTCATCGTCGCTAGAATCTAACACTTGCATTCTTTTCCTTTTACTTCTATTGTGCCTTTTAGGTCTATCCTGCGACTTCTTCTTTTTATGATCAGTGCTGAATCATTTTCTTTTAGTTTCACCAGTTTTTTTAGTTACTGAAGATTTTCTTTTTCCCTGTTCTTCCTCCAGTATATGTTTCATTGGAGTACTTGTTAAAACGCAGGATGTTATCTTTCTTCGATTCGTTTTACATTTTCGCTTTTGAGCCTTCGAATAAGGACGAATCACTTCAGGATTTTTGTGTGCCACACTTAATAGTTTTCTTGCTGCTTCTACTTCAGGTTGTGTAAGAGTCGTGGAACACGATGGACGTCAATACTGACAACAACTTCACTATAAACATTATTGCCTGGCTCAATTTCAGCTGATAAATTTATGCAATTGTCAGAATTATCCTTCGAATTTTCCGGGGTATTGTATGGTGTATTTGTTACTTCTGATTGCATGAAATCTTCTTCAGTAAATATATCTTTATTAAATGGCCATATACCAGTTGACTGAAAACCGATAGTAATATTTCTAGGCGTTGAAGCACTTTGGAGAGCTGTTTTCAACAATGTGGGAATATTGTAAATTACCATAGTCTTTCCCAGGTTACTCTTCATCCACGCATCACAGGATGAATTGTAATATGTTTTTAGTGGTCCAAACACAGACTTATCGAGTGGCTGGAGTCTGTGGGACGTATGAGGAGGGATTGGTAACAGGACTACACCATTTTATCGACAATAATTGATCACATTTATAGACATATGTGAAGTATGGTTATCTGAGATGACTAGGACTGGCTGCTGCTTTGTGCACCTAGTGTGAGACACAAAGTGTTTCATGAAAATTAAGAATTCTTCACTGGTGACCCACCCACTAGAATTGGCTGCTCCAATGCAACCAGGAGGCCTGTCTGTTATGAAATGTTCTTTGAAATACTTTCTGGGGAATATTAAGAGAGGTGGAATGCTGTTACCAGCGGCATTTACGGCATGGATTACTGTGATCAGATTCCCACGTTCAGCCGAAGTAGCGGATCCTACTTGTTTTACTCCCTTCTCTGCAATTATTTTGCATGGACGCTGTACTGTGGTCACACCTGTTTCGTCTAGGTTCCACACTTGATGACAGCGGAACCCATACTTATCATAAAGCCCACCAAGGTTATTAAAAAATTCAGTCGCATTATGCTTATTGAAGCTTGTCATGCGGCTAAGGCTAGTGGGTTCTGGTTTTCTAAGGCTGAGATAACTATTTCGCTTAAGAAATCCTAAAACCCAGTCCTTAGTAGACTTTTCATTTTCATACCAGTTAGATGGCATTAAAATTTGATTTTCTTTTGCATATTCAAATGCTAATGATTTTATATCTGTTGTTGAAAGTCCAAAAAATATCTTAGATGAATGCTTAATATATTCCGCCAATTCGTTTTCCTGATCATCGGAAAAAATTTGTCTAGGCTTAGCGTAGCCTGTTTTGATTTCTAAATGAGACTTCCCACTTTTCAATTTTTTTACATACCTGAATAATGTCATAAAATTTATGTTGTAAGCATCAGCAGCCATTCTTATTGAATATCGTTGTTCTGACACACTTTCAGCAGCTTGCTTCAGTACATCTGGCGGTGTCTTCCCTCTGTCGGTTTTCCGCTTGTAATTTCTTACCATTTTCTCTACAAACCAAACACAATCTATTAATAAACAGCCAAACTATGTATAATTAAGGTTTATGATCACACATGTGAATGTTAATATTCTAATTCCGTACATTATTATAAACAACAACTTTTTTGTACTTTGTAAATTAGACATCATAAAAATGGTTACTCAAAGTATACAAACAATTACATATAAGTAAATCCAGAACAGAAAAAAATAAATACGTTATTTAATGAACGTAATTATTTTGGAATCTTCAGCTGGTGACAAGTGTGCAACTTCTGAAATGAACTCCAGATCTTAAAGTGCCCTGAAAAGTGCCTACTTTTAACGTCCTCGATATGCATATTATCAAGTGCATAATATTCTATTAAATACGCATGCGTATTTCAATAAAAATATAATAAATTATAATATATAACATTTTAAATGTAATCTTTAGGTTGAAATAATATTCACCTCCGTATAAAAACATGGGTGGGGCATGTTGTTACAGTGTAACAATGTGCCCCCAACATATTATAACAACTTGCCCCACCCGACGCCATTTTACTAAAAGCATATTTTGTCAGAAATTATTCAATAAATTGTAATTCTGTTAGAATGTATTTACTACACTAATATTCCTTAACGTGTAGAATAATGAACACTTACTTACCTTGTGAAACGGCTTTGAAATATAGATGAATTGAAGATGACGAAAGGTAACTCGGAGTACGAAGAAACACAAAAAATGTCTTCTCAGCTCGACCACACAACTCACAATGACGCCAGTTGAAAACAAGGTGAGGAACCACGTGACCGACCGTAGGGAAGGGACAATAGCTCGTTTCCACTTCCCGGAAAATTTTAAATGCCTTTGTAACAACTTGCCCCTGTAACAACCCACCCTCCCCTACTATACTTGTATACTTCATACGTGTATAACCTAGTTTGTATTTAGCCGAAGACGCCTGCAGATTGTTTGCGTAGCCGAGACAATTTTAGTCCTGAAGAAGTTAGTCTATTGGATTCTAATAACGTCTGATTTTCAATCAATAAGATAACTGTAACAAAGTGTTTAAATTATTTTATTCTACTTACTATTAATATTTTTGTTTCCAAATGAAAAAAGTTTGAAGTGTTAATATAATGTGCCATGAAAATTTCCATTTCAATTAAGTAAATACATATTATGTATGCGCTGTCTATTCGTGTGTTTGTGACTGTTCTGATACACGATTTCTCAATAGAAATTAGTTTAGTCTGTAACCAATTTAGACATTGTCGTGGATGAATTTCATACGGCTCCTTCTCTCCAGTGTTTACTTTAACCTATCTTCTTCAAGGAATTGTTTGCCACAGTTTAGTTTAAGATTACGTGGAAAAATAAACATGTATTATTCAGCCACTGTAAAAATTCTAATTACTGTCAACTTGTATATTAAATTATATAAAATACACGGAAACCGATATTTATTTTCTTAATTTGTCTCCCACTCGTGGCAACAGAATACAGTGAGTTGTGCTTAAATTTAGCATTAGACGAATAAAAATATTGTAGAAAGTTAATGTGGCCCGTCTTATTGGAGCCTCGGCATATGGGATGTCGTCATAGAAACCGGTAGTAGGTTAAAGTTTCATGGTATCAGGGGATAAGAAATGTGATGCGTCCCCAGTCTCATTATTTATATGTCTCACACTGCTCTTGCATTCCTACGTATTTTTGTCGACATCAGTTAAAAATTAAGCGAAACTCACGTTTTCAATTTACTTGAAAGCGTGCATGTGATATTGATATGTAGCGTGTTAGAACGTATGGTTCACTTTTATGTCTTTGACGCTCACAAACTGTTTGTTATATGTGTGTGTACATATTGGTCATTTCTTGGTTTTTGTGAGTCTGAAACGAGTTTTATTCTCTTTACAGCCATGCGTTATACAGTTATTCAAATCTTTACCTCCTGGACACGAAACGAAAATGTTTTTTCCTAAAAATACTTCTATCAAACAATGTCTTCACTAATAGATCAATAGAAAAATAACTAAACTTGGCTCCAAACCACACATGTATCTCCTACTCGTTTAACAAGAATAAATTAATATCTTGAATTTTCTTGCCCATGATGTGTCCGACTGTTATCACTAACTATTGCATTACATAACACAATTATTTTAAATTAAAATTTTTACAAATTTTACCTCGTTGTCTGAACCAGTTTTTGTTAGGAGCCTCATTAGATGTTGCCGCTAGGAGCGCGGTCCGTCCTGTTTTTGTCCGCAGTTCGACAGATGATTGGTGTGTGTGTGTGTGTGTGTGTGTGTGTGTGTGCGCGTGCGCGCTATGTTAAAATACTATGTGTATTTTCTTGTGTTTGTAGATTTCTCGCTGTTGGGTAGTGTCAAGATTTTTATAAATGAATTGAAAATTATTATAATTTTTTATTTCTCTACGATTTTTTAAGTAAAGGAGAAACATGTTAAACATTTCAGTAGTCCTGACTGACGACAGGTAATTATGACCTTATTCACTGCTAGTACGTCAAAAAGTTATGAGCACGAAGTCTGCTACCTTGTGGAGCCAAAACAGCTGAACCTCCTTCTGGGACAAGAAAGAGACTCAACCGTGAAAATCAACACAGTAATGGGACTCCAAGACTTCGCACTCCCGTGCGCACGCACGGACGCGCTCTCTCTCTCTTTCTCTCTTTCTCTCTCTCTATCGCGCGCACACACACACACACACACACACACACACACACACACACACACAGAATAGCGTCGGATATAAACTATTTTTTAAAATCTGAGAACAAGGTTTCCAAACGTTATGGAAGAAAGAGTACTTTTACTGAACATTCACCATATTTTTGGTGAAAATGAAAAACTTTCTTTAACAGTAACGGCATTATTTTGACAACCACATGTTGCCGACATTATGCTTAACGCCAACGTTTTTCCTGTTTAGTGAGTTTTCTGCAACTGCAAATGTCAAATTATTTCATATTTTTAACAGCACGTGTATATACGACGGTAAGATAAAACACAAGCCTTTCTATTTCAGAAACAAATCGTTTGTAAGCGACTACAAACACATTAGTGTAGGCTAAATTGCAACCATTGATTGCCAGATGCTGTGCTCCCAAGCCAATCAGATAGCACATGATGCTGACTGGTTAATTCCGCTTTCCAACTTAGATCGTTCTGGTATAAAAGTTTTTATAGGTCTTTCGTCTCAGGTAAAATACGTAGTCTCTACCTCATCACTTAGGTGAATTGGCGGACACCGTACCAATCTAGATATTGATGATGGTGGGGCTAAAACGTTTGTCAATAGGAATAACTGTAGACCACGGTCAAACAGCCAGTTGTAATAACAATGTTGAAGCCTGCCGTACAAGCTTAAGAACTTGCATATATATATTGCAATAAATGAATACTTTTCTGACTATGCAACTATATAGTGTTATATAGTGTTAAACACCGGTTTGGTCGTAGGATTTTTGTATGTTCGTTGCGTTAAGTATATGTGGTTGCACAATAAACCTATTTTTAATAAGAGGATTGAGACGTTGATGGCATGAAATAATTAATTAAAACAAATTAAAAGAAATATTCAAAGGTTTATTAAATATTGCAAAAAAATTACTTGATTATTAAAACTTTGAAATTAGAAAATTAAAAATATTTTTTTTTAGAAGTTTACACTCTGTAGAACATAACATATCTTTGCTATTCAGCACATATTAATACCATATAACCTAAAATGTCTAAACATATATGATGAAAAAATTACACAATTACTTTATATTGGAAGGGTGTCTAACATTGACTCATTTTTGAAATAGCAACTCATTTATAAAATGATATTATCTTTACTAAAATACAATTTAATTCTTGCTATTAATATTAAAAAAATATTTATTTTAAGAATATTTAGGATTTCTAATGACACACCCAATTTGTACTTACTTTGTGGATGATGAGCCGGTGTTCCTCCATCAATCGTGGTCTATTGTAGATGATGATGAAGATGTTCAAATCGATCGGCAGACGAGCAGAGTGACGTCGTGTGTCTGTCTTGAGTCTGACTTCGCCCAAAAATTGCCGGAGGTATTTATAGTAGGCGGCAAACTGACATGTCAGATATTGTTTTTGACATGTTAAATTTTGTCAATTAGAGTGTAGCGTTCCTTTTTTACTGATCAATTTTTAGTCCGTTTTCGCGATCACGTAAACTTTATCTTTACACGAGTGGTTGCATTGTCTTCGTAATTTTTCGCTCGTCATTTACATATAACGCACTTGTTAATTACTAGCTAATTATGGTAGAAATTAGCACTTCATTATTGCACTTTTCTGCAATAATTTTGCATCACCATAAGCGTTTAAATGTCCTTAATCTAATTGTGTTTTTAGAATTGTGATATGTCTTTGGTAACAGGTACAAAACATATTTATTAATTTATTTTAATCCTGCCAGTATCTGATTTCACAATAAAAACCAAGAAGCATACGTTTCTCCCTCGTAGTATACTGGAGGTCCGCGCTGGCACACCCACACAGACACACAAACGCTGTATTCACACTATCGGGGCAGATGTACACTTTCACCACGCTATCGCCTGCACACGGACAAAATATTTAAAACTATTCGTCATATCTTTTTACACTAATTATTTACAAAAATACTGCCCTGTGTAAATATGCAAATACATGTATTGTTGGAAATATATTTTTCGCGGTAGCCTGTCGAATGTGTACACCTGCCCGTCACTGTAAGTCATTATTTGTGTGTGTCTGTGTTTGTGTGTAAACCAGCACGAGCATGCATTTTACTACGTATGATTTGTTAATTTTTATTATCAAATTAGGTATTTACATGGTTACACCATTAATACCATTAAATTACGTGTCATTACGTACGTAATTACGTCATTAAATCATACACGTCATTACGTGTGGTGATTCAAAATTATTGCAAAAAAGTGCAATAATAAAGACGTTACATTAATTAATGTTAATTACTACCATAATTAGCAATTTAAGGAAAACGAATCCGCAGACATTCATAATAACCGTGCCAAGAATCACTTCATCGACAACGTCTCCAACGAGGATTTGGTGGCTAAACTAGATGAGACTCAGGCGTAATATTGTCCTGACCATCTGATAGAGTTCATCTTTTTCCAGAAATTTTCATGCATATTTTGTTTATATTTAATAAATTACAGCAACCCACGTACGTAATTGCCCTGCATGCCTTCCAGTATCTTGATGCCTGAATCACTTCGTTCGTTATGTGCAGAGGCCAAGTTGTCCGCCCGGTCGCTAAATAAGGACGAGTACCACAGATGAAGCCAGTTCGTTCACTCTTGCTACACGTGCGTACTGGGTTTCTAAACTTCTACACCAAACAAAGTACTGAAAGAGGAACTGCCATATCGTCGAACTCTCTATATAACTTACAAGATGAGTGTAAAATGACAAACCCAGGATCAAATGGAAAGAAGGAATCTTGGTGTAGTGACGAACAGTATTTCTCGGCTGTCAAGTTTAAATTCATAAAATTACAAAAAAAAATAAAATTAATTTTGAACATATGCTACAACGAGATAAAAGACAATTACGTGACTCTGTAGATAATTCGAGACTGCCTTTCCACACGTTTCTCGTCTAGCAGTCGGACTTTGACCTAATCTCCAGATTTTGTAGTGCCTGTAACTACGAAAATTGTTCTCGGCGCGCCGTTGGGAAAATGTAAGATAATTCTTGAATCCCAGCGAGGTATAAATACGAGCATCTGGTGGGGGAGCTTAGTTCAGTTATACACCTTCCAAAATGATTGTTGAGTAGTGATTATTGTGTTAATTAGTAAAAAACAGTAATAAAGTGACATTTTTTCTTGGACAACTTTAACTTAAATTATTTTATAAGTGTGCCTTGTTGATTAATAACTGCAGTTTGTGTCTAATTAAAGTTTTTTATTAGTGACTTAAGTTTTGTCAGTTATTCGGTTTCCACTGAATAATACGATCGGTGTGACCGTCCTAACAACATTATTGTGTAAAAGTCGTAGATATATGTAAAAGCAAAAACTTCAGCTTATAAAACAAAACTATTTACATTATATCTGGATAATTGGGCATCTAGGACGTTGTAATTCGGCATCATTGGTGAAGTCAAATGTCATTGAATTACGGTAAAATACAGGGTCCGTCACGGGAACCGCATGTTTTTGTATTGGGTAGTACGGCCGAGCGGTTGGCACAGTGAATGTGGGTTGGCCTTGATTTGTTCGTTAGAGTGGGAAGTTTAGTTGCCGCCATGTCGTGGTTGTGGAGCATCGTACGTTCGCTCTCCGGCGGTTTTTCGTAAACAATGAGTCAGTGACGCAGACACAACGTGACTTTCGCACCCATTTTAATATTCCGGTCCGCCGACCTGTTCCAGACAGCAACACCATTTTGAGATGGTTTGAAAACTTCAACACAACTGGCTCCGTAATGAAGAAAAAACCACCTGGCCCTGTCAACACAGCCCGTACGCCCGAAAACATCGAGCGAGTTAGGACGTCTGCGATACAGAGCCCTAAACGGTCGGTTCGCATGCGTGCTGCGAGTTTAGGGGTTAGCGAGTCAACAGTGCGAAGGATTCTGCACAAAGATCTTCATTATCACCCATACAAAATTCAGGTATGTCAGCAACTTAGTGTAGGTGATTATGAACAGCGTCGTGTCTTTTGTGAAACCATGCTTGAAAACATGGTCAATAATGAAAACATGATTTTTCTCATGAGTGATGAAGCCCATTTTCATTTAAATGGGTTCGTTAACAAACAAAACTGTAGATATTGGTGTAATGAATCCCCTCTTCACAGCCCAAAAGTAACAGTATGGTGTGCAGTTGGGGAGAAGGGCATTATTGGCCCGTACTTTTTTGAGGAAAACAACATTACTGTGACTGTTAATTCAGAGCGCTACATTACGATGATCCAAACCATCTTCTTCCCAGAACTTCGAAGTCGCAGATGGGCAATGAGGAGAGTATGGTTGCAACAGGATGGTGCAACTGCACACACAGCTCGTAATTCAATGGCTGTCTTACGGGATCAGTTTCCAGGCCACCTTATCTCCAGATATGGCAATCTTCGCTGGCCTCCTCGCTCCCCCGATCTAAGCTTATGTGACTTCTATTTGTGGGGATCTCTCAAGTCCCGAGTATATGTTAACAAGCCACGCTGCCTTGAAGATCTGAAGACGACAATCCAGGAGGAAATCGTTCGTATTCCACGTCAGATGTTAATTAACGCTACTCGGAGTTTTCGGGACCGGCTACAATCATGCATAAACATAAATGGCCAACATCTGAGCGACGTGATCTTCAAAACATAAATGAACAATGAAATTCCCAACATACACTATGTATTGTCATAAATAAAAATATTTTTTAAGCCAAACTGACTAAGTACATCTTATTTGAAAACCATGCGATTCCCGTGACGGACCCTGTATAAGCTAACATAACAGAGTATCAGTCTTGCCATTCTATGGGAATGGTTCTGAAAAGAGAGTGGATTAAAGACGGAACATTACGCAGAATAAATTCGAGGTTCTCTGAATAAAACATATACACTAGTAAAGAAACTGTGGTACTATAAATTAATAATATTCGCTACAGAATTATTTACTGGTGGGTAGAATATTCATCTATACGTTTTATATTGCTTTCTTATATTCGTGCTAGTAGTGAACCCTTTTCACTCTTGTGGTTTCAATGATTTATTACAGGCCACATTTTTGATACAGCAGAAGATGATGCATGTGTGAGGTCGTTTTATCTGGCAGAGTTACGAAATACAGTTGTCATCTCTGTGAACTCGCCTAATTTACACAACAAAGAGGAAAAGAGCGACTGAAGGATGTTAACGCATCGGGTTTAATGTTCAAACCTTCATTGTACATTTGTATTTCGCAGAAGTTTTTGTTTATAGAGAACGCTGCAAAGTAGGCCGACGAAGATTCTTTTCTTTTCTATCTGCCGTTGAGATATGCTGTGCGTGTGTTAAGGCTCTGTCTGACAATTACCGTATTAAAATAATATGTGTTACTTGTAGCAGTTCGAGGAAACTGATCATTTACGCCTGTGTTGTAGTTTATCAAGTGTTCCGACAGTAGCCTAAATACTTATTGAAACGCTATATAGGTTTATTTTCAGCTGTTCAGTACGTAGTGTCCGTTGGTTTATCTGCACTTACCAGTATTCGCTATTCTTGATGTACCTGAGAAAGACCTCTTCTTGCTTTTCAAGTCATTCCCTTGCTTGCTTCATACGGAGAGGCATCGTATAGATCCAGTTCGGTGCCTGTATTGACGTTCACTTTGTTTATCTCGCTGGTTCTCTCATTCGCTTAACAAAACAATAATATGGGAGTAATAATTGATTTAGGTGAGCCGGCTCAGCGGGTTGGGATCTTGCTATCGAGCAGGTTCTGGCAACCGGGTCATATGACCTCGTGATATGGCTGGATCTTATTCTTTCGTTCTTAAACAGGTGTGCCATTAGCTACCGGAGAATATCGACCTACCAGGCCTTGTTCTGTCGTATGTCCACAGGTCTGCCATCAGCTACCGGAGAGCCGCGACCTATCGTATCTTGTTCGTTCATACGTCCACAGGTCTGTAGTAGCGACCTGTCAGATCTTGTTCATTCGTTCGTTCATAGCAACGAATTATTCTGAGTTGACTAACTAAGAAGAGCGACCGGTTCACGACCTCGAAGTGAAACAGGAACTTTCTATACCTATTCAAGTTCGTGGCCGCCTAAAGTTATTTAATGCAAAAGAAATAATCGATGAAATCAATAAACTAAACCAGAAAAAGGGATCAGGAATCGACCTTATTACTGCCATGATATTAAATGAATTGCCAAAATACGAACTCAAGAAGCTTATGCTTATATTCAACGCCATTTTACGTCTTGAATATTAGCCTAAATTACTAAAAATTATTCAAATTATATTAATACCGAAACCTAGAAAAAATCTCACTGATGTCCCATCTTACAGTCCAACTGGCTTTAGCAATAATTGCAAAGATATATGGAAAATATATGTAGGCCTACAGAAGAATTACTGATGATCTAACAGATCAAAACTGGATCCCTGATCATCAGTTCGGATTCCAACATGCCCACTCAACAATAAGCCTACAATAGTGCCACCACATAACCAATATAACTGGTAAAGCATTCGAAATCAAACAGTACTGCATAGCCGCAACCTGGATATTAGCCATGTGTTTGATGAAATATGGCACTCAGGACTACTATACAAAATGAGAAGAATCCTTCCCTCAACTTACTTTAATCTCTTGAAATTTTACCTGCACAAACGTGAATTCGAAATCAAGGTCAAAGGAAAAATCCAGTCGTTACAACGTGCAATCAAATGTACCTCAAGGCAGTATTCTTACTTCTCTATTGTACGTCCTGTACTCTTCCCATAATTAATGAAGATCCTAATGTCCCCTCATAAAATCTTCAAGAAACACCTCACTCTCATTGGAGGATGGTTACGAAAATGAAAAAATTAAAGCCAACGAATCCAAGTCGTTTCACAATACATTCACCTTACGTAGTGGCAACTTGCCCACAGTGAATCTCACCAAATAGTAGTCAAATACCTAGGACGTTAATTTAGATTCTAAACTGACCTGAAACACACAACATAAAATAGAAAAGAAAACTGATTTAAGATTTAAGTAAATTAAGTGGCTGATAGGTAAAAACTTTAATGTATCCTTTGACAACAAACTTCTTCACTGTAAAAGTCCTTAAATCCATATGGACTTAAGAAATTGAGATTTGGGGCTGCACCACACAATTTAACATAGCAATCATATAGCGATGCCAATCAAAGATCTTACGAACTGTCGCGGATGCCCCGTTGTATGTGTCCAACCACACTTTGCACAGAGGCTTCCATATTCCGTACGTAGGTGTACGGCAAATAGCGGTTCTAAGGATTCCGGGCGTTATTTTCATGTATCTGGGGAGTGCGCTTTGGACAGGTTCTCTTCGCTATCTATAAGACGTTACGGCGACTGTTTGTTACGCTCCTGCCATCTAGTAGACGTCGCTGTAACTTCGGACTAGGGTATCTTCCTTTACCGCTGCTAGAGTGAGCCTGCTGTATTCCGTTGTGGGTTGTAGAGCGCCTTTGGAAATCGGTCAGCTGTAGTTATCAGCTGTGGAGTTTGGTCTTGACTCGAGTTTTGGGTTGATGTCAGCGGTTCTATTCGGGAGCTGTTCACCACGTGTTGGTCTCAATTGTTGAGTGCTGAAAAGTTTCGTGGTTTTCTTTTTTTTATGCCGGCGTTGAGTGAAACCATTATGTCAGGCTAAGGGAAAAGCGTGCTAGGGGTCCTCGGGGGGCCGGCATCCGTGAATCTGGGAAGATCAAGATGTGAATTATGTGATAGATTGTGTGAGTATTGAACAGGTATTGTGATGTGAGGTATTGATGCACCATGAACAGGTATGGAAAAATAAAATTATTAAATTTTGCCCTGGGACTTTATGGGTCGGGTCGGGCTGATTTCTCTAACACTACAAAAAAAAGAGAGGGGACAATAGTTTCTTAATACTGGAGTTTTGTCACTTCTTGGTACTCTTGTAATCTCATGTACTATTGAAACATGCCGGTTTTTGCAGAACTTGAGTAACTTCGCATGTTTCTCTCTAATGATGAGTAGCTTCGCCGCTGTTTGCGGTGACCGTGTATTCTATGGACAAAACTTTTCTTACCTACAAAAAAAAAAAAACAAAACAAAAAAAAACTTAAGAAAATGTGTTGGGAATCGGCCGAGGCGTTCATTTGGCCTAGTGATGCAAAATTCCTTAATTGCTCTTTGAATGACTCAGGGTGATATTTGTCTTGTGTTGAATTGCCAGAGCATGTAATGGCCAGTATATCTTTTACTATAGTCTGTGTGGAACTTGTATTGTGGCTGCCTTTTTATTGGAACTTGTAGATCTGGTTGGGAAAAGAGTTGCAGTCTACCTCCAGTTGTAACAATGCCTTACCTTGTGATAAAACAGTAATTCAGAAGCATCCAACCTATTAAATAAAATGTCTGAACTGTTCTACAAGAGGAAATTTTCTCTCTTTATGTATTTATAATGTTTGTAGAGATATATGTAACTGATTATCTGATGTTTTTTATATAATTGTGCACTCTGAAATCTGTAAGCCTTGGGGCTACACCAGTTTATACAGGTTTATGGCAGGGGGGAGCACATGCACTTGTGAGTTCCACACAAGTATATATTATCTATCTCATTTTGCATGTTACTTTATTGATTAGATGAGTCTTCTTTCTAGTGTTTGAGTTAGATTTCAGAGGGCGCATGTTGTTGGGTAATGTAATTGTTTGGATTGTTGTGGCTGTAATGCTTGTTAAAGGTTTTATAAATTTTGTATAGTGTTCAGTATGGCCTGTAAGAGTTCTTTAAATGTTTTATAAATTTTGTATAGTGTTTAGTATGGCCTGTAAGAGTTCTTTAAATGTTTTATATATTTTGGATAGTTTTCAGTATGGCATGTCAGAGATTTTAAATGTTTTATATATTTTATAGAATTTCAGTAGGCTATGTAAGGGTTTTTAAAGATGATATATATTTTATATACTTTTCATGGAATTTGTCTTAAATATTAAATTTGAATGTTTTGAAAATTTTAGATTCTGGTTACCCTGTCATGGATTTTGAATATTCACATATTTTCTATAATTCTGATAGAATACCTTCTGTCTGGACACTATGAATCATTTTCAGAAAACATGTAATATTTTGTAGATGTTTTACAGATTTATATATTTCTCATGAAATAATTTTACATATTAAAATTTGAATATTTTTTGAAATTTTAAATTGGAGTGTCATGTAATATAGTGAATATTTCACCTACTTATAGATTTTAATGGAATAACCTCACAACCTGATTTTATGAGATTTCATTGTAACAAAACACTATATGATAGCCTCAATAAACTTGTTAATTTTTGAAGTTTTAAAACTGAGGTCACCTCATTCCTCCAATTACCCAAAGGTTATCCAGCATGCGGATATTCTTCCACTAGGAGGCCTCTCCTAGTTCAGTGAAATGGTGAGCCGGTCATCAAGGTAAGTTGTGGTTTTTTGAAATTTATTTTTCGGTTGTCAGTTTTGGAAAGTTTAAAAATTGTTGTGACGTCATGGGTGATGAGCGGCTCAACTTGCCCACAGTTAATCTCACCAAATAGTAGTCAAATACCTAGGACGTTCATTTAGATTCTAAACTGACCTGAAACACACAACATAAAATAGAAAAGAAAACTGATTTAAGATTTTAAGTAAATTAAGTGGCTGATAGGTAAAAAATTTAATATATCCTTTGACAACAAACTTCTTCACTATAAAAGTCCTTAAACCCATATGGACTTAAGAAATTGAGATTTGGGGCTGCGCCACACAATTTAACATAGCAATCATATAGCGATGCCAATCAAAGATCTTACGAACTGTCGCGGATGCCCCGTTGTATGTGTCCAACCACACTTTGCACAGAGGCTTCCATATTCCATACGTCCGTGAACTCATTCATGAACGTGGCACTAGACACCTCCGCGTACAACATGGGGAGGATCCGAGGCTATCGATGGGCAGGTGGGAGGTAGTAGAGAGCTGTTGAAGTAGGTCAAGGAAACGTACTGTTGAGCCGTATCACCGTGACTCATTACGACAAGATTCGATCAACAGAAACGTTGCATCATATTATTGCCCAACAGTATGACACACACAAACACACACACACACACACCACCCCACGCTAACAGTACCCCCATCCGCAGTCTAAGCGTACAACATGGGGAGGATCCGAGGCTATCGATGGGCGGGTGGGAGGTGGTGGAGAGCCGTTGAAGTTTGTCAAGGAAACGTACTGTTGCGCCGTATCACCGTGACTCATTACGACACGATTCGATCGATAGAACTGTTGCGTCATATTATTGAGCAACAGTATAACACACACACACACCACGCCAACAATACCCCCATCCGCGGCCTCCGCGTACAACATGGGAAGAATCCAAGGCCATCGATGGACCGAGTGGCGGTGGAGGGGGGAGTGGCGAGCTGTTGAAGTAGGTCAAGTGGAACCGTTGCATAATATTATTGCCCAACAGTATGATGCAATAGTTACGCTCGTTAGTAGAACAAGATTGTCCGTCGGACGAGATTCGTTCGCTAAATCCTTCGGTCTTATCTCGACACTCGCAAGCGACGCGTCGTCGTCCGGAGCTCGAGCTAGTTGACTGCGGCGTTCTCAGTTTAATATAAGGTGATATCGGTCGTCTTTTGTATTTATTTTTCGTTATTACATTTGTTTATGTTTGTATATAATATTTTTTGTAATATCTACGACAATTTTTCTTAATCACACACACACACACACAGCCTACCATGCCCCCATTTGTAATATCTACGATTATTTTTCTTAATTATACTATTTACATTAATTAAACATTGTATTTCTATATATGACCTAACACACACACACACACACACGGACAAGTGCAAGGGACTATCGAAACAGCAAACGTGTCGTCACGATCTACACTGATTACCGGATCGACGACCTCACGATCAGCCACGACCTACCTCATTGACCGATATACCTATAACAGGTATTTTGGATCGATATTTTTGTGGAACGGATTATTTTTTGTACTATCTACGATTATTTTTCTTACGATTATACTGAATACGAACTGACGAAACCGAAATGAACGAGAACTAGACCAAAATGAACGAGAACTACACCGAAATGAATGAACTAGACAGAAATGAACGATAACTAGACCACAATGAACGAGACCCGGGACCGAAATGAACGAGAACGACATAATTTACGAAACAATTTGCACACACACACACAACCTGCCCCGCCCTACCCGGTAAAAGTTGGGGGCTACGGAACCACTAGTACATCGGTTTCCTGCTACCAACACTGGCTGTCGAGGTAGGTACAAGAGGGCATCATCTGTTCGTGACGTCACTTGTGACGCGCGACACTAGCGCCAGTTCGTGACGTCATCATGCGACACTAGCGCCACGACCTTTGTGCATCTGTTCGTGACGTCATCACCCTCCTCCACCACCGCCACCACCCCGTTCATTGATTTAGCCTTCCATCACCCCCTCGTCAACCACTGTTTCCGTATACCGACCGAGGTCAAGAGTATATCTTTATGTAGGTGAAGAGTGCATCTGTTCGTGACGTCATCACCCTCCATCACCACCACCCCGTCCATTGATTTAGCCAACCACCTGAAACCCCTCTTTTATTTTATAAGTTTTTTTTGTGTCTTTTTTTGAATTTTTATTTTATTTTATTAAGTTTTTTTTGTAAAGGGGAGAGACATCATATTTAGAACTAGGTGGTGAACCCAGAGGAAGCATAAGTGTGCAAAGGCCCAAGTACAATTACAGACATGTCCCCCCAGGTGAATGACAGGACTTGCAAATGAAAAAGTCTATTAACAAACAAGCGTGTACTTTATTAAGCATGCAACTCTTACATGAGATGACAAGTTATAGATTGAACAATGAGCAAAATTAACTGCAGGATTATATATATATATATATCAATTAATATTCTTAATGGCATAAAATGTGAGTGAATTGAAGGTTGACATAAATTGCATAAATCCTGCCACATTATGTTCAAGTTAATGGTTGCAAGAATATTATTCACAAAATAGAAAATTACTAATCCTTGAGTGTTGTATAGAAAGAATTTAAATAGGCTAGCCTCTTAATAACTTAGTAAGCACATTTTTGATCGTAATTTATAACCTATTCCCCAATAAAAAAAAAATGAAGATTACACACAAGCACATACACCATAAATGACACACATCCCTCATTTCTGCACAAAACCCCTCATAAAACCCTTTTCAACTAGAATAAATAAATGCACAACTATATATATATATATATATATATATATATATAATTAACAAGGTAATCAGATAAATCTCAGTTACGGAGCATTAATATGTCAAGGTAATTAGCACCAGAAAATGTAAGTGCCCCCAACCAAACCAGAGACTCAAAATAATAATCAACTCTCACTTTAATCATAATAAGCAATAAGCATATGTGACCATGAAAATAGTTTCACAACTTAAAAACATCAGACAGCCCCCTTTTCGTGAGTGGAATTCTGCCATGACCGCATGACATGAAGGCACAAAATAACTAACTCTCGAATAGCTTTAATTTGATAAAAGGTAGAACTTAGAGCAGACTGTGGATATGTGTGTGTGTGTAATTTTCTTACACATTATAAGCAGATATAATAGAGTTCATTAGGTTTAATTATGTAATGTTCACACATGTAGTCACAGAACTGAACATGAGAGTTTGTGCAAAAGTTTAACGGCTAAAACTTCATGAGTGAGCTTCTGGGAGCTTCCGTGAATTCACAGTGTAGTTGAGATAGAATTAAATAATTAGAATGGTCCCACCTGGATCGTCCGGTGCACTTAAGCAATACTGTGGCTGATCAGTAGTGTCTCGGTTGTACTAAGAAGTCCTGGGGCAGCGTAGCGTCATAAGTGTGTCTGAACGGTAGATCTCGACTGACGGCATATCATGGCTAAAGGATCGTCTCTGCCAGGAGGGTGGACAGTTGGTCGTCAACACCCGACACCCATCTCGCCCTTGTTCGAGCACCTGTTACATGCAATGAGTTGCATAGGGTGTCATAAGGAAATGATCTCGCCACATACGCCATCCGAATTAAATTAATTAATTGAGTATTTCATAATTATTAATGACACAAAAAAAACAACAGCTGAGTGCAAGATCCATTATCATTTTCTTTACTGAAATCAATTTGACCCGCAACATTTACATTCATATTAAGTTAATCTTTAATTTGCATTAACGCCCAAATTGAAAACTGATATACACGCACACACACGCAGGGTATATTTTATAATTAAAGCTGAAACACAGACAAAACATATTTTGGGGTTAAAATATTCTTTTAGAATCCGTTAACTTGTACATACCTAGAGCAGAACTTTATTCAGCCACTCATAGAGAAAGGCGACGAAGTCCTGAACTGATGAGTGCCGTCAGCCGAGAGCAGATGATCTGGTTGAGGGTTCAAATAGAAATGAGACAGATTCGAAGTGTCTGTCTGACCACGAAACCTCTCTGATGCAGGAATGCACAAAAACAGCTGGACGCGCCAACTGAATATCATAGCTACGCAACAACAGTGTGCACAGCAGAACGGCGACGAGATGCCGTGGCCGCGCGTTTCGTCAAAGCCGCTCGTTTTAAAAACACATCGCCTACATGCCGAAACCAGTACGGCACACCCTCACCCCAAAACGGCAACATGGTTGACCCAAATCAAAGCAGTACTCAAGCTCGACGGCAGCGGGAATCCTGGAAAATCCCAGATTCTAAATTACACTTGGTGAGTTCAGTTACTCAGGAAAACGAAAGAGGCAGAAGGAAGGGGTGTACGTCTGTCAATGTGTGTCTGAAAGAGAAGATGTAAGTGTGCGTCCTGCATGCTCGCCGGGCCCTGGTCCGCATGCAGATATAAGGAACAAAACAGAACAGGAGAAAGAGAAGAGTCACCGAATCCGGCACTGAGAACTGACCACCAAGGCCTCCTAAACCCAACAACTGAGACCCAGGACCATTGACACTATTCCCCCCCTTTCCCAGGACTGAAAATCTCTACCACACTGCGACCATCCCCCACGCGAGTCCTCTTCTCCATGCCAAACTCTCGGGACCGCCCCAACACGTCACCCTCTCCAGCGACCACCACCTAACTCTCCTGGCACTCACATATTCACGCCCGAAGGCTAACAAGGTGCTACAAACCTTGATATGCGAGTACCCTTCGAGAACCGTCCACCTCGTGGACCGACCAGCCATGTTCAGCAAACAAGGCATCATCAATCCTTGCCACATGACTGGCCCACCTCCCCACAATAGGGTGGGCGGACCCGATTCACAAGGCAGAGAAGACCGCGCAGAGGGCACGCGAACATCAATCCTATCTCTTACTTTTTCAAAAGCAGCTTAACTAGCAGGGGCGGTTTACTTTTCCACCGTCTAAACAAACCACACTTAATCCAAAACTGACACACCAGGGAAATCAACCGGGGAATGCAGCATGGACCGACCCTACACTAACCAAAATCAAAATCAACCACTATGACCAAGGAAACAACAGCACATAACTTCTCCATCGTACTTTTAGAACAGGGGAAACTGACGATCTCCAAGACCATGACAATCTAAGGTCACTCTCCAACTTTCTCCATGATAACCTTCCAGAACAGGGGAAACGACGATCTCCAGGTGCACTCTCGGCAAGGTTCTCTAACTCCTTATTGATAGATTTTTTTTTCCTAAGGGGAGGGGTAGGAAAATTAGGAAGATGAAAAGGGCAAGGATCATTAAAGGGTCTGTGACGATTTAAATAAAAGAAATAATCTAGAAAATAAAAAATTTTAAAAATTAAGGTTGCGAGCTCTTAAGCTATTTAAATCTCACTGTTTTAATATAAGATACCTGTATGTACTCAGTATGAGAGGAAGCAGTAATTAATTAGTTATAAGATACTCAAATAAAAAGATAAATTTGTAAAGCGTTATTAATATCGTATTTAACCCTTTTCTTGTAAGCAGGCGCTTTCCTGTTGATTCCAGACTCGACATGCTTTCAGAGTCTTGTGTGAGTAAGAATAAGATAAAAAAACTAATGTTAATAATAATAAAATCTGAAGACATAAAAAGTCGCTAAAACAACTGATTTAAATTATGTATATTTGTTTAGGGATAGTTTAAATAAATAATAATGTTAACTTAAATATAGTTAGGAACTATATTCTCGCGCGGAAGTTGTCCCACTAACTTTTGTCCAGTACCTGGCGAAGGGAGCGTAAATTCTCTCTCTTGCAATGGTGACTCCGTACAGTGTAGACGTAAGAGCTATGCTCTTCAAATATGTGTATCATATTTGGTTTCATCTTCAGAAAGTGTACCAGATGTAGTTTGTTAAAGCATCTGGATGTATTAATTAATGTAGTCATGTGAATAGACAATAAGTTTAAAGTTATGTAAAACAAAAAGTATTGAAACGTAACTAAAAGTGTAACACAAGATGACTACGTACTTCAACGAATAACAACTATTCCAAAGTAATACCCGGAGATGTGAACTAGCAGAAGCCACAAACTCTACTGCACGTGACAGAATATGCAGATCAGGACATCCTAGAATCTACACGATCATCGTAGATAACTACATGACATATTGTTCTACCTGCTAACTTTTGGAGCCCTTTACAGAGGAAAGCCAGACCGAGATGACGACGTAGCTGTTCCTGTTTCCCAAGACTGATACCCCAGGAGGAGTCTTCTGCATACCAATTAAAAGGTGACTCGATAGCCTGTCTATCGAGGGTTACGAATATTTGTTACACAACACATCTTGAAAGAGACTTTTCAGAAATGATTAACTTTGTAAAGACTTATAAATTAAATCTAATGTTTATAAGATTATATCTTATTAAGTAATATTTCATGTAACTATTCTAACTTCATACGTTGTAACAGTTTATATGTTAATGTAGAGTAATATAACTCAAGCAATAATACCATTCTTAAATGTTGAATTAAAAGAAAGTCTTGCAAGCTAATATCATGAAAAGAGTATAATTAAAAGTTTTAATACAGAAAGTTCACCCGGATCCGAGGTATAACTATATAGAATCTAGTTTGATGCCAAAGTTTAAAGAAACCTTTCGATAATTTAATAATTGAATTAGTAATGTCATGGCATCAGTCAGTATATGTTTTTCTTACATTCTGAATAAAGAGAAGTCTTCTTGTTACACACATATGAGTAGTGCTTAAATCAATTGTATACCTTGCCATTGTTCCCTTACACAAAGTAAACAATTACACAGCTAGTAAGTAATATGTTATTTTAATTATTTGTGATCAATTCTGTTACAACGTAGGCAGCCCTTCTGATTAGCGGAGTTTAATTACGAAGGGTTCCCTGGATTTGTAACGCGGCGAAAAGCTCAAAACAAAAGTGCGCCACTCTGCTGAATTGTAAAAAATAAAAGGGTAATTGTTTACAGAGTGTCACAAAAGTGCATTCACTCTAATAATTTATGTAAAGAGTTGTTAAGCTTCGTGACGCAAACAAAAGTGCGTTACTCTGCTTACATTATAAAAAAAAAATAAAGGAAACAAAGGAAAGAGTTTTAATTGCGTATATATGTGTCACAAACAAATTGCATTCACTATTTATGCGTGGATAAACATAAATAGTATGATTAATAACTAAATATTTAATATTGATATATGCACTCAGAAAGTACTTTAATAAATGTAATGTTCAAAACATATTTAATACACTATTAAATAACGTAATATGTATTAATACGTAGATGGTAGTATGAATAAGTAAAATGTCATTAGCGTCATACAATGTAAAATGCTATATGCAGGTTCCTACCGGCACAACCTGAATAATTCGATGTAAGTACTTGCATACATGAATCATGACCAAGCATAACAATTTTGGTCAACCGAACAATCTGTAACAGGTTTGTTTACGACAAACTACGACCTGTTGTATCCTGAATCATTCTGCACAGTGTATGTCCAACTACATAGCTTACATACAATAGTATGTGTTATAAAAAAATTGATAAAAAATAACTTTGTAAATAATAATAAAGTAATTAAGTAGAAGTCGTGATTTAAAACTTGTGAACAAAATAAGTAATTATTTAATTGAGAAAAGTTTATGAATGAACGAAGCCAAAGTGTTGTCTAAGCGGAATAATAATAAATGTGTTGTACAAAAGTGTGCTCCCCTTCTCAAGTTTAAAACGACCTGTTTCAAATCGTTGGTGTTTTCACTCGCATTGTGTAGACAATAATATGTAAAAGCAAACACCCCATTGTCACACACTCTCACCCTCCTTTGTTAACTAAATATGTAGGCCACCCTCTGACCTACATTCCAGTAAACAGCTGATCGGCTATTTAACATTGAAAGATATGTGTGTGTGATTTCTGTCTCTCCCTTAGAAGAGAAATTGTTCTTTTCTAATTTTTGTAAATTGATTACTTGTGAATTTATTATATGTAAGATATGTGTAATATACTAGTAGTATTAATTTTAAGTACGTGCTAATGTGTTAGAACAAAATGGCCCAATTTAACCCTGATTTGTTATTAAAAGACGAGCTGTCTTACGAAGCTCTTTTGCGTGGACTACCCCATGCTGATGTAACAGTCGCGGAATTACGAAGTTCAATTCGCGAATGTGGATTTGATGCGCCCGTGGAATTAAACAATCTAAGCCAACTCGATTATGAAGGCGAGAAAGAAATTTGTACTGCCAAGTATAGTGAACTATACTTATTGTCTCAAACACTCCAAGACGAGAAATCTCCGGCAAAAAATTTTGCGGACTACCCAGAGAATAGAGCATTTAACCAGGCGAATAAAAAATTTGTCGATCTGGCCGAATCTCACAGAAATACCCGTTGATGTACAAAAGCTAGCAGACGAAGCTCTACGCCGCTTACCTTCAATTATCAACGATTTAAGACGAAAATCCGACTCATTCAGGATGGAGGAAATAGAGAAATCATTAATGAAATTACACATCTCCCCAGTACAATCCCCCACCACTGGTTTACCTCCGCCTAACTCGGATCGGAACTCACCTATCGTATCGCAAGTGCAAGCGAACCTAGAACAAAATACTGATACAGATGTAAATCCCCCTCCTCCCGAGCATTTTCAGTTTCGTCCCGGAAGTAATGAATTGACCAACACCCCCAATGAATCTAATCTCCCTCATCGAGGAATTACCCCTATGAACTATAATGCAGATCTATACGGAAAAATGACTCACCCTGTGGAGAAGATTTTAACCGAAATCCCTTATACAGATGGTTTAAATGTTTCCAAGTCACTAACATTTATTAGTTACCTTCTTCAGATAAAGGATCTACAGCAGCTGAATGACTGGCAAATTTTACAAGTTCTATTACCAAAGTGTAAACCCCCGTTAAAAAATCGTGTGCTAGAAGCCCTAACCTCTACTTTCCCAGTAGAAGAGCTACATAGTTCTTTAATAAAATACTTTATTCCCACCGGCATCTATGAAGAAATAAAAAGGAAAACAGTACTCCGAGTACAAGGACATCAGGAGAGATTAGCTCACTACATCTCCGATATTAGGGAGTCCTCTCGACTACTACGTGTAAACTGGAATGAAACACAACTGGTGGACACCATTTTAATAGGAGTGTCACCCGAAGAAAGATCTCGACTATCATTGATGAATAGACCCAATACTATTGCTGATCTGGAACAGTGCAGTATCCATTCTTCAAATGTATGGTACTCAGATCAAAATAGAGAAGCAATGAAAACCTCTGGAACTAATAGACATCAATTGCGAGCACTACTGCCTGATGTAACAACCTCGTATGAAAGACAAGTTTCTAGTAGACCTCACTATGCGCGCAAAGCTGGTAAGTTAACTGTAAACCCAGATAAAGCGGAAACCAAGTACCCACCTCGCAGAAAACCCACCTGTTATAATTGTGGCAAATATGGGCACATAAGTAGAGAGTGCAAAAGTAAGCCATTGGAACGGAACCAACCTGTGAATATAAAGTGTGCTAAATAAATATGGTGTTTAAATAGACGATAGTTCTAGGAGCGTTTCTTAAATCCCCAAAGTAGTTTAATAAATAATAAAGTGAATAATAATAATTGATTTAAATACTAGAGCTAAATAAATCCTAAGTTATACTAAAATTGTGTGAAGTGTAGAAGTAATTAAGGGAAAAGAATAATAATGAAAAGTAACGTTGCATAGTGAAGACACCGCAGTGGTGGCAAGTAAGAAAATAAAAGCGTGTTCAGTATTGTAGGAAATGTAGTAAACAGCCACGCACCCTCCCTATTGTGATAAACCGGTGCTAGCCTGAACAATTAAAAACCACCCCTAGTGAGTATTACAATGCATTGTGAAGTGTCTCCTCTCCCGCATAGTTTGTTTGAAGTATTGTTAAAAGAGATAAAAGAGAATCATATTCGTGAGATTCCGCTTCTCTCAAACCAGTGATCTAAAGTGGAGTATGGGATCCTCTTTAGATCACATTAGAAATAAGTTTATGAGATATAATCAAGTATTGATTATATATGTAACGTAACAGGTCACAACGGCGCCGACTGAAAGGGAAATGATAGGGCTGAAATGTGCCAAAGATCATTAATAATTGCTGAAAGCTAACTTCCGTAGTTAGAGTAAGCTGGTGTCAGTCGGGCCGGGATGTTGTGAGTTACGGATAAGTAGGGATCATTCCAATCTAAGGTTTGGAAATTAGGATTAAGATTAAAATGTAAGTTAGTACTTAAAAAGTAAGAAAAAGGGAATTTCACGAAGGCGATCATTTAAATGAATAATGTCATTTAAAGGAAATTAGGAAAAACAAACTGTGCACTAATAATAAATAACTTCACACACTGCCACTAATCGTACTCCCAGTCCCCAATTACCACGAAGATCACAAGTCGACCCCGTTCGAGTTACTATACAAGTATCGACCAAAGCACCCTTTGTCCACAAGATGGAATATACACGATCTGCTGCCTCCGCAAATAACGGATAAGCAGATAAAGAAAATATGGAACAAAGCCCGCTCTAACTTGAGAGCAAGCTTGGAAAAATCCAGAAGATACCACGAGAAAGGTAATCGTAGCAACTCAGTCAGGTACCAAGTAGGTGACTTGGTAATGTACAAGACTCACCCCATTAGTAGTGCGATTGATAAGACCACCTCGAAACTATCATTCAGATGGTGTGGCCCTTATCAAATCCAAAAGTACCTAACTCCAGTTACAATAGCCCTGTGCGAACCTGCAACTCAGAAATATGTGCGGAGAACGCATATTTCGCAACTAAAGTTGTATAAGAAGAAGTGACGGTATAGTATAACCAAAAAAAAAAAGGAATACTAGGTAGTAAAGAAAATTATATTTCTGAATCCGCGTAAGAAATGTAAAACGTAATTAAACGTTTGGAAACGAGGCCTGATCAACCTGAGTTCCAGTTCTGCGGAGCATGCATTAATGAATAATCATTAACTAGATGGGTACTAACACTCATTAACTACATGAGTTATATATATATAGGACTCACAGAAGAAAAGATAGAATTCTAAATAGTAGAGATTTAGAAAGTTACTCTACAGAAGAGAGAGTAAGACAAACAAAAAACCGGTAGTAAAATTAAGTGATAGAGATAAGAAAGAGTTTTGTGTTTTAATTGTGTAAATATTTAGTGTAAATAGTATAAAAAAAAAAAAAAAAAAAAAAAGGTAGTTCATAAGAATGTAAAGTGTACAACAAGTATGTGAAAGAAATTACACACACTAACCCCATTTAACCCATTTAATATCCCAGTGCCCAATAGTGAGTTAGACTCAAAAAGCTAAACCGTAGCGTGTAATTCAAGCGGTGGAGTATGTGACGATTTAAATAAAAGAAATAATCTAGAAAATAAAAAATTTTAAAAATTAAGGTTGCGAGCTCTTAAGCTATTTAAATCTCACTGTTTTAATATAAGATACCTGTATGTACTCAGTATGAGAGGAAGCAGTAATTAATTAGTTATAAGATACTCAAATAAAAAGATAAATTTGTAAAGCGTTATTAATATCGTATTTAACCCTTTTCTTGTAAGCAGGCGCTTTCCTGTTGATTCCAGACTCGACATGCTTTCAGAGTCTTGTGTGAGTAAGAATAAGATAAAAAAACTAATGTTAATAATAATAAAATCTGAAGACATAAAAAGTCGCTAAAACAACTGATTTAAATTATGTATATTTGTTTAGGGATAGTTTAAATAAATAATAATGTTAACTTAAATATAGTTAGGAACTATATTCTCGCGCGGAAGTTGTCCCACTAACTTTTGTCCAGTACCTGGCGAAGGGAGCGTAAATTCTCTCTCTTGCAATGGTGACTCCGTACAGTGTAGACGTAAGAGCTATGCTCTTCAAATATGTGTATCATATTTGGTTTCATCTTCAGAAAGTGTACCAGATGTAGTTTGTTAAAGCATCTGGATGTATTAATTAATGTAGTCATGTGAATAGACAATAAGTTTAAAGTTATGTAAAACAAAAAGTATTGAAACGTAACTAAAAGTGTAACACAAGATGACTACGTACTTCAACGAATAACAACTATTCCAAAGTAATACCCGGAGATGTGAACTAGCAGAAGCCACAAACTCTACTGCACGTGACAGAATATGCAGATCAGGACATCCTAGAATCTACACGATCATCGTAGATAACTACATGACATATTGTTATACCTGCTAACTTTTGGAGCCCTTTACAGAGGAAAGCCAGACCGAGATGACGACGTAGCTGTTCCTGTTTCCCAAGACTGATACCCCAGGAGGAGTCTTCTGCATACCAATTAAAAGGTGACTCGATAGCCTGTCTATCGAGGGTTACGAATATTTGTTACACAACACATCTTGAAAGAGACTTTTCAGAAATGATTAACTTTGTAAAGACTTATAAATTAAATCTAATGTTTATAAGATTATATCTTATTAAGTAATATTTCATGTAACTATTCTAACTTCATACGTTGTAACAGTTTATATGTTAATGTAGAGTAATATAACTCAAGCAATAATACCATTCTTAAATGTTGAATTAAAAGAAAGTCTTGCAAGCTAATATCATGAAAAGAGTATAATTAAAAGTTTTAATACAGAAAGTTCACCCGGATCCGAGGTATAACTATATAGAATCTAGTTTGATGCCAAAGTTTAAAGAAACCTTTCGATAATTTAATAATTGAATTAGTAATGTCATGGCATCAGTCAGTATATGTTTTTCTTACATTTTGAATAAAGAGAAGTCTTCTTGTTACACACATATGAGTAGTGCTTAAATCAATTGTATACCTTGCCATTGTTTCCTTACACAAAGTAAACAATTACACAGCTAGTAAGTAATATGTTATTTTAATTATTTGTGATCAATTCTGTTACAACGTAGGCAGCCCTTCTGATTAACGGAGTTTAATTACGAAGGGTTCCCTGGATTTGTACGCGGCGAAAAGCTCGTTTCAGGTCAATAGCTAGGAGTAAGGGTAAGGACATGGCTCCCTCCGGAAATAAGAATGAATGGAAGAAACCAAGGCTCGCGTGGGCAGGGGCGCAACCCTGAAATAGATGAACACCGCTGGGACTGTGAGGAAAATCTACCCGCTACCCGTTAACCGCTTCTTCTCACCTTTCTGTGACGGACTTTCGGTACTCGTTTCTTTCGGACACAACTCTCTGAGAGATTATTTCGTGTTGAGCTGCACTGCTTCGTTTCTTCTGAATCAGAATCAAGGCAACTTACCTCGCTACTTTCACTTCGCTTTGGATTATCCTTGTCGTCTAACTCCTCTGCTACAATTTCTTCCTTTTCTTCTACAATTTCCCTTTCTTCGTCCCCATAATCCAAATCAACATCATGACACTGCACCTCCTCACCATCTTCCAGTTGCTCCTCTGATCCATCTTCAACCGCATCTTCACTAACCTCTTCTCCGATCTCATTTTCCCCAACATTTTCATCATCATCAACATCATCGCCATCACGTCCACTACTACCATCCGAACACTGCACATCCTCGTCCTCCTCTAGTTGCTCACCTGGTCCACCTGAAACTTCTTTCCGCTCTTCGGAATCTTCAACACTACTTACAGAAGGCGTCTGCACATCTTCACACACTACATCATTCTCACTCACACACTCCACAACGCTGCCACCAAATTTCTCCTCAACTTCTACCTAGTCTACTTCTACCACACTTGCGGCATGAACATCCCCTTGTCCAATTGCAACCTCAGAAACACTTGCAGCCTGGACATACCCTTGTCCATCTGCAAACTCAGACTCTTGAGTCTCACTAACACCTATAACTATACTTCCCTGTGCAGCATCCGCAGACCGCTCTTCTGACTCTTCCTTCGATTCCTCTCCTTCACCACTCTCAGCAACTACAACATCCTCAACATTTTCAACCCTGGAATCCAACTGTCCAGGTTCATGTGCAATGACAAAATTAATTTCTACTAGCGATGGTAAAGCTACACCATCAAGTGACTTCTCATATCCCTGCGTAGACGATGATGATATTACAGGATCTGGATCTCTCACGAACAATACCGGAACAAATTCTGCGGCATCTGGATTCAACCATGACGTCCTCTCTGAGTCCTCTAATTCCGTATTAACTGACGTGTTCTTATCCTCTTGTATTGATCTACAGAAGTTATTCCGCTTTTCTTCTTCTGCTTCACCTTCTTCATTCACTACTCTATTAGACACTGGTAATTCCTCTGGAACTTTTAAAGTCTCACTTTTCTCCAAATAAGAATAACGCCTAGCTACAGGCACCCTACTTGCCGATGTTTGTTTACTAACATAATTTCTTCTTCCCCTGTTAATTTCATACTTATTGGTTTTCTCTACTGTAACTGCTGTTACTGTCTTCTCATTTGCCAGCCCTCTGTAGCCTCCATTACTTCCAGAATATTCAGTTTTTCTTATAGTCCCTTGTGTTCCCCTCCAACCGCCATGTTTGTCTTTTTAGCTCTTCCTAAGGAACCACTGGAGTATTGGACATCTTTAGCAGCTCTTTCCCAGGACTCATCATTCTCCTGGACTTTCCTGGCATGTTCACACCACCGGTCCAGGTCCGCAAAACAACGTGGAGGATCTGCGAAAACTAGCCGGGATCTCTCTTGGGGATTCAGACCTTCTCGTATTACTTGTATTACTTCCGTCTCGGGCAACCCCACCCTTAATATAAGGGCAGCTTTCCTTACATCATGCACGAAGTTCCCCAATGCCTCTCCGTTGGCCTGTAGGCGATAGAATAAATCTAACTTAAGCTGTAAACGTCGTCGATGGGGTATGAAGAAATCCAACACTTCCCCATGGAAGGTGTCAACACTGCAGCCCCGACGCAGAGTGTTGGTGACCAGACCGGCCAATGAACCCCGGCAATACGGGTATATAAGGGACAAGACCTCCTCATCGGACACACCCGGGAAATCTGCCAACTGCAGGACCAGGTCCAAGAAGACCAACAACCTGTCCTCATCTACTCCATCCAATACCGAAAGTTTCTGGAGAATCCCTGAAATGGGGTGGGGCAATTCCTGGTAACATACCGTCGCCAGAGTTGCACAATACTCAAACACAACTATAAAACGTAAATCCCAAAGAAACACCTAACACAAACCAAACCTACAAAACATAATGACAAAGAATCCGGAAAAAACTCAAGTACTCTTCTTCCTTTGAGCCGCTCCAGAGTGCTCTAGCGATACGACGAGATGGGTGTCATAAAGGCAGAGAAACAGCCACTCAAAATGCCCAGAAGAGAACACAACACAAAACAACAAAACTGACTCACTATATACAATCCACAAAGTATACATAACATTCAACATAATCTAAAATATATAACTATCAACTCCATGACATCTGGTCGGACCATAACCGCATTCAGAATCCACGATACCGCAACGCAACGCCCTCAATAACCAAATACTACTTAACGGGGGTGCTATAAAACACGTTGTCTATTCCAGATAACAAGTACCAATCAAAACCAACAAGTACTGACGGCTCCCATCACGTTCAAAATCTGTCTAAGCTCCAGAGTATGACCAAGTAAAGTCCATTAGCTCACATTCATATTGAAAACTATTAATCACATGCTTATAACCCCCTTCCAAAACCTACCTTACTCTCAACATCACAAAATAATTACTTAAACACTAACACATATTAAATCATTTTAAACTTAATCAACCCCTTATTCATTTTTATAAAATATGTTATTATTCAGATTATTCATTTTATTAAATCGTTACATTACCATTAACGTTTCTTTCAACACTTGGACTCAGATTTAAAAAAAATTTGAAATAATTTGCAAGTCCTAGCACCAGCTGACATGCCTGTAGCCACATCAAGTTTTATTTAAGAAAATAAATGAAAGTCCCCAGATTCTAAAACTACCAAAGTTCAGAGAAATAAAGCAGAAATAATATCTACTACATACCTAGAATCATAACCACGCTCTGCTACCATTTGAAACCCCCCTTTTATTTTATAAGTTTTTTTGTGTATTTTTTTTGAATTTTTATTTTATTTTATTAAGTTTTTTTGTAAAGGGGAGAGACATCATATTTAGAACTAGGTGGTGAACCTAGAGGAAGCATAAGTGTGCAAAGGCCCAAGTACAATTACAGACATGTCCCCCCAGGTGAATGACAGGACTTGCAAATGAAAAAGTCTATTAACAAACAAGCGTGTACTTTATTAAGCATGCAACTCTTACATGAGATGACAAGTTATAGATTGAACAATGAGCAAAATTAACTGCAGGATTATATATATATCAATTAATATTCTTAATGGCATAAAATGTGAGTGAATTGAAGGTTGACATAAATTGCATAAATCCTGCCACATTATGTTCAAGTTAATGGTTGCAAGAATATTATTCACAAAATAGAAAATTACTAATCCTTGAGTGTTGTATAGAAAGAATTTAAATAGGCTAGCCTTTTAGTAACTTAGTAAGCACATTTATGATCGTAATTTATAACATATTCCCCAATAAAAAAAAAATGAAGATTACACACAAGCACATACACCATAAATGACACACATCCCTCATTCCTGAACAAAACCACTCTTAAAACCCTTTTCAACTAGAATAAATAAATGCACAACTATATATATATATATATATATATATATATATATATATATAATTAACAAGGTAATCAGCTAAATCTCAGTTACGGAGCATTAATATGTCAAGGTAATTAGCACCAGAAAATGTAAGTGCCCCCAACCAAACCAGAGACTCAAAATAATAATCAACCCTCACTTTAATCATAATAAGCAATAAGCATATGTGACCATGAAAATAGTTTCACAACTTAAAAACATCAGACAGCCCTCTTTTCGTGAGTGGAATTCTGCCATGACCGCATGACATGAAGGCACAAAATAACTGACTCTCGAATAGCTTTAATTTGATAAAAGGTAGAACTTAGAGCAGACTGCAGATATGTGTGTGTGTGTAATTTTCTTACACATTATAAGCAGATATAATAGATTTCATTAGGTTTAATTATGTAATGTTCACACATGTAGTCACAGAACTGAACATGAGAGTTTGTGCAAACGTGTAACGGTTAAAACTTCATGAGTGAGCTTCTGGGAGCTTCCGTGAATTCACAGTGTAGTTGAGATAGAATTAAATAATTAGAATGGTCCCACCTGGATCGTCCGGTGCACTTAAGCAATACTGTGGCTGATCAGTAGTGTCTCGGTTGTACTAAGAAGTCCTGGGGCAGCGTAGCGTCATAAGTGTGTCTGAACGGTAGATCTCGACTGACGGCATATCATGGCTAAAGGATCGTCTCTGCCAGGAGGGTGGACAGTTGGTCGTCAACACCCGACACCCATCTCGCCCTTGTTCGAGCACCTGTGACATGCAATGAGTTGTATAGGGCGTCATAAGGAAATGATCTCGCCACATACGCCATCCGAATTAAATTTCTAACACACACTTTAATGCTTCAACAGCCACTACACACACATCACCACTAATTCGTATTAATCTGTATTGAACTCCCCAGCTGTGACTTATTTCACTCAACTACTAATTACGTTTTAAGTATTTCATTGAGAATGTTCAAATTAATTAATTGAGTATTTCATAATTATTAATGACACAAAAAAACAACAGCTGAGTGCAAGATGCATTATCATTTTCTTTACTGAAATCAATTTGACCCGCAACATTTACATTCATATTAAGTTAATCTTTAATTTGCATTAACGCCCAAATTGAAAACTGATATACACGCACACACACGCAGGGTATATTTTATAATTAAAGCTGAAACACAGACAAAATATATTTTGGGGTTAAAATATTCTTTTAGAATCCGTTAACTTGTACATACCTGGAGCAGAACTTTATTCAGCCACTCATAGAGAAAGGCGACGAAGTCCTGAACTGATGAGTGCCGTCAGCCGAGAGCAGATGCAGGAATGCACAAAAACAGCTGGACGCGCCAACTGAATATCATAGCTACACAACAACAGTGTGCATAGCAGAACGGCGACGAGATGCCGTGGCCGCGCGTGACGTCAAAGCCGCTCGTTTTAAAAACACATCGCCTACATGCCGAACCCAGTACGGCACACACCACCACCCCCCGTCCGCCACAGTTTCCGTATCCCGCCCAAGGTCAAGAGTACATCTGTTCGTGACGTCATCACCCTCCACCTCCCCAACCGTGACGTTTACCACGCGACACTAGCGCTCTGACCTTTAGTGGGAAAAGGATTTACTAGTGTCCCAGTATCCCGCTCAAGGTCAAGAGTGCATCTGTTCTTGACGTCATGACCCTCCACCACCATCCCCCGTCCCCGTGACGTCATCACGCGACACTTACGCTTCGACCTCTAGCGGGAAAATGATGTACTAATGGCTCCGTATCCACTCCAATGTACTACTCACGCTGACAGGTCGAATATTGCTTACCAAGCCATCACAGACCTGCTAAGTTTTGTTCCGCGTGTCGGTTTTCAACACATCACTTTTTGCGTATTTTCACACTCCTAATTAGTCTTCATGCCAACTAATAGAATCATGAGATTACTCATAGAACTTTTTATTTTACTAGTGATTATTTTTTATATAAGTTGCTTCTGTTCGTTCTTCTCCTTCTATAATTTCATGTATTAGGTTAATGTTATATTCTGTTTCCACTATTAATTTTTCGAAGTTTTTATTTATGTTTTCAGTTAGGTTAGTTTTTGTCATGCTGTTTAAATAATGTTTAAAAAACAAATTATAAAAAGTTACTAGTGATATAAAAACATAATCACTAGTGAAATAAGAATAGGTCTAAACAGAAGCAAGATAATAAAATAATAAAAGATATTAAAAACACGGTAAATAATAACGACAATTTAATCATAACTAAAGCCGAGTAAAGTCTAGCAACTGTAATTATATACAAAACGGATTATATCAGAAAAACTTAAGATTTCATCAACAATAATAAATGCATACAACTAAATAAAAATCCAACAGAAAAATATCTTAAACAAACAATAAAACTAGTAAAACCAGCTAAAAACATTTTCAACAATAAAAATACAGACTGCAGACATACTGCAACAAAACACAGGATGATCTATGAATAAGAATATCTGAGCATGGATGACAGACATTAACATGTTTTAAATTGATTTATGCAATTTTTGTCAATTGGTAATTCGTTCTGTATTTAGAGATCGATAAGGACTTATGTTAAACCAAATTCTTTGTAAATTTGTGCTTTGTGTGTGAATATGTGCGCGCGTTCGTGTGTGGTGAACCTTCGTTGTTATATCTTCCGCGGTAGTTAACCTATCGGTATAAAACTTGGACAGTGAATTATTTATGAAAATAGCTACATTTTCTGTATACTCTGATGTTCTCAGCTATTTTTTAAATATTTTTTTTGTGATTGAAAACTGAACTTTTTACGCTTATCTATTGAAGAGTAATAAAATTTCTAGATAAAATCCATGCAGGCTCTCGCAGTCTTATACAAAGAGTTGCCTGCAACCCGTGTATCTTTTGTTCAATCTACTACGTAGACAGTCGATTGACCAATCAGAAGCCCCTAATTTCAGTCAGATTCGTCCGTTGTCTGGTGTACTTTGAGGCAGTTCATCGGAAGCCTTTGCATAGTGAACGTGTGCTTTTCGCCAAACGTTTTTCTTGTACGAACTGGTTAATCTAAAGTAACGCTAAGGCTTGGAACCCTTTTCGAGTTATTCGATTAGAACCAAGCGAGTTAACAACCAATATTATTATATTAAGTGCTATTCCGCGTTAGTAGAAGATTTCCGCTTAGGGAGATTTATCTACCGGGGTAAATCTTATTAACGCGGAACACTTCAAGAGTAGCCGGAAGGTGTAAGCCTAATACGCCGCTTTTATAATTACAACCCTGAGAATCAATTTCATAACGATTTAATACTAATAATAACAAATGCCGGTCGATACAAACTAACAAATCGGAAAGTGACAGTTTATGTGTGACATATGCAATTAGTGTTATCAGTTGTTCGACGAACCCAGCACAGCGCAGAGAGAGAGAGAGAGAGAGAGAGAGAGAGAGAATGAGCGGCGGTCATTGTGCAGAGATTAGCAGCAGCAGCGAAGCGAGTGACGTCACGCCGATTATATGGAATTTTACATATCAAGTAAAAAAAATCCAAACTGAACTATATAGACTCTTTTATAAATCATAAAATACTATTCATGACATTTGTGTAATATTAAATATATCATGTAAACAATCATTTACTTGTGTGACAAATAAATAATTTTTCTACACCTCCAACATAGACTTGTTTATAATTTATACACACACAGCTATCCTATGCGAAATTGTTTATTTGTATCGTCGCATAGAGATAGTTGGCGCCTGCCAACGTGTGTCACGATTTTATTGTAATCTATTAATATTATATATTTATGTGTGTAAAGACTAAATTCATTTGAACTATTTTGTGTGTATCCAATTTGTAAGCAGGGAGTGTATATAATTTGTTGAATATTCTCTGTATGCAGATATTTTAACAGTATTAGTAATTTAGTTTATTTGGAGGTTTGAATTATTGTTTGTGTGTGTATTAGGTAAGGTTTGTAAACATTTGATTACGATACTAGACTGTGACGTTATACAACATATAAACTGAATATTAATGCTGTAATAATAAGAGTTAATAATAGTGCCGTTTACGTTAAATGAGGACTATAATATTTGTTTGAATATATAAAATAACTGCAAATATGGCTGAATCACTTGAATTACAAAATACGTTCGTTGCATTATTAGCTAATATGCAGAAAATGTGAGAAGAAAATAAAGCTAATATGCAGAAAATGTCAGAAGAAAATAAAGCTAGTAAAGAGGAAGCATTAAAACAGAATAGGTCAGTACAGTCAGTACTTGACGAGAATAAGAGAATTTATAACGCTGTACATGATCAAGCTAAGCAAAATAAACAACTTTTAGAAACGACAGAGAAGCGTATCGGAGGAAAAGTCGAGTTAATTCGTGCTAACATTGAGCTAGCACTAGAAGCTAATAATTCACGGTTTAGCGACTGTGAAGCTAAGATCAATGTCATAGAAGAAAGGATGGTAAGTCATACATGGACGGTAAATGAATTGGTAGCTGAGCAGGAACAGCGGATACAGGAGTTAAAACAACAGCTGACCCCCCTCCAGAGTACCTCGACACCAGCGAACCAGACCACATATATTTATAAAAATTATGATGAACTCAATTCGCAAGTAAACTTCTATGGTAGAGGGACGTAAAATCCCCTCCACTTTCTCAAAACTTGCGAGAGAGATATGGACGCGATAGGTGACAACATAAGCGAAATGGACAAAATAAACTGGGTGGTGAGAAGGTTAAAAGGTACCGCGGTTGAATGGTTTACCGTCATACAGGACAAGGTATGTACGTATGAAAATCTGGTGTGGCATTTTAGGGCTAGGAACTGGAATAGTGAGATATAAAGGAAGATCCGTGTACAACTGGTATTTGGTAAATATTCGAGTTTAAAAGGTTCAAAAGAAACTATTTAATCCAGCTGATATCTCGAGCCAAGTATATGTAACCTGAAGTGACAGATATGGTAAGTAAGTTAGCTCACCATTTTGGACCCGGAATTCAAATCGCGGTTATTAAACAAGGGGTTAAATCCTTGAAAGAACTACTCTTGTTATTGCCTAAATGGAATAATGTGGATAACCCAAGTAATAATAGTAATAATGAGCAAGCACGTAAACAATTTCAGCCACAACAACAACAAAAACAGCAACAACAACAACAGTTTAAAAACAAACCAAGGTTTCAAAGATTCAATCAGAGCAACGTATCGGCAATTATCGAGACCAATGCAAACGAAGAGCAGCCAAAAAACGTGTAAAGTTTCACGGCGTGGGTCCGTGCGATAAAACTATTAATATAAATAAAAATAAGTATAAAATTACAACTAAAACATACAATAACAAACGGAAGTATCAGAAATCATATCTTAGCAATAATAGTGATAATAAGGTATACATTGCTTCTGGCTTATACCCTGTTGATGTTAGGGATGAATTAATAACCCTGTTGTATTATTAATACACACCCTCTTTTGTTATTAATAACCCTGGAAATAATTAATACCCTGTTGTGTTCCATATGTAACTTCTATGTTTCACAAATAGCAGAGAGGCGCAAATTGTAACCCCCCCTTTGGTCAAGGTCACAACACTGGGAACCCAAAGCGGGCTGACATATGTAAAACACGTAACATGTGGTAATAATAAATAATAATTTATTCAAACGACACAAATTTATCACGATGAATAGAGAGCAACTGTCGCTCACTGGGGTTTTATACTGCTCCTGTCGTTGAAATTCCTGTTGGAACCTGTTTTGACAACATTGAACAGGTCGGCGCGTCGATTTAATTGTTACTTTCAACCTACGCGTCTTTCTATGAAGCGCACACTTTTTTATAAATATTATTTCACCAATCGTTCGGTATAATATTAAACTTTGTTTATGCAAATTATGAATGTTATGGTGTGTAAATTATGGCAGTTATGATACAATTTCACACGGTGGCTGAACGGTTCCCACGATTAATGACCACTTAACGCGAAACTGAAGCGCCAGGCGTCAGCTATGTTTTTACATATGTCGCTGATTCGTGTGACTTCTGGTTATCGCTCAGTACTTAAAAAACTGTGTAAAATCTTCCACCCTCGTTTGCATAATTCAACCTGTCTGTCGTTTACACATGTGCACATACACACACAAGCAGACTGATACACAGGCGGCGGCATGTCGCTCCGACGTCACCTCTGCCGGTCAGCGCGTATCAATTTCTCCCCTTGGCTACGTTTAAAAACCAACTAAGCTATTTGAATCCATATGCAGGCTTACTTACAATATTGGATTTATTTAAAATTAAATACTACGTTTATTTCTTATATTATTTCTTATACCTAACGTATATTTATCACATTATCTTTATTATTTATATTTTATATATTTCATTCGTCCTTTCGTATGCTATCATACCTCAGTCAGGGGTTGATACATATACTTATGCTAAACGTATCGTTGCAATATATATATATATATATAAACGCATACAAAAAACAGAAATATACAAATCTAATTTAGCCACACATGCAATAAACACTGGGCATGAATTCCCAAACATAACCAATATGACACTAATAAAACATACCACACAAAGGCACCATAATGAAAATTTGGGAAAATTTACAAATATACAAACATAGAACACAAAACAAACTAATACCTGAACAAATACAAATCAATACAAAACACTACACAATTTTCAAATCACTCAAAATCGAAAATATACAAAATATTAACACATACACCACAATCACACACAATAAAACCAATTTCCAGTACCAAAAGCCAACAGGAATCCACAATAATAACCAACCAACACATATGTACTTCACCAGACACAAAATCCGGAAGGCTGAGGATGGGTACAAGATGGTACCCGAAACATGTTCCAAATAAGGAGAAAATATCTTGAGGTAAAGTGATTATAAATATTAAATATATATATATATACATCAAGAAACAGATTGGAGCAAAAAGTGTTTGAATATATAAATATATACCATACAAGGTAAATAAGAATACAGAAAAAAGTAAACAAAACAAAAGTGAGGTTACTAAACCTATCGTAACAATAGTGTAATGTGGAAATAAAAAATTGAAGTGAATAACAATAAAAAAGTGAAAAGCAACAAACAGTTAACGAAATAATAAATATATATCAAATTATCCAACACATAAACAAACATTAACATGTACTCAAACAACATAACAAAACTTCCAAATAACCATATTACCAAATTATTAAATAAATATCAAACACGAAAGAAACAACTAATGAACACAAACATGAATATATACTTCAATAGACAATGCCAAAATCACCAATTGACAACTAATTACATTAACATAAACACAAACAACAAAAATATGACTGCACAAAAACAATAAAACAGGCACAAAAATTATGGATACAAAATGAAATTAATCAAAAACGAAAAATGACATAACACTAGACATATATAAATTACACCTAGAACTAATAAGTATATTACATCCAATTACATGGAATAATAAATACAATGATATAGAAAGTAAAATAAAATATGAAAAATACAAAAAATTGAAACACAATAAACAGAAATCTCAACACATTTAAACAACACAACAAAAATCAAGAACAACAAAAAACAAAAATAAATATACATTTCATCCCCGAACCATTAACCTATGCAAAACAGAATTTAACAAAAAATAAACAGAATATTTAAACAATATGTCCAAAACTAACCTAAATCAAAACATAAACAAAAACCTAGAAAATTTAATAGTAGAAACAGAATTTGCAAATAACCTAATACAAGACAATACACAAGAAGAAAAACGAACACAAGCAACAAATATAATTTAAAAAAATAATCACAATTGAAATAAAAAACATATCTAAACAAAAACAAGATAATAAGACAATAAAAGAAATTAAAAATAAAGTAAATACCAACAATTTAATCATAACAAAACAGACAAAACCCAGGCAACAGTAATTATTGACAAAACAGACTACATCAGAAAAACCGAAGACTTCATCAACAATAATGATTGCATACAATTAAATAAAGACCCAACAGAAAAATATCTTAAACAAACAATAAAACTAATAAAAACAGCAAAAACATTTTCAACAATCAAAATAGAGACATATGTATAAATAATAATCCAGAACCACCTAAAATGAATAGCCTAATAAAAATACACAAATTAAACAACCCAATACGACCATTAACTTCAAAAGGCACCTACATACAAAATAGCAAAAATAATAGCACAAAAACTAAAAAATAACCATCTAACAAATAATTATCACAACATACAAAATACATACGAATTAATAGACAAACTAAACGTAATAAATATATATGAAAACACATATTTCACATCATATGACACAAATATGTACACCAACATTCCAATTGATGGAACAACAGACACAATAATAAACAAATTTAAAGAACAAAATGAAGAGACACAATATATAACTGAAATAAAAAATATCCTCCAACTAATACTAAAGCAAAATTACTTTGAATTCAATAGCAAAATTTATCAACAACAAGAAGGATTGGCAATGGGATCCCCATTATCTAGCATAATTGCAGAAATATTCTTACAACCTATAGACACCAAAATACAAAATATTATAAAATCCTTTTATCCAAATGGCATTTGGATAAGATATGTAGATGACGGGCTATATATATCAAGTAACAAAACATACAAAAACATATGTATGGGCAGATAACATATTAAAACAAATCAATAACATACATCCAAAAATACAATTCACAGAAGAAAAAGAAAATCACAACAAAATCAACTGTTTAGACATAACCATCACAAGATATAATAACCACATACAATATGCAATATACAGAAAACCAACTTCCACTAACATCATTATACCTAACAATTTTCTGACCACCCATCACAACATAAAATGGTAGCATTCTATTCACTATTTAACAGAATATACAAAATAACCCTAAACAAACAAGAAACAGACAAATGAAGAAATATAATATACCAGATTGCTTGTGAAAATGGATATAATAAAAACACTGTAAACAAAATAGAAAATCAAATCAAATATAAAATAAAAACTGAACAATTAAGAATTAATCAAAATGAACAAAACAAAAATAATAACAACAATAAAAAATGGGCCATATCACATACATAAATAATAAAATGACAAAGCTAACAAAACTGTTTAAAAGCACAGACATTAAAATAGCATAAAAAACTAACAAAAATAATCTACAAAAACTAATAACCCACACAACAAAGATAATACAACAACCAATGGTATATACAAAATTGAATGCCAAGATTGCAATAAATGTTACGTAGGACAAACAAAAAGACAACTGAAAAAGACAACGTTATTTTGAACACCTAAACGCACACAAAAAACTATAAATAGACAAATCTAATTTAGCCACACATGCAATAAACACTGGGGATGAATTCCCAAACATAACCAACATGACACTAATAAAACACATACCACACAAAGGCACCATAATGAACATTTGGGAAAATTTACATATATACAAACATAAAACACAAAACAAACTAATACCTGAACAAATACAAATCAATACAAAACATGACACAATTTTTTCAAAGCACTCAACATCGAAAATACACAAAATACTAACACATACACCACAATCACACACAATAAAACCAATTTCAAGTATCAGAAGCCAACAGGAATCCACAATAATAACCAACCAACACATATGTACTTCACCAGACACAAAATCCGGAAGGCTGAGGATGGGTACAAGATGGTACCTGCAACTTGTTCCAAATAACGAGAAAATATCTTGAGGTAAAGTCATTATAAATATTAAATATATATATATATATATATATATATATACTTATATTACGACGTTACTCTTACACACTTACTTTTGCACATATGCTGTTACTCATTTGTGCGCACTTACCCACGTCTCTAAGGTATACTCTTCTTCTGCAGTATTTACCTTGATGTTTCCCAGCTAGGTCGCAGGTTTTGGTAGTTGATTGAGTGTGGATAAACACGTGAATATCGTTATATAATTGTAATCCAAGTAAAGAGTACAGAGGATTTAGTATTGGTTGTGAAATTAGTACGACTTTGTTAATAAAATCATTATCATTTTGTTTATTATTTAAAAAAATTCAAATTATCATATTATTAATTATTGTGTGGGTTAATTACTATTGGAACCCTTATATTCGATACGAATACAATATAATTATAACGTGGTTAAAATCTTATCTCTTATATTCTAAGACATATTATACACAAACATAAGATATATATGACCTGGAATATTTACACAGACATATAATACATAACACATATATTATTATAATACGTGATTAACACGTACGAAATTGAATATTCATCTTGTCTTAGCAAGTGTGGTTTTTATTATATACCACTTAATAAAAAAATTAATTAGTTAAACATTTATTAAAAATACTAATAGAGACCATTCTATTACTTTAATTAATTATATTACTAATGTCTCAATTAATTAACAATCTTCTATTTAAGTAACTCTCATACTTGAATTTAATTATCTAATTAAATATAAAAATATAATAAAATATGGTTTCTATACTGACCATTTATTTATGAGATTAATAAGTTTATATTCTCTGTCATCAATTATTATTTTTTGAACATTTATTGATTATTCATTATGAAAAATAAAAATATAATAATCTTCATGTAAACTTGTATATGGAATCTAGAGAATCTTTCGATAGACCTCAGGGTCATTTATAATACTAAATAAATGTCTGACTTCGCCTGCATTTTTCTGCAACCATTTAACTGTGTCGCTACCGTCATCTGGACTCTCGAGTTTGGGATCCTATTCGGGTATCACCTTCTCTGTCTCTGCGTCGTTGAAATTACTCTCTCCGTCTACTGGATGCTGAGTTCTGGCGTGGTCGTGATGATGTACGGCTGGATGTAGCTGCATGTGGCTGTCCCTGCGTCCTCTAGTATCTTGCTCTGGTTCCTCTCCTCTCCTCGTCTTGTCCCTCGTGGACTTCTTGTTCCTCGTGGAACTTCTTGTCCCTCGAAGTTCTACGTGGACTTCTTGAAGTTCATCGATGTTACGACTCCTCGTAGATTACGATATTATAGTCTTTTAAAATAAATCGTGTTTCACTACTACTTTCACCGACGTACTGCCGGTTCCATCGCACTTCAAGTTACGTAATACAGTTTAAAAACATTACTTAACTTTGTAAAATTCGCGGTTGCGAGATGCGTGGATTTCACGTAGTGTCTGTTAATGATCTAAGAAACCGTGTGTCGCTCGCTGGGGTTTTATACTCCTGCCGTCGTTCCATTCCTGTTGGAAACTGTTTGGACAAAATTGAACAGGTCCGCGCGTCGATTTAATTACTAATTACAACCTACGCGTCTTTCTATGGAGCGCACACTTTTTTATAAATATTATTTTACAAATCGTTAGGTACATTATTAAACTTAACTTATGTAAATTACGAACATTAAGGGGTGTAAACTATGGAAGTTATGGCAAAATTTCACACGGTGGCTGAACGGTTCCAACGATCATGGACCACTTAATGTCTAATTGTAGCGCCAGGCGCCAGCTTTATTTTTATATATGTCTCTGATTCGTGTGACTTCTGGTTTTCGTTCAGCACTTAAAAACTGTGTAAAATTTTCCACAATCGTATGCATAATTCAACTTGTTCTTCATTTACACTCTAACACTAACACACACACGCAGACTGATACACACGCGGCTGCCTGTCGCTATGACGTCACCCATGCCGGTCGGTGCGGGTTTCTTTCTCCCCTTCGCTACGTTTTAAAACCAGCTAGGCTTTTAATTCCATATGCAGGCTCAATTACAATTATTTATTTATTTAAAATTAATTAATACGTTTATTTCTTTTACTATCTCTTATACCTAACGCTTAATTATTACATTATTTTTATTATTTACATCTTCTTCATCTCATACGTGCGTTCGTATGTTATCATACCTCAGTCAGGGGTTGATACATACACTTATGCTAAACGTATCGTTGCAATATATATATATATATATATAAAACATTTATTTATATTTAACATTTATATATAATATTACCATACGGTAAAATGAGTCACAGAGACTTACAGTCACAGGTGACACGAAACGCTCAATGCAAAACTGTCCATCCCAACGATAAGCTACTTTAGCGGTAACCTTATCACCAGCTTTACTCAACGGATGAGTTTTATACAGAACAAAGTCACGCACCTTAAATTGACATTCTATTCTTTTTTTATTGAAATTCTGTTTCTGTTTACTTAGGTTCCTATGCAGAACCTTTTTTGCTTTGTCCCATACTTCCTTTATCTGTTTCGGGGAGGTATCTTGCTGTAATAGATTATCTATGTGCAGCTAATGGATGATTGGGTTTATATTCAATCATAAGTTCTGAAGGGGTGAATGTGTGACCTTCATGTCGCGCAGAGTTGAAAGCGAACTGTATCCACGATATGTTTCGATCCCAAGCGGCGTGGTCATCCGCATGGTACGCTATGAGGGTGGATCGGAGGTTTCGAAGATATCTCTCCGCTAAGTTCCCTTGTGGTCGATATTCCGTAGTGGTTATGTGGGTTACACCCTTGGCGAAACACATATGTCGGAAGGTGCGAGAGCGGAATTGGGGACCGTTATCGGAAACAAGATATAAAGGAGTACCAAAATGCTTGAATAGGTGGATTTCCAGCACTTGGACGGTAGTCGAAACAAGGGCCTTTCTTAAGGGAAACATCCACACGAACTTGGTAAAGGAATCGACACAATTTAGCAACATAGTATTGCCATATCTAGATGTTGGATAATGTCCAGAAAAATCGATATACTTTTGGTCATGGGCACAGAGGGAATCTCATTCTCAGGCTTGCCAAGGTGGGAATTCTGAGCAGGTTTGCTCACGGCACAACGTTCACACCGGCGTACACATTTAGTTACATCACTTCTCATCGTGTGCCAAAAATACCCTTTTTAAATCTTTTGAATGATTTTATAAATACCTAGGTGATCCCCAACAGGAGAATCGTGAATGTACTTAAAAATCATGGGTACAAGAACTAGAGGAGCGACAATACGACGATCATGATTATTTTTATTTCGAATACACAACACATTTCTGCTCAAGACAAATTTTTAGGATGGCGTACCATCTTCCAAACATTTTATGATCGGGAACAGATGCTCATCATTCCGCTGGTGAGTCGCGATGCTAGTAAACGCTAGATGAAACTCAGTAAGAATAGCATTAGTTGTCACGCCCGGATTATCTTCTCATACTGGGACATGATCAGGGGGAGCGTCGTCATCAGGATGGAACATGCGCGACAGAGTGTCTGCCACGACGTTTTGAGTACCACGAATATGTTGCACTTTAAAATTGAAATGACCCAACTTTAACACCCATCGTCCAATGCGTCCCAACTCTTTCGGGCGATTGAGAAGCCACGACAATGCCTGATTGTCGGTTTCTAAGAGAAACTCTTTATACTCTAAGAAAGGTCGAAATTTTTCTAACGCAAAAATTACTGCAAGGCACTCAAGTTCGTATGCAGAAAACTTATTTTCCTGGTCAGTGAGTTTACGAGAAGCATAGCAGATGGGAAGCCTACACTCACATTTCTCTTGGTAAAGAACAGCACCCAAGGCAACACTCGAGCTGTCGGTCTGGACGATAAAGGGTCGCGAAAAATCAGCCATCTGGAGGACCGGAGGTTGTATAATGGCTTCCTTGAGAAGAGGAAACGCGGTCTGACACTCAGCAGTCCAAAGGAATATATCATCCTTCTTACGCAAGTTATTCAGCGGGGCGGCGATCTCGGCGAATTTAGGGATAAACTTGTTGAAATAATTGACCATCCCAAGAAATCTGGTAATGCCTTTGGCGTCGCGAGGTGGCCGAAACTCACGATGGCGCGAGTGCGCTCCGGGTCAATCATGACACTACGGGTAGAAACGAGGTGCCCAAGGTATGAAAATTGTCGGAGTTAACCGTGAGACCCGCATTTCTAAGCCTGGAGAAGGTCTGACGCAAATGATCCACATGTACCTGAAAGGAATTGCAGTAGAGGGAAAATACCGGTTCTAACCAACAAAGGATGCCGCCGTTCCCACGGTCCAAGATTTTTTCCCACGCTCTCCCCACCACCGCTGGACCTGCAGCATCCGTGAATTTCCGCGAATAAAATTTTTTATTTTTTTAATTTGATATTATTATTTTTTTTAATTAAATTGATTTGCATATCAAGGGGGGGTGGGGGTGGGGTGGGGTTCAATGGACCACTCGCATCCGCGAATATAATTTTTTATTTTTTTAATAAAGCTGGTTTGCATATCAGGGGTGGGTGGTGGGTTGGGGGTTCCGACTTGATGCATTATAGTGTATATATTAAATATATGATCAGGGTTACCAACCTTTACATGAGTTAAAATTTGTTGTGTGTTATAATGTATATTATATCTATATGATCAGGTTTACCAACCTATGGTGGGGGGTTCCGACTTGATGCATTATAGTGTATATATTAAATATATGATCAGGGTTACCAACCTTGCATGAGTTAAAATTTGTTGTGTGTTATAATATATATTATATCTATATGATCAGGTTTACCAACCTATGTATGGGTTCAATGGGAAATTCAAACTATATTATAGTAAATTGTTGACGACTTCGATATCAACTCTCTCCCCCCTCCTCTCTCTTTGTCTCTAGGCACAGTTGTCGATCACGATATAAACTCTCTCTTTATGTCATCAGTTTTACATAAGCGTCGTGCTACTTATGGATTATTGTAAGTAGCGATACCAAAATGTAATCACCAGGAAATATATATATTTATCACCTACCTCGTTGCGTCCTTTTTTTGACACATGACAGTCATTGACCACGATTTAGAAATTAATATACTGCCAAGTCTGTGTGTGTGGTAAAGTGTTACGCATAAAAAAATCTCCTTGAAATAAGGTATTTTCAAAAGTTTTGTGTACACACATTGTATAATAATTTTCGTAATTGTAAGATACAACCTGCAAATTATTAAAATGTCTCTCTCACACATTTCTGATCACTATACAAATAATTGGATGCACATTCGAAGGTTTATAACGAAATAAATTAAAATAAACCATAATTTGTTTTAAATAATTAAATATATATATTTACAACACTGTACACAAACATAAAATATATAGTTTACAAACCGCTATAATACAATTACTGATTAAATATATATATATATATATATCACAAACATTGTTATATATAAAATATTAATAATAATATTGTTTTAAATGATTAAAAATATATTTACAGCACTGTACACAAACTTAAAATATAGTTTACAAACCGTTATAATACAATTATTCAAAATACATTTTACATTGATTAAATATACATATATCACAAACAAACATTGTTATATAAAATAAATATTAATAATTTTTTGACATTGTAAGATTTTAAAATAATAATTTCACGGTTGTAGATACAGTTCACAAGGAAGTTTATCTGTAACATAACAATACAGTCGATATTAGAATCACTGATACGATAATATTCAATTATCACATGCACACACACACACAGTTAGTGGAAAGAATCAAATGTGTTAAGTAAGTAAACTTTTTCAAGTATATGTCATTTTTCATAAGTTAATGTACTTTCAAATAATTTCTAATCAAACCAAACCAAATATTATTCACTGGAAATTTGTAAATACTACTTAGAATCAATGATACATTTATCGCATAAAGGTAATGTACTTTCAAATAATTTCTAATCGAACCAATTATTATTCAACGAAACTAAATAGAATCAATGATACATTTATTATGTACATACAAATTCAATTATTAAAGTGTTAAGTACAGAGAGTTGAAACTACACACACACACATCAATAAATTGTTTGTTAACACGATTGCTACTTACGACGTTAGGACTCAATCTCTACTTGTGTTGTTTGATTTCTCGTCCCTCGATACACTAAATGTAGTTCTTTAGGTTTGATATGTCTGAGCTCCTCATTCGTGAAGACACGTGCATACCTCTTGGGAAGATAGACACGATACTGACGGTCGCCATCCACCAACGTAGCAAGCACAGAGTTCCCATACTTCGTGTCCACATTTGTTAAGACCATGATAGGATATTTTTTATTCACTGTCAATTCTGAACATCGTTTGTACTCGCTAGCACTTACAGCATTAAACTTTACAAGAAACGACATTATTAGAAGACACAAGTGAACACGTCTGTATCAAACCAGAGAGAACCAAACAATGACAGAATATTCGTCACAAAAGGACAGTAGAATGTGATAGTGGTGGTGGTGGTGGTAACGTCGGTGTCCCACTTTCATTTGCATGTATGAACATGTCCCACAGACGAAATTAGAGACACCAAAAATATAACAATGTCATTAGGAAAGTCCATTTTCATAAGAAAATAGTCACTGCTTACAGCTATGCATGTATGTACATGTCCACAACAGAATGAGAGAGAGATATAATGTCATCATTCGCTGTGACCTACTTTCTAAATTTGTTACATTAAAAATGTTTGTTTAAAGCAAAAATCATGAATCATCCATTCCCGAATAGCATGCACCTTATAGTTGGCACAACGGTCAGAAGAATTGAAATGTCTAAGACATTCTGTTCCATGAATTATATACGGTATGTTTTTAGGACAACCAAAGTCATCGAGATTGATGATATTATTGTGTATTATCTTTGATTGCAAAAAACGTTTTTTCTCAAAACCCTTCACAAACACATATTTATATATACGTGTATGTGATGTTAACAATGAAACAAGATTGTCGTATGGTGTCTCTCCTTCGCTCCATCTAAGTATATGATAATTTGATGTTAACCAGCGGTTTGTCCTAACGTATTTGGGATTCGTAACGGATGTAGCAGGCGGTGTCAAAATCCAATGTCTACCAGCAAATCTCAGAACGTCCATGATTGACAGTTCCTTCACAATATATTTTCCGTTGTCATCGAAAAAGCACTGGAAGTCGATTATAAGTGTTATCCATAATACTGTAAGACAAAGAAACCACACACATTACAAACTCTATATATGTATATATATATATATATATATATATATATATTATGTTTAAACATACAAATATCGTTGCGATATTAATATGTGAACTTACGTTTACAGACGTCTGGACTGAAGCACCGAGAGACATCAACTGACGAAAGAAACAAGTGTTGAGGAGGGTTACTATACATGGAGACAAATTTTTTTAGTAGGTGGGGAGGTGTCGTCGTCGTCGTTCTCCATGTTGATGCGTTGTCGTATCCGATAATGACCGTATGCAAGCGTATCATGACCATTGTCTAATATATAACGCTTATCATCATACGGTGACAACGCTTGCTTATTTACACGCATCGTGTACAGCGTATGATGATCGCTACGTAAACAAAGCGCACTGGTAGAAAACTGACAATGATCAGTGAGACACTTGCGATACATATCGTGTCGCAGACTCCACTTAATCGCAATTCGAGGCACACCTTTACATACACGTTTTTGACACTCTTGGGTGGGATCTTCGTGGGCCACAAGGAACGAATAACATTTCGCACGGAGACCCACGAATTCTCTAATAGGACGACCACACGTTTCATCCTTGAACAGGCCGACAACCTTTTTGTTCTTAAGGCTATAACAAGGATGAGACGTAGGGTAATCCGATGTGTCAAAAACGTGTAGGTCCTTCTTCATGTCTGCATACAAGTCTGATGTTTGAATGCTATACATCAGACTGTCTGTATCTGTCATTAATAATTTAACGTTGCAACCGTACTTGGCGACAGCATAACGATAATGAAAGTCGTACATTATCGTTTTGCTAACGTCAAGCACCGTGAAGCCGACATACACGGGACGGGAAAGAACAATGGATTTTTTACGGAGTGAGAGCCCCACCAGATCGTTCGTATAACGAATCATACGTTTTAGCCTAGGTGTGGAAACTAGTTTTTGAAGCCGTCGTTCATCCGAGACTAGTTCAAAGTCTATATGTTTCCGTACGTTCTCCAGCGACTTACCGTATACGGCGTTGTTCATCAGTTTGAAAAGGTCTTTTTCAAAGCTGTTGACGGCTGTTTGCCTCTTGCGGGTGTTGAAATCGATAAACGGTTTCAACCAAGCGCTTTGCTTAAAACACAACACCCTATGAGTCGCTTTCAGCTCTAAGCCAAGACTTAAATACAATTTCAAATTTCGATAATGGAGAACGTAATTTTGTTTGTCCTCCAAAGTTGTTAACAACTTCTCTACGGATGACCCTGATTCGTTATACGATGATCTGTATATACTCTCGTGTAAACGTTTGGAAAAGGGAGAAAGGATATCGGGTGTTACGCGCTGGCGCACAGGTGCAAGTGGGTAGTCGGAATGCAGGTCGTGTAAGGTATCGGGATAGTGTAGGTCGACTTCGAGGATGTACCCGATGTCGGAATCATCACTCACATTACGTACGTCCAAGGATTCGATTTCGTGAACGCAACATTGTCATCATCGGACATAATTATTTGTACGTTATGTCGTACTACCTTCATCATACACGGCGTCTTTCATCAACCACGAGAAGAAAGTGTCTACAACGTTTTCACCTCGATAAACTTTAGCCTCTCTCCAGAGTCTGTGTGTATGATCGACGATAGCATAGGAGAAACCTGACGGAATATGCATCGCTTCGTATGATGTGGACGATACAGGAGGAGAAGTTATTTTCTGACGGGCACCGTTGCTATCAACTGAGTAGAATTCGCCTAACTCGTGCACTGTCGTCGGGACGTTGTTACCAGGTGAACACGATTGAAGCGGAGTGATGAGGGACTCGAAGTCGGCGTAGACGGTAAAGGGTACTTTAAGACAGTGCGCGTAATTTTTAAATGACATAAACTTCTCCTCCTCTGTAGGCATTTTGGTTTTCTGCTCGCCGTGAGGTGTGCAGTAGGGAGATGATCGGACAGACCATGTTCTGTGGAGAAACGATGCAGGCAGTAGTCGCAGTAAAATGATTTATGTTCGAATTTTGTTAGGGATGATAACAATCTACTCATGTTACTGATAAGACAGTAATGTTTTCGGCTATTTGTATCGGACAGAAGCAAAAGATTAACATGATGTAATCTGTCCTTATTGGGGGTAATTATTAACGGATAAACCTCATTTTTTGATTCGTTTCTGATATTGTCGTCTATATCATAGCCGAAAACGTTTATAGAAATGTTGGGATTCTGTGCTTCAAATTTAGAAAGTGAGTTTATAGAAACAGGGTACTCGATACCGGACATATTTATTGTGTTTTTGAATAAGATGTAGTTAGAAATAAATTCTTTATGCTTTTGTTGAGGGTGTATGTGAGCTAGTACGGACCATAGAAAACACATTTCATCTTGGGAGTTCTTGATGTTGACTACTGCCCTGGTGACTGCAAGTTTTCGCGGGGTTGGAAGGTAGGAGGATGCTGCTAGAGGTCGGTACCGCCCAACAACTAGTTCCAGCTTCAGTACAGCATCCACCGACCATCCGCTCCCGTCACGGGAAAAATTGGATATGCTATTCATGATTTTATCGTAGGATTCATCGAGTAGACAGTTCAACTCGTCGTTGTCGGCCGTGAGCAATGTACGACAACGTCCGTGGAAGACGGCGTCTTTGGTTACCTCTTTTTCTTCGCCGCTGTCACCATCTAACACAGTTTTAGTGAAACGTATCCTGCATGCAATATGCCATTTGATACTGCGTAAACGTGCTTGTTCTGCCAGAATATCCTTGTACAATAAAGGTCGCACCTCGGTCATTATCGGTACTATATCTTGATCTTCATCTTCTGTGTACACAGGCAGGTAATTAAAAGTTGTGAGACATCCTCTAATACTACTGTTTCGCACAATATAAAATCGTGTCATATCTGAAACAATAGAAACACATGTATTAGCTAATAGGAATGATGAATAACACACATTCATGTTTGTGGTAAATAAATAGATAGTACACGTTAGTAATACGTTAGTTTATTGCAAACTGTGAAGATGGCAGCTACTCCTGATTTTAGCATTGAAAGTGAAAGAAGAAAATCGTTCAAGTATTGGGAAGTGACGTTTGTCAGCCCCGATGAGTTAGCGTTTGCTGGGTTTTACTACTATCCGCTAAATTATGATGTTTGTGGACATAGTATGTCATTCATAGACGATAGAGTTAAATGCTTTTGTTGCGGAATTGAATTAGTTCATTGGAGAGAAGGTGACATACCTATGGTGGAACATGAAAAATTTTCTCCGTCATGTCAATTTCTAAACGATGTCAAGAGACAATACATTGGGGAGAAGGTGACAAACCTATGTCAGAACATAAAAAATTTTCTCCGTCATATCAATTTCTAAACAACGTCAAGAGACTATCTTGTACAGGTTAGACAGAGTTAATTCATATCAAACAAATTTGGTTTGTTGCATAATTATAGAGAGAGAGACAATTGGTATTTAAAAAAATTTTTACCTTGTTGAGGATGTCCCTGTTCCTGCTGATGTTGTTGTTGTTGTTCTGGATTCTGTTGAAGGTCGGACATGATATTCAGACGAGAGTGAATACTGAAAAACAAAGAAACTGTTATAGATATATATAGAATTTTTAACGCCGGTATTATGTTAGTGTATCTTAAACCATGAACAACGCACGCAAGACTGTAGCTCTAGAGCTACACAGAGCAGCGAGAAGGAATTTCGTTAGGCGCGCGGTTGAATTGAAGGGTCTACACGACTTGTACCAGGCAGATCTTGTGGAGATGATACCATACGCTCGAGTGAACAAAGGGTACAAGTACATGATGACAGTGATCAATGCGTTTAGCAAGTACGCGTACGCTGTACCATTGAAAACAAAGACAGGAAAAGAAGTAAAGCACGCACTAGAGCCTATACTAACTGCTAATCGAATGAAATATTTACAGACGGACAACGGGAAGGAGTATTACAATAGCACAGTACAAGCGTTGCTAAAAAAGTATAATGTGAAACATTACTCAACCTACAGTGAGAAAAAAGCTTCCATAGTGGAACGTTTTAATCGCACACTGAAGACACACATGTATCGAGCTTTCAGCGAACAAGGACACTACCGCTGGTTGGATCTACTACCTACATTACTGAAATCGTACAACAATACAACACACAGAACCATTGGTATGAAACCTAGTGAAGTGAATGATGCCAACGAACATATAGTGTTGGAACGAATAAGGAAGAACACAGCGCCTAAAATCAGTCCAACGAAACCACCCAAATTTAAAGTCGGTGACCGTGTTCGTATAAGTAAGCACAAAATGACGTTCGCCAAAGGTTATACGCCAAATTGGACTAACGAAATATTCACTGTGGATAAAGTACAATCCACTACTATCCCCGTCACTTATCTGCTAAAAGATCATCTAAACAAAGTGTTGAAAGGTGGTTTTTACGAGCACGAGATTAGTAAGTCCAAAGTCGGCGACGTATACCTAGTGGAAAAGGTGTTACAACGCAAAGGTGACAGAGTGCGTGTTCGTTGGCTTGGTTTCGATGGTAAACACGATGCATGGATACATAAGAAAGATCTAATATAAAAAAGGTGACAGCACGTGCTGAAAACAGTATGCTTTCGGTATTCACAAAGATGAAGATTGTACAGCAAGCAAACAAATTACCAATAAAGGATATGGACTTTTTGGCTGGTGACGAAGGCAGTGCTAAGCGTAAACATGGCCCGCTGTTACCGAACAGTATTCGCTGTATCGTTACAGGCCCAAGTTCCTGTGGGAAATCAAATGTGCTATTCAACCTACTGTTTGATGCCAACGGACTACGTTTCCGCAACGTATACGTGTTTTCAAAATCATTATTTCAACCAAAATACAGAATGCTAGAAACAGTGATGAAATCACTCGCTGATGAAGGTTTAGGTTATCATGCATACAGCGAGAACGAAGAAGTCCCGCTACCGAGTGAAATCACTGGTCTCGACTCTGTTATATTATTCGATGACGTATCGTGTGAAAGACAAAACAATATTCGAAAGTATTTTGCTATGGGGAGACATAGCGGTGTGGACACATTCTATCTATGCCAGAAATATAGCCAGATACCGAAACAATTGGTACGTGACAACGCTAACTTGTTGATATTGTTCAAACAAGACGATCTAAATTTACGACATGCATACAATGATCACGTTAACATAGATATGAAATATGATGCTTTCAAAGACGTCTGCATGGAAGCGTGGAAGGATCGTTATGGATTTCTAGTCATAGACAAAGACTCGCCAATAAATGAAGGTAGATATAGAATCGGCTTTGATCGATTCATAATTGTTTCCGACGAAGTACAAAAGTGGTTGCACTGTAGTAATGTAATCAGTCCTCTTGCTAACACACGATGGCAATGAATAAGGAGGAACGACTCGCGTATGATATAGACACGATAAGCGACAACATAAGGAAAAAATATCATGCATTACAACACGGTATCAGAGAAAGCGATGAGACGTTTAGAAAAAATTACAGACCGATTCTGGAACCGTTAGAAGCTATTTCACGAAAGTTAAGTGGTGATATGATGGAGGAGGAGGATGAGGAGAAGCAGCAGATAAAACAAGAAGAGCCTACACAACACGTAATAACAGAAAACGAAAGTGGTATGCAAAGTCATAACGCTTCTCATTTCAGTGAAGAGGACGCTTGGATACCTAACGCTTCACATTTCAGCGAGGATTCATTAGCAAACAAATATATGCGTTTGTGTGAATCGGCGGACTGTAAACGGATTATAGATCGCATGTATGGTGTTCGATACGAAGGTGGTAAACTTATGATAGGTGATTCAAATGTAAAAATCGATGATAACGACAACTTTCATGTCAAAGGAAAAATTTACGAGGGTACACCTGGTCTGTATGAACTTTTGTTTATGAAACTACCGAAAAAATACAATAAGGATGATATGAGGAAATATAAGTCTATACTACTAGCAACCAACGGACACAAACAAAAATATAAACACAATACGCGAATAAACAGTAACAGTGGCGTCAAGTACCGACTAGTAATATCTAAATTGTTTGCACGAAAACGTACAGGGAGTGGCTATATGGAGATGAAACCGAACACTGCAATCGATTACGTGCATTGGGATGATCCTAACGAGTTGGTTAATAGATTGAGACTGTTAATGGCGTCTCAAAATAGCGGTCATACTGGTCATAGGAATGAAATCGTTTCGATATTGGAAGAATTACGCGAAACCGGTATTATCATATAAAAGCAGACGCACCGTTCTATAACCATCAGTTCTTCTTCATAAATATGAGTGTAGACAAGTTCGGTAGACACGACAGCGCTGTAAGAGTGCGAAAAGAAACTCATCGAAGTCTGCGTGAGGATATCGGTTTAGGAGTGACTAACGATGGTCACTTTGATGTGAAAAACAAAAAGATATGCAACTTGGGTGATCCTGAAGAGTTGCACGATGTTGTTTCTTTACAGTACGTAAAGGACACATGCTTACAGTACAAGAACGACGACAACGCTACCGTAGACGCAAAAGATCATCGAATAATAAGGCTAAACGATCCGCTTAAATCAAGAGATGCAGCCACAAAACGATACGTAGACGAGAAGAGTTTGAAAAAAGATCGTGCAGGTAACGTAATCGTTAATGACTGTCGACTAACACGTGTGCAAGCGCCTGTTGACTTCAAAGACGCAGTGAATTTGGAATTTTTACACGCACACACAATCAGTTTGCAAAACGATACTTTCTACGCTGCCGGAAGAAAAATTACGAATATAGCGAACGGTGTCAATGACAAAGACGCAGTCACTGTACGAAAAATGCACGAATTAAAATTACATATAAAGACCGAATTGTACAAGGTCACTCAGGTATTTCACGCTCATATAATCAATCTAATAAAGTTTGTCTATAAATATCAAGACAGCACGACACAGCGTTCAGTCCTGTCTGAATATATTGAAGAGGTGGGGCGTTTAATAGACGTTCTCGATACGGAAACGGAAATCAAGGATTGGAGATCTGTTTACAAGAATGCACGTACTTCGTAAGAAAAGAATGGGGCGTGGTGTAATTGGAAAAATACTTAAAAACACTGTGCCCGCTATCGTTTCGTCAGTACCTTCTTTGATTAATCGAGCGGTGGACGCATTACCAGTAGAATTACACCTACCCGGCTACCGAATCTGTGGACCTGGAACAAAACTCAAAGAGAGATTGGCACGTGGCGAGCGCGGAATCAACGAGTTGGACGAAGCCTGTCGCGAACACGATATCGCTTACGCTAAGTACAAGGACAACGAACGAAGACGCGTAGCGGATCGTGTGCTAGCCGGCAAGGCGTGGGATCGAGTGAAAGCTTTGAATTCAGGCATCAGCGAAAGAGCGTACGCGGCGGCCGTAGCGGCAGCGATGAAGGCGAAATCGGCAGTGGGTGGAGGGAGCTCGCGTAGTGGTTGCAGAAAAAACAAGAAGAAGAAGGGTTCAGGAATTAAACGTCAATCCGTGAACAAACGCAAAACGACCTGCAAACGCAAAACAGTCCCAAGACATAAACGTAACAATAAAAAAATAGCGTCAGGTCTATACCTACGTCCTTACAGACAAAAAAACTAATTTGCATACCAGTGCGTGCATTGTCTGACAGTGATTTGTATGTGTACGCAAAACTTTTGAAAATACCTTATTTCAGAGGAGTTTTTATGCGTAACACTTTACCACACACACGACCATGGAAGAATGAGAGTGCAGTTGTTAATCTAGACAGTGCAGAAGGACCTGGTACGCACTGGGTTTGCTACAAGAAGCGAAACAAACAAGTTTACTACTATGATGCGTATGGTAATATACAGCCACCTCTTGAGCTGACACAGTATTTTGGAACCGACACTGAAATTTACTACAATTACGAACGTGAACAGCCACAACACACAGTCATCTGCGGGCATTTATGTTTGGACTTCTTAACGCGCGAGTGATCAGTAAGCGACAAGATGTCTTCGCTGTCGGTCACCTTAACAGGTACGAATGCTGCTGCTCTTGTATGTGACTTTTTCCCGCCTCTCGAACTAACAAACGACGAATGGTATGTAGGTCTATTGGACTTTACTACATACAACAGTATACCGAACGTGATTGAAGGAAAAAACAACGTGTTTCCAGTACTACGAGACGGAACAACGTGGGGCTTGATAACTTTACCTACAGGTGCTTATGAAATCGGTGACATAGAAGCCTTCCTCAAAAAGCAGTTAGGAGACTCAAAGATTAGTCTACGTCCTAACAACAATACACTGAAATGTCAGCTGACTTGTGCACTGGATATTGACTTTCAACAAACAGTGTACGGTATCGGTGATATGTTGGGTTTCAAGGGAAAGCGTCTGCTTGAAGCGCATAAAACTCACACGTCTGACGCCACAGTTAACATTATAAAAGTGAACAGTATACTGATAAGGTGTAATATAGCGCAAGGATCATACAAGAACGGTAAAACTGAGCACACGCTGCACTCGTTCTATCCGTCAGTCGAACCAGGATTCAAAATAATTGAATCGCCTACAAACGTCATATACCTACCTGTGAATGTGAGTCGTTTGGACAACATAACATTATCTTTACACGATCAGGACGGTGACGTAATAGATTTTCGTGGAGAAGTCATCACTGTGCGTTTACATCTAAAACGACTATAGACATGGGCTTGTACTTTGTTTCTTCGCCACCGCTGCTACCACAGTCGTCAGATAAAAAAAGAAGAAGAAGGAAGATCAGTTAGGAAACGCATCAGTACTCGTTCGAAACTGAAACGATTAACATCAGTTAACCGCCGTTTCCTGATTTCACTGGGTTTTGTTGTTGTAAACAAGTAACATGGCGAGTGGAATATTATCAGTGGAGCAGCAACCGTTCTTTGAAGACAGTATCACACACTTTTCATTTCACTCACACGCACCGTACGCAACAACAAGATATGGAAACAATGATGAAATACGTGTGCCAATACAACAACAGGACGTCTTTACACTGCCGTCAGAAAGTTTCCTCTACATCGAAGACAAGTTGGTTAAAAACCCTAGTGTGGCTGCAGATACTGCACTGAATGTGGAACTGGTGAACAATGCTATAGCATTTCTCTTTGAAGAGATTCGTTACGAGTTGGCCGGAGTGGTAGTGGACCATACCAGAAACGTCGGTGTTACGACAACTATTAAAACTTTTCTATCACTCAACAACAACACACGTAACGCAATGGAAAACGCAGGTTGGGTGGCACCGACCACGAACATATTAAAAGTGAATGATGACGGAGAATTCAACTTTTGTATACCGCTGAAAATGCTAATGGGATTCGCAGAAGACTATACACGCATCGTGCTGAACGTGAAACAAGAACTTATACTCCTACGCACATCTACCGACATAAATGCTATGGTTTTAGTAAGCGGACAAACTACTGCTAATTGTGTTCTTGAACTAGATAAAGTTTACTGGAAAATGCCTTATGTACATGTAGCTAATGCGTACAGATTACCACTGTTACGACTCATAGAGAAAGACCACCCGATAACTATACCTTTTAGGACCTGGGAGTTGCATGAGTATCCTGCCTTACCACAGACTAAAAGGCAGAATTGGATTGTCAAGACCTCGAGTCAGCTAGAAAAACCACGCTTTGTTGTGTTAGCGTTTCAGACAGCAAGAAAAAATGTACTGACAGCACACGCTGATGAATTCGATCACTGTAACGTGATCAATGCGAGACTGTTTCTAAACGACAAGTATTATCCTTACGATAATTTAAACTTGGATATTGGGAAAGACAGTTTTGCATTATTGTACAATATGTACGCCAGTTTTCAAAGTTCGTATTACCACCGTTTAGACGGCAGCCCAGTACTGACACCGGAATTATTCAAATCAAAAGCCCCGCTGTTTGTTTTCGATTGTAGCAGACAAGACGAAGCACTTAAGTCTTCAGCAGTTGATGTACGTTTAGAATTTGAATCGTCAACGAATTTTCCTACACAGACGACCGCCTACTGTATGATACTACATGATTCGCTTGTAGAATATACGCCATAGAACATACGTCCAACACAGTACATAGACGTGTTTAAGTCTTATTTTATACATATTTTGTAAATACTAGTTTTAAATATATATATATTTGTAACATTATAATATTGGAGCTATGTGTGTGTATGTATTTTTAATTGTAAAACTAGTTTAGATATATTTTAATACTTGTAACAATATAATCTTGGAACTGTGTATGTTTTTTTTTTTTTTTTTAATTGTAAATATTAGTTTAGATATATTTTCATACTTGTAACAATATAATCTTGGAGCTGTGTATGTATTTTTAATTGTAAAACTGTTTAATATAATCTTGGAGCTGTGTGTATGTATTTTAATAAATGTATATATATATATATATTACACACACATTATTATTATTTGTATAACCCACACCATAATAATTTGATCATACACATACGCGCGCGCGCACACACACATGTATTAAATTCAATAATGCGTTTGATAATGTTTTAATGCAAATAATTTTAGGAAAGTCTACATTCTGCATTCATAAGGAGATAGTCACTGCTTACAGCTATGTATGTCCACAACAGAATTAGAGAGAGATATAAATGTCATCATACGCTGTGACCTACTTTCTAAATTTGTTACATTAAAAACGTTTGTTTAAAGCAATTTTTCAGAAAATTTGTAACAGACATAATAATTTGATCATACACACACACACATGTATTAAATTCAATAACACGCTTGATAATGCAAATAATTTTTACGTTTAAATAAAAATCTGCACATACATTAAAATTAAAATTAAATAAAATCTGTACAACTTACCAAAACTAGTATGTGCGTTGTCTACACTGAAGGCGTACAAACAGTCTTTCAACTATTAAAAAAGATGCAGAGATTTCACGATGTATCAGCGATCAATGAGAAATTGCCACTATAAAAATACGGTAAGAATATATTTTCAGAAATTGTAATTTGATCATACACACACACACACACACACACACACACACACACACATGTATTAAATTCAATAAATAATAATGCGTTTGATAATGTTTTAATGCAAATAATTTTAGGAAAGTCTACATTCTGAATTCATAAGGAGATAGTCACTGCTTACAGCTATGTATGTCCACAACAGAATTAGAGAGAGATATAAATGTCATCATACGCTGTGACCTACTTTCTAAATTTGTTACATTAAAAACGTTTGTTTAAAGCAATTTTTCAGAAAATTTGTAACAGACATAATAATTTGATCATACACACACACACATGTATTAAATTCAATAACACGCTTGATAATGCAAATAATTTTTACGTTTAAATAAAAATCTGCACATACATTAAAATTAAAATTAAATAAAATCTGTACAACTCACCAAAACTAGTATGTGCGTTGTCTACACTGAAGACGTACAAACAGTCTTTCAACTATTAAAAAAGATGCAGAGATTTCACGATGTATCAGCGATCAATGAGAAATTGCCACTATAAAAATACGGTAAGAATATATTTTCAGAAATTGTAATTTGATCATACACACACGCATACACACACACACACACGCGTACACACACATGTATTAAATTCAATAAATAATGCACTTGATAATGTTTTAATGCAAATAATTTTTACGTTTAAATAAAATCTGTACATACAATAAAAATTATACTCAGTTATTAACGTATTCAAATGTTTCAATAATGCGCTTGATAATGTTTTAATACAAATAATTTTTACGTTTAAATAAAATCTGCACATACATTAAAATTAAATAAAATCTGTACACTTACCAAAAACTAGTATGTGTGTGTTGTCTACACACCCTTAATGATGAAAGTTGCGTATACTGAATGCGCACAAACAGTCTTTCAACTATTAAAAAAGATGCAGAGATAGATTTCACGATGTATCAGCACATACACAAGCAGTCAAAATGAGAAATTTTCGCTAATTTTCTGTGCGTATATATATATTGTACACTGGTAGTGGGAGAAAGCTTGCATATCCGTTTTTAGAGTAATTACTGTCAGCGGTGTTAATGCTTGACAGGTGTCAAATTAGAAAGTAGAGTTGTCCGTTTTTAGAGTAAATAGTTTATAATCCATAATTAATCCTAATTACTGTCAACGCTGCTAATGACTAGCAGGTGTGAAATTAGAAAGTAGGACGTCGTACACAAGGTTAATGACCTCTGGTTTAAGTTATTGAATAACTATATCTAATTCAGTATCGTTGTGTGTGCATAGACTTGTTTCGATGAACCGATCAATGCGGTCAACGTACTCGTATCAAAACCCTGTATTTAATTATTTAAAACAAATTATGGTTTATTTAAATTTATTTCGTTATAAACCTCCGAATATGCATGCAATTATTTGTATAGTAATCAGAAATGTGTGTGAGAGAGACATTTTAATAATTTGTAGGTTGCATCTTACAATCATGAAAATTATTATTTAAACTGATAATTGTTTTATTAAAATCTTACAATGACGAAATATTATTATTTCATTGTTTACGATATATATATTTAATGCAAAAATGAATTTTTAAAATTACAATCGTCTGTATACATATTTTGTAAATACTAGTTTAAATATATATATATTTTTTAATATTTGTAACATTATAATTGCGTAACACTTTACGCACATTGGAAGAACGAGATTGGTGTAGAGAGAGAGAGAGAGAGAGTTTTATATATATACCCACCACCCACCCCTGATATGCAAATCAGCTTTATTAAAAAATATAAAATTATATTCGCGGTCATATATTTTAATATAAAACTATAATGCATCAAGTCGGAACCTCCCACCCACCACTCACCTCTGATATCCAAATCAGCTTTATTAAAAAAATATAAAATTATATTCGCGGATGCGGGTGGTCCATTGAACCCCACCCCACCTCCCACCCACCCTTGATATGCAAATCAATTTAATTAAAAAATAAAAAAATCAAATAAAAAATTTTATTCGCGGAAATTCGCGGATGCTGCAGGTCCAGCGGTGGTGGGGAGAGCGTGGGAAAAGATCTTGGACCGTGGGAACGGCGGCATCTCTTTGAACTTGGCGCGCAAAAGGTGGCATGAAATTTTATTGGTGGAAATTCGCGGATGCTGCAGGTCCAGCGGTGGTGGGGAGAGCGTGGGAAAAAATCTTGGACCGTGGGAACGGCGGCATCCTTTGTTGGTTAGAACCGGTATTTTCCCTCTACTAATTGCTATATATGACAATATCATCTAGATAATGGTAGATAAATTTGAATTTGACATCGTGAAAGACTTGTTCGAAAAGGCGACTGCAGATAGAGCTACCTTGTGAAAGACCAAATGGCACACGTGTAAACTGATATAGGTTGAATGGCACTGCAAATGCAGTAAATGGTTTGGACTGTTCAACAAGAGGAATCTGGTGGAACGCCTGATTTAAATCCACCACCGTGAAGATTTTTGCCTGAGCAAAGTAATGAAAAGCCCCATGTATATCTGGGAGAGGGACAGATTCAGGTGCGATCTTTTTGTTCAGCTGACGATAGTCGACAACTAACATATGTTTGTTGTCACCCTTTGGGATCATAAAGCACGGAGAAGAGTAGGCCGAAGTAGAAGGCTCAATGACCTTTTGTTCTAACGGTTTGTTTATTTGTTCCCGCATGGCATCCATCTTGGGAGGTGACAACTTATAGGGATGGAGCTTAATAACGGAGGGGTCAGTGACCTTGATTTCATATTTGATGAGATGGGTAAAGCCTAACTTGGTGCTTAAAACGTCAGGAAATTCTCTAATCAGCTGAGCAATGTCAGCACGTTGATCAGGGGCAAGATGGAGTAACTCGGGCGAAGTACGCACATTAACTAAGTTTTTGTTCACGTCTTTGATGACAGGTTTGCTTTCTGACGTATCATACAACGGAAAATGATGCTGACGGTTAAATATGAAGTATAAGGGTTTGCCACGAATGTCCTTCATGATCCCACTGACTTAAGGCATCTAAAGTCAGTTGTGTTCCAACAAATTTGTTAAAGTACAAAAAATTGTGAACGGTATCGGATCCGATGAGTCACCTATGGCCAGCCAGCGATCCACACACCAAATTAATCATTGGCCCGTGGATTTAGTCTTCGTGAGTTGCCGGAATCTGCGGCGAAATTGATCCACTCCGCCGAGACTATCCTACCTAACCTCCTTCGTGAGATCCAAGATACCTCTTTACCCAGCCTTGGGAGTAACTTTACCTGCAACCACTACCATCCCCATCAATTGTGATCGTTACCTTCGTACCATTCCTCATCCATATTACCTCCCCGCCCTCTCATCGTCTTCTACGACTACTGTAACTTGGTCCACCATCACAAATCCATCTGTCACCACTACTCTACCTACATCTAATCTTCAATCTACGAAATTACCAGCATCCGTAACGTGGATAAATCCGCCACTCCTGTCTTCTTCTGGACATCACTTGTGTTTGCATATTTGTAAATTTTCCCATATGTTCATTACTGTGCCTTTTTGTAGTATGTGTTTTATCAGTGTCATGTTGGTTATGTCTGAGAATTCATGTCTTGTGTTTATTGCATGTGTGGCCAAATTGGACTGATATATTTCTGGTTTTTTGTATGCGTTTAAATGTTCAAAATAACGTTTTTTCACCTGTGTTTTTTGTTTGTCCTATGTAATATCTATTGCAATCTTGAATGCCAAACAAAACTGAATGCCAAGATCAAACATGAAGAAGTGTATTATGCGTACGTTGGAAGAGAAAATAATTCGTCCATTGACAGAGAAAGAGTTCTCAGTGGTACGATGCCACGAAAGCCTCTAATCGTAATAATACTTTTATATGGTTAAAACCTGTTAATGCTCAGAAGAGAATAATTGACACCTTATTATCCTACAAAGTATAAACAGGCCGACAGCTACATTAACATATTCAGGTCGGTCCCAACTGAGCCATTATTTATTTTCAAAGCAACTAAAGTCGGACGTGTAAGTAATTTTCAAATCTGATTCAGTACTTTAATATTTCACAGAAGACATCTGCCTGCTCACTGCCAAAAACTCAGTGATCTGTATTTGATCTTAGTAATGCACCTCCCCCCCCGCCGTTTGAGATAATAATAAACAAGCTGTGAGACAAATTCAGTCCTCGCTGAAAATAATAAATTTCAAAATTCCCTACTCTTGTTCAAAGAATCCCTCCGGTAATGGATCACGTAGCCCTATTTCATTACACAGAATAAATTAATTGCACACAATAAATTGTTGTTTTACTTCTCACGTTTTATTCGCATAAAATAAAAGTGCTTCGTTTCAATTCGTATAATAAAGTCTTCCCTCTCACTCGCTTCGCTTCCACCGGAGTTAATACTCTTAATCACGTCTTCTAACATTTTTAATAAAATTTTCTCTTCTGTTTAATTTTTATTCTCGTTATAAAAAGCGTTGCAAAATAAAAAGTACTTTAAATTAATCTGTGAACTTTAGTTTAAGAGCTTTACAAAATTTTACATTATATTACAGATTAGTTCAGCAGAAACAAGGAGAAGTGATTGTAAATATATTTTCGCTAGAATAAACATAATCGGAGACAATGTAATAATCATTTAAGTTTTTATTTTTGTAGATACTCTTTTATCAGTTGTAGACCTAATTAAAAAGTTTTTAAAATTTTGTTTTATAGGGTACAAACAATAAGTATTGCTATTTCTTTTATGAATTTGCTAACTGCTATAATTTTTTATTGTTCGACTAAGCTTTTCGTCATTACTGACATCTTCAGGTCTAAAACAACGACGTTTAAGACCTGAAGATGTCAGCAATGACGAAAAGCTTAGTCGAACAATAAAAAATTATAGCAGTTAGCAAATTCATAAAAGAAACAGTAAGTATGGCTGCTAATTTAAACAATACGAAGAATAAGTATTGCGGTCTTCGTAAGGTAGTGATTCCGCGACAACGTTTCACTTTTAAGAAAAAAGAGAATATAACGCCTAAAAATAACGAATACATAAATTTTAGATTGTCTAAAATGCTCTAAACATATTTAGAATCTAAAACCACTACCACGTAAAACATTCCAGTATACTAATGTTCAAGTTAACTGTAATTCTAAAATAAATTTCAAACTAACAGATATAATTATTTCTCTAAATTATGTCGTGTAGTATATCTGTTTGTCGGTCGAACTGACTATACTGATGTCTCCAACAACAAGCATTAAATATTATAGGCGGCTGGTTTTATAACTGAGAGTTCATTAAAATTTCCTTTATCTAATAACGATAGCTTCTGCTAAATTTTGGTTACACTTGACGACCAAATATCGTAAGAAAATTATACCTGAGGTTCGTATCTGGTGTTTCCCACCACTAACTTGTGCAAAACCGCTGTCTCCCAGTCAAGTTGAAAATAGACTTGCAGTTGAGAATGGCTGAGAATACGGAAATCATTGGACTTGAAACCAAACCGCAAAAGGCAGCGTTACTGTTTACAATAAACTAAGTTTTATGTTATTTATATTAGAATTTTGCAAGTTTAGATTTCAATGTAGATAATACATTTTAATTAAAATTAGGGCACTTTTGAACATTTGAAAATGAATATAAGAATAAGTAATATTTACTCTGTCTTATTTTTAAAATCAGGAGGATTACGACATTTTTCATTTTTTCGTTGAGTCCGTGTACTAAAAAATTTGGGAAAATTTTTTTTTTGAATGATGTAGCCTAAATACTTCATGAACTGAATTACCTCCGTATACTGACAATATCATCTAGAAACATGTACAAATTGTAATATGTATCTTTACTTCATTCTGAAGTCACATGACAAAATGGAAAAATAGAGAAATACTTTAAGTGTGTTCGGTTTTTGCTCGTATGTACTGCGCAACTTGAAAAATTTGTCGTCCAAATAATTAAAGTTACAGGGTTATAATTTTTAAACTTATCTAATGAAACAATCGTTAACTGTGTAAAAATCTTCATTGCTCAGGACCGATATGGATTGACGATAGTAGTTAAACAGCCTCTTGCTTCTGTAACACCTGTTATTCTACAATCGCTGGATTGTCTCATCAACTGTGTAACTAAAGAAAAATGAACAAAAGTACTGTAGACATGTCAAAGATGTTGTGATGGACAAGGAATATCTGCAGGTGACAATGATAATGAAAGTCGTGTCATTATGTTGTGTGATTCGACCAGTGCAAGGAGTATTACTGGTGTGTGTGCGTGTGTTGGTTGTACTATAACGTATGTAGTTTTATAGACTTCCGCCAGAGCTATAGGAATATTTCATGTGCTTTTGTGTATTGATTCCCCTTAACTATTTTCTTTAAAATACGATTAATTTTGTTCAAACGTTTATGGGGAATTATATTCTTTAATTATCTAAACTTGTAAACAATAAAATCATCAAGTAATAATAAAAATTAAAACTACGTTTTTTACAATTTAATCATAAAATTAAGGCAAACATTATGTTAAACATCTTACATTAAAAGAAACATGAGTAGCATATAAGTGTAAATCATAACAAATAATGAAATAAAGATCATTGACCTGAAAACCTAGAGTAACATATCTAGCATACCTAGGCCTACACAAATCATTTCCGAACCTATCAGGTTCTGTTCACTGACATACACATTGACACGTTGGTTACTTTCTACACAATATGTAGCGCCAGATCAAAATGTCACATCTTTGATGACACTCCTAAAATCAACACAAGTGATTTCATACTTCGTGTGTCAAAACTGATTCAGCCGTTTTAGTGTTACTAACCTATACACACTATTCGCGTAAAAGAGTAAATAAATACGGTTACTTAACAACAACACAAAATTACTAAAATGATTGTAAAGTACATATTATAAAGTAAAACACAGGTATTATAAACATGTAACAATTATTAATCAGTAACGTAATGTGACGAAGCATACGTAATATATAGCTAGCAAATGCATGTAACAAATGTGTATAATTGTTTACGTTGTATAATGTGGTGCGTAGCGCAACATGCATTTGCTAGCTATATATCACGTATGCTTCGTCACATTACGTTATTTATTCCCTGTAACATATAAAGTACATATACATTACGTACATATACGTTACGTTACATATAAAGTACCCAAGTAGATATTACAAAACGTAATACAATAAGTTAGTTATTACTTACGTGGAAACGTTACATATTGTATCGCGTTGCAGAACCACTACTTAATGCTCAATACAAACATATAATTTCAAAACCTGTTAAGATAGAGACTTACAAATTGAATAAAAATTAAACTCAGTTGGTCTGATAATTTTATTTTCTTACACTAGATAACTATTTCTAACACCAAAATAGTTTCTCACAGACCAACAACATCTTCTAGTAGTAATTCAACAAAATCGTAACCAAACGTTACATACATTTTTTTACAAGTATAAAGAGTATAGATAAAATTAAGTATTCCGTCGCCTTAATGACATATTCAGCTACAAATCGAAGTAACAACGACTCGTTTACGTTAATTAAAAACGGAAATACGACTAGTTATTTGTCAAATTTCAATCAATTTCTGAAGCACAAAAATGATTGATTTTCAATTTTCTACAGCTTTGTTAATAGCCAAAATATTTTCAAATATTATACAGTATAATAATGGACAATAACGATTGTTACATTACAAAAGTTTAAAAATTATACTTATGTAACTTTAATTTTTGAACGACTCAATTTTCAAGTGGCGTAATAAGAAAACGCATAGGCCTATACGCAATATACTCCCCTGCCTTCCCCAATGTGTCATGGAACATCTGAATCAAGTAGGCTATATTAAGGCACACAAAGCACGTGAAAACTAACTAATGAACAAAATTATATTAGAAGAGAGTGGGATAAAGGGGGGAAGAGACTTAGGATTCTAAAATTTATGGGTAATTGCTAACAAGACTTATTTGTGCGTGTGGCATAATTAAAAGTTCACTAAGGCCTAAATTATTAGTGAGCACGCCTAGTGTAAACAAAGGATGGCCAAACGTAATAACACGTGCATGTAGCAAGCACATACAATGGCGAGTAATTACTTGACCTTGTACTCTGTTGACTCCTAGCATGTTGCACCGTCCTAAGCAGATCTCAAAATAGAAAATTCATTATTAATTACGTTATTTGCTTCAAACAGAACTTGACTCACTTTAAAATAAACATAGCGAGTGAGATCTGATAGCAGTCGGTCGCATTACACACAGTTTAAGACCGTTTATCCGATGTGTATTTACTACAATTTCTGTTAATTCAGAATAAAACCTAAAAAATTCCAAAAATTTTATCACTTGCATAAAACATCGTAACAATTTATAGTGTAATTCCGAGAATACCACTAGCCGTCGATTAACTTGCGCACCCTCAAATTAATAAACATGTTTAAAAGATTTTGAAGAACACGTTTGCTAAAATCAGATACAGTTACACAGTAAATTATAATATTTTTTAACTTTTAATTTTTAATTAAAATATTGTTATATTTTAATCCAAGCACTGTGACGATTTAAATTGTAACCATTATTAAAAAAGAAAGAAATAAAAAAAAATTAAGGTTGCGAGCCTATTAACCATTTAAATCTCACAATAATAATAAAAACATGTAGGTACTAAGTGTGAAAGGAAGAAGTAATTATTAAGGGCAAAGAAACTGTAATAAAGAGGCATATTGTAAATAATTATTATTGCCGTATTTAACCCTTGCTTGCTATCAGGCGCCTACCTGTTGATTCCGGACTCGACATGTTTTCCGAGTCTTCTGTAATTAAGAATAAAATAAAAAACTAATGTTAATAATTAAAGAATCTGAAGACACAGATAGTCACTAAAATAACTCATTTAAATTATGTATTTTTATCTAGGGATAGTTTGTATAAATAAAAAGGTTTATTTAGAGAGAGACAGGGACTATATTCTCGCGGAATAAACACCCCACTACCTCTTATGCAGTACCAGTGGAAGCGGGCGAAAAATCTCTCTCTCGCTATGAAGACTCCAAGCAATGCACACGCACGAGCAAAAGCTCTGTTGGAATGTTGTGTGATTTGTTGTTAGTTTGGCTTATTTCAAATGTAGTTTATTAACTGCTACACAAAAGAGTGTAACATGTAACATTAATAAAAAAATCAGAAACGTGGTAACAAGAAGAAATATGTGACTACAAAAGTACGAGTATTAATAACGATGACTGCTAACTTCACCAACTGACGACACTTTTCAACATCCTACCCGGAGATGTGAACTACCAGAATTTGCAACTCTAGTAGACCCGACAGAAGATGCAGTTCGAGACATCAAAGAATCTACGCCTACCATCGTAGAAGGTTCTACCTAGACAGCAGACGTTTAAGCCTTTAATGACTAAGACCAGACCTAGATGAGGACGACGCTTTTAAGGATTCCCAAGACGGACACTCCCGGAGGAAATTTCTACATACCAAATTAAAGGTGACTCGATAGCACGTCTATCGAGGAATAAATAATAATTATAATTGTAACACAATACACTTTAAAAGAGAGACTTTTCAGAGACGATTAAACTTGTAAAGATTAAAAAGAATTAACTCTAAGAATTTAATGTAACTATTCAGACATCATACATTGTAACAGTTTAAATCTTAATGTATCGTAGTATAATTAATACCATTCTTCAAATGGAATAATAATGAAGCATAAAACTAAAGGTCTTGCAAGCTAATATCATGAATTGAATATAAGTAAAAGTTTGATGACTAAATACCTAAGGTTACCCGGATCCGTGGTATAGCTAAATAAAATCTGTTGTGATCCCAAAGTTTATATAAAGAATTCAAATAACTTTAATAATGCAATTAGTAATGTCATGGGATCTATCTTTTGAGTAAATGTTATTTTTTCAAATGTTTAATAAAGAGAAGTCTTCTTGTTACACACATATACTGAGTACATAAATCAACAGTTTTCCCATTCCCTGATTCCTTTTATATTTACTCTGTGTTGTTCTGATTAAATTTCAGCTCGTCGAATAAGGCAGCCTGAATAATTGGCACAACCAATTACTTCGGGTTCCCCAAGTTATAACACTAGAGAAGATGTTATAAATTGCGCACTCTGCTAATTTGTTGAAATTTTGCTGCTAATTAGTAAAAAAAAAATTTTTTGGTGACTTGTGTTGTTTAAGCAGTAATTGTGTCCCGATTAACCCAGACCATAAGCTGTTGATTTATTCACTCGTGTACTTTAAAATGTGTCTAAAATCTTAAATAAAATTAAACGATAATAGTTATTATAATAGTTTTATAAATAAGTAAGTTAATTATTATTTAGATATAGGAATGAACATCATGTTAACTAAAGACGCCCCAAGAATACGATATAACAGCAGGTACGCGCTTGTCAAAAGTTCATTCATCAACCTGTCGGTTTGTAAACAAAATGAGACCTGTAAATTTCCTGTTCTCGCCTGTACTGAACTGTCCTTGTCACCCTACCCCAAGTTGAGTGAGACAATGCATTCACCCTCTAGTTGAGTCCCCTTTGTACACAAAACAATGCCATTGTTTAAAACTAGTCTGACCTACATTCCAGCGAAACAGCTGATCGTTTAAATAGAATTTAATGCTAATGTTAATAACTGTTAATAGATGTTTACCATGTACTAAAGTGTATAGGCGATAATTGTGTATAGTATAGTAGAGCAAATAATATTATGACTCAAATTTCAAATGAATAAATGACTTAGTTAACCCTCCCTTGTTAAATAAAAAAATTAAACCCATGTCCCAAAACAGTAACCTTGTAAACTGAGCCAAATAAAAAACAAAACAAAGTAAATAAAGTATTGTAAATAAATATGGTAAGTCGATAGGAAATAATTCTAGGTAGTTTTAAAACCCCTAAAGTAATAATAAGTGAATAATAATAAGGCTGAATAAATCTTAAGTTAAACTAAATTTGTGGAACTTGTAGCAGTAAATAAAAGAGAGGTAAATAAAATACGAGAAACGTTGCATAGTGAACGCCCCAGTTGTGGCCAGTAAGAGAACAATAAAGCGTGTTAAGAAATTTGTAGTAAGCAGCCACACTCTCCCTATTGTGATAAACCGTTGCCTCCCTAAACAATGAATACCACCGCGCGTGAAATACAATGAATTGAGTAAAGTGTCTCCCCTTCCGCATAGTTTGTCTAGTTATTGTTAAAGAGATAATAAGAATTACCATCGTGAAATTCCGCTTCTCTCAAGTAACTATAATCTAGAGTGGAGTATGGGATCCTCTTTAGATTATTTTAGAAGTAAGTCTATGGTATATAATCAAGATAGAATTATATACATGTAAAGTAACTAGTCACAACGGCGCCGGCTGAAAAAGATAATGATGAGGCAAAAAAAAAGGTGCCAAGAGTTCATTTATGAATGCTGAAAGCTAACCTGTAGAGTTAGAGTAAGCTGATGTCAGTCGGGCCACGATATTGTGAGTTACTGTAATTAGGGAAATTAGTATTATAAGTTAGTACTGTAAGAAGTGAGATAAAGGGAATTTCACGAAGGCGAACATTTAAATGAGAACAAGATCATTTAAAGATAGATAGAAAAAACAAACCTTGCAATAATAATAAATAATGATAATAATAAGGAAATTTCACACGTTACGCCCCAAGCATACTCTCGGTACGTTGCTGACCATATTTTCAGGAGTCTGTGTTGGTTAAGAGGCGGAGTATGTGACGATTTAAATTGTAACCATTATTAAAAAAGAAAGAAATAAAAAAAAATTAAGGTTGCGAGCCTATTAACCATTTAAATCTCACAATAATAATAAAAACATGTAGGTACTAAGTGTGAAAGGAAGAAGTAATTATTAAGGGCAAAGAAACTGTAATAAAGAGGCATATTGTAAATAATTATTATTGTCGTATTTAACCCTTGCTTGCTATCAGGCGCCTACCTGTTGATTCCGGACTCGACATGTTTTCCGAGTCTTCTGTAATTAAGAATAAAATAAAAAACTAATGTTAATAATTAAAGAATCTGAAGACACAGATAGTCACTAAAATAACTCATTTAAATTATGTATTTTTATCTAGGGATAGTTTGTATAAATAAAAAGGTTTATTTAGAGAGAGACAGGGACTATATTCTCGCGGAATAAACACCCCACTACCTCTTATGCAGTACCAGTGGAAGCGGGCGAAAAATCTCTCTCTCGCTATGAAGACTCCAAGCAATGCACACGCACGAGCAAAAGCTCTGTTGGAATGTTGTGTGATTTGTTGTTAGTTTGGCTTATTTCAAATGTAGTTTATTAACTGCTACACAAAAGAGTGTAACATGTAACATTAATAAAAAAATCAGAAACGTGGTAACAAGAAGAAATATGTGACTACAAAAGTACGAGTATTAATAACGATGACTGCTAACTTCACCAACTGACGACACTTTTCAACATCCTACCCGGAGATGTGAACTACCAGAATTTGCAACTCTAGTAGACCCGACAGAAGATGCAGTTCGAGACATCAAAGAATCTACGCCTACCATCGTAGAAGGTTCTACCTAGACAGCAGACGTTTAAGCCTTTAATGACTAAGACCAGACCTAGATGAGGACGACGCTTTTAAGGATTCCCAAGACGGACACTCCCGGAGGAAATTTCTACATACCAAATTAAAGGTGACTCGATAGCACGTCTATCGAGGAATAAATAATAATTATAATTGTAACACAATACACTTTAAAAGAGAGACTTTTCAGAGACGATTAAACTTGTAAAGATTAAAAAGAATTAACTCTAAGAATTTAATGTAACTATTCAGACATCATACATTGTAACAGTTTAAATCTTAATGTATCGTAGTATAATTAATACCATTCTTCAAATGGAATAATAATGAAGCATAAAACTAAAGGTCTTGCAAGCTAATATCATGAATTGAATATAAGTAAAAGTTTGATGACTAAATACCTAAGGTTACCCGGATCCGTGGTATAGCTAAATAAAATCTGTTGTGATCCCAAAGTTTATATAAAGAATTCAAATAACTTTAATAATGCAATTAGTAATGTCATGGGATCTATCTTTTGAGTAAATGTTATTTTTTCAAATGTTTAATAAAGAGAAAAGTCTTCTTGTTACACACATATACTGAGTACATAAATCAACAGTTTTCCCATTCCCTGATTCCTTTTATATTTACTCTGTGTTGTTCTGATTAAATTTCAGCTCGTCGAATAAGGCAGCCTGAATAATTGGCACAACCAATTACTTCGGGTTCCCCAAGTTATAACACTAGAGAAGATGTTATAGCACTTGTTATGAAAAAGTTTGTCAAAAGTGGGTGCCGCATTAGTATTTCCTTGCGTTAAAACATTCATAGTGTTACGACATCACAGAACAATCTACGTGTTTGTCGAATGTGCCAGAAAAATCTCGCTCTAATGTAAGTGGCATACGTGACTGTCAACGCATCCGCGAGAGTTTTCTCGAAGTCGCCAGCCGCGCGGACTGTGTCAAGGCCGAAATTAATTACGCCGTAGTTTAGAGATAAGACGCAGTTTGGAAGCTTCTGTTTTGTGAGCGGGAATATAAATACATGGCGGCAGCGGCCTTAGTTTTCAGTATAGCTGCGATATATTTACAGTTCGGTTCGAGAGTTATTATCGGGCGATATTACTGTGCGCGTTCAAGTGGTTATTAGTTAAGTGTGTTTTATAATCGGACGGTATAATTGTAATAACAATTGTTTTTAATATTATTTGACATAAAATTTCCGTGTGAACAATTTTTATTTGATTTGTTGTAGAGACTGTATTGTTAATTACGTACTGTATAACTGTGAAATTAAAGCTGGTGATTAGTGACTTAATTGGTATCTTGTACTGTATTTTTGTTTCCACTGTACCTACGACGATCGAGTAGACATCGTAACAATACTGTTGCCGTGCGTCAACACTTGTATTTTTATATCGCAAATTAATCTATATAGCTTTGCTTGTCTAAGGAGAATCTCTCCTTATACTGCTTATGAACATTCCTGTGTTCACTTGTTGTTGAGCCTACAAGTCAAGCATCAGTGACTTTGACAACGCCAACTTCTAAAAATCCTAATACGCTACATTCGCTGCTCCTATTTGCTTCACTATTGTAAAATACATTTTGTACGTCCCGTCTTTATTATAATGCAATTTAAACGTCTGTTGCAATTGTATCACAAGATTTGTGTACTGTAATGTTATTACATAAAACTTAAAACAGACGTTCGCTATCTCTTCCATCACAAACACCACAGGTAAGTGATGCAGTTCTTCTGAAAAGGCGCGTTTTCATAAAGGCTCCACCATTAAGTACATGGGATAAAAATAATAGGAACGTTTGAAAATACTGTTACGATGGTCTCACGGATCGCCATATGGCACAGTGGAAACAAAATACAGACATCAATTAAAGTCAACAAATTACAAGCTTTAATTAGTCACAAATAACAATTTGTAATCAACAAAGTACTTTCGTACAAAAATTCAAGTTAGATTTGTCAGCAATAATAATGTTATTACCGCACTAACTATAGCACAACAATCACTTTCCACAAATGCGCAACAACGACTTGATCCGCACTAAAGAAATCGCCCACTGTAACTAACTTCTAAGCCGGCCGCTGTTGCTTATATAGGTCCAACAGAGGTCCAGAATAATTTTCTACCCTTTCGGCTGCGTGCCACCATAATTTGCGTATTTACAAGCACTCGAAAAGTATGGAAGGTACTTTTGTGCGGCTAGCCGAGAAACGGGTGGAAGGACACTCTTGACTCTTTAAGAGCGTTCCGTAACTATCGTAAAGCAACAATGAAAATACTGAAACAGCTGGGAAGCTTTTATAGCCCTACCTTAAATTAGTAAAGTGGACAACATAAACTTCACAAATAAGTAAATCAACAGTGATGTGAGTCCTTGACCCGGCCTTTGACTCCTTCTTGACCAAATGAAACCGTAAATACGCTGAGAACGCCAGTCCACAGCAGCCTCCGTAAACCACCACACCAGAAACACGAAACGACCCTCTTTCCTCATAAACGTCCTGCTGGCACTTGCCAACAAACCACACAGAAACTACATAAAAAACCTTCAATTACTGTTTTTATCAAATTCTCGTGACGCATAATATGGCCAATAATTTGAATCCTTTGGTTCACAATATTCTGTCAAAAACTTCTTGTTCTCCAACTCTCATAATTACTAAACTTGTCGACTTTCAGTAACTTCCTATAACGGCACATTTCCAGTGTTCCAGTTGTCCACGTCTGACATACATATTGAACTATGCTTCATATGTAACTCTTCTTGTTTCCAGGGCTATTTCTTTAAAGGGTTATTTATATTTACTCTTAAATGCAAGTTTAGCTTGACTGACCCTACTCAAAATTTCTCTCTTCCTTTTCCTGTCTTCTGGGATTTTACTTCCTAAGTAACTCTCTAACTTTTTCTGTCTTTTTTTCACGTATTATATAAGCATGGTTTTAGTTATTTTAAGATTTTAAAATTAAGATTGACAACTTTGTGGTTATTTCTTAAACCAAATACATAATCTTTAAATTAATTGTGGAATTCTTAATAAATAAATAGATAAATTATATTATTAATAAATTATGCAACTGTTTATTAAATTTAAATATTAATAAAATGTTATACCAAGTTTGGAGCGACCATTCAATCAGTGTAACTCAAACATTAACGGGTCTCCACAGTGTATTGTCACCCTATAAGCTAGTAGCTCGCAAAACGTGCAGCTAATCAGCAGATTGGACTGAAAGCCATGTTTAAATTATCAGGTGGCTTCAATCCGATCTAATAAAGTGAGCTGTATTGAGAGTGAGTCACTAAATTGGTGGATAGGAAACAATGGTATTATCCACTAACTGAATAGCTGAAATATTGTTACTTCATCTAGGTCAGATTATTAACATGCTTTTCAATATTGTTTCGTATTATTCTCAATTTATCTTTTCTATAAAAGTAACTGTCGATGTTTTGGGTTTCTTCAACACTGAATGTTATCAATTGCATAACAAATAATAAATTTCGCCCGCTATTATATATTTCGCTTTACAAAAATCAGTTTTTAAGCTTCAGCATATTTGCAAACAACACAATATCTAAAAATCTCTAATACAAAAATAAAGGTAACGGCATTTTGTTACAAGGATCCAATAAAAACAAAAATAATAATTTTAGAGACAAGGTACGTAGAGAGACAAAATCAATATTACATAAAGTAATGGCGGTCACTTAATTGTCCTGTAGGTGTATATTATGGACGACAACCAAGGAACAAGGGAGTAGAATAGGCTATAACCTTCGGAAATGGTGTCCTTAAGAGGAGTTCAAAGATGTTCTAAATTTGATCACAATAAAGCACGAACTCATAAAGAAGAATAAGTTTTAAATTTGAATAAAAGATTATAACTGAAACAACTAGAAAGAATGTCAGTTTTAAGACTGGCCAAACAAATCTGGATATATAAACCTGTATATGATACAGGTGTGTAAGTAGACCCAGGAAAAGATGGCTGAAGGATCGGATCTTGGAAGGCGGAACAGGCAGCGTCATGTGAAGATGATCATGATGAAGTATAATAATATCACAATTTAGGATCTCCCCTACGTTTCACAGGCACATCTGCATCTTCAGAGGTTTAAATTTAAATTATATTTAATAATAATAATAATATACTATGTAAATTATACATAACTTATATTCAAAGCTCTGAAGATGCAGATGTGTCTGTGAAGCGTATGTAAGATTCAAAAATTGCGATATATACTTGCGGAAGAAATTTATTATTTGCAATATATATATTACCATTTTATGTACTATTATTTTCGAGACGAAATAATTTATTGGTACTCGGATTTATAAAAATTCATACATATATTTCTTATGATTACTTTTATCTAAGGTATTTATTTTATCTGATCACATGAGCTCGCGTCTTGTGGGCTTTGTTTCTATTCCCGATGCACCTACGTTTCTTGTCTGTTTTCTTTGGTAACATTCGTCCTCGCAATAAACACTCACGTTTAAATGGCACAATTATTGATGGCTTTGTTAGCGAAATATTACTACCTTAGTTACTTTATAAAACCTTAGCCTGTGGATTTTATTTGTAACGGTAAGATTGTATAGCACAGCGGGTTTAGTTAAGGTTTCATAGGTTATACAATGCACAGTGTATATTTGATCCAACCATAAGGTTTATAAAGTAGTAAACTAAAGGTGTCGGGTTAAATTCGCAGGCACATCGTAAACCCAAGTTGCGTTTCTCATCCTCTACGACAACTCAGGCGACTCAAACGCAGTTCTGGCCACACTTATATTGCCTTAGTACCTTATAATGCCAGTTTGACGGTAGTAAAATAAATCTATTATTATGAGAAATACGCGAGATTGTCAGGTTCTGAGGCGTTGTAAAAATAACGAAGCTATTTTTTCTTAAGCAAAAGAAACCGTAAAGGAAGATAGCATTTGTTTGGAATAAACGAACAAAGAGTATTCAATACAGATTTATTTCTCATAACACAGTATAGATTTTTGCTGATTAGGTAACGTTTACGATTTCTTAAACTAACGTAAACGTAATTCCTGTTTACCGTCTGGTTAGCTTGGAACGAGAATTACCCCATTGACCGGAAGAAGCATACACTTCCATTGTAGTCTACTGTTTTCTAGCAACAGGACTGTTATAAAATGAACAATTATTATGCTGCCTTGACTGCCGAACTCGCTCACTATTTTGAACAAAGTCCTTTTATTATTCGATATCATTGCCTTGACTGCCGAACTCGCTCACTATTTTGAACAAAGTCCTTTTATTATTCGATATCATTGAATATTTACCCAGGAAAGTGTCTCTTCTGGCTACATCATTATTGAAGGTAAGCGATTGTACATTGACAAAAATTAAATCAAACTTATCGTACAGTAATATTATTTTTTATTTTGGAATTGAACTTCAATTATAAGAAAAATTACAAAAATCCTGATTACCCTAATACGTGTTGTTTAGTAAAGTAACAATTGTAGACCAATCACACAATAAGCGCTAAAAATTCCAAACAATCGGATTTGTGTTAAAATTCCATTTAATCTGACATCCGGCTTGATGTTTACAATGTTTTCAAATTTTTAATCCCAATTTAGGTCATGGGGTAAAAAAATTTGGAAGTTTCCAAAACTGTACACTATATTTAAATTTTGGTTAAAATTCTCTTTAATTTGATATCTTACATACAATCTGTAATTTTATCAAACTTTTGCCTTCATTTTTGGGTCTTATATACGCATGCCAAGTTTAACGAAAATCGGTTGATGTGTTCAAAAAATATCGAGAAACATACCTCAAATAGATAGACAGACAGACAAATACCAAACGGCCGAGTTGAGGCATGAGAATTCGCTCAGCTCGTTCAAATATTGCGAATAACAAACATTTAATTGGCATGAATCTCTAACCTAGACCATCATGTTTCCTACGAGTTGCATTTAAAAAATTGAAAGAAAAAAATCAGAATATCACTGCGTAAACGTCCAATACGGGTTCTTCGTATGTTAGCAGTTTTCTCAATGTCGCTTACACATCAAAGTTGTCAACAGACTGAAGCGGGAGATTAAAACCTACAGCGGGCAAATTTCCATTCATGCAAAATTATTTGGTCACAGTTGCCTATTATTACAAACTATTGTGTATTTCAGGATTGGATTATAAGTGAATTTTTGCATTTTGCATTTAAACACACGGAAATATTATTTGAATAGGTATTGGTTACAGTGGACTCCGTGTTGAAAGTATTGAACAAGCGAAGCAAGTTCTCACTTTTAAATCAACCGTTTGTCATTTGTCTATCTATCTATCTCTCTATGTGGAGTATGTCTAACGAAACCGTTTGAATGTAAAGTTTGGCGTGCATGTCTATAGTTTTATCCTCTGTTGTTTTTAAGATCGACTCCCCAAAATGTAAGGGGTTCGAAAAAAAACAATTTGACGGTTCAAAATTTTAAAAAATTGCAAAATTTAATGTGAGGCATCAAATTAAAGGACATTCTAAATAAATTATAAATCTTGTATTTATTTTTTATAAGTGTGTAAATAGTAAAGGCACACTATTACATGTGTCCAATTTAACATTCACTTCTTTTCTATAAGACAAAAACCGGTTCTGCTAAAGACCAGACACCGTTTGTTTGGAGTGGTGTGTATAAAACATTCAGTGTGCGTGTAATGACATCCAATTCAGTATGTGCTATATAGTCCAATGTTAAATTCAGTAATAGTGTAATCATTGTTCAACTACATTCAACACTTAACAATAACATTTCTGTTGCAGATTTCAAACACCTGATGCTGCCGACGGGAGAGCTTCACGTGCTCAACGTGGGTCTGGGCGACGCGCGCAGCAGTTACCGATGTCGTACATTGCACAGACTGACAGGATTTACCCAGGAAAGTGTCTCTTCTGGCTACATCATTATTGAAGGTAAGCGATTGTACATTGACAAAAATTAAATCAAACTTATCGTACAGTAATATTATATTTTATTTTGGAATTGAACTTCATACTACACAATTAGTGAGCTTCCGTATACTTTACCCTGTAAAATTGGAATAATGGAAATTTCGTTAAGCACAACAAGTACATGCCCATGTACGAAATCAAAAAATCAGAGCTGTGACCTTCGTGATGTGTCCTATTCTCAGCCTTCTAGCAACCCTGCTGCTTAGCACCTCTTCAGCTTTTCTCCATAAAGGTGTCCTACATATAAAAAAATATAAAATATATTCCTGAACTACATAGAAATTCCCGCATTACATTCATAAAAAAATCATAATACTCTAAAACATAGTTAACACAATATTACAATTTAAAATATTGACAACGTAATAATCTTGTCTTGCTGTAATAAGTTATCTGACTGAGGGAATATTCCAGTACTTTTCTACTAAAATAACATTTCTTAGTTTACCAGATCTACTAATCTACTAGCACATGTGTTTGGTTTTCCATTACCGGCACTTACCTTATTCGCACAGTCTTACAATATATTGCGATGTACAAGGTTGCATAGAATAAGTAGTCGATATTCACATACTGGAATGCTTCGGTTTTATTTAAAATTTTCTTTTTTTTTAAATTGCACGAATACTTTACTATTGTTTATGATAAAAAACAAAATAAATTAACTGTTTCTGTTACCAATAAAATAAATTAACTGTTTCTGTTACAAATAAAATTAATTAACTGTTTCTGTTGCAAATAAAATTAATTAACTGTTTCTGTTGACTTATTCGTTACAAACTTAAAATAATTTTCTCCTATATTCTAATTACATAAAATCTTAATTTATACCAGTTCCTTTTGTCTTTTAGTTTATTACTGTTTTAATAGGGTTTATATAATAATTTTATTTCCCTTTTTGGTGGACGCTGCGATGTTGATCCTCTGTTCCTGATAAGCGGTAAGAGATACTCCTTTTAGATAGATGTTCAGGATACCGTCATGGATCTCCTACTGTTCTCGGGGTGGGTACTTCTCGGGTTGTGGTGAATTAATATTTATTAGTGATTTGTATTGTCTTTATAACTACACAATACTCTGGCTAACTTGAAATGTTCTTTCCATCGTTATGCGGACTGGACAGTACTTATTTTAGTTTGCGTCATATATATTATAACAGCACCAAATATTAATTATTTGGGGTTATATGTTGCCCGCATACTGAAAGCATATTTAAAGAAATTATAACAGTCAAAACTCCAATTGTATGTAGAGCGTTGAAAATAATGTTTGTAAAGCGACGCACACGGTCATTATGTAATCAGTTCGCTGTACAAGGAGCGGCCACACGCAATCTGTTAATTATTAATATCTCGGAAACTAAGAAATGAAGGCGAAATCCAACATAGCCAAAATGTTTACCGAAATATTAATAATGACGTGTGCAAATTTTACGCAATATAATTAACAAATGAAAGAGTTAATTAAATATAATTGAATAACTTCTGTAAAAATAGAGTTACATTAATGAGATTTTAGTATGATATGAAGATAATAATTTCTGACAGATTGTATATTTTAGATTTCCCACAACTTGGTTTGCAACCAAGTTATTGCAAAATTAAATAAGCACAGGAAATCCGGACCGACAATTTAGTTCCGCCGGTAATAATAATAGTATTAAAAATAATAACAATTCTCCGTCTGTGGGAACCTGACTTCATTCTCACGGACCAAGGGAATTCAAATTTTATGTAGTAGGGAGAGTGTGTCAGCCAATCAAATCATTTGACGCGAACCCCGACCAGCGAGGTGTTTTCGGGCTGAAACATCACTCTTCTGCCAGTACTCACGAAGTAAAGACGTAATTCTTCGATCGTCTAGTAGCCATAGTGGTGAAGATCAACAAGAAGACCCTACGTGGTCAACACACACGCAATTACGAACACACTAAATACAGATCAACTGTATAGCTCGTAATTGTTGCGTAAAGGCGAGATACTCTTCAGTACATCAACCAAGCTTATTGTGTACTACCAGCTAGTAATAAGCACGCAAGAGATCCACCAGACTTCAGGACCAGACTTCAAGAATACAGCAGAGAGGCCGTCTAAATTATTGGTGAACAGCTGACACACACGCACACACCCACACGCTGACGTGCGACGTGCGAATCGACGAGGGACAGGAACCAGTTCCAGCAGAGAGCCGTAGACGTTAAAATATTCACAAACAGCAAGGAAGCACAGTGTTGCCGAAATTTGAACTCCACGACCGAATCCAGCAGCTCTAAGCAGATTACTTTCTCTAGCGAAGGACTCGAATCGACGAGGAAAAAACGGAACGACATCCTCTTCAATAACAGGAAAGCAAAATCCGCTTATTTATTTTTCAACATTAAATTTTCTATTTTTCATTTAAAAACATTGTAAATTCAAATAATTCAGGTGCCATACAAAAATCAAAGACTCTAGTAATTAAGAATAAATTCATTGTGATAATCTGTATTGCAGTTTAAGTCATTAGTATGCTATAGTTAAGAAATAGAAGTAGTATAAAAGCGCTATACAAATCTTAACTAACAATCTAATTATTAGTTCATACTGCAGTATGACAGAACTCGAATCACTAGAAATGAAATAATGTGAACTAGACTGTCACGTCTAATTTATTTTTGTTGATTATTCTAATTAACTTCAGAGTTTTATATTTTGATTCATGAACATTTAAATTCAATTTAGTAAAAGAAATTTAATCAAATCAAATCAATTAATTAATTAAAATTAAAATTGCAATTAACTCGCCAAAGAACGAGTTTAGTTTCTTTTCAATTATTAACCAATCGAAAAACATTGATTCATTGTTTAGACTGTAAGAAATTGATAATATAATAACCATTTATTTCTTGTGTGTTGTTGGAGTAATAAACAACGTTTTATTACCCCATATAACAGTGTTTTATTGTTGTACGATAAAGCCTACCAGTCTCACAAAACTCTCCCCCTTTAAAGTAACCTATTTTGTGTGTTGTTGCAATAAATTTGAGATTACTAGCTTGCGAACTTCAAATCCAAAATCCACACGCCCTAGCCGGAAGAATCCGCAAGATCGGACAGCAGGTAGGTACTCATACACAACACGACACAACAATAGCGCATATAAGTAGAGTTACAATATATATATATATATATATATAAAAGCATATTTTTATTTACTATTATTAATGTAACAAGACATTGTTTGAACATGATTTTAATTTACAATTAAATTTATGCATCCTGATTGGCAAAACCAATCACCCCATTAGTGGGGGCTAAGCAAAGTCTACAGGACAGAACAATTCAAATCAGTACTTACTCACATCTCATGCGTGGAGGTTGTTAGGTCAAAGTATGCCTATACAATACATTTGTGGCATCACCTTACTTCACGTTTTTATTTAATATATTTTTTTTACATTCAATTAACTTCAGTTCGCCGACAACAGTGCGCGTGAACATTTCATGAGTACAAATCGTGCATGTCAATTCAGTGTTTTATAATACATCTAGTGGCCTCGTTAGTGAAGGATCTGCAGCAACATCCACAGCATCCCTTTGGGAAGGCATTCTCTAACAACGCCCCTAACCCCTTTCATCTCATCATCCAGAATCACGACCTCAGGCAACATACTGCGTGTACGTGAGTTCAGCATTTAAAAGAAACTCTAATGACACAAGGTATGTGTTATACTTTATTCAATCATATAATGTAATGGACAATTTACTAACTGTATCCTTTGCAATCTACATAAAAATTCCACTGTTCACATTAGAGGGACCGGCAATTGCCCCAGAAGTGTATCGCTGTGGGGTTAAGAACCTATTCATATTTATGACAACAGTAAAACCTAAGAATGGCAGCATTTCTCTTACTTTACGGGTTATAAATAACTAAAGTGTAAAACACAAAACATTACACAACATAATTATGGTCCTCTACTGTAAGCAATGCTGGACATTCTTAAAAGACAGTTAATTTTAAGTCGGTTACGTTTATTATAAGCAATACTGAACACGTTACATAGAGTGCACGTTGGAAACAAATATCTATTGTGTTTTGAATAAAACTGGAACTGTGCGCGTAGACAGTGCAAGCGTCGTTGATAACATTATTAGGCTATTCATTTCAATAAGTAAACATTATAATCAGTGGAGCATAATTTTATTATCTTTATTTAACAATTCAATCTCTATACCGAACAGTGCAGTAAATCAAAATGAAATACACTAGTTTCTCTCGACAATGTAAATTACTCTTTAATCGCTTTAGTAAAATATCTGAACGTACACAGACATTAATTGACATTTACGAATTAACAGAATCAGATAAACAAAGGGCGCTATCCCTATATGAGGAAACTTGTGAAAAACATATATTTTTAGAAAACTTAGAGAGATTATTTAGCGACGCTACTGTGCTCGACGAAACAAAAGAATCGGATGTACAAGATTTAAGCAATCAAATAAATGATTTATTTATCGAAATAAGCAGTAAATTACGTCCAATTTTACCTTCCAACAAACAAAACAACCACAACAGCACGACACAGTCAAACACGTTTCCCGGAAGCGATGTCAGATTACCTAAAATACAACTGAAAACGTTTAATGGAGATACCTCCCAATGGATTGCCTTTTTAATTTGTTTGACAACTGTGCATAAAAAGTTTAACCTACACTGAGAAATTTCAGTTTTTGCTTTCTTCACTTCAACATGACCCGTTGAATTTAATAAAATCATTACCTCTTACTAATGAAAATCTTATTGCATATGATATTCTAGTTAAGAGATACCACAATCCACGAATATTACAATCATTGCATTAAATCATTTAATTGATTTGCCTACTTATCACGATGTTAATGCAAAAAACTTGCGAGCTTTCATATGCCAATTTAACGAACATGCTACAGCTCTAAATAGCTTAGGATCGGATATCCATGACAACAATCCAATCTTAATAACATTACTTTTACAAAAGTTCGACTTCTCACTGCGCACACGCTTTGAGTCTAAGCGAAACAATTCACATGAGTTACCAACACCAAAGGAATTATTCATTAAATTTTTAGAATACGAGTGCTTTCATATAGAGAATGCGTGTTTAACACAAGTGCCTAATACCAAATTTTCAAAGACAACCTGTTAACAATGTTTTTAAATCAACCAATGTTAAAAATAAAAATGTAACAACACTTACAGTACAAACTAGTAAATTAGAATGTTCGTATTGCAAGGGAGAACATTTAATTTTTCAGTGCCCTAATTTTCTCAAATTAAAACCTGAGCAAAGGTTTACTTATATTAAAACAAGTGGTTTGTGTATAAACTGTTTAAGTGACCATACTTATCAAGATTGCAAATGTAAGAGTACATGCCGCCAGTGTAACAAACGCTATTACGTTTTACAAAAAAACCAGGGAACTCAGTATGTAACGATAACGGTGTGACGTCACAGTCAACATTGCCGGTTGCCGTATCACAAACAGCTGATTCACAAACAACATTGCACTCTGTTCAAGCAATGAAGAACCCTAGTTATAACAAATACGCGTACATCACCCTTTTGGGCACAACTCTTGTAAAATTAATGTCTTCAAACAACAATACTGTTATAGCAAGAGCTCTTATTGATTCGGCTCCTAGTTGTTCCTTCATAAACGAGGATATAGCTAATAAACTCAAAATAAAACGTAAGTTTTCTATCCAAGTTTGTAACGTCAATGGAATTTCGGGTGCTTCTGTTAAAACTAAGGGTAAAACATACATTGATTTACTCACTCTTGACAAAAAACAAATATGCACGTCTCTTCCAGTCCTCATATTGGACAAAATCACTGGGGAAGAGCCCTCTTGCACCATATCTCCAGAAATCAAGGAGAAACTACTTCATTTTAAATTAGCAGATCCCACTTTTGATAAGGAGGGTCCTATTCAAATGCTTATAGGTGCAGACATTCTAATGCAGGTAATTAAACCTGCAAAATACAGTTTAGGTGAAAACATGCCCTATGCTTTTGATACAGAGTTTGGTTTCATCATAATAGGTAAAGCCTCAATCGTCAGCACAGACAACTATGACCATTGTGACAGTAACATTACTACACTATTCAATGTTCATGAAGATCCTCTTCACAAACTTATGACTCAATTCTGGCAAGTAGAACAACCACCTGAAGTAGACCATTTTACACCTGATGAAGTTGAATGTGAAAACCAATTTAAAAAAACTCACTCTAGATGTCCTGTGACTGGGAAGTATACTGTCAGACTACCATTCAAACAAAGTTCAGAACTTCTTGGTGACTCATCAAACATTGCTAAAAGAAGATTTGTTGCGTTGGAAAAGAAACTTCACTCTCAACCTGTGCTGAAAGAATTATACTGTGATTTTATGAATGATTATTTAAATACAGGACACATGAAACTATGTACCAATGTAGTTACAGACAAACCGCATTTTTTTTACCTCATCGTGGTGTTTTTAAACATAACAGCACCACTACACGTCTTCGAGTTGTTTTTGATGCAAGCTGCAAGACGAGTAATAATGTATCGCTTAATCAGTTACTTCATGTTGGTCCTAAATTACATAATGACATTGCTACTATCATAATAAATTTTAGGCTTTATAAATATGTATTCATTTCCGATGTAAAGCAGATGTTCCGCTCTATCGACCTTGACGAGCAGAATAGATGTTACCAACTAATTTTTTGGCGTTGACAATCCACAAAGCCAACTACTAGTTTACCAACTCAACACTGTTACGTATGACATGGCTTCAAGTCCATATTTAGCTAATAAGGTAATACAACAACTCACGGAAGATGAAGAACACAACCATCCTTTGGCTTCAACAGCCTTAAAGGGCCAAATTTATGTTGACGACTTAGCTCTGGTACATGACAATCTTGAAGAAGCTTTAACGTTACAACATGACGTCATTCAACTACTTTAAAGTGGTAACTTTCACTTAAGAAAATGGACAGCTAATCATCCAAAATTACTGTGTGATATTCCAGCAGAACATCAAGAAACCCCTATCTACTTTCGTGATCCAGGTCACCCACTAATAAGCATATTAGGTTTACAATGGTTACCAAACACAGATTGTTTTACCTACAAAATTAGCATAACTGACAATTCAATTGAAACCAAAAGAACAGTTCTATCTATAATTGCTAAGTTATATGACCCATGTGGTTTTTTGTCACCGGTCATATTTACTGCTAAATCTTTTATACAACTCTTGTGGACTTTAGGTTGAGAATGGGACACACCACTTCCTAAAGAGATTGCCAACAAATGAAATACTTTTCTACAAGAGTTGCCTATTTTGGAGAAATTGTCAGTACCTTGTCATATAGGTGTCTCTGAGGCAACAAACATACAACTACATGGTTTTTGTGATGCTTCTGAGCATGGTTATTCAGGTTGTGTGTATTTACGTACGTGTGACAGTTTAAATAACATCAAAATCACTCTCATTTTAGCAAAATCCACGGTAGCACCCCTAAAGAACATTTCATTACCCAGATTGGAGTAATTTGGCGCATACCTACTAGCACAACTTATGAAATATTCTATAAGTATTCTTTCCGAAACAACTTCTATCAATTCTGTCCATGCATGGACTAATTCTAAAATAGTATTGTGTTGGATATCAACACCACCATTCAAGCTAAAAACATTTGTAGCTAACCGTGTAGCTCAAATTCTGGAATAACTACACCCTACTTTCTGGTCTCTTGTACAATCTATGCAAAACTCTGTTGAATGTGCCTCTAGAGGCTTGCAACCAAGGCAACTTATTCATCATGATATTTGGTGAAGAGGTCCCTCATGGATAAGTACAGATATTACTAAATGGCCAAAGAAACCAGAAGATATACCAGTTTTTGATCAGCTTCCAGAAATTAAAAATACACATTTAAAGGTTTTTATATCTGTAAAGGAGACACAATCTATATCTGACATCTTGCACAAATATTCCTCATGGAGTAAACTTCAGAGAATAATCTCATATCTCTTGCGATTTTGGAACAATTTAACTTCCAAAATTAAATATATAGGAAATCTAACGGCACATGAGATTCAACAAGCAACACATCGGATTTGTCTTTTAGTACAACAATCTGAATTCCTTTAAGATATTAACAACATCAAGAGAGGACAGCAATGTAGTCTTAAATTACAGCGTTTATCCCCAATCATTGGAAATGATGGATTGATAAGGGTAGGAGGCCGTCTTCAAGACTCCAGCTTAAATGAAGATGCGAAACATCCTACTTTACTTCCAAATAAAAAACATTTTGTTACAGATCTCCTTGTCGATTACTATCATTTAAAATATCTTCATGCAGGACCACAACTGCTTCAATCGCTACTCAGTAAACAATACTGGATCTTATCTGCCAGGAGCCTTATACGATCACGTATTCACAAATGTATGCAATGTTTTCGAGTCAAACCAACCACCGTATTTCCAAAAATGGCAAGCTTGCCTGAAACTCGTATTCGTCCGGCGCCATGTTTTCATAAACCAGGGTTGGACTATGCTGGTCCCATGGAAATAAAGGTACATACACTGAGAAGAGCACAAGTCGTCAAGGCTTATCTTTGCATATTCGTTTGTTTTACAACAAAGGCAGTCCATATCGAGATTGCGACCGATCTCTCAACAGAAACTTTTATAGCAGCATTATCACGCTATATATCTCGTAGAGGACTTCCTTCCGATATGTATCTAGGATAATGCGACCAATTAAAAATTAAATGAATTTTCAATTCACAACGCAATTAAATTTCATTTCATCCCACCTTCAGCACCTCATATAGGTGGTTTGTGGGAAAGTGCTGTCAAAAGTACTAAACACATTTAAAAAGAGTAATTGGGAATCAAATATTAACATTAGAGGAGCTTCAAACTCTCACTTGTCGAATAGAAGCAATATTGAATTCTCGACCATTAACGAGCTTACCAGCTGATCCTATGGAACTCGATGTACTTACTCCAGGACATTTTCTCATTGAAAGACAATTGGTATCAATGCCAAAAACTCAGTCAGAAAATATACCCGTTGGGTGCCTTAAGCAATGGCAAAGGATACAAGCCATGTCTCAAAATATATGGAAGCGATGGCAGACTGAATATCTACATACCCTTCAACAGAGGTCCAAGTGGACAAAAGAGAAGCCAAATTTGTCTGTTGGAGACTTAGTTATCATACATATAGGCTACCTAATACACCCCCACAGTCATGGTGTTTAGGCAGAATAGCAAAGACGTTCCTAGGTAAGGATGGAGTAGTGCGGGTTGTAGAAGTCAAAACTGCTAAGGGGAACCTCATACGACCTATCGTCAAGGTTTCTTCTTTACCAAAACAAGGGTATTGATATCATCTATTGTACAACTTTCTAATTTTATTATTTACTTTTTATTTTTCTAGTGAATCGCGGAGGATTCACGGGGGCCGGGATGGACAGTACAGTACTTATTTTAGTTTGCGTCATATATATTGCAACAAATCAAATTTTATTATACTAATAAAGATATAGTGAGTGTGTAAAATTCACAAACAAGTCTATTATGGAGGAGATGAAAAATTATTTATTATACGCACAAATATAGTTTTTGAAGATGTATATTGTACTATAGATGGTCATGTATTGATAATGGAAATAATTGTTTGTATTGTTCGATAATATGAATCGATTTTACTTGGTTGCTGCAACGTCCTCCTCTCCTCTCGTCGCTCCCGTCCTGGCGTCCTTTTCTTCAGCGTCACTCTTTCCTGGTGTCCTCTTCGTCCTGGCGTCCTCTTCGTCTCGTCGTCCTCTTCTACAGTGTCACTCCTTCCTGGCGTCTTCTTCGTCCTAGTGTCCTCTTCGTCCTGGCGTCCTCTTCGTCTTGTCGTCCTCTTCTACGTCAGGCGGCTGCAGCGGCGATATTTCAATGAGTCTCGTTGTTGTTATGTTTGACTGCTAATATTAATTAGTTCCTTCATAAATTGTTCACTCACAATGATTATAAATTTCACTCGTACAGTTTATTATTAATTTATACTTTATATTTTTTTAATCTCAGGATTAATATGGGTATTAATTAATCCGGTGAGTTTAATGTACACCTTCCGCGATATCTTGAAGTGTCTTTAAATTCCTTAAGCGGATATCTTAACTTTCACGAAAACAGCACTGTATTATATTTTAAATTTTATCTAAATACTTTACCCACTCGGTTCTTAACGCAAAACTTCGTTAAGGATTACCAAGGTTTATTTTATATACGATATTTCTATGTTCGTAAGAGAACAACTCTCTTCACCGGGCACAACTTCCCCTTGCAACTTCTACAGACACACTGTGTCCATCCTAACTCTACAACGAATGAATCTCACTGAATTTAGTATATTCTGATAAGCTAAGCCCAAGTCACATAGATATATCTGATAGAACAAACAGATATACAAATTTCATGAAAAATTTTGTATAATTTAGCAAAGGCCTGCGTGGAAATTATCTACGAATTTTATTACCCTATCTTTGATATGAGTTACAATTGAGTTTGTCTTCACTTAAAAAAAACATATTTCTAAAATAGTTATGAACCTCAGAGTATACACAAATTGAAGCTATTTACCTAAATAATTCCTTGCCAAAGTTTCACGTCAATCGGTTAACTACCACTGAAGCTATAGCGATCACACTTTATCACACCCGCACACGTGCACAAATTCACACAAAAAATACTTGACAATATATAACACCTTCTTATGAAGAGTTTGGTATACCCTACATGCTTATCCATTTCTAAATACAAAACTTACGATTAAAAGCCAAAATATTACATAAAACCAATTTAAACAAGAAAATGCTTGTCATCCATGTGCTCTGATATAAACACCACAGCTTATCATCCTGTGTTCTGTTGCAGGATTAACCCCACCACGTGTAAAAAAAAAATTTTTTTATATGGAATACAAAATTTTGTTTTCTCTTCCTAACCTAAATTGACATAAGTTCCTCCCAATAATCATAATCATCCAAATAATAACGTAATAATTTCAAAAATCAAAATAACTGAATAGCTTCTATCAAAGAACATTTCCCTACCCGTCACTTTGTCAGCACTAATTGTAAACAAACGCACATGGCTGGATATCACCAAACATTCCTGAACACTGATAAGGAAGTCCATGTCTGACGCCATTTTGTTATCTTATATGTATATCCAGTGTACCCAAAGCATTTTTCCAACATTCTCACAATTATTCTTACCCTACACATATTTTTATACAATTGCATAACATTCATACTCCTATATCCTGGCATATTAGATTCAATTATCCTTAACGTAATATTTTCTTAAGGGTGATGCAAGGAACTTCCCTATCACTCTGTTAGTATTCGGGTTTGTGACCATGTATGTATTTTTACCCACTTGTTCCGATAAAATATATGGACCGTTGTATAATCTAAAGAATTTGACTGCAGTATTATTTTCCCTGAGGCCAACATTTAAAGCACGCAAGAGTACCTTCTCGCCAGTTTTGAACGTTACCAGTTTGTGATCCGCATTAAATTTCTCCCTCCGTTCTTCAGCACACTTTTTAATGCGTCTCCTCGCCTCTATCTTTTTAACCAAATTTGGAATAAGCAAATTCTGCGTTGCAATCCTCCTGATGCACCCATCCCAGGCACGCTTTGGCATTTCCCCGGTTTGTAGTTCGTTAGGTGTAAATCCTGTCGTGTCATTGTAATTCCCGTTCATGGACGCCTCGAAAAACTCGAGATAATCCGGCCACCTACTCTGGTTGGTATTACAATAAGTGCGAAACAGACGCCCTAACTCCCTGTTGATCCTTTCGGCGAGGTTACCTTGCGGTCTCCGGATTGCTGTCAACACTGCCTGTATATTGTGCTTCTCTAATTCGGACTGCCATTTCTTGTTGGTGAATTGCTTACCCTGGTCAGATAGAATTTTCTTCACCGGACCATATTTCGGAATGTATTTATTTAATACAACATTTAATACTGCCATCGTAGTAGGTCGTCCAATTGCATATAAACTTACGTTCTTAGAAAATACATCTGTGCAAACAACCAGGTTCCTCATACCCCTTGCAGCACGTGGTAGCGGACCTAAAAAATCGATACACAGTAGATCATTCTTATTCTTGGTAATGATGTTACCCATCTCCACATAGGTGTGTTGATTTGGGTATTTAGCTGTCTGGCACATGTGACATGTTCGCAAAATAGACTTAACTTTCCTTGCCATGTTCAACCATACGAAGTCTTCTCTCATCGCCAAATAACATTTATAAGCTCCAGCATGAGCAAGACTTTCATGACAAGCCCATGTTCAATCTTCTACGAGATCATCAGGAACCATAATCTTCCATTGTCAGTCGATTATTTTATACAGTACATCCCTGCCGATTCTGTACTTCGGAGTGTCTTGCCTTTGTATTTCTTCACTAATTTTTCTTAATTTTGCGTCCTTTTGTTGTTCAAGATTTACCAATTTCAACCTATTCTTTAAGTCATCTGGTAAAGTATACTAGATTGCCAGAATTTTTAAAATCGATTTATGTTTACTTAAATTATTAATTAATTGTTTCTCTTGACAAGCGGTCTGCTTATCACTAGTGCACAGACCGTTGCTCGTTATCTTATCTATGCGATAAACAGCTGGTTTCTGTAGCATAGCATTCCGCCCACCTTGCATTACAGTATTGTGTGTACGACCCAGGTTAATTGTATGTTGTGTATTTTTAACTATGCATTCTAGCGTTTTATTAGTAAAATCAATTGTAGCGTGTATTTTCCTTAATGTGTCAGTGCCTACTATAACGTCGTACACTAGATTTTTTACTATAAAAACGAGTATTCCATTTTCATCCCTTGTGAATTTATTGTGATAAGTGCTTGCTTATTAATAGTTTGTGAATCACTAGCGACAATTGCATCGTTGACAGGTAAGATCGTTGTTTTTTTTAAATTGGTGTCTGTGTTCGACGATAAATTCCTTACTGATTAGAGAAATTTGAGCCCCAGTATCGAATAATATATTACCGACACATCCATTAATTTTTGCGCCCACAACCGTATCATTATCATTCTTATTTCTAATATGTTCCACATCACCATTAACATAATTACTATACTTCAATTCATCTTTAATATCTTCAGAATATAGGCCTGAAGCAATGTATACATTTTTATCGCTAGTCTTGTTAACATGAGATTTTTGATACTGCTGTTTGATATGGTATGTTTTATTAATTGCCGATACATTACTTTGATTGAACTTTTGGAAATTAGGTTTAATTTTAAATCGTTGTGGTTGTTTTTGTTGTTGTTGTTGTTGTTTTTGTTGTTGTTGTTGTTGTTTTTGTGGTTGTTGTGGCTGAAATTGTTTACGAACCGGTTCACTATTATTATTACTATTATTTTGACTGTCAACATTATCCCATTTGGTTAACAATAGGAGTAGTTCCTCCAATGACTTAATACCTTGTGTAATTACGGCGATTTGAATACCTCGTCCGAAATGATGAGCTAATTTATTTACTATCTCTGACTCTGCCAATTCTGGTTCAAGATACTTCGCACGAGATATGAGTTGGATTAAATAATTTTCTTTAGACCCTTTTAAACTGGAATGCCTACCAAACTCCAGCTCTACACGTATTTTTCGCTGTATTTCGCTGTTACAGTATCTCGCCCTAAAATGTTGTACCAGATCCTTGATATGTAACTATTTTATCTTGTACTACCGTGAACCACTCAGCTGCAGTACCCTTTAATCTCCTGACTACATAGTTTATTTTATCCATCTCACTCAGGGTGTCGCCTATTGCCTCCATGTCTCGCTGGCAGCATTTAAGAAAATAAATCGGATTCTCGGTGTCCCTTCCGAAGGATTTTACTTGCGAATTGTTTTTTTCTAAAGTTCTATAGATGAACGTGGTCTGGTTCGCCGTTGTCGAGGTACTCTGGATTCGGGTCAGCTGTTGTTCCAGCTCCTGTATTCGCTAATCTTGTTCAGCTACACGCTCACTCACCGTAGATGTGTGTTGAACTACTCTTCCCTTTATCCCAGTGATTTTAGTTTCACAGTCATTGATGCGAGAATTGTTCGCTTCTAAAGCAGTCTCAATATTGCTGCGAATTATTTCTACCTTTTCGCATATACGTTTTTCGGTTGTCTCTAAAAGTTGTTTATTTTGTTTTGCCTGGTCATGGACGGCTGTATAGATTCTTTTATTCTCATCGTGTAGCGACTTATTTTGTTTTGCTGCTTCGTCTTTACTAGATTTAATTTCTTCTTTAATTGTTTTATTGTCGTCAGACATTTTCTGCATATTGGCCAATAATGCCGCTAACGTATTCTGTAATTCTAGTGATTCGGCCATATTGATTATTTATTTTTATCAATTTAACAGATATTATAGTCTTTATTTATCGTAACGGCACTATTATTAAAATGTAATTTACTTATACTGTCAGTTATGTTATTTATTATTATAGTCCAATATCTCCGTCAAATGTAAACAAGCTTAAGCTTAATTACAAATAATAATTCAACCTCCACATAGATAATTACTACTATTGTTCAACTATCTGATAAGAGGGAGTATTCAAACTTTTATCTACACTCCCTGATAACATAGAACAGCAATTATAAATAGTTCAATGAATTTAGTCTCTACACACTCCAAATAAAATTTCTTTTTTCTTTTAAACTAATGCAAAAAATCGAGCGCAACGTTGGCCAGCGCCAAATATCCTTATGCAACTAATCAAATTTTATTATACTAATAAGGATATAGTGAGTGTGTAAAATTGACAAACACGTCTATTATGGAGGAGATGAAAAATTATTTATTATACGCACAAATATAGTTTTTGAAGATGTATATTGTATTATAGATATAGATGTCATGTATTGATAATAGAAATAATTGTTTGTATTGTTCGATAATATAAATCGATTTTACTTGGTTGCTGCAACGTCCTCCTCTCCTCTCGTCGCTCCCGTCCTGGCGTCCTATTCTTCAGCGTCACTCCTTCCTGGTGTCCTCTTCGTCCTGGCGTCCTCTTCGTCTCGTCGTCCTCTTCTATGTCAAGCGGCTGCAGCGGCGATATTTCAATGAGTCTCGTTGTTATTATGTTTGACTGCTAACATTAATTAGTTTCTTCATAAATTGTTCACTCACAATGATTATAAATTTCACTCGTACAGTTTATTATTAATTTATACTTTATATTTTCTTAATCTCAGGATTAATATGGGTATTAATTAATGCGGTGCGTTTAATTGTACATCTTGAAGTGTCTTTAAATTCCATAAGCGGATATCTTAGCTTACACGAAAACAGCACTGTATTATATTTTAAATTTTATCTAAATATTTTACCCACTCGGTTCTTAACGCAAAACTTTGTTAAGGATTACCAAGGTTTATTTTATAAATGATATTTCTATGCTCGTAAGAGAACAACTCTCTTCACCGGGCACAACTTCCCCTTGCAACTTCTATAGACAGACTGTGTCCATCCTAACTCTACAACGAATGAATCTCACTGAATTTAGTGTATTCTGATAGGCTAAGCCCAAGTCACATGATTGATAGAACAAACAGATATACAAATTTCATGAAAAATTTTGTATAATTTAGCAAAGGCCTGCATGGAAATTATCTACGAATTTTATTACCCTATCTTTGATAAGAGTTACAATTGAGTTTGTCTTCACTTAAAAAAAAAACATATTTCTAAAATAGTTATGAACCTCAGAGTATACACAAATTGAAGCTATTTACCTAAATAATTCCTTGCCAAAGTTTCACGTCAATCGGTTAACTACCACTGAAGCTATAGCGATCACACTTTATCACACCCGCACACGTGCACAAATTCACACAAAAAATACTTGACAATATATAACACCTTTTTATGAAGAGTTTGGTATACCCTACATGCTTATCCATTTTTAAATACAAAACTTACGACTAAAAAACAATATATTACATAAAACCAATTTAAACAAGAAAATGCTCGTCATCCATGTGCTCTGATATAAACACCATAGCTTATCATCCTGTGTTCTGTTGCAATATATATATTATAACTCTACATATATGCGTTATTGTTGTGTCGTGTTGTGTATGAGTACCTACCTGCTGTCCGATCTTGCGGATTCTTCCGACTAGGGCGTGTGGATTTTGGATTTGAAGATCGCAAGCTAGTAATCTCAAATTTATTGCAACAACACACAAAATAGGTTACTTTAAAGGGGGAGAGTTTTTTGAGACTGGTAGGCTTTATCGTACAACAATAAAACACTGTTATATGGGGTAATAAAACGTTGTTTATTACTCCAACAACACACAAGAAATAAATGGTTATTGTATTTTCAATTTCTTACAGTCTAAACAATGAATCAATGTTTTTCGATTGGTTAATAATTGAAAAGAAACTAAACTCGTTCTTTGGCGAGTTAATTGCAATTTTAATTTTAATTAATTAATTGATTTGATTTGATTAAATTTCTTTTACTAAATTGAATTTAAATGTTCATGAACCAAACTATAAAACTCTGAAGTTAATTAGAATAATTTTCCAAAACAAATTAGACGTGACAGTCTAGTTCACGTTATTTCATTTCTAGTGATTCGACTTCTGTTATACTGCAGTATGAACTAATAATTAGATTGTTAGTTAAGATTTGTATAGCGCTTTTATACTACTTCTATTTCTTAACTATAGCATACTAATGACTTAAACTGCAATACAGATTATCACAATGAATTTATTCTTAATTACTAGAGTCTTTGCTTTTTGTATGGCACCTGAATTATTTGAATTTACAATGTTTTTTTAAATGAAAAATAGAAAATTTAATGTTGAAAAATAAATAAGTGGATTTTGCTTTCCTGTTATTGAAGAGGATGTCGTTCCGATTTTCCCTCGTCGATTCGAGTCCTTCGCTAGAGAAAGTAATCTGCTTAGAGCTGCTGGATTCGGTCGTGGTGTTCAAATTTCGGCAACACTCTGCTTCCTTGCTGTTTGTGAATATTTTAACGTCTCCGGCTGTCTGCTGGAACGGGTTCCTGTCCCTCGTCGATTCGCACGTCGCACGTCAGTGTGTGTGTGTGTGTGTGCTTCGTTCGAGTGGTAGGTCTGCTCGTCAGCTGTTCACCAATGATTTAGACGGCCTCTCTGCTGTATTCTTGAAGTCTGGTCTTGAAGTCTGGTGGATCTCTTGCGTGCTTATGACTAACTGGTAGTACACAATAAGCTTGGTTGATGTACTGAAGAGTATCTCGCCTTTACGCCACAATTACGAGCTATACAGTTGATCTGTATTTAGTGTGTTCGTAATTGCGTGTGTGTTGACCACGTAGAGTCTTCTTGTTGATCTTCACCACTATGGTTACTAGACGCTCGAAGAATTACGTCTTAACTTCGTGAGTACTGGCAGAAGAGTGATGTTTCAGCCTGAAAACACCTCGCTGGTCGGGGCTCGCGTCAAGTGATTTGATTGGCTGACACACTCTCCCTACTACATAAAATTTGAATTCCCTTGGTCCGTGAGAATGAAGTCAGGTTCCCACAGACGGAGAATTAATACTATTTTTAATACTATTACCAGCGGAACCAATTTGTCGGTCCGGATTTCCTGTGCTTATTTAATTTTGCAATAACTTGGTTGCAAACCAAGTTATGTGAAATCTAAAATATACAACCTGTCAGAAATTATTATCTTCATAACATACTAAAATCTCATTAACGTAACTCTATTTTTACAGAAGTTATTCAATTATATTTAATTAACTCTTTCATTTGTTAATTATATTGCGTAAAATTTGCACACGTCATTATTAATATTTCGGCAAACATTTTGGCTATCTCGGATTTCGCCTTAATTTATTAGTTTCCGAGATATTAATAATTAACAGATTGGGTGTGGCCGCTCCTTGTACAGCGAGCTGATTATATAATGACCACGTGTGCGTTGCTTTACAAATCATTATTTTCAACGCTCTACATACAATTGGAGTTTTGACTGTTATGATTTATTTAAATATGCTTTCAGTATGCAGGCAACATATAACCCCAAATAATTAATATTTGGTGCTGTTATATAATATATATATATATATATATATAAAGCATATTTTTATTATTAATGTAACAAGACATTGTTTGAACATGATTTTAATTTACAATTAAATTTATGCATCCTGATTGGCAAAACCAATCACCCCATTAGTGGGGGCTAAGCAAAGACTACAGGACAGAACAATTCAGATCAGTACTTACTCACATCTCATGCGTGGAGGTTGTTAGGTCAAAGTATGCCTATACAATACATTTGTGGCATCACCGTACTTCACGTTTTTATTTAATATATTTTTTTTACATTCAATTAACTTCAGTTCGCCGACAACAGTGCGCGTGAACATTTCATGAGTACAAATCGTACATGTCAATTCAGTGTTTTATAATACATCTAGTGGCCTCGTTAGTGCAGGCTCTACAGCAACATCCACAGCATCCCTTTGGGAAGGCATTTCCTAACAACGCCCCTAACTCCTTTCATCTCATCATCCAGAATCACGACCTCAGGTAACATACTGCGTGTACGTGAGTTCAGCATTTAAAAGAAACTCTACCGACACAAGGTATGTGTTATACTTTATTCAATCATATAATGTAATGGACAATTTATTAACTGTATCCTTTGCAATCTACATAAAAATTCCACTGTTCACATTAGAGGGACCGGCAATTGCCCCAGAAGTGTATCGCTGTGGGGTTAAGAACCTATTCATATTTATGACAACAGTAAAACCTAAGAATGGCAGCATTTCTCTTACTTTACGGGTTATAAATAACTAAAGTGTAAAACACAAAACATTACACAACACGGACAATTTTCTAATAGACCATAATTGCACTCAATGTTAATTTACTCGCTAAATTTTTTACTTGTTGTCGTATGTTTTTAGTAGACCTATCTTCCTGGTCATAAACCAGAGGCAACGACTACACATTCTTGAGGTCATAGCGAGACTGAATTATATCCCACGACGAATAAAATCAACTAACATTTTAGCCAATTTCATTGGCTGAAATATTTACTCATCCTTACGCCTACAGTTCAGATAACGTTCTTCTTGTAAAATACTGTTTATAAACAAAGTGGATCTTGAAAATAAAAAAACCTGTCTCATTTTATTGCTTTTCTTACGGGTCATTATTACATCTTTTTTTTATTAAAAAACTCATATATTTATTTCTTTAAATTTTCAACAAACATTGCCACGAGATAGGTCTTTATTTTATGCATATTCTGGTGTAAGTCTCATGTTAGAAATCTTATTTACACAAAAGTTATTTTTTTATTGTTATTTCGTAACATAGTTATTCAAATCCGCATACGCGCACTCGCCATATACCTACCCATATGTTCTACTTCACAACACTAATTATTTTTTTTATTGTCAAAAATCAACTTAAACTAATAAATCTAACATGTATCTTATTGTATATTATACAGTGTCTCAACATGGAGTCTTCACTTAAACAAATTCTCATTGCAACATGTTATCGCTAAGAATTAAACTATTATTTTATATCCAAATCTCACCTATTGCAATATACTATAGCCTATATATTGCGATGTACAAGGTCGCAAAGAATAAGTAGTTGATAATTAGATAATGGAATGTTTCGGGTTTTATCAACGATTTTCCTTAGTTCTTTAAATTGCACAGTATTTTACTAATGCTTACGATAACACAAAAAACTTGATTGACTGTTTCTGATACAAATAAAATAAATTTATCGTTCTGTTCATTAATTAATTAATTAACAGTTTTTTTCTGCCAAATAAAATTAATTAACAGTTTCTGTTGACCCATTCTTTACACTTAAAATAATTCTTTCCTACACTCTAATTACATAAATCTTAATTCCTGCAAGTTTTTCTGTCTGTTTGTTTATAATTGTTTTAATTGAGTTAATGCAAACGGTTTCACTTCCCTTGTTTGATGAACGATGCGATGTTACTCCTCTTGTTCCTGATAATCGTCGATAGATGTTTCTTTCAGGTAGACGTTCAGGATTACTGCTGTTCCTCCTGTTTTTCCTTCATGATCTCCTCCTGCATTAAAGCTGTCAGGGTCGTTTTCGGGTTGGGTACTTTTACGAACAGTGTTGAATTACCAATTATTAATGACTTATATATGGTGTATTTTACAACACACTATTCCGGCTGACTTGACGTGTTCTCATTGTAACATGCTATCATATGTCAAGAATAAAATTATTATCTTATATGCAAATCTCACCTATATACAGTGTATGCATGTGTATATATATTGCAACAATACATATATTTGCCCAGTGCGGTATTTTTTATATTGTAATTAGTATAAATAGAATAAGGAACAGTTTTATACAATTTTGAGCAGGAATTGACAATATCTAACCTGTCGAGAGGGACACCTGCTGTAGTAGCGTTAAGTTACAGCGTGTGTGTGTTTGTGTGTGTGAGCACACTACGACATGAAAATATGGGGTGATGCGAACGACTTACTGTATTTTTTTGTCTGTAATCATGTCTTAACAGGATTATAATAAACTAATTACTTGTGTTAAACCTGTAAGCAAAGACTTATGCCAATTATAAAAACACCATTGCATTAAGGAATTTTAACTAATGCAGTGATATAAAAATATTGCAGAAATTTACAATATTAAATATCCTAAGTAATTAATGTTAATTACGGGTGTAATTAAAGAGTAATTAACATGTGTGTTATATGTGCGTGAACAGAAACATAATTACGAAAACAATGATATCGCGCATGCTACAAGTGTGTTTACGAAATCGCTAAAATGAACAAAAAAGTGATTCGTAATTAAAAGGACGCTTTGCATGAAAGTTACAATTTCTAACATATCAAGAGCAATCCTGGACATGTCAGATTGAGTCCGGTATAAATACGACCGACAATTTTGGGGCGTTCTCAGACTCAAGGAATCTCTACACGAGGACACTATGTCCGTTTGATAAGCTATTTCCAAAGGACGTCACGCTGCTGGTCTGCCGATCGACTGAACACACTTTTACTACACACACAAGGCGTATGGAGGAACTCAGGGGCAACAACAACAACCCATAGAGACATAGAACACAGCATCATTATCATCATCATCATCATAAAATTCTCAGGATTCAGGATGCACACACACACAACGGTAACGGCAGCAGGATGCAGGTGATGACTAAATATTTATAATTTTGTTGTGAAAAGAACTTTCAGAAAGACAATTTTACATGAACAGTAAGACTTAAAAAATTTTTAATGTAAATAGTAGTTAAACCCAATAATTTAATTTTATAAAAAAATTTGAAAGTTACTAAATCTTTTGTTATATGTTAAAAATTTGGCTGTGTCAATAGAGTTAAATAGTAGTTTGAAAGTAAATGTAATTAGTTTATTTTGTCTATAGCAACTAGTAATTTTATGCTTAAGTTTAATATTATTTTTTTGTCTTTTTAAATGAGTTGCTATTAGCATTTTTTGAAGATTGAATCAAAGTCAGACACACTAAAAATGAAAGAAGTTAGATGACTTATTTAACATGTCTGTTTAGTTAATAAGAGTATATGATTGTTTAGTTTTTAAGTGTTATGAACAGCCTAATATGTGTGAAACTTATAAAAGTGGATATTTGATCTATCTAATGTTTGAATTTTTTTAATATTGAAATATTTTTCTATTAATGAATAAATCTTAGGATGATTATTTTTAAATGGTTTTAAATAATTATTTCATGTCAACAACATTTCACTCCTCTTTAAAATTTATTTAACTATTGTGCAACTACATATACTTGAAGCGACGAGAAACAAAAATCCTGCGACCTGGCCGGTGTACTACACTTAATAGTTGCGTTGAGTAAATGGTTCTGTATTTGTGTGAATTTATGAAATACTCGTAACGTTGCAATATACATGTTATATATTTAATATTTATAATGACTTTACCTCAAGATGTTTTCTCCTTATTTGGAACATGTTTCGGGAAGCCTTGTGTTCCCATCTTCAGCCTTCCTGTATGTTTCAAATAACAAAAATACAAATGTAGAAAAAATATTATAACAAATCAATAACCTACACCCAAAAATACAATTCACAGAAGAAGAAAACATAACAAAATCAACTATTTAGACATAACCATGACAAGAAACAATAACCACATACAATATGCAATATACAGAAAACCAACTTCCACTAACATCATTATACCTAACCATTCTGACCACCCACCACAACATAATATGGCAGCATTCTATTCACGATTTACCAGAATGTACAAAATACCCATAAACAAACAAGAAACAGACAAAGAAAGAAATATAATATACCAAATTGCTTATGAAAATGGATGCAATAAAAATACTGTAAACAAAATAGAAAATACAATCAAATATAAAATAAAAACTGAACAATTAAGAATTACTCAAAACAACACATAAATAACAACAACAATAAAAAATGGGCCACATTCACATACATAAATAATAAAATGACAAAGCAAACAAAACTATTTAAAAACACAGACATAAAAACAGCATACAAAACTAAAAAAAAATAATTTACAAAAACTAAATATCCCACACAAGAAAGATAATATAACAACCAATGGTAATATACAAAATTGAATACCAATATTGCAATAAATGTTACATAAGACAAACAAAAACAACTGAAAAAACATTATTTTGAACACCTAAACGCATACAAAAACAAAAATATATCAATCTAATTTGGCCACACACGCAATAAACACTGGACATGAATTCCCAGACATAACCGACATGACACTATTAAAACACATACCACACAAAGGCACCATAATGAACATTTGGGAAAATTTACAAATATACAAACATAAAACACAAAAGAAACTAATACCTGAACAAATACAAATCAATACAAAATATGACACAATTTTTAAAGCACTCAACGTCGAAAATGCACAAAATACTAATACGCATACACCACAATCACACAAAATAATACCAATTCAAAGTACCAGAGCCCAACAGGAAACCACAACAACATCCAACCAACACACAAGTACTTCACAAGACTCAAAATCAGGAAGGCTGAAGATGGGAACACAAGGCTTCCTGAAACATGTTCCAAATAAGGAGAAAACATCTTGAGGCAAAGTCATTATAAATATTAAATATATTTTATACGTCAAGAAACAGACTGTATTAAAACGTGTTTGAATATGTGTGTGTGTGCGCGCGCGCGTGTGTGTATGTAGGAAGAGAGAGGGGGAGAGAGAGAGAGAGAGAGAGAGATCTGAAACAAAAGAAATTGAATAAACAAAATTATACACCAAAACTAATTACACCCAATCTACCAATGAAACTAAAACAGACAATAGCAGTTGTCAACAAAACACAAGTACTTTTTTCTCTATAATAATACTCTCTGATGCTCAAAATGTGTCTCAATTAAGCAACATAATGTTTAACATTTGTCTACTGATGCATAAAGAAAGAAACTATACCACTGTGCGATCGCACGAGAGAGAGAGGGTGTGTGGTGTGTGTGTGTGTGTTGAGGGGGAGAGTAGTTATACATGACAGAAGATTATTATAAACTATTGCATGCGTCCTATACAAATAACTAACTGATTACAATATATCAAAACAGGATTCAATTTTCCTTGGAACAGGTTTCTTTTCCAGTAATAGTGGATTTTTAACAGCTAATGTAATGAAGTTTTAGCAGTACTCAGAGAAGGCTAGTCCAAGTAATTCCGTTACTAATTTCTGATGTGATTTAAAATTAGTTTAATAAAATTTGGCTCCATACTCCACGTATGCATGAGAACTGTGTTCAATACGATGCTTAAACATATGATATGTGTCTCTGTTTTAATTTCTATGTTTTGATACAAACATGTTTATAAGAAATATAAAAAATGCTTGGCTGCAGTGTTCTGCGTCAAAAGCAGAAATGTTTCTAAGTCACGTTTTGTTTACAGTGTTTTGTAAACATAAATTTTGTAAGAAGTTTAGAGGGTAGGTTTTCTTTGTGTGCCAAGACACAATCGAACTCTATGGTCAGCAAACATGAACCGTTGGCCGTTGGCCAGGGTATATCGGGACTTATGCCAAACAGACTACCGCATTATTGAATAGCTAATACCTGCCAACCTTGAACTGAACTGATTTATTAGTGAATCCGATCGTCTTTTTAATAAGCTTTTTTTCAATGTTGTGTTCGCAGAGGCGAAGGGTCCGACAGCGCCCCGTATGATAAACGATCCTCTCAATCCGACGCCTAGAATGTTGGTTGTGCGTCGCGGTGAGGACTTAGTAATTCCGTGCGTCGCGCAAGGATTTCCACCTCCAAGTTATTGGTGAGTATGAATTTGTGCCCACAAATGTTTACAAAAACAATGTTTATGTACCATTTTATTTGTTGCACACAGGTTAGTTCGTTTTAAGCAGACCGGATCGTGTAAAATTCCAAGAAATTCATTTCTCAGTTTTTCGATATTTAAAAACGTTTTCTTACCATCCCGATAAAAATTATACATAAATGTTTTATTGTCCAATGTTTTTCCACATGTAATACTATATGCGATTGTACGTGATGTCACCTAAACATTTCAGTATTTTAATATTTTTTGTAAAGTAGGAATTATGGGAGAAATTAACAGTGCTTTAAGCAAAGTAAGTCGAAAGGAGTGTAAAAAGTTGGCTCAGCCAGAAAAATAACAATTATGAAAAAGAAGTGTGTAGTGCAGTTGAATTTGAAAAAATTACAATCCTTAAACGGAATTTTCGGTTAACGCATTGTTTTCATATGTTACGACGGTTTACTTGATCGTCGTATGTACAGTGGAAAACAAAATACAAGACACCAATTAAGTCACTAATCACCAGCTTTAATTTTCACAGTTAAACAGTTCGTAATTAACTACACAGTCTCTTACAACAAATCAAATAAAAATTGTTCACACGCAATAAAATGTCAACTAATATTAAAACACAATTATATTACAATTATGCCGCCCGATTATAAAACACAACACTTCACTAAATACCACTTGAACGCACACAGTAATCTCGCCCGATAATAACTGAACCGCACTGTAAATATATCGCAACTATAACTGAAAACTAAGGCCGCTGACGCCTTGTATTTATACAACGTTCTCAGACCAGAACTTTCCAAACTACGTCTTATCTCTAAACTACGACGTAATTAATTGCGGCCTTACTATAGTCCGCGGGACGGCGCAAATTCTGTCACAGTCTAGTAAATGCGCCGAGAATCACGTATGCCACACACATTAGAGCGAGATTCTTCTGGAACATTCGATAAACACGTAGATTGTTCTATGATGTCGTAACAATATTTAAGCACACATTTCTTTGTACTGAAATGTTTTGGAAATTTGGGTTATTTTATAATATTTGTCTCGTTCCACTGCTTATGCAAACGCAGAATCTAGTCTGAAAACGCTTAGTTCGTTTCCAAAAAGATAAGATAATTATGTATTTTATAAATCATTTCCTTTTGAAATGAATAAATATAATCATTACTTAGGGTCAGTTACATAATTACGTTCATAGCATGTTATATGGATTCAGCAGTTAGAGAAGTTTCGTGTACGTGCCGTGAATGGGTTTTGAAATAAGTGAGAAGCGATCGTTCTTGTAAGAAGCGTTTACTTCCACAAAGACACCACGATATTAAACACGTCACATTACTAGTATAGTATCATAAATTCCTATTAGAAAATATATTTAAATCAGTGTTCCAAACGATAGTTAAAAGTGGACAGGTAGAACAAGATTACCTCTAAAAAGGATACACCTTCTCTTTATTGCTACAAAATTTAACATTAATATAATATATATTACATTATTCCGATCAAAGATATAAATGAAAAATTAAAGATTAAAGGTACATGTAAGACGGTTTGGTCTCATAAATATGCCAGAACAGAAGTGAAACCAAACCAGAGCATGTGAGGAACTAGTGATAGAGGACTAATAGTTTTGGCAGTGACTAAATAATAGAAAGGAGCGATAACGCTGGTTTCGAAACCTGTCCAGAATGACAGCGAAGTGACTGTGGAAGGGGTACAATTGCACGGATGACACTAGTCAGCCAGTTCCTATTACCACACGTAGACTTATATACGAGTGTTTATTGTATTGCATTAAAGTTGTAACTAACGAACTGATCTGAGCGGTCGACGTAATACTGCACACTATTATACACCAAATATCACACTGTACATTCAAAAATAAAAATTATACTAAAACGTCCATTACAATAATGAAATCGTTTAATATTTAGTACAAGTGTTAATACTTATACCAATAGGCCTACAATTAATTGAGAAAAATCTGATTAAAAAAGCAATTAAATTTATTTTCTTTTGCGGCCAAACCTTCCACCCGCTTTAACAAGAAAAGTTCACTGTTTTCAAGTTTCTCGTTAAACACAAAAAAACACGATAATTATCGGATGTATTACGGTGATGATTCGTTACAACTTCCTCTTACCGAAGTAAACCCATATTTCCGTTTATTCATTTTCACTCCACACGCTCAAAAAATATTTCTGTATTATAAGTCAGTGAAATTAATGGGTTACTCTTTTTAATTTTTGAGTGTACGAAGAGGAAATACATTAAGTGATTAACATAAAAATGATCTGGTTAACAGAAAAAGTGATTACAATGGGTTGCATATAGGCCTATGACGGTCAACAATAATAATTATATCCAATTTATGAATTTTTCTTTTCCAGCAAGTTAAACATTTCATGTTTCGTATATCTTACGCTTCACTTTAATAATTATTTTCCCTAATTTTTTAATTTTTTTAATTTTAGGGCTCTCATACACCTCACTGGGACAAAAGGACACCCAGTAGAGGAACAGGGACACGTATGAGACCCTTAAAATATAACACATGAAAAAGACATAAAGCTGAGAGATTTAGTGCATCAAGTAAGAAGACGACTGTGACAAAAAGAAATAGAAGACAGTAAATTTTATGTACTTCGCCTTCAACAAGCCACGTTAAAAATTAATGTAGCAGGTCACACAAGTCCAGTCAGAAAATTCCACCCCTCACTACCCGTTGAATCTTCCTTTAGTTTTAATAAAACAATTTTTTTAATGATAATAGTAATTATTATTATACTTATTATTTTTATTATTAATATTATTATTATTATATTTTCAACAATAATACCAATATTATTAAAATATTATTATTTTATTTTATAAATAAATAAACAACCGGCAACGTTATTGAGTAATGTCTTAAGCTACCAGATTTAGGTGAACGTGAATGCATTTCTCCTATTATTGTTGCTGCTGTGAATCTTCAATAAAATCAATAATGATTGTTTTACAATATGAAGTGCAATTATACATCGTAAAATTCAATTACTGTGAGGTAATAAGTTTCTAATGAAAGTATAAAATAAATGTAAAGAAGTCATATATACCTATGGCAGACACATTGGAATCTTTCCCCTAGATTGTTACAAAGGAACAATCTACTAGTTTAACTCGTATTCTGTGTGCCATAACCTAATTACAACAGCTATAACACTTCACTATAAACAATATTCATTTATGCCTCGATAAGCTGGAATTTTAAATACAATTAAAATTTTACATTCGTATAAAATTGGTATATACATCGTACATAGATATTTACTCATTTATATGTCGGTATTAAAGAGTAGTTTTAATTTGTTTCATAGCACAGTGTGCAACAATCAGTATACCACTGGCCATGGGCTACGCTAATGAGAATGCATTAGGTTTCCATGTGTCTCGTGTGTCTTGTCACCACGACTAATTTCTCAAAGCCTTCTCAGTAACGCATTGTCAGTGATTCTGTATATTACAGGGGGCGTTGTTGCAGTGTTCAAAGTGCGCTCTCAATTCTCTAACCAATGAGAATCAAGCATGAAGTCCCTTTGAAATTGAGAAATTTCATAATGTTTAGAAATAATTGATTTCAATAATAGGAAATTTTATGTAGCATTTCCTGTGTACGCTACTGTTTACAAATAAATACTTATACATAAAGGATGATAGAATTCATCAAGGGAAGCTTGTATTCTTAGTTTTCCGTCCTTGAAATAAACTATAACCAAATGAAAACTCGTCCTGACACCGCCGCTGGCGGTTACTGTAATAAAAGTGTGTTGTCATTATTAAATCTAGGTGTAGTGTACTGGAGCTGGATTTTAAAAAGACAGGTCAGTTTATGTAAAATTATATAATAGTAGCATTGTTGGTGCTGATAAAAACGATTTTTTAATTTCCATCTATAGGATATTTATAAGGTGAAAGAAATGATTATCTATATCAAGGATCTGGCTAACGCTGAAATCAGCAATATCTTTTCTGAGAAAAGAAAAATGTTTTTAACATACTAATATCGGTCAAGTAAGTGCACTTGAAAAATGTTTCTTAAAAAATATATTTTGAATCTAACCCAAAAAATTCTTCGACTTTTTAGAAAATTTACCAGCTTAAAAATAAAACAATGTTTGATAATAAAAATGTCATTCTAACTTTAAAAACGTTATAAATGTATTTCTAATTTTAAAAATAAATAAAATCTACTTTTCTTGATAAATGTATCTTGTCTTCTACAAAGGACAATATAGATCTTGCATAAGGATAATCCATTTAACTCCAAACGCACATGAAATTTTTTAATATGTTTAATTTGTGTTACATCTAAAACACATTTTTATAACTGAGAATAAAAAAGAGCCACTGAAAGGGTTAATCTAAAGTTTACGTGTTGGGGAAATGATTTTCTTTTGTCAGTAGATGTGTGCTACCTAACCATTTTGCTTTTATACTATGCCTTCGTACATGGAGTCAATAGCTCAGTCCGACGATGAGAAGAGTAGGTGTAAATATTGTGGTATGCTTGAATATTGTATTTATTCAAGTAATTTCTTTACAGGTGGTTTCGAAAGGAAGGATCTCGTCTTGACGGTGAGAGACGTAGCGTTATTGGAGGATCGCTCGTGATCAGAGTAGTCGTTCCGCAAGACGCCGGACTGTACGTTTGTTCGGCAAATAGCACAGCTGGAGCGGCAACACTGGAAGTCGAAGTGCGGGTAGCTGCCCAACTAACCGCCCACATAGTGCCACCGTCGCTCCGTGTCGACTTTGGAGCTCCCGCTAAGTTTGACTGTGTAACATCTGTCGAACAGGTAACAAATTCAATACGAATTTCCTCTGTTAAAACAGAACTGCCAAAAAAAATGATTAATTCATTGTTATGACATTACTGTATATAAAGTTTTAGACAAATAAATTGCCATTGCACTTTGCTCAAATTACGCACAACTGTATAGCACTGCTATACGTCTGAAAGAAGTGGATAACTTGTTTTTGTACCTCCTTGTAGCTGTCTTTATATAAACCTAGCCACCGGTTAACAGCCAGAGTGGAAATCAAATATTTCGGTCTGTCGATGGCGCACGAGTTCTTTACATGTTCTGCATTCCCGTGACAATTCTTCCAAAAGGGAATAACCCCTTACACATAATCGGGCAGGTATATAAACACACGCGTATATATCGAGAAGTAATCAACCTGAAAATGTAGAGATTTGTCTACCGAAAATTCTGTTAAATCCTTCAGGGAAAAAATTGAAGTTCAAGGCGAACAATTTTAACACCACTGGAACGGAATCGTTGCATACTATTACCAGCGCTACCCAATTACAGCTATGTAGTGTCACAATAGAAATGGCGCCATTCGTAAAACGTATCATGTTTATGGCCCTGAAAAGGACCGTTGGGCGAGGACACTAGTTGCTGCTGTCGCGGCAAGCGTTCCGCGCGAGCTGTAGGGTGATGTTCGGCGGCTGCTCTTGATGGTTCTGCGCCGTAGCCCTCTTCACTCTGCAGCGGGATGTAGAGTAGCTTCTTCTTCCTCCTCCATTTTCTGCTCTTCCCTTCTTCCTTCTTTCATCTTGATTCCTTTGCGTCGTCCGACAGAACTTTTTTCGGTGACCGTGGGTTGTGGACATGCCCGTCCCCCGCTGTTGTGCCGAACGAGTTCCGAGCTTCTTATAGAGCTGGGACCAGATACAATGGATTTACTGGGTGTGGCCTGCTACCGGTCGTGGGATTTCAATTAGACAGGTCCAATTGAGCGTGAGGGATCGCCGAGGCCGGGTCCAAGATTCACTGGCACAGAAGGGTTTGCGACCGAGAGCGCTGATCAGGTGATTGCCCAGCGCAGTCCTCGGTCAAGGAGAGACTGAAGCTTACTCTTATGGATTTTTGCCAATTACGTACAGAGGTACAGGGACCACGTAGGTAACCATCGGCGGCATAGATTTGCTGCAAAGTAGGAGTCGGTGTTTGTAAAGACGATTGGCAATTTTCCTGGCTTCATGCTCGTAATGTGTTCGCCAGGTCAGACGTCGATCCAGGTAAAGCGGACACCGGGAAACGATAGCAGGGGAGTATTGTCTACATAAAGTCTGCGTTTGGAGAAGCCTACACCTGTGCTCCTGGCCGCGTTAATAGTGACCTTCCAATTGTCTGCCCACTCAACTTAGTCGTCAAGTGTCCCTGAAGTGATAACGGACGTTTCATCCCAATGATCAACGGCATAAACCGCCGCATCGTCAGCAAACATATCCAACCTGGTTCCAGGTAACCTTGGCACGTCATTGACGAGCACAGAGAAAAGCAGGGTGCCTAAGACGATTCTCAGAGTTACGCCATAATACCCCTTTCCAAAGAATGTATGTTATCTACTCTCACGCGGAAGGTTCCGTTCCAAAGAAAGCTATCAATCAAATGAATGTAGCAATCCGGAAACAATCTGTGAGTTTGCCAGACACGATTTAACATCAAGGGAAAACGGTGACGATGCCCTGTTCCCATGAGCAACCTGCCTCGACAATAGTCTCCTCGAAACGCAATACCTGAGTCGAAAGTACGTAGCGTCGCAAAGTACCCAGCTCGAAATCCGAGTTGCTCAGGGACCAGAATGTCGTAGTGTTTTAAGTAATCCTTGCAGTTCGAAGACTGTCAATGTAGAGACAACACGTTGATAGGCCCGAGGTTTTCGACGACCTTTGTGTATTTTTCCGGGTTTAGGATCATTGTAAACGTCGCCAGGTATCACTTCAGAGGGAAGTTGGCGATCCGTAAACAGACAATGAACAACTCGACAAGGAAGTAATCACCCCTGTCCTGAACTCTTTGTAGGGATATATTTATGACAGCGTTTGATCCAGATCTCTTCCGGGGTCGAAGTAATAAAAGCCTCTACCTTTACCTCGAAACCTCTACCTCTGAAGTGAGATTGGGTTCGATCGGGTTTGGCGGTAATTGAATTGCCAAGGTATCCTCAAATTCGCCTTCGATCTCCTATCGCAGTCTGGGTGGCCGGACGGCTTTGGAGCAAACTATCATTCCAAACTCTCGGTCAGAGACTCATATTTCTCCTCCGGCTTGGCAAGGGGAAGTCCCACAGTACCGTTTATGACCGGGAGGCGAAGACGGTGCCCTGTAAACGGATCCTTCTCCGGCAGAGTGTCCGCCATGCGGGCGACCTTGAACACTCGGCAACTTCGTCGGGAAGCCTGCAAGTCTAAACGTAGGTTGCCTGCCGCCCGACTGAAACCGGTTTTGTCGGCAAGATTTGGCATCCGCTGCCACCGTCTCCGAAATCTGTTCTTCTCTACAGAAAGAAGACAGACTTCTTCGGGGATCTGGTGGTAGTTGAGCGTGAGATTAGGCTATATCTGTAAGCAAACCTTGATTGAAGAGACAGTGGCCGCATCGAAAAAGGCAACTGCTTTGTCGATGTGGTGGACAGAGTCGAGTGGAACCGCCTAGGGAAGCCTTCGATAGAAGGCAGGCCCGTAACGATTCCAGTCGACTATTCGCAGAGCTCCTCTCCCGATCGTGTCTCTGGTAACCTCGTGAAGCTCTATGTGACAATGATGGGAAGACAACTGCGTCAACACGCGTACCTCAATCTGGGAAGTAACACCGTTTACAATTGCAAAGTCCAGTATATAAAGTCGTGCGCCTCGAGCGCGGGGTTACTCCGACGGTTGTCCTGGTCCGTAGGCACGAAGGTGATGGTCGTGAAGGTACCTGTGAAACGCCCTCCCGGATGGCGTAGTCAAGCAACTACGCGTAGTCGGGGTGTTTGCAGTTCAGGTCACCTGCAGGGATAACCTTCTCATGTGCTCCAAAAAGAGTATTCAGGTCGACATCTAGGTATGGAGCCGTTGGCGAATTATAACCCGGAACCTAGAGAACGCCTGCAAGAACTAAGGCGGTGGCCTCAATATTTTGGCAAAAAAGCAAAACCATGCGGTGATAAACAACACAATTGTAGACCACAATGGCCGTACTTCCTCTCGCATGGCAACCAGGCTTATCGTCCCTGTAGAACACATTGTTCGACAACCTCACTTTGTCGTGGGCTCGAAAAAAAGGTCTCAGTGATGAGAAGCACGTCAGGCGTGTGACAGGCTAGGAACTCACGGAGTTCCTTGAGATGGGGCATTCCACTCAACTATGATGAGCTTACGCTGCAGGGAAGTTATTCTATGGGCGTAGAACATTTCAAGAAGACCGATAGCGGCTGCAGTTTCCGCGAACAGAAGAAATGTTTCAGTCGTGGTCGCCTTGCGAAGGCGATCTCGAAAGGTTTTGAACATGCGGGCCAGTTTGACGAGGTCAATTTCCTTGAGGAAGTTACAAGCAGATAACCTATGCGATTACTGAAGAGGACGACGAAGAAGAAGCAGAGGGCTGAATCAAAGTCGCTTCGGCGGCGTCAGCAAAGCTGCGAGGAGACTTGTCGCTTCAGAAGGGACAGTTTGCGCCTGGGACCCGATATTGTGCATTGCTTTATGGGCTATCCAAGTTTTGCAGAGCTATTCCGCCACCTCGGCAGGGTCGGTATCTACGTCGAGGCCGCGAATAACTAGCTTGACATGGGCCGTCATGTCATTGCAGTAAGTGTGAAATTGCAAGCCTCTTGCCTGCAGGAAAAGATACAGAACCCGGTACTCGTCGTCCGTGCCGCGGCAGATACGCAAGATATCCTTCTCACGAGGTACCCTGTCAACAGACGGACTCCGAGATAGAGACGTCTGGCCATTTGAACGACGTTCATGTCGGCTTGTACGGGTTTGAGCATCCAGAGTTCCGTTTCGAGGGTGGAGTTTCCTCCGCTTTCTGTTTCTTTCGTGAACGGTAACAAAGTCAGGCCCAGCCGTAAACTCGGGCGCAGCAGAGGGCAGGACTGGGCACCCCCAGCAGAAGTAGCAGACCTGGATGGAGTCAAAGTTTTGTTCCTGCAAAGTACCGCACCGCGACCCAACCAAGCCAGGGTTCAGAGAGGGTCCTATTTAAGGACCCTGGGGGGCCATGAGAAAAGGCTTTCCGCTCCCCAGCAGCAACGCGACGGTCGCCCATCGCGTTAGGCTGAGGTTGTCGTGTTGAAACCCCACAGTCAAAGGAAGCACGCTCAACGCCTGAATTGGAGACAGTGCCAAACTTAATCGGAGTCCGACGGCACACAGGCGACAGCGAAACCAGACCCTCACACAAGTCCAAGGGAAACGCAGTACTAGCTGTCAAAGACAGGCCTAAGAAGGACGTCAGAGGCAGTCGGCCCCTGTAGGACCCTGCCGAGTAGAAGCTCACTTGGTGTCATGGCAGTGGCGGCGTTCGCATGATTGCGCAGCGCGAACAGGATTGTCCCAGTCGCCGTGGTCCTTTCAGTCGTGGAGCTGAATATGCAACGCCTTCTTTATTTCGCCGTTGCACCGCTCGATCGGGTTTGCCCTGTGATGGTAGTTGGCCGTAATGTACGTTCGGATGTGCAGCTTGTTGCACATCTGCTTCCACTTCTGGCACGGGAGCGGCTTCCCATTGTCAGTCAGCAACGCCTCGGGATACCCCCAGCGAATGAATACATCGCAGCGGATTATGGTGTCGGCATCCCCCTTCCTCACTGCCTTCGCTTCCACCCATCTCGACATCATGCTCGTGACCACGACGATGTAGTGGTTGCCAGCTCGGGTAAGTGGATATGGAACCATGACGTCGAGTGCGACTGTGTTCCAACATCTCCTAGGTCGGTGAGGGCGCTGTTGGTCCGGTTCAGGATTTGGACCGCGCATACTCGGCAGCCTGGCATTTAGCTGCGGACGTCAGTCGTTAGACCAGTCCAACCGAAGTTCTTGCCAGTGGCCCGAACGTCTATTCTGCTCCCGGGTGACCGGCTTCAGTATCATCGTAGAAGTCCCTGGTAACCTCCATGCGGAAGTTTGATACCCGGTTATCGGCGGCTCTATCTTTCGATACCAGGCCGTTGTCTACCCGGTATCCTTCTGCTGTGACCGCTGCAGGATCGTTACTCCTAGCTCGACACTCTTCGTCGTTTTCTTGCTCCTCCTGCAATACACTGTAGATGCCGACAGTCGTAAGGTAGCAGCTGCGACACTGCAAAGTGGTCTCTTTTCTTGCCGTATTCGAAATTCTTCTTGGACATCGGTGATGTCCTCAAGCCCTGGTCCCTCGAAAGGAAGTCCGGAAGCTCGTTCTCCTTGTCCTGGCAGTGTACTTGTCTCCGGGTGAACTTGAGACTCTTTATCAACAAAACCCAGCGAGCATATCTGGTATTCTGCCCAGTCGCTGCTTCATCCAGGTAAGCTCTTTATTATCGGTGTACAGGGTAAAGTGACAAGTACGACCGGTATTTTTTGATAGCCCTTACCACTGCCAACACTGCAGTTCGTTGGGGTAATATTTCTTCTTCACCTCGGTGAGCGTGGTGCTGGCGTACGAGATTATCTGTCTTCCTCCTGCTTCGGTGCACTGGTAGAGCACTGGCCCGAGTACCTTTTGGCTGGTGTTCATTCGTAGGAACATCGGCAAATTTCGCTCCGGCCGTGATGGCTTCAACGGTAGCTAGAAAGCGGCTTTGACCACTACGAAGGCTCGTTGTGCTGATTCGTCCCAGTGCCACTTTTTTGGATGTAGCAGGTCCGTTAACGGTGTGGAGATCATGGCGGACAGGGGAATGCATTCTAGCAAATGTATGTAGCTCTTTCTTGGTGTTGGCTTCACCTTGGCCGTTCTGCTGCTGCTGTGGAAGATTGAATGTGACTTCTTCCGGCCGAAGTGCGTGTCATCTGGTGCATCTGCATGACTTGATAGAGGCGTCACAGGTGAGTTTCCCAATCAGGGGAGTAAATGATGATATCGTCAAGGTAGATGTGGCAAAACTCCCGCAAGAGCCCGGTTAGTACATCCTGCAGCATCCGTTGGAAGGTGCTGGGTTCTTCAGTCGAAAGCACATGACCCGGAAATGGTAACGACCTCCATCTGGCGGCGACAGTGCCGTGTAATTCTTTGCTGCTTCGTCCAGCAGAATCTGCCAGTATCAGCGTCGAAAAGGCTTTGGCCCCGGTCATGGAAATGGCGAGTCGACGTCCTCAGTCTGCTACGCAGAATAGGTCTGCTTTGCAACATGGCCCCGGATGGTCTTTTTCAGCTGAATCTCGTGCTTGTGGAGAACACGGTCCAACAGCGTAACGTATCCAGTAGTCTGTCACAGTTTTGGACGCCAACTGATGTTTGCCTCGTCTATCTCCGCTTCCTCAGGCTCTGACGGTTTTTGCTACCAATGTAGATGCACTCCCGTCGGTAATCTACGATTTCCTGGTTGGTCATGAGCCAGTAAACTTTTTCTTGAAACCCTGCTACCTCGAGCTTTAAAACAATTATTGCAATACCTACGTTGACGTATGCGACACACACACACACACACACACACACACACTCACTCAGAGGAGCAGACTGAAGTATATAATATTTTACAATGAATTCAATTTTAAGATAGAAAATTCTAAATAAAATTTTGATTTGTGTATTTCTGCTTTTAAATAGTTTGAATGTCAGAAATTAAAGTTTACTTCAGATTCCACGTTTTGTAGTACATATGTATATTTTGTTTTCCTTTTGTTTTATTTAGAATAGCATGAGTTTTATTTAAGAGTAAAATCTGCTTTATCATGTTTTGCAAAGAATAAAACTCAACGTTTCCCTTCCACGGAAGGGGTTATAAACTACATGACCAAGCCATCGTCTGCACTGGAAACAAATGTTGGTAACAGCAGATACCGCGATTGCCCCTAAGTAGGCAACGTCTGAGTGTGTATTGTCATTTTTGAACCAAGTTAAGTGGATTATACTCGACCATGAATTAGCGGTATAACGACGCACTGGAATTTCAATGCTTTATAAATTATATAACACTGAAAGGACGAATAAAACAGTATAATAAAAAAAACTTACTTACGAAACCGTTTACAATATCCAAAACATAATGCATCAACAATTATTGTAGATAATATTTTGACCTATTTGTTTCAATCAGTTTTCGCTAATTACGATCTTCATCAGATACTTGAAGCTTCATCAGAGAGCTTAGGTTTGTTCTTCGTCCTGTTTTTCTGACGGTGCTGTCGTTCGAGAAATCGTTGTTGCGTGCGTATTATGTACAGGGACGTATTTAAAGGGGGGACAAACTGAACCGGACCCCTTCCCAGAGGGTTGAAAGGAGTTGGCGAGTTTTGTTAATCTCTTAATTTGTAGGCTACTTTATTATTTTTCATCTGTATACGCTAGCATATTAGTAACTCTCTTTAAATATACAAACAGATTTATTACACAGCATTTGTGTAACTATTGAAATATGGAATATATAGGGAAACCAGTTCAGTCAATAAGTATCTTCTAAACAATGTTTCAATAACACATTTCTTGTGTTTACTTTATTGGAATTGATTTGAAGATGTTTCTCAACCACCTTAAAGATGAGTTTTATCTTGTCTTTTTCTTTTACATAAAGCCGACTCAACCGGAACCCCCCCCCCCAGGACCAAATTTTGGATACGCCACAGACTGTGTAATGTGTTCAAATGGTGCAATGTGTGTTTAAAATGTGTCTGTTCGTTAAGGATGTTGTTTTCACGTATTTGTATATTCCTAGTTGTTTGTTATACAGTATATTTTGGCTACTGATAACACTTAGACACGCCATGGACAACAAAATCCGAGGAACCATTTAATAAGAGAACGACCGAAAGGCCAAGGTAAACGTGGATTTGTAAACCGGAAAGGAGTGACCCATTCCGGAAGTGTCAGAATAGAATGCAATTGGATGAGTAACTGTCATGTTGTTATAAATTATACGTGATACAGTTTTTAGATATACAATGTTTTTGTGTATATTGAAAACTCAACAAACTATACTTCCTTTTTAAACGACTGCCAAAAAGGAGTGTTATGTTATCAGTGGTAGGGTATGTATGTATGTATGTTTGTTCCACTATAACTTTTTAACGGCTTTACCGATTTTGATGTTCGATGGCTCGATGGATTCCTTACTTCACCAGAAGTGTCATAGGCTATATATCACCGTGAGTTGACTTCCGGTTTTGACTGGAAGTGAATACAAGTGATCGGTTCTAAGGATTTTTGCAATTAAAAATGCTATTTTAACACACAGAGAGGTGTCAGCATGTGAGTGCGCAGTACGTCTGTGTCACCTTAAAATGCGGGATTCCTCACGAAAAGCGATCTTTGTTAATACTTGCTTTCCTGAGTTAAGGTACCGGATGTTGAGAATTGATGATAATACAAACGAACCATACAGAAATATTCTTGACCGCTACGTTGCCAGGCCTCACGCGCTCGAAGAATTAAGTTTGCATGAATTCGCTGTCTGGTATGAGCCTGTGACGCACAATAGATTCTCAGAAGATGATCAGGATGCTGATGCTTACGAACAGGCTCCAGAAGAAAATGCCTCTGAGAGATGTATCACTCTTGATAATCAGGGAAAAATGAAAAAGCGTAAGCGCCCAGCTGTCTTACGAACAAGGTATTACACACCAAACTCAGATCCGGAAGCATATTATTATTCTCTTTTAGTCACGCACATTCCTTTCCGCTCTGAATCTGAATTGATGGAGGGGTATAACAGTGCAAAACAAGCGTTCGTAGCAAAAGAAACTTTGTTACGACCAATGCAAGGTGGAAACAAAGTGGAGGAAATGGCTAAGTGGGAGGAAGAGATTCAGCAAGCTGTAGCTAGAATTGTAGCAGAAAACCTAGCTAATGAAGTTAATTTAGATGGTGACGTGGTCGAAAATAATATGCGTGAAATTTTCGAACAAAACCTTATTGAAGAACATAATGATGAAATTGCTTTAGCTCACGAAGATGGTGAACCTGAAATACATGAAATGACGGATCAACAATATGCCGCAGCAGTAAACTTAATGAATTTTCAGCAGCGCCAATTGTTCAAAATGATTTCAGACAGGTTGCTTCCAAGTGAAAATAATACTGAGCCATTACGTGTGTTCGTTACTGGAGGAGCAGGCACCGGCAAAACCTTTACTCTGAAAATTATTGTAGAACAGATTCGTCGTCTTTCTCATTTACCTGCAAGCAGAGCTGTTACGGTAGCAGCACACACAGGTGTCGCTGCAAGATTGATTGGAGGTAGCACTTTGCACTCTACTTTTGCCCTTCCTATTGAAAAAGGCAAGGTGACAGCTCTTCGCCCTCTTACTGATGAGCGTCTTCAAAGGGAACGGCTAAGGTGGAAGCATATTAATTGGCTAATCATTGATGAAATCTCAATGGTACCCTATACTACCCTAAGAAATATTCACTTAAGGTTGTATCAATATTATTTTGTTTGGCGATCTAATGCAGTTGCCACCTGTATCAAAAGCAGTTGGTGGTACCTACTGCTTCAAGCAGCCTCATTACTTATCAGCTGAATTTAATTTGTGGACACTGTTTAGTTTCTGTGAATTACCTCAAAATATGCGGCAAGCTAACGACACTACTTTTATAGACATTCTAAATAATTTACGAGTCGGCCAACTCACCATGCAGCAGCTAGAAATTTTAGATCGTCGAAGAGTTCCTTTGACAGATGAATTTGCTGATGGCGAGTGTCTGCGTATTTTCCCAACCACTAAACAGGTAGAAGAATATAATGCTATGATGACTGAAAAGTTGAAAACATCATCTAAAGTTTACGATATTGCAGCGGTGGATGTGTCTGTCGAAGCTAAGAATTACGGACAAAAGTTAAAGAAAGACTTCATACCAACGGATCCAAACAAAACTGGAGGTATTCCAAACTCTTTAGTAATCGGAGTCGGATCTAGGGTAATGTTGCGAAAAAACATTAATGTTAATCATGGTCTGGTCAACGGAGCAATCGGCATCATTAGAAAAATTTAATGGCCTGCACTACGTCGAGATCAGCTTCAACCTGGTGAGCTTCCACAATCAGTATTTGTAGATTTTGATGACATATCAATTAGGGGAAATACTGCTGGAATTGGAGTAAAGATAGAGCCCACCACTGTTGAATATGATGCTTTGCGAGGCCAGGGCAAAGTAGAACGACGTATGCTGCCATTAATATTGTGTTGGGCTGTAACAGTACATAAACTCCAAGGCACTACTTTAGACAAAGCAGTTATTGATTTGAGTAGTAATATTTTTGCCAAGGGTCAGGCCTATGTCGCACTAAGTCGTGTGAAAACATTAGAGGGATTAGCAATAACTTGTCTGGATCCACGAAAATTGTTGCATGAACCGCACGATAAAAACTCACTTGAGGAATTAAATCGACTCAGAAATTTGTAGACCAAAGCTTTTCCTTTATCATTTCTAATAAATGAAATTATTTAGTTAATTATATAATTTATAAAACAATTTATCGAAATGTTTGAATTATACTAGTTATATAATAGTATATAAAATAAAGTTATACTATATTTATAAGTTTATAAGTTCATACGCTAATTATACTATGTACATAATAAAATTTCTAAATAAAACTATGTAAAAATTGAAATTTTTTTTGCACTTCACACATACGCACGCACACACGCACGCACACACTGCACATTCCCATTATACTCTTTTTAAACACAAAAAGGAATAAAATAAAATAAATAATTTAAAAAATTAAAAAACACGACTGCCAAAAAAATAAATGAATAAATAAAAAATAAATTGATAAAAAAACTAAATAAAAATAATATTTAGTAAAAATCACAAAATCTAAATAAAGTCGATTTAAAAAGCCAAAAACAAGGTATTGAAATTCAGCTCTGATCAGATTTAACGAAAATGTTATGAATGATTAAACGCATAGTAATTTTATTAGATATAAATTACTTTTTGATGTTGAATATATATCAATGCATCATATGAAGACTACAATTATAAAAAATATTGCTGATAAAATTTTGCTCTTCAATTTTAATTTTCAATGCAGTCGGGGGCTGTTTCTAAATAGATTTGTTCTTTTCATTAAACAGCCCCCGACTGCATTGAAAATTAAAATTGAAGAGCAAAATTTTATCAGCAATATTTTTTATAATTGTAGTCTTCATATGATGCATTGATATATATTCAACATCAAAAAGTAATTTATATCTAATAAAATTACTATGCGTTTAATCATTCATAACATTTTCGTTAAATCTGATCAGAGCTGAATTTCAATACCTTGTTTTTGGCTTTTTAAATCGACTTTATTTAGATTTTGTGATTTTTACTAAATATTATTTTTATTTAGTTTTTTATAAATTTATTTTTTATTTATTCATTTATTTTTTTGGCAGTCGTGTTTTTTAATTTTTTAAATTATTTATTTCGATCTTTAAACCTAAAGGTCGATCGTAGGTGAAAATTAACACAAGGATAGGTCGGACACAACAACCTACTCTTTTTTTTTTATGGTTGACGCTTGTTAGTGAGCGAATCTCTGGTAGGCTTAAGTTTGTATTTAATTTGCTAGGTCAACTTACACGTGAAAAAGACCATCGATGGTTTAGTGGTCAAAACATTCTGTGATAAATTATGACGATAGTAACTGTCCCACCTAACCTTTGTCAACTACTTACTCGTGTTAAACGTATTTAGTAAAAATAATTAGAATTATTTTAATCTTGAAATAAGTGACAATATGTTACTATAACTTTAGAGTAATCAGTTATGATTTTTAATGTGTTACTACTGTTGAACTTTACAGTAGGCCTACTGGTGACTGTTCAGTGTCAACTAACTACACATATTTTTCAAAATGTATATGAATACACGTCTGTAACACTGAGGGTCCTTCCGCTTATGTTACACTCTAGATACTGAAGCCATACCTTATGACTACAATGCTACACACGTGTAGTTAGGGTTGTACCCACAAATCAATACTCGTCTGTGACAGTAAGAACCTGTTTGCTTTTTTTTACACTCTAGCCGTATGCGACGACACGTGTAGTTTCCTCAAATGAATTCACGCGAGTCCTTTCTCTTTTGCTTGCACTCTAGATACTGTGACAACTATAATGCTACACACGTTTGTTAGGATCGCTTCCACACGTTTGTAGCACTGAGATTCCTTCCTCTTGATATTTACATTCTAGATAAGTATCTGAAGCCAAACATGACGACTACAATGTTACACACGTGTAGTTAGGGTCATGCCTTGCGAGTCCTTTTGCTTTTGTTTATACTGTAGATCAGTGGTTCTCAACGGGTGTGCCGCGGCTCAATATTGTGCCACGAAACGTCCGCTACTTTGTACCACTACTGGTAAACGTAATTAATATACTTGTACTAAAAAAGACCAATGGAAACATAGTCAACAGCTTTAAAATATTTATTTTACAGGTAATTTAGTCGTTTACAGTTACATTTACACTTACACCTCGCAATAAAAGATTTGAGTTCTTAGTGAGAAACTTGCGCTGTCGTTTGTAACACAAAAGTTCAATTCTTGGTGGAATTGAAGACAAACGCACACGCATTTCTTAGTTAGTTGCGTGAACATAAAACGAATTCTCTCTCGTTTGTTGTTTTTTCATGTCTCTTAGTGCTGAAAAACCTACCTTGCACAAGTAAGTGTTAGAAAAATGTACCTGGTATTAACTACTTCCACAGCTATTACAGAGTACTCCTTTTTCACTAACAACCAAAATTTTAGAAGTGGGAGTTTACCATATTTCAGTTGAAGTGTTTGGTCTGACTTAAATTCTACGAGTTGCTCTTCTTTCTCCAGAAGGAGGTCCGTGGTGGGTTCTGGGGATTGCGCATCCAGTCATACTTGGCGAAATATCGTTCCATGTTATTCTCAAGAGCTAGGAGGTGATTTAAAATTAGTTAGAGTGTTACATTCTTGTGTGGATCTACCTCGAAAGTTAGAGGAAACATCTAAAACTTTTTCTTTTCTACTTGCAGTTTCTACAATCTAATTTTTCTTAAGAACCCGGTGAGTTTATCGCTTGAAGTCAATACATTTTTAAGTAAGTTAACTTTAAACACCACTATTTGTCGTTTATCTGAGCAGAAAAGTCTGACTTTTGGACGATAAACATACGTAATCGCTCTTTTCTCAGCTTATAAAATCTCTCCAGCCCTTTACTTTTTGACACCAACGGATCTCAGTATGAAGAAGCAAAGTGTCAGGACGGGATGCCGCTTCATGGCACATTTATTTGAGGAGTCTTATCTTAAGAGACTTTGACTTAACGAAATTTACCATCTTAACGACTGAGTCTAAAACAGTTTTAAGTTCTGTTGCAACAGTCTTCGCCACCAGAGCTTCGCGATGTTTGAAGCAGTGTGTTGAACCTGCACTAGGGAAATGTTGTTTCACTATTGAAACAAATTCTTTTAATCTGCCAGTCATTGCTGGTGCACCGTCTGTAGAATGTCTCCTGGACAGCCCATTTTGTGGATATGGAATTATACACACCCGGTTGACATTAAATACATGAAAGACATTGTTGACTCCTGATCAACAAATCTGATGAGGACTGACATTTCTGACTTAAATCGGTTGACTCGTAGTAAAAATACTCGACCGAATACATGAAAAATAAACGAACTTTGCTTTTCATGTACATGGAACTGAATATCTGAAGACATGTCATCAATCCGCCGGGAAATAGTATGGAACCAAGGATATTTCCTTTTCTGCGTCGTAGCCTAACATCGATTTCACAATTTCCTTGCAGGCAGGTAAAATTACATCCTCAGCGACAGTGTGGGGCTGCATTTTTTCGCTACTAAATAGTTAAAGGAAACAATACTATTTACGTATTTCGAAATTGGCAATTTTATAACTGGCCACTTATGCTTTTTTCAAAAATAGTTCCTCTCCTTACCATAACTTTTGGTTGCTTTGCTTCCGATGACAACAATTGGCTAAAATAGTTCTTATCTTTTCCAGATAAGTGACTATGTTTGGTATTCAATGTCTATTCAGTTTACTAGGGACCATACATTCGTTGCTCAATTTTTCTGGTACACAACACATTGTGGTACAGGACGCTCTTCAGGTCCACTGAACGTATCCAAAGTTTAGATAACTATCTTGGTACTTACAAACTGTTCCAGTAGGTTTCACATCCCTCTGTAGGCCTACTATTGGATAGAAACTTATCCATACTAAACTTTGGTTTTAAAATAACACAATTAACACGCTAATTATTCAATAACACGTGCGAATGGCGTTACGACTGTAAGCCCATAAACAACTGACTGCTGAAGGCTTCCACAATGTTGCCAACTAGTATGGTAGTGTGCCGCGGGAACTGCAAAGGATACTGTCCCGTGAAGGAAATAAGGTTGAGAATCACTGCTGTAGATACTGAAGCCATATATGTCGACATGTGTAGTTAAAGTTGTTTTCGCACAAATTTTCTCAAAAGATGTGGTTCGTTCCGAACGAACAATATAGAATTATAATAACTATGTGGGGGGAAAGTGTTTTGTTGTTTCATAATATTGAATGATTTTCCGGAAACCGAAATACGGAAGTTACACGTAAACGAAAGAACCGGACAAATAACGCAAGTTTTGCCATTTCTTATGTTGTATATTCCGAAACATAACTCGGTCTTCATTATTTGTGCAGCGGTCAGCTCATAGAATATTCTCAACCGCGTGAAGTTGGGAGAAAGTCAGACTTCATATTATTTTGATTGCGTCCAACGGTAGTTTCACACTAGACGCTTATGGTTCTGTCACAGAAATATTTACAGACAGAGATTATACTAATCAGGCAATAATTATTATTGTTATTATTATTATCATAGTAGTATTAATAGTAGGAGTAGTAGTACTAGTAGAAGTAGTAGTAGTAGTAGTAGTAGTAGTAGTAGTAGTAGTAGTAGTAGTAGCAGTAGTAACTGTAGCAGCAGCAGTAACAGTAACAGTAACAGTAGCAGCAGCAGCAGCAGCAGCAGTAGTAGTAGTAGTAGTAGTAGTAGTAGTAGTAGTAGTAGTAGTAGTAGTAGTAGTAGTAGTAGCAGCAGCAGCAGCAGCAGCAGCAGCAGCAGCAGGAGTAGTAGTGGCAGCAGTAGCAGTAGCAGTAGCAGTAGTAGTAGTAGTAGTAGTAGTAGCAGCAGCAGCAGCAGGAGTAGCAGTGGCAGCAGTAACAGTAGCAGTAGCAGTAGCAGTAGCAGCAGCAGCAGCACCACCACCACCACCAGCAGTAGTAGTAGTAGCAGTAGTAGTAGTAGCAGCAGCAGCAGTATCAGTAGCAGTAGTATTACTAGTACCAGTAGAAGTAGCAACAGCAGTAGTTGTAGCAGCAGTACCAGCAGCAGCAGCAGCAGCAGCAGCAGTAGTAGTAGTAGTAGTAGTAGTAGTAGTAGTAGTAGTAGTAGTAGTAGTAGCAGCATCAGCAGTAGCAGTACTAGTAGCAGTAGTAGTAGTAGTAGAAGTAACAACAGCAGTAGCTGTAACAGCAGTAACAACAGCAGTACCAGCAGGAGTAGTAGCAGTAGTAAGTTAATAGCAGCAGCAGCACCACCAGCAACAGCAGCAGCAGCAGCAGCAGCAGTAGTAGTAGTAGTAGTAGTAGTAGTAGTAGTAGTAGTAGTAGTAGTAGTAGTAGTAGTAGTAGTAGTAGTAGTAGTAGTAGCAGCAGCAGCAGCAGCAGCAGCAGCAGCAGCAGCAGGAGTAGCAGTGGCAGCAGTAGCAGTAGCAGCAGCAGCAGCAGCAGCACCACCACCACCACCAGCAGTAGTAGTAGTAGCAGCAGCAGCAGCAGTACCAGTAGCAGTAGTATTAGTAGTACCAGTAGAAGTAGCAACAGCAGTAGTTGTAGCAGCAGTACCAGCAGCAGCAGCAGCAGCAGCAGCAGCAGTAGTAGTAGTAGTAGTAGTAGTAGTAGTAGTAGTAGTAGTAGTAGTAGTAGTAGTAGTAGTAGTAGCAGCAGCAGCAGTATCAGTAGCAGTAGTATTACTAGTACCAGTAGAAGTAGCAACAGCAGTAGCTGTAACAGCAGTAACAACAGCAGTACCAGCAGGAGTAGTAGCAGTAGTAGTAGTAGTAGTAGTAGTAGCAGCAGCAGCAGCAGCAGCAGCAGCATCAGCAGCAGCAGCAGCAGTATCAGTAGCAGTAGCTGTAGCAGCAGTACCAGCAGCAGCAGTAGCAGCACCAGCAGCGCAGCAGTACCAGCAGTACCAGCAATAGCAGTAGCGGTACCAGCAGTACCAGCAGTACCAGCAGCAGCAGTAGCGGTAGCAGTAGCAGTAGTAGTAGTAGTAGTAGTAGTAGTAGTAGTAGTAGTAGTAGTAGTAGTAGCAACAGCAGTAGCTGTAGCAGCAGTACCAGCAGCAGCAGCAGCGGTAGGAGCAGTGCTAGCAGCAGCACTAGCGGTAGCAGCAGTACCAGCAGCAGCAGTAGCGGTAGCAGCAGTTGCATCAGCAGTAGCAGCAGCAGCAGCGCAGCAGGAGTAGTAGCAGTAGCAGTAGCATATAACAATATTTTTTTATTTTTGTGTTGATCGCAGCGTTGTTAATATTGGGCTGTTAGAGATGTTTTATATATCAGCACTTTAATTATAGTAGAAATCGCTTACAGCGGTGTTGAAGGAGATTCACACTTTTACTGTTGCGTTTGTGTAATCCAACGAAAGTGACTCTACAGTACTGGGTAAAGATGCGGAAGCGACTATAGTGGTTGATTTTGTAACATAATACAGTTGCTTGTCATATAGACAAGTCGCTCATGTCCACTGCCAAGAAACATATAGATAGGAGTAAAGTACAGTATTTAAAGTGTGCTCTGAGAAAGCATTGTTAGCGAAAAGAATCACTTAAACACGCACGCGAATGAGTTAATGACTACTAGAGTTCTCTGACTTAGAGGGTTGCCAGACTGGCACTTAGACGGCACCATCATACGCTCCTCCAAATTGTTTATAATCTAAGTTCCACTTGTTAGTGGATACCTTGTAACATAAATTAACAACTAATTTCTTTGTTGTGATGGATTGTACACATTTGAATTTGAATTTACCTGACGACTTTTGCCAACTAAGGAAAACATATAAATCCAACGTTTAGACCACCCAAAAAATGGGCAGGCGTCTTCAGGCTAATTATATAGTAATACATGTAAATAGATGAATAATACTGTTTCGAACCCGTGATAGAGAGTTAACACAATAATAATATCGATCGCATAATATTTAATCAAAAGATAATATAATCTAAATGAATAATTTAAACTATTCATTTAAAGCACAATGAGCACGAACACCAAGGTCAAATGTTGCACAGTATTGTGCAGCATCTCACATTCTGTTGTTTCTCATGCTTCTTGGCGAATTTCTAAACTTCATCTTCCACTGAAGTAATATTCAAACCCCCCTGGATGTCCTTATTTCGTACGTATTAACAATATACCTTAGTACTTTGTTTTGAAATGTCTGGATAATGTATCTATTACTTTACTTCGTGCATCGCTAGAGTTGCACACTGTAGGTGCAGACAGGTTTAAGAACTATATATATCAACTGTTTATTCTATACAGACAACTGTGAATGTCCAATGAGGAGTCAGTTTACAGAAGTAGCTCAGTAATTCACGCTGATGTTTAAGATCACTACTATAAGTGAATACAACACCAGTGAGCGACAAACGTAACAGGCTGTCTCCAGTAACATTTTACTGCAGTGCGTTTTAGTTTTTCCGTTACTGTTGTTTCGTTCAATGAAATCAATTCCCCATTGCATTGTGGTCTTCCGATTTAGCTAAATGTTCTATTTGCTATCGTGTTTCCAGAACATAATATTTTTATTTTTGTTACATGTAATTAATTGTCTCGACTTTCCGGTAATTACAACGATGTGACTCTTCGCGTCGTGTGACATAAAATCATTTAAAAAACACTTTTGTTGTATCAATGACGCTAAAATAAAATATTATCCATGTATTTTCAATAAACTCGAAGGTCCGTAGATGCTACCGTGTGGCTAAACGAGCAGGGACCCACCTTCTTTCTTTTTGACACTAAGAAAAATATTCAAGCAAAAATTACTTATTTTATAATTTATTAATTAATATAAGTTATTTTGCAATAGAGAGACAAAATTGGAACTTGGAAGCAATTAAAAGGCTATTGTGCAAACTGTACTTGGCTAACTAAGCAAAAACTACGTATCCACATAGTGGATTTGGAGAATTGGTGCTATTCCCAACAAGTTTTAATATTTTTTTCTAGGTTGACTTAGCAAAATTTATACGAAGGCCTTTTACGAGGCTTCGTAATTACCCTCCAGTTTATACTTCATGTCTGTCTATTGCAAAACTTGCTAATTTTTATTACACAATGTTCTCAGTAAATTTCATGTTTATATATTCAGTTATTTATTAAGAATAAATTAATTCTCCATTCCTGACCCGGGTTTGGCTACTAACAGGTCAGTAGGTATGGAAATTATTCAAATATTATAAAACATGTAAGAACAACAATTTATAGAAATCGAAGGAAAGTTAGCTAGGACAATAAAAGTTAATTCACGGCATTATGTAGGACAATAAAAACAAGGGCGATTCATTAATCGTGGACACAGGTTTGCTTTGATGATACAGATTTTAATTCATCTGCAATCATTGACATTTTTAGTTCAGAGTAAACGCAAAATCATTAGTTTATGAGACAAAGAAATTTCAGAATGTGCGTATTACAGCTGGACTAAAAATAAATATGTCTACTCACTGCAATAACAAGCTGTCACAACAAATATTCACGTTGACGTACACATTAGTATTATTTTATTGGTTTTTGGTAGAAAACAGTATACTGTATTGGATAAAGACTATTAGGGCGACGTTCTATAATCATATGCATTTAGAAAATTTACTTTTGCAGTCAAACGCATATAATAATGGCAACAATACTAGAACAACGTAATGAGGCCTGAGCTGTGGGGAATGCAGTGAAGGAACTATGCTTCAGCCGCTATTATTATGCCAGGATATTCTCCCAGTACTCGTTTCCACAGTCTGGGTCGACCTGAAGGCTCAAAACGCATCTTGTTTTCATCGTGCTCCCGGGAACTCAACCCAGCGTCTTTAGGCTAATAGTTAATCGCCATTCCCACTGACCTACTAATACATGAAACAAATACGCAACGTATTACAGAGTTTATGTAAGTAGAGAAATGTCCCTAAAGGTTTACAGAATAAGAATAAGTTTTCAAAATTTTCAATGTAACAAAATCGAAAATTTTCTTCGTTTTTTTTTACATCATCGCCACCAATATCATCACCATCTTCTTCGACAAGGATTAAACAAAAAATTGTTTGTTCTGGTCACAAAGAGACTAGAAATGGTCGCTCCAACGCTTCTTCCGATACCCCACACTTCTCCGTCCTTTCGGCTTGTAATTCTACAATTGTTTGGGGATGTGGCAGTCATCCACTCGATTAAGATGTTTCACCAATTTTAGTCAATATTGGGTAATTCTATCAAGTATACTCATAATATTCGGCTTCTGCCATACATCCAGATTTCTTTTGCGATCGTGAAGAATAAACCCTGAGAAATGTCATTTCGACTGAATAAGACTGGCCTGGGACTTTGCTAACGTTGGTCGTTACCTTGTAGAACTTGCTGACGGTCGCACACATATGTTTGCAACTTCCATTGTTTGTAACGTAAGATACATTGCAGCCCAGATATTCAACATGGGTGATCTGCGCCAGAACAGTACTATCTACAACAAGTTTTTGGTTGTATGGGATCACCTCCGTGAAACGCCATCACCTTAGTCTTTAATGTGGAGATCTGTAATCCGAAATCGATGCAGATCTGACTCAATGAGTATACAACCGCTTTCCGAGTTCGACAGGATAGCCTGATCATCAGCAAATAACAATGTGTCAACTGCAGTTTCTTACATCCACACATCAAATGATTTGATAGGTAATAATGTTCAAAAATTATTTTCGTTGATAAAAATTTAATTTTAAGTTACAGTTGAAGACTGTTGTTCAAGCCGTAGAAATGAGGTAAAACTTGCTTCTAGCCTAGGTTTCTATGTTCACATCTGTTTAAAACAAACCATGTTATGATCAACATTGTATTAGTGACTAAGCCTAAAACCTAACAGTTGGAAACCTATTCTTAAAAAACTGTGCCATTGCACCAGTCAGATTTTCTGGTTAGTAAAACGGCATCGTCTCGTATTGTCCACACAGACGAAGTGCCAGTCATTCTTCTGTCCGTGTTTAAGTGATGTGCAGAAACACGTCAGAAAATTAACTACATTGATATATCGGTGAAGACAAAAAATTAGTTACGAGTGATAACATTAGCAAGACAGAGGCAGAGTATCACTCGCTTAGTACAATCCATACAAGCACAATAATTATCATAATACTTCAATTTTTATTGTCTAAAACTTCGAAACAGCTGCTGGAGAGGAAAGACACTATCTTGTAAATGTAAAGTTGCAATATACAATACGGGGGAAAGAGAAAATCGTGAAAATTATGGAGGCATATCATTACTTAACACAACATACAAGATGTACACAAACATTCCGGATTAGGAAGAAAAAGGTCCTGTATAGATAAAATATTTATAATTGGACAGTTGATTGAAAAGCGCAGAGAATTTAATAACGAAACTCGTGTATTGTATGCTAATTATAGGAAAGCTTTTGCTAGAGTAGGTAGAGAAAAATTATGAAATATAACACAAAGAAAAGGTATCCGACAACACCTAATAGAAGATATTAAAAGCATGTATGACGACACGAAGAATGAAAATATAAGATAATTGGTAAATTCAGGTTTGAAACTTATCTCCGATACTTGTTAATATTTACATAGATAGGTACAGTAGTGGTTAATAAAATAGACAATTCTTAAGTAGCAGAAGATTTGTAATGACTACACTCATTGCAGATGATCAAACAAATTGCAGATAGCGAATACTCTCTTCAGAATTATATAAATTAACTAAAGTTTACAACTTACAAATATCATCGTAAGAAACGAAAATAATGGCATTTAAAGGTAACAAACCTATAAACAGCATCTATAAGAGCGAGTAAGTGAATTCAGTTTTCTATGGAGCTATTGTATTATACAAGGATGAAATAGAGAAATAGATGTAGACAAAAAGATACAGTATGTGGAAAACTGAAGAAAAACGTAAGGAAAGATACATTAGTAAATGTTTATAAAAATATGGCTAACCCGAATTTATTGTATAGCCGTGAAACATGGACACTCACAGGAACAATGAAAGAAACAAATAGCAGAAAAGATAACGTTACGGGGGATCGCAGGTTGCACAAGGAGAGACAGAATGAGGACACAAATAAGGTAACAATTACAAGTTGCCAGCTTAAGTTACCAAATTAGAGAGTACAGGAATAAATGGGAACAACATTTACAAAGAACTAGAACTGAGATAATGTTCAAGTTTATGTACAGATATCGGTCGCAACGACGGAGATCCTCGGAAGACCAAAAAGGAGGTAAAATGATCAGGTCGCAACAAGCTATTAGACTATTGCTTGGTTGGAAGAATAAGAAGAATTTCATCTTCTTTGTAGTTATATCTAAGGTGTGTGTGTGTGTGTGTGTGTGTGTGTGTGTGTGTGTGTGTGTGTGTGTGTGTGTGTGTGTGTGTGTGTGTGTGTGTGTGTGTGTGTGTGTGTGTGTGTGTGTGTGTGACAAGGGTTATTAAAATAACAACCATAATTAAAATGTAGGTTGTTTAAGAATTATAGGTGACATTATGTTCAACAGTATTCCACAACAAAACGTTTAGTTTATGGTGTGGAAATATAACTTCTCCGCAAGTATCGTATATCAAGAATTTAATATAGAGACATATATTGCTTTTTTATAAAGCTTTTGCACAATACTGGCTTAAAAGGAAGTCAGCAGTGTAGGCTTGCAGTTTTTAATAAGGCGTGCAATAAGCCGCATTATATCTACCAGTAAATAAAAAATTTAATACAAAGCAAGTAGTCTGATGGCAGCGTGAATTAATACGGTTAACCTTTATCAAACAATTACTTTCTCATGTATATTATGGGAACGTACACAACACTGAAGTATTGTTGAAACAATAGTATAATTTAAACAGTATTACTGAATTTCCTTAAATAATTGTGCCATGTGAAAGTCAGATTTAAGGTTCAATTCTCTTTAATGATGTTTAAAAAATTAATATCGCTTAAAAATTAAAAAATTCCCGGATTCCTTTTTATACCTCTTCTGCACGGGAAAACTTATGTAACTTACCTCTCGTAAAAAATATTTTTGAAATTGGACAAACAGTCTCGAAATTTAAACAATTTATTATGGAAATAAAAATCACTTATGACTACGTATTTCTCACAAACAAAACCTTAGAAGTTGTGTATAATAGGTCTTTAACACAAATATTTATGCGTTAGTGATTTATTTTGTAACGATGGAACCATCTGGAAAAGGTGAGACCATTCTTCCGCTAAAAAAGCAGGTGTAGCGTCTCACTCAACTTCCTTCGAGACTGTCCTGGGAGCAATTGAAATACGCAGATTAATATGGCACACTAAAATGATGGAAAGTTATTCTGGAACACATTCGTTACCTATATAGCCTAATCAACAGCGTCTGGATTTGTCAGTTAGTTTACGTAGGGCGATTTATCAAGTGCGGATATCAAGTGGTTGTTGTTGTAAGTGATTATTGTGTTATAATTAGTGTGGAATTCTTTATAGTTGACATTATTATTGCGTATGGACTAATTTAAATTGAATTACTGTATGAGTCTATCTTGTTGATTTAAACTTGTTATTTGTGGTTCATTAGAGCTGGTAATTGGTGATTTCATTGTGTCTGTCTTTTGTTTCCACTGTACCATACAACGATTCGTGAGACCGTCGTAACAATATTGTTACGACAGTCTACTCGGGGTACAGTGGAAACAAAATAAGTACAACACACCAATCAAGTCACTAATCACACCTTTAATTGTTACAGTAAAACAGTTCGTAATTAACAACACAGTGTCTACAACAAATCAAATGAAAATTGTTCACACGCAATAAAATGTCCACTAATATTAAAACTCAATTGTATTACAATTATACCGTCCGAATATAAAACGCAACACTTCACTAATAACTACTTGAACGTACACAGTAATAACTCGAACCGCTCTGTAAATATATCGCACTAATACTCTCGAACCGCACAGTCAAAAATTCTTCCTATCTGTGGCAATGTCGGCAGTCTTCCGGGCACGATCTTCGTGATAAGCCATCTGCATTACCGTGCAGGCGCCCCCGCCGATATTGTACCTTGAAGTTGTACTCTTGCAGACGTTCGAGCCACCTTGCCAACTGTCCTTCCGGATTTGTAAATCTCAAGAGCCATGCAAGTGCAGCATGGTCGGTACGTAGTGAAAACTCTCTCCCATAGAGGTATTTATGGAAGTGCTCCAAAGCTCTGACAATTGCCAACAACTCCCTTCTTGTAACACAATAATTTCTCTCTGGTTTAGAAAGCGTCTTGCTGTAATACGCTATTACTCGTTCTTCACTGTTCTGCACTTGAGACAAAACTGCTCCTAGACCAGTATTGCTTGCGTCTGTGTTTACGATGTACTTCCCTTCGGAAGCTGGAAAAGCGAGAATTGGCTGCGAACATAATGCAATCTTCAACGTTCTAAATGCTTGGTCACACTCCCTCGACCATTGGAAGTTTCGTTTATTTTCCGTTAGCTCATGTAGTGGTTTAGCAATAGTAGCGAAGCCTTTCACAAAACGTCGGTAATATGAGCATAACCCCAGGAAACTCCGAACTTCGTGTTTATTCTTCGGAACTGGCCAGTCTCTTACGGTGTCTTCTTTATTAGGATCCATGCTAACACCCGCTGCCGAAACCAGATGGCGCAAATACTGTACTTCCTTCTGGAATAGAGAACACTTCTTCGGGCTCAGCTTCAGTTGTGCACCGTGAATTCTAGTTAGAACTTCCTTAAGGTTTTCCAAATGATCTTCGAAAGTCTTCCCGATCACTATGATATCGTCTAAGTAACCAAGGCAAGTTTTCCACGTCAGGCCTCGGAGTATCTTGCCGGTGCATTACAGAGTCCAAATGGCATGACGTTAAATTGGAATAAGCCACTTGGGGTCGAGAAAGCTGTCTTTTCCTTGTCTTCTTGATGAAGACCCACTTGTCAATATCCACTCTTCAGGTCCATAGTGGAAAACCACTGTGCTCCGGACAACGTGTCGAGTGTATCGTCAACGCGAGGTAATGGATAGAAGTCTTTCTTTGTAACATCATTTAACCTCCGGTAGTCTACGCAGAAACGCAATCCACCATCCTTCTTCGCTACCAGCACTACAGGGGAAGGCCAAGCACTTGACGAAGGTTCGATTACTCCCTCTGTCAACATGTCCTGTACTAACCGAGACATCTCCTCTTGTTTAGATAATAGAGGTCTTCGAGGAGGTTGGCGTATCGGTGTTGTGTCCCCGGTATTGATGCGATGTTGCACAAGAGAGGTTGTTCCCAGTGACTGTCCCCGAACTGCAAAACAATCTTTGAATTCGTGTAAAAACTGTCCGAGTTCTTTTACCTCACTACTTGAGAGGTCGTTAGAAGATCTGTTCAATAATTCTTGCAGTTCCTCTGGTAATTTAGAAGTATCGGAAGAACTGGGTCTTCGTTGCGTTATTCCGGCTACCCAGGCCACAGGAGTCAATTTGCCTAGGAGAGTAATGGTTTTCTTTGTAAAGTGATAGCTTGATCCAAAGTATTCGCCACTCTAATAGGTACATTTCCCGTTTTCGTCAGGTTTTACTAAACGTCTGGCAATTAGTATGCCCGGTGTGCTGACTACCTGGGGTTCGAATATTGTAACGCATCAAAATATACCGTTACATAAATGTAATAACAAATACCCAAATGAAGATCTACCATGAACATATCTAAGCTAATACAGCCAAACACACCAACAAGAGGAAAGACAACATTAAAATGTCAAAGTCAAACCTGTATATCCATGTATAAATAATGTTAAATAAAATAAGCATCCTAGAAGGAAGGAGTTGTAATTAAATAAATCATCAATATTATAACAAAAGGAAAAGTGAACCAAGTAACTACGTTAGCAACCAGGACCCAATAGATCCAATAAGTGAGGGAAAAATATATGATAAATGAAGAAAATATCCGACAAGTAAGAAGATAATATTACCAATATGAAGAGTACCAAATAAGTGAGGAATAATACCACAACAAGGAAGAACCTGAGAGGAAAATCCAAGTGACCACGAAAAAACTATTGACAATATAATAATTCAATAAGCAACCACAGACAATAATAGTGTGCTACTTACAGTGAATTAATGAATACTAATATACTACGAGCTGAAATAAACTAACACAAACAAAGATAGTGTAGTGTTTACAGAAAGTGAAAATATTAAGTGATAACAATTTTATACAATAATCTCAAATAAACCAACACAGACAATAAGTGTATTATTTATGAGACAAAAGTATAATAAAGTAAAGCATAATAAAGACCACAAGTAAACTGAAATTAAGTACTGAAATAATTGCTCAAATATAAAGTAAAGGGACCTAATTACCTGTAACTACCATGTCTGACTCTAAATATAAAATCATTGCAAAACATACATTTAAATATCAGGAGAGTGGAAAGTAAAGTCAATACAGAATGTAATTGTTAGAAAATCAAAAATAAGACAACATGAATTAGATTAAAAACAGTCAACCCAAACCAAATGTAAACACTCAATATGTATGTCAATAACCAATTAGAATTAGATAATACTACGTGAACAAATGTTCAATAATAGAGTTAAATACAGAAAACTATTGTACTAGATAATAGTAATACCAATCATGGGTAAATATGTAAGAAAATATACAAGAAACCAAACTAACACATATAGGCATTATTGTCGTACGGTGATATACACATAGCCTCAATTGGACAGAATTTGCACCAAAGAATCATAACTAACAATTAGAAAAACACTGATAAAAGTATTTACATAATGCAACAACCAAACTAGAATAAATAATGAACAGAATAAACCCAGTATGAACTAAGAAACACAACAATATACTTTAAATTTTATAAACAAATAGTAGCCAAACTACCAAACCACAGAGTGACTGACAGAATTACATGAAAAACTCAGTTAAAACTAATCAGAAGGAGGAAAATAGTATAACAGTAGTCTCAAGGATACTCAATACCTCTTTGAGAACACTTAACAAACAGTAAATGCATAAATTTATGTAATAATAATGAAAAACAATAATACATGTCAGATGAAACTAGATGGAAGTAACAGTCCAACAGAAAATTGTGAGTAATTAGCACAGCAGGGAATACTAAATACCCAAGATAAGATGTAGACAAACACTAAATAACAATTAATGGATGAAAATACATCCCTGATACAAAACCATTTGTAAAATAAGAGTGTCAATATGACAGGACACCTGACATGGTGTGATAAAACCATTAATTGTAAATAAACTAAAATATGTTAGTAATTACAAAACTGCACCAAAGGTGTAGAATCGTTTAAAGTATAAACCAAACACAATAGAATTGTGTGAGAGTAAGATATATGTTGTAAATAATAAGAAATAATGCATGGACATTTAAGGCCTACTCGCCTGAAAGTGTATTATGGAATTTTGTAAATATTTTGCATTTAAGAAATAATTGATAAGAAATAATGACTTGAGACATTATCAGTGAATGATATATGTATCAGGTGATACTATAAAAGTGAAAAAACTTATGTTTAAATAAGAAACACTAAAAGTGCATTAACGAAAAGGTAAATAAGTTAATCATGAACGGAATTAGTGCTTGTGTAGACTCAAAATAAAGAGCAAAGCAGCCGAAATAACGTGGTACCATTAGTTTTCGAATCGGAGGTGCATTAAGAAAGTTATGGACAATCATAATTTTTCAATCAATTAAAAAAGGATTGATAGCGTCACTTTTATACTCTCGAACCCAAAGACTAACGCTGAGAAATAAAATTTGTCAATTTCTTGTGGCGTATGGGTACGAGATTAATCGACTTTCAGCCAATAAGAAACGCTGATTCCAAGCAGACGCCACCCGAAGGAGCTGAACTTAGCTTCACTACCAAACTAATCATCAACGACGACAGAACGACTCTTCGATGGAAGTATTTTTACAAAATGTGCGCGTTCCCCCCGTTAGTAAACAATTTATCTAACCTAACATATGTGTAAAAATAACCTCAAACGTGTGAAGTGAAAACAGTGATACGACATAGTGAAATATACCATTCCTAGTGTATAATATCAGCAATGATGAGTGATAATAAGGGAGTATATAGAATTAACAATATTTAAATGAATTTTAAACGAATATCAAATAATAATTTTTGTGTTGATACTACGGTAGTCAAATGCATTCATATGTGACAAACCTCAATACTAATTATGAATTAACACATTATTGAACAAAAGTTCTCAATTTTATTTTTTAAATACAATATTATTAATTTTAAAGAAGAATTGAAAATCAAATTACTATTTAACCTACACTAATGTACTCGAACATAGATGCTGATTTGACTTAACAATAACGAAAGACAATTCGATTATCAATAATAATTAAGAACTGTCAATAAAGTTAATGATTAATAAAAGTGTCATTAGCTAATATTATGTGTAACAATAAGATTTTATGAAGTTAATTTAGATATTTTTAACAATTAACTTATAAAAAGTTTCATTCTAACCTACCTGTTATTGAAAGGTACACAGATAATGCAGTGCTATGCTTTCAATTCAAGAAAGCCTAAATATTCTTAATTACACTGAATTTATAAATTAATCATTATATTTTAATTTTTATAACCATTAAAGGAATTTTATTCCGATATACAACAATATTAATCGTATTGCACATGCTATACCATAACCTACAAATTTAAATGCAAGCGTGCATGATACGATAGTTTACAATATTATAATTAAATTTTTCTATTTATGTAACCACTCTCCATAATACGTCATTATCGTATTTAAGCATTTTTTGTAGTAAGTATCTTGTATACTAAAAGAATTCACGATTTTGTTAACTATAAATAAGAAACCTAACCAAATCAGGTTAGAGAAGTACAACATAAAAAACCAGTGTTACCAGCCCTGAGTTTTTAGAATCTCTGTAACCAGTTAAATTGTCTTTAATGTTTTATAAAATGTTTTAAAGGGTTTTAAATTGAATTTTAATTGTTGTTAATAAATTACCATTTTTCACATAATCGAGTCAGTCCGTCATTTCAAGGTAGATGATAATAACTACAACAACAGAGCATTTATTTTACAGATTGGCAGTAAGGCAAATAAGCGCCCAAGATTTTGAATAATTTCAAAACAGTCTCATATACAGAACAACTTTATTTACATAATACCCACATACAAACTAGTGGTAAATGTTGTATGAATTGTGTTGTGTTATTTTCAGTATATTACAGAAAGAGAGGATCTACTTCAGAAGATTGACATCGGTAAGTAAGTGGTAATTGACATCTAAACTAACCAGTGCTTCGAAAAAGAGAATTTGAACATTTTTCAGCTTTGTAAACCTTTTTGAAACATCGTAAATTATAAATCAAATCATAAATAATAATGATTCTAAATCTACACAATTGAACAAAGGACATCTATACACATCTATACTCATCTAACTCGTCTAGTTACAATATAGAGCACTGATTGCCCCTAGTATCTACCGCAGTTCTAACCATGATGATCTTTTCGGAGCTTGGCGGATCAGTTACGGCCACTTGGTTTATGACGTCCATCGATTTTTCTGCTGTCGTCATTGTTGATAGCATTACCTCTTCGCCTCCGATTCTCAAGACATTGTTTTTGAAGTCGACTATAAATCCGTATGCGTTCATAACGTCCACACCAAGAATTGCTTCATCCACAATGTCTGCAACAAGTACGTGATGATTAAACTCAAGTCTACCGAGGCGTAGGTGTATCTCCAGTTTTCCATACACTTTTACAGGCCGTCCAGTAGCTGTTCGCAAGCTGCAAGAGCACTAGATTGGCTTGAGATCTTTCACCACGTCGGGGCGCACAATAGAAACTGTTGCGCCTGTGTCAACTGTAATCGAGGTTGGCCTTTCTTGAACAAATCCGGTAACTACCAAGCTCCCGCTGGTTTTCTGAAGTGTAGAAATTGCGTATTCTCTAGGGGCTTCGTTCCTCCAGTTAGTCAGCACACGCCCCGTTGTACCGACTATTTCCCGTTTCCCTGCGGCTGAATTCTAACCCGACAATCTCGTTGTAGATGTCCAGGTTTCCCACATCGATAATACTTCGGTCTTCCATCCTTTCTTATCTTATTCTGTGGCGCCGACCGTCGAGTCTCTGTTCCTTGTTCTTCTTCCTCATCGTCTGTGCCGTCGCGATCTTTTAGCGCGCACTTTATGACTTGTCCAACCAGACGCTGATTTGGCGGCCTCAAATTGCAAAGCATGTACCAGGGCGTCCGCACTGTTCTGGTGTCTTGCCATTCGTAACACTTGCTGTAGTTCGTTATCTCGGACACCGGCAGTAAATGTCTGCATCGCAAAACGCGTTCGAAAATCTTCTGGCGCTTCAGGATAGGCCAGTCTAATTAGTCTGTCGATACTTGCTTCAAATTCTTGAAGACTCCACGGAATGCTGTCGCCTTGCTCTCAACTGGGTGCAGTACACATCTCGCAAATTTTTATCACCATACCGTAATTCCAGAGCTTTTATCAACTCGGCATAGGTGTTCTGGCTGTCAGGTGGCACTTTCTGTAGTAGTTCTGCCGCGGGTCCTTTTAATGAGAGAACAGCCTTGTCTTTCTCTGTCCAATTATTTGCGCATGCAGCAGCTTCAAATTGGCGGAGGTACGTTGCCCAGTGACTGCTTCCGTCAAAGGTTGGAGCTTTGACATGAACTGTCCCTACTGCAGGCAAAGTGATTTTCTCTATTAACTTATTTTCTGTGTCTTTTTCTGTCTTCATCACTGGTAAAGTCTGTTCAGAAATTTGTTTTGGTTGAATCTTCATGCACTGTTCGACTTCACTTTTAATTTGTTCTCTTATGTTTGCCATTGAGTTTTCTACTGCAGATATTTTATTTGACACAGATTCTTCTATAACAGATACTTTTGTAGACATCGATTCTTCAACAATCGAAACAGATTTTTCTGCTTCAGCAATTTTTAATGTCATTGATTCTTGTACCTCCGATATTTTAGTAACTTGTTTATTAAGCTCACCTCGTAGGATACCCAATTCTGCGGTACTGTGTTCTTGCAACTGTTTCTGCATAACTTCAAAGAGAGCTTCCGTTTTATCTGCTTCTTGCTTACGTTTTTCATCCTGTCGTTTTTCTGCTTCTTCCGCCTCCTGTCTGCGTTTTACATCCTGTCGTTTCTCTGCTTCTTCCGCCTCCTGTCTGCGTTTCCCATCCTGTCGTTTCTCTGCTTCTTCCTGTGTCTGCCGAAGCAGTGTTTGTAAAGCTTCCATCATTTGACTGGGATCCATTTTATTAATTAATTACGAACTATACTCGTCTTGTACAAAGTGTCCACTGTTAACAGTTCTATCCCAGTTCTGACACCACTGTTACGACGGTCTACTCGATCGTCGTAGGTACAGTGGAAACAAAATAAATACAAGACACCAATCAAGTCACTAATCACACCTTTAATTGTTACAGTAAAACAGTTCGTAATTAACAACACAGTGTCTACAACAAATCAAATGAAAATTGTTCAAACGCAATAAAGTGTCCACTAATATTAAAACTCAATTGTATTACAATTATACCGTCCGAATATAAAACGCAACATTTCACTAATAACTACTTGAACGTTCACAGTAATAACTCGAACCGCTCTGTAAATATATCGCACTAATACTCTCGAACCGCACAGTCAAAAATTCGCCTCATACTAAACTGAACGTCGTTTGGGTACCGGTATTTATAGCTAGTCGAATATCTAGACGATTCCTAATTGCGTCGTAGCGTGCGTATGAACTACGTAATTAACCTTGACACAGTCCGCACGGCTGGCGGCATCGAGAACTTTCTCGTAGATGCGGATACAAGCACGTACACCACAAGCATACACTCTGGATCTCTCTGGAACGTTCGATAAACACGTAGATTGATCTGTGACGTTCTGTAACTTATTGTAGGAGATTTAATCAAAACTAATTTTATTAGAACTAGTTTCAAAAGTAACAGTATATTACCAAGTAAATTTTGACGATGGAAATCAACTTTTAACACAATTTATTTTATTATCACGTGATATAAAACATTCGTATACAGAATCAGAAGCTACGGGACTGTTGGGCCTTAGTCCATTGCTTACAGACTGAGACGTATTTTTCCTTTAAACGTTTCGGCCCGGCCACCCACCGGAGGCCGACTTTAGTAGTAAAAAATGTTTGACACGGGATACCAGTCCGACGTACCTCAGTTTGGGGTGTTTAACTGTATTACGTATGGATGACTCAAACGACTGGTATGAATTTGGAAATCAGAAGCCATTAAAATATAATCGACCATTTAAGGTCTTAGGTAGTTATGTAATTTGTCAAGTGTGTACAGTAACGTTTTAGAACTGTTATTAATCTATGCTGTCTGAGTTTGCTAATATGCCGTCACAACTAAAAGGGTCGAAACGTTTCTCTCACTTTTGATGTTTGTAATTTTTGGAAAAAGTATTTAGTGTTGGTATGTAAATATAATGTACATGCTAACTATAACTTCATTATGTAATGCAGAAAGGCTACATAACGTTATTTGTGTAGGTAAAGTAACTCTGGTATAAACGTAAATAAATGTGATTCGCTGGTATCAAAGCTCGATCCAATCAAAAACAACACATTGAATTATCGTTACGTACAACACGTGACGGTCCCTTTCGTTGTTACTTTTAGGACGGAATGGAAGAGAAAATGTTCCAGGAGTAGGACACTCACCACGGCACGTCATGTGAAGAGGAAACGATACAATGGGGTTTTGAATTGCCTTAAGGAGAAAAGAGGTGTGCTAATCGCTGTTGACATAAGGAGAACAAGTTGTTGAGAAAAATACTTCAGAAGAAAAGGTACTGTAGGGCGGCCTGGTTTGTCTGAGCAGTGAGATGGGATGTGGACAATAACATAACATTGCAGAGGACAATAATATGTAGCTGTAGTGATAAAGCTTTGCCATTAGAGATGACTTCTCAAATGTATTTTTTATTTGCTTTTTTAATTCAGAGAGATGCTCTAACTGTTTTGACTAGCTCCAACTTAACGTCCTTTAATATTATTTACAATTGCTCCAAGATTAGTCAGATAGTACTGTAGATAACCCGTTCTTCTTTTTATGCAGTGTGATTACAATAATATTCTTACGAGGCAACATGGATCGTAACCGTTCGATTTTAGAAAAGTGGACAAAATCATTAAGCCAATGTCGATAGTATCGAGTCTTCAACAAAAATAAGCACCTCGTATTAATGTTAATTACACATAAACAAGAGGCGACCGGCAATAATCTGATAAGTGACAATATAAACGGCAAAATGACACAATTATATCATCGCACACTGAGCGCTGTAAAACAAGTCTCATAACTAACTAATTAAAGTGCAGCCGCTCTCTAATTATAAACTATGCCAACAATAAAAAGAGAATGCGCTCAGGCAGACCTCGACTATCGGACGTTCGACTTTCCTTTTGGACGTTAAAAATTGATTTTTTTACAAGTTTTGTACTACAGTTTCAGACTTTTGTATAGGAGTTTCAATCAAAACGTGTACATTGTGTACGCCAATCATGCTCTCCTTAAGCCCACGTGGACGCCACAATTAGTATTCATTCATAATTGAGCAAATTATGATCTTCCCGTCGTGTTTCTGTTATTCTGTCGGTGTAAGCCTTTGTGTATCATAAGAATGTCAACAACGCAACTATTCGATTGGAGTTACGGCTTATAGGTTTGCTTTGACTGCTGACGCTATTAACTCGGGGAAATAAAACGTTCTACACTGATGAAGAAGTACTGAAATGAATAAGTCTATAGACACTTGCGTGTAGTAGTTATTATTCATTGTACGTATTCTTTATGCAATATTTATCATACTTTTACATAAACGTTCTTACGAATTGTAAAAAGTTAATTTTTATAGGATTTACGTTTTTATTAATTAACGTTAGTACCTTAATATAAATAAGTAATGAAAAGCCTTAAATCCATATGTAATGAAATATTCATATGAAATATATGAAATGAAATATGTAATGAAAAATTACATAAATCCTGTGGGATATTAAAATAAACAGAATTTTATCCACAATCTGAAAATAATGTTCAGGTTTTAAATTTTAAAAATGTTTGGACACCAAAGACCAAAAAAGTATTAAAATATTTGAAAGATTGTAAACATTAAAATGTTTAATCTTTTTCATATAATAATTCCGTACATTCTTTACTGAACCAACGAAGAGAGTTCTCAATTTCAACTCGACCGTTTGGCATTTTCCTGTCTGTCTATTTGGGGTACGTCTCACAATATCTTCTCAATGCATCAACCAATTTTTATAAAACTTGGCGAGTCCATACGTTTGTCGTACGAACTCTATGATTTTTTAGATTGATCACTAAAAAATAAGGTGGCAAGGAGGCCAAATTTTCGAAAAATGTGTACCAAACGTTTGGAAAAATTACATAAATTCATGTGGAATATTAAAATAAACAGAATTTAATCCACAATCTGAATATAATGTTCAGGTTGTAATTTTTAAAAATGTATGGACACCAAAGATCAAAAGAGTATTAAAATATTTGAAAGATTGTAAACATTCAAGCTGAACATCAGACTAAAGGAAACTATAAACCAAATTTGATTGCTGTTTTTGCTTTGAATAATTTAATTTTTAGGGGTCCACAAGCCAAAATTTAGAAAAAAGTGTTTAAAGTCTTAGAGAGTTCACTAGTTAAACGTACAAAAGTTATTAAATAATATATTGCGACAGTACAAATAAGTGATGTACTGAGCATTGAATATAAAAATTTAAATATACCTAATAAACTGTAAATAATTAATAATGTATTAGAAATAAGCATGTCAGGGATTGGAAGCTTGGCTCAGACAAAAATATGAATAGGTGTTTCGACCTGAATCGACGTGCACACACATACAAATGTACACCAGTATTTTGCTAGTGTGTGTGAACGCAGGTCTATGCAGGCGAGTTTACCACCCCAAGATGAATAATTGCATAATTACTGTTTCTCCGTAATTATTTATAAACTATAATTAAGAAGTAAAATCCAAAAACACAATAAAATGTAAGAAAATTTACTAAATACTGTGTACGAAAACCACGTGAAAGTGCCACACCGTACGAGTCTAATAGTGAAATAACTGTGTACAAATCGAAAGGGTTAAGTTGCAATGTCCAAAATTACAGTGAACATGTGTTGAAAAAATAGTTATAAGATAAGTATAAGAGTATACTTACAGGACTCTGCAATTCGCAGAAATATAAGAAATAGCGTAATTGACAAAGAGTGGGAGAACTGAACTCAGAGACAGTTTCTGACATGTCGATATCGTACCACTGCAGATGTTAGTAGGGGTATTATGAGAGTTCTAACGCGGAAGTGACGTCATCCCCCCGCCCCGCCCCCCGCCCCACCCATTTTGGCGGGAAATTTGAAAATGGTGGTGTTGGGTGTTGACTTCCGGTGTTGGAGTAGAGGTGGGGGTAGTGGTGGGGGTAATGGTGTGTTGTGGTTGGTCGTCGGCTGTGTGGTGGTGGTTGTTGTCGTCGTTGATTGGTTTATGGTGGGCGGGTCGTCGTCCATGTTGGAAAATTGCGACGTTGTCGGTTGTTGCTGGAAAATTGCGGCGTTGTCGTCGGCGGCCATGTTGGAAAATCGTCGATGTGTGCTGGTTAAGCGTCGTCATGGCTTGGCCACGGCTTGGCTGCGGCTCGGCCGTAGATTGGTCGACGTGTGTCGGCCGCATGTGTTTAGATTTGAGTTGTCGGGTGTGTGCTGGTTAAGCGTCGGCATGTCTTGGCCTCGGCTTGGCCTCGGCTCGGCCATAGATTGGTCGACGTGTGTCTGTGCCGTCGGCATGGCGGCGGCCATGTTGGAAAATCATCGACTGCATCGATGTGTGCTGGTTAAGCGTCGTCATGGCTTGGCCGCGGCTCGGCCATAGATTGGTCGACGTGTGTCGACCATGTTGGAAAAGTGTCGTCTGTGCGTGCGTGTGTGTGTGTGTGTGTGTGTGTGTGTGTGTGTGTGTGTGTGTGTGTGTGTGTGTGTGTGTGTGTGTGTGTGTGTGTGTGTTGAGATTGGCTCGATCGATGTGTGCTGGTTAAGCGTTGGCATGGCGGCCATGTTGTAAAATCGTCGATGTGTGCTGGTTAAGCGTCGTCATGGCTTGGCCGCGGCTCGGCGGTCGGCGGCCATGTTGGAAAAGCGTCGACTTTGAAAATCTGTGTCGTTCATCTCCCTTGAGGTTAAAAAAGTAAATATATACGTCCATCTTCCCTCGACGCATAATTGAAAACCAAATTCACTTGTAAAATTTGTATATCGCGCATCTATGTATGGAAAAAATACATACATCATGAACGTAAGATAGGAAGTACCATATTCTGATTGATATGTAATTTTTTTTTATCGCGTGGACATAGAAATAAGTGTAGACTCGTCCTGCATCGGTTGTAAGAAATTCTCACCCCCGCGTGTATGCACTGCATAAGTGAAAACCACTGCACTTGTAAAAAATTGTCTAACGCACATCATGCTTGTAAGATAAGTAAGAAATTCACATGACATGCACCCCGCGTGTATGCACTGCATAAGCGAAAACCACTTCACTTGTAAAAATTGTCTAACACACATCACGCATAGGAAATAATTACCTTTTATATTATTTTGATGGGTATGTAATACCTGTCGGGCAGACGTAGTAAAAAATCTGATGGGTATGTAATTTCTGTCGGGCAGACGTAGTAAAAAATAGTGGAGTGTCTTCTGCATATCTCGTAAGAAACTCTCTTTGATTTGGTCCATTGTGTATAAATGAAAACCACTTGACTTGTAAAAATTTTGTAACACGCATTATGCATGGAAAAAATATGTGTAACACATATCATGCAGGGAAAAGAATAGTTGAAAATAAACACTAAAGCAATGAAAAATTTACATGTATATTGTATGAAAATAAATACAATAATTTATATATACATACAACAAATATATACATTGCAAAAAAAAAATGGAAACAAATATATACAATAAAACGATACATATACAATGTAAAAAATTGTAGTAGATTGTTGTTGTTGTTGTTGTGCACAGCCATCTGTAACAGAAAAAAATAGAAACAATATTAGTGCTGTATGGTTAATACGAGTACGATGGATTAGAATAACGTTTATTACATACCTCAAATATGCATACGTGCATAGAAAGTCCGTGTCGTCTTGCCGAATGCGTATAGACGACAATGCGGACATCTAGGCGGCGCCCCCTCCAACGCCACCGTCTGGAGCCAACTCAGGATGCAACGATAGTGATAGGCGTGTCCACACGTCAAATCGAGGAGCCTCTGTCCGTCGGTGTAATCCTCCATACATATTCTACACGAGGTATGGGCACTATACCATGGACGGGACAGAGTTCTCCTCGGTGCCAATACCATGTCTGTAGGTTCCTTCGCAGAAGGAGCCTCATCGTGGTTGGCTCATCGTGCATCCTGGGTTCTATGGTTTCCAAAATATCAAAGAAGACCGGTGCAGCTTCTGGAGGGGGTCTCAAACGGGGATCTCGTTGTTGCTGCTGCGGCAGAAGGTGCATCTGTTGTGGCTGAGGCTGTGGTTGAGGTTGAGGCTGCGGTTGCGGTTGCGGTTGAGGCTGTGGCTGAGTTTGCGGTTGAGGCTGAGGATGCTGCGGCAGAGGGCGTATCAACTGTGGTTGAAGCTGTGGTTGTGGCTGCGGCTGCAGAGGACGTAGGCACGGCTGAATGTCACTGAGGACAAAAAAAAGACATAAAAAACGTATACAGACGTGGAAAAAGAAAAATATGTACGCATAAGAAGAGGACTTACATACTGTCCTCGAAGATGGAAATCGACGCTGACGATGAGGGTGTATATTCCTCCTCCTCCTCCTCATCATCATCATCATCATCATCATCTTCTGCTTCGAGGAAATCGATATTGCATCCCAATTAATCCTCATCTCCCACGAACCCGCTGAGGGTTTCGACGTCGTCGTCGTCGTCGTCATTGTTGTCATCGTCATCGGTATGATCGACATCGCTGGAAAAAAGTACAAATTTAAAAACAGACGTAAACGCATTACTACAAGAGATTGTTAATGAAAACGGACTTACCGACTCGAGCCGGGTTGAGGAGATGTGCTCCACAGCAGAGCACGACGTAACCGTTGCGAACTATAAAAAAACAGTAAGACAGTCGAATGGAATATTCTGTTTGTACACATTAAATAAAGAAAAAATATTGTATTTACCGTTGTACTCGTCGTTGCTCCTCTCACAGACGTTTATTCACTTTGTTGTTCATTCTGTAAAACGTAATGAAAGTTGTAACATAATTAGGTAAAGAACATAATGAAGTGTGTGTGTGTGTGTGTATGTGTGTGTGTAATGCTGAACATCAACGTAAGTACTTACATGCAAGTTGTAAAACAAACTGAATCGACACAACAAAAGACATATTTATATGCATATGCTCGACGGAAGTCTGCTACAGACAGAGTCCCTCCACCCTCACACACTCTGCGAGGTCAGACAACATCTTGTTTAAAATTAAACGCATATTCCCCCTCCCTCGCAAAGCTCTCGTCGATTACATCACCCACGACTTGCGTCCTGTTTCACAAGGTTAAACAAATTTATGTACACATGAATAAAACCCCCCCACCCTCACAACGTTCACACGCAACGATAACATATGGGCAGTCAGCATCTTGATGTAAGTGAATAAAAAATAACTGGACTTATACATAGCGTGTGAATGTCTTAGCGGGAGTCGATTACATCCTGTATCACAAATTAACTGTTGTCTTCTAGTCGCCTACCTCCCCCCCTACTCAGTGATGCTCTATTGAATTTAGTACTTTTTATACATGAAATAATAGTTTATTCTTACCGTTAGTTATTGGTCCGTGTAACTCTGTCTCTTCGCGTTAGGACCACCAGTGACGTCGGATAGCGCACGTTTACGCGTTCTGAAGTGTCCGTACGCGAGTGTAGTTACGCCGTCGTCCAGTACATACCTCTTATCGTCATAAGGTGACAGGAAAAGTTTTGTTACACGTTGCGTGTACAGCTTATGACGATCGCTTCGTATACACTCGGCAGAGGTGGAAACCGTACGACTGTCGAAAAGACACTCGCTGTACAATCGATGACGTAACTTTTTTTTTATTGCTGTCCTTGGTACACCTTTCGCCACCTTTTTGTCGGTGCAGTTGAACAACAGGAGCGAGTAACATTTTGCTGTGAGTCCGGCAAATTCCCTGATGGGTTTCCCATTGGTCTCATCCTTGAACTTCCCCACGACTTTTTTTGTTGTCGTCGCAATGACAAGGATGATCCGCGGGATAGTCCGACGTGTCGAAAAGGTGGAGGTCCTCTTTCATATCCGCGTACACGTCGTCAGTCTGTATGCTGTAAAGCAAACTGTTCGTGTCAGTCATTAGTAATGTCAATAGTCGACCGTACTTGACGACAGCGTACCGATAAAGAAAATCGTACATTATCAATTTACTGACATCGAGTACTGTGAAGCCGACGTACACCGGACGGGAAAGGAATATCGTTCTGTATCGTAAGGTCAGTCCGACCAAGTCATCGGTGTAGCGGATCATACGCTTTAGCCGTGGATTGGAAACAAGTTTCTGCAGCCGTCGTTCGTTAGAGACTAGTTGGAAGTCTATTCGTTTCCTCACGTTCTCCAGCGATTTGCCATAGACGGTGTTGACCATCAGTTTGAAAAAATCCTTTTCTAAAATCCGATACAACCCACTCGCGTAAAGCGTGTACTCTATGATTTGTGCATATTTCCGGAAATAAGTGGTGCGTGAGACAGGCTGTTCCATGTATTGAATATAATTGTTCGAGTTTGGGATAACCAAAATCTTCTAAATTTATAATATTGTAATGTACGATACGCTTCTCCAGAAATCTTTTTTTTGCAATCCTTTTACGAAAACATAGTTAAAAGGAAACGTATATTTTACTAATATCGACACAAGATGTTCTTACGATGTGTCCCCGTTCGTCTACTCTAGACCATGATAATAGTCCGTTAACCATCGGTTTGTCCTCACGTGTTTGTGATTCGAAACGATCGTGTCCACTTGAGGTGCAAATATCCAATGTCTGCTGGCAAATGCAGTGACGTCCATAACGGCTAGTTCCTTAACGAGTTCGTTACCATCGTTGTCGATGAAACAGTGAAAGTCAAGTATGACTGCTAGCTTGTCGTTGGTCATCCTTCTTTTTTCGTTACAAACAACGTGTTCGGTGTCACTAGGAACGGTGCCCATCCGTCCGTCTTGCGGAACAGACACGTTGTATGTCGTGAAACGTTCGTAAAAAAATTTTTTCGGAACGTTTACTTTGTACCTTACCTGCTCGTCACGGATCACTGCAACAAATTTCTGTGTCAAAACGTCGTATACAAAAATTTCTATAGGGTACAATACTGTGTGCTTTAAGTCACTGCAACGCCTGTACTCGTACGGAGTTAACAGCTCCATGCGTCCGTCCTCAACGCGTACTGTTCAAACACTGAGGTATGCGAGATCGCGGTTCGCCGTCCGGTGGGGGCCTGGCCACGGCCTGGTCGTGGCTTGATCGCGGCCTGGAGTGGTGGGGCCTGCGTCCTTGTTGTCGTCGTCGGCCATGTTGTCGGGGGTGGGAGATGATTGGTGTGGCCGGCCATGTTGGAAAAGCGCGAGGTTGTCGGGTTGTGTAAGAGTGTGCTGGTTAAGGGTCGGCCACGTTGCCGACTCATGCATGTGTTATAGTGTACGGGTTTAGATATGTAAGGGATTTTTCCGGGTCGGCGGCCATGTTGGAAAAGCGTCGACGTTGCCAACTTGTGCATGTATGCTGGTTTAGCGTCGGCCACGTTGACAACTCGTGCATGTGTTATCGTGTATGGGTTTAGATATGTACGCCGCCACCGTCCGGATATCGTCGATGTGAAGAGACTGAGTGAGGTGAATTTCATTGTTGCCAACTCGTGAACTGTAAATTTGAATGTGTGTCTTTGTGGTAAGTATACCATGTTGTCGGGTGGGAGATGATTGTTGGTGTTCGGCCATGTTGGAAAAGTGGCGAGGTTGTCGAGTTGTGCATGTGTGCTGGTTTAGCGTCGTCTATGTTGTCAACTCGTGCGTGTGTTATAGTGTAGGGGTATAGATATGTATGGTGATTTTCCGGAAAGTGCCTTGATGATAAAATTTTTATCTTTCATTAACATTACGTAAGAGCACGCAGGGAAATGACGTGTGGGTTCCATCCAAGCATATTCTCCACGTTCCCATTTGTTTAATCCGCCTCCACAGGAAAAACAAATCACTCTATCGTTGCATCCGGTGTAAAAGAAACCCGCTTCTGATAATTCTTTAGGCGTTATCGTTAACGATACAAGCCATTCTTTAAAACTCTTTAAACGGTTTTCCAAGTTTCTGTAACGCGGGTACGGAGATGTGATTTTTTGAATTAAGATGACCTGCACTTCTTTATCGTCTGGTGATAAGGACTTGATTGACGTCGTCGTCGTCGTCGTCGTCGTCGCCGCTCACCGCATTGTTTGAAATAGCGGTTGTTGTTGGGATTGATATCGTCATCATCGATATCGTGTGAAAGCATCTTGTGCGTCCACTCACGACTCGTGCTGATGAAACACTGAGTGAAGAATAGGGAGGAGAAGATAATCGTTTCCCCCTCCACGAAATTAAAATACACGAAAATTGATTACATTTTTTTTAATAAAATATCACATTACATTCTATTTACAACAAAATAAAAATACATGAAAATTGATTACATTTTTTTAATTAAAAAAAAATCACATACATATAATGCACACATTACATTCTAAAAAAAGCAATGTTCTATTTACAGCAAAAAAAAAACATTAATATATAGTAAGCGTTTAATTGTGTCTGCGCACTGTGTTGGATAACGGAGTGTACTCGTTGATTGAATCATGCAGTATCAAGCAGTAGGCCGCGGTCTGAGCGGGGAAATTGGTCGATGACTCGAATTCCAATCTGACGTCGACTGGTGAAGACTTGAGCGATTCGTCCTGTCTGCTACAATCGAAGACGAATAACGATGCTTTTGCTATGAACTCAGTAGGTGTTAGAAGTACGTTGGGGTTGACTTCTGTGGTAGTACGATTTTTGAAATCGTGTATACATGTCGTACAGCAATGCGTAACGTCCATTATCGATATCCAGGTTCAGGTTATCGTGCGGGTAGTATTTGTCGTTCAGAAAGATGTTATTATTTTTACTGTCAGGTGGAATTTTCTTTTCATACAGAGATATTGTTGGCTAACACGTGGGCGTCGTTTTCTTCGTTTATGGCTCGGTCGAACGCTGTGACCATTTCTTCGTCGGTGACGACTGTAGCGTCGTTGGTGTCGGCCGGTTTGATGACATTACCGCGAGCGTCCCATCTCAGGCAATTACGATACTGTTTTTTAACTATATTTCCAATATCCACAGCGTGAGCGATGTCTTCCCATGCGCGTAGTTTCTTCGCTGTAGGATGTTTGCGATATATTTTTCTCTCTCCTTCGTTGAAACTTTCCAGTTGTCTGCGCATAATGTACCAAACGTTTTCGGATATTTTGTACAGAGACAGACAACGAATTTTGTTCCTGTTTATGGGGTTTGGCGCGATCTTCTTAGCCAGTACGTTTCTCAGTTTGTCGACACTGTATTCGATTTTGGACTGTAACAGTCTACTTCGTTCTTCCGCACGTTGCCGTTCTTCTTCCGCGCGACGTCTCTCTTCCTCTGCACGCTGTCGTTCTTCTTCCGCTCGTTGTCTTTCTTCCTCTGAGCGACGTCTCTCTTCTTCGTTAGTTTCTTGAATAGTTTTTATCATGGATTGTAAATTACCCATTTGTGTTGTTAACAAATTATTTTGCATACTAATTAACTCCTTCAAACGTTCCTCGTACAATTTTTCATATTGACTATATTTCATTACAATTTCTTTCATAATGGCATATAATTCACGCAATTCAACAGCTTTAGGGGTTCTCATTTGCATCAACAAAGAAGCGAAATCTATTCCATTTAACACATAATATTTTTTCTGTGCATTATCTTCATCTTGAACTTCGTAATATTCGATGTAATCGTTTTTCTTTAACCATTTGGTAATTCTGGATTTTTGATTTTTATATTTACCTGTATACCCGAGCCAATTCAATACATCGTCTGTAATTTTTATTTTATCCTGTATGGTGGAGTTCCAGAAAAATCTATTTTTCGTATCGTTTTCAACGTCGATACCGAATTGCAAACAGACCTGATACACCGACAATTTACCTACATTACGTGAAATCAGTTCTTCCGGCGCTAGACTTTGTACACGGAGTACGAGTTCCCTGTTATTGTGTGCTACCATGACGGATGCCTAATACATACTAATACGTTCGCACCAACCTGTTGGTCTAGCGCGCGCTATGTCGAGCCCTACAAGGTCACTCTGCCCAACAGGTTGGTGCGAACGTACGGGGGGAGGGGATAATAATAAGACGTTTCCCCCTCCAAGGTTACGGGTATTAAGAAAATAAAATATATGAAAATTTATTACTTTTTTTTTAATAAAAAAATCACATACATGCAATGCATACATAATTGTGCGTTGATAGGCGGAGGCGTGGCGGTGGTTTGTTCGCCGTTCGCGGTTCGCCGTCCGGCGGCTGCTTGACGGTGTCCTGGTCACCGTCCGGAGTGGTGGGGTCTGCGTCCATGTTGTCGGGTGGAAGATGATTGGTGTGGTCGGCCATGTTGGAAAAGTGGCGAGGTTGTCAAGTAGTGTAAGTGTGTGCTGGTTAATCGTCGGCCACGTTGTCGATTCGTGCGTGTTTATAGTGTACGGGTTTGGATATGTAAGGGGTTTTTCCGGACGTGCGACCATGTTGGAAAGCGTCAACGTTGTCGACTCGTGCGTGTGTGCTGGTTAAGCGTCGGCCACGTTGTCAACTCGTGCATGTGTTATAGTGTACGAGTTTGGATATGTATGCCGTCGCTGTGTATTGCATTGTTGCCAATTTGTGAACTGTGTTATTTTCCGTGTGTTTTATATAAGTGAATATTATGCAGTGCATATCGTGTGTTTCTTACACTGTTTAACGTTCGTGCGATAGAAATTACATATCAATAAAGTACATGAATATTGATTACATTTTTTTTTAATATAATAAAACATACATGAAATACGCACATATTATTCTAAAAAGCTACATATTATTTACAGCAAAAAAACAATAATATACAGATTTACTTTAATTGTGTCTACGCACTGTGTTTGACAGTGGAGTGTACACGTTGAGCGAATCGTGCAGTATCAAGCAGTAGGCCGCGGTCTGAGCGGGGAAATTGGTTGACTCGAATTCCAATCTGACGTCGACTGGTGAAGACTTGAGCGATTCGTCCTGTCTGCTACAATCGAAGACGAATAGCGGTGCTTTCGTTATGAACTCAGTAGGTGTTAGAAGTAAGTTGGGTTGACTTCTGTGGTAGTACGATTTTTGAAATCGTGTATACATGTCGTACAGCAGAGCGTAACGTCCGTTATCGATATCCAGGTTCAGGTTATCGTATGGGTAGTATTTCTCGTTCAGAAAGAGTCTCGCGTTGGTCACCTTGCAGTGATCGAATTCACCTGCGTGTTTCTTCAGATTGTTCTTTCTGGCGGTCTGGAAGGTGAGTATCACGTACCGCGGTTTCTCCAGTTGTGTCGTTGTTTTCACCGTCCAAGTCTGTCTGTCAGTCGTCGGTAAAGCCGGGTACTCGTGCAGTTTCCAACTACGAAACGGTAAGAATAGTGGTAGGTCCTTGCGTATGATTTCCGACAATTGTATCCGTACTTCGTTGTTCACGTACACGAACGGAATCATCCAAGAGATCTTACTCAGTTCTATATCAGCGTTAGCGGGTGCATCCGTGGACGAAAACAGTGCGTTAACGTCGTTGGACGTGCGCAACAGTATCAGTTCCTGTTTCATGTTTAATATAACATGTGTGAAATCCTCAGCGAATCCCATCAGCATCCTCAACGGTATGCAAAAGTTGAATTCCTCGTTTTTACCGGTCGGTGTTAGCTCGTTAGCTGTAGGAGCAACCCAACCGGCGTTTTGCATCGAAACAATGTCCTGCTTGCCGGCAGATAGCACGGTTTTAATAGTGGATGTAATGCCGACGCTTTTGGTACGGTCCACTTCCACGCCAGCCAGTTCGTAACGGATTTCTTCGAAGAGAAACGCGATCGCATTGTTGATCATTTTCACGTTCTCAGTACCGGTGCTGTTGGTCTTTTTGCTCAACTTGCCTTCAACGTACAGGAAACTTTCCATCGGTAAAGTGAATACTTCCTATTGCAGTATAGGTATGCGTATCTCATCGTTATTTCCGTATCGTGACGCCGATGCGTACGGTGCATGTGGATGATATTCGTAATGTGTGATGTTGTCTTCAAAGAATGGTTGACGTTCGACCGATAAGACGATACTACTGTCCGTCATGTTACTTGTGTTTCTTGAGTTTTAATCCTAGTTAAATCAGGTAGCGTCGGTTAGTTGCTGTTAACTGTGTCAACGATGAACGTCTACTGATACCTTTTCCAAAAGTGTTGTCCTCTTTTATCTTGCGGTGCGAGCCACCATTCTTCATCACCGGTAAAGCAGTGGTATCAGTGAAATAAAATCCCATGATTACTACGCACGTTTCAGATGTATACGCGCGGTGATGACTTCGCCTTGAAAATTCACGATATCACCGTCCTGATCGTGTACGGACACTGTAACGTTACGCAAGTGTAGTACGTTAAGTGGAAAATAAATGACGTTTCTGGGCGTTTCGACTATCTTGAATCCAGGCTCGACCGTTGGGTAGAACGAGTGCAGTATATGCTCGTTTCGTCCCGCCTTGTACGAACCTTGTACAGCGTTACACCTTATCTCCAAAACGTTCACTTTGTTAATGTTTACGGGTGCGTCCGATGTGTGTAATATATACGCCTCTAACTTGCGTTTCTTGGAAAAAACCCAACATGGTACCGATCGTGTGTTCCGTACACCCGAAATCGATCTCGTATGAACAATGAAGTTCACATTTTAGCGTGTTGTTGTTGGGTCGTAGAGTAAATTTTGGGTCTAATAATTCTTTTTTCAGATAAGTTTCAATATCGCTGATTTCGTACACACCAGTCGGTATTTTGACAAGTTCTAACGTTTTACGTGGTCCTTTTAGTACGGGAAAGACGTTGTTTCTTCCGCTTTCCACGTTCGGTATAGAGTTGTACGTGGTAAAATCCAGTAGTCCCGCGTACCATTCACCGTCTGTCAGTTCAAGTGGTGGAAAAAAGTCACAAACCAGTGCGCTCGGATCCGTACCTGTAACAGTGACCGTAAGCGAAGACATCTCGTCGTTTACTGATCGTTCGATGTCAAAAACTCCAAACATAAATGTTCGCAGACGACTGTGTCCGGCGGCTGTTTCCGCGCGTAATTTTAATGAACGTCAGTCACGTTCGATCCAAAGTACCGTATTAGCTCGACAGGAGGTCGCAGATTGCCGAATCCATCAAAGTACATGACTCTGTTACCTCGCTTCTTGTAGCATACTCAATGAGTGCCTGGTCCGTTAGCGTCGTCCAGAGATTCACAATCGCGCTTTCGTTCTCCCACGGTGATGTACGAGGAAGTGCGTCGCGCATGTACACGCCTCTGAAATAAGGTACACGCAATCGTTTCATGTACTCATAGGTACCGCGCTTTTAACTATTTTTCCAATGAGACCATGCCCCCCTTTTTTTATCAATGCGACTACGTAGTTCGTACATGTCTATTGTTTCGACTGTTACCGATAAAGGGATTTCCAATCGTGCTCGTCCTTTGATTTGTCCAGATCACTTATCAAGTCGTTCGTCTCCGCCTTGCTCGTAAGTAGTAACTCTGCCTCTTCGCCACCGAGTGAAGTAAGCGCTGCGTGCGTATGCAATTTATAGATATACGATACCACTTTCTCCCAACGGTGTTGGAACACTTTTGCGAGTTTGTACGTTTGGCTCTTCGCGTACCGCTTCACGTCCTCCAATTGACGCGCGTTCACTGCGTCCGTGGGCCGTGCGCCACCGTCGCCGACGTTTAGAATAGTCTTTCCTTGCGCATTGAAATAAGTGTCGTTTACCGCAGTGATCGTGTGTTGGTTCAAAACCTCCAAGTTCACCGCGTCCTTGTTGTTTATAGGTAGCGCTAACTGTGTTATTCGTACGTTCTCGACCATTAGGTTAGAGTTCGTATCCTTTGGTATGATCTTCGTGTCCACGTATACTTTGGTCGCAGCGTCTCTCGCACGAATCGGATCCCTCAGAGACTGTATGCGATGGTCCCGCGCGTCGACGACAGGGCTGTTCTTCTTTTTCGGTACTGTCGTGAAACGCAAGCACGTGTAGTCTACGTACTGCTTGTTGACAGCTTCCCCAAGATCGACGGGAGCGGCGACGTTGACGAGCTTACGACCTTTCATGTCTATTCCTTGCGTCGAATCGTTGACCAGACAGTGGTCACGCACAAACCGCAGTGGAACGGCATCGTTACCGTCGTGCGGTTCGCCCAAGTTGTGTATTTTTTTCAAACGGGTATGTTTGTGCAGGAGTTTATGTCGGCTCTGAAAAGAGCCGTTTTCTCATGCGTCGACTTCTACAAGTGTTCACGAACGAAATCGCATGTGGACATTGACGCCTTATGTACTTGGACGGGATCATCACCCACTGCCCAATCCATAATTCGCATTTTACACTTGCAGCATCTTACAACATCACCATCGCCTTCGTACATAAACCCGGCTTTGGCTAGGTCAAAAAATTTTACATTCGCATTGGGAAATTTACGAACGTAAAATTTAACGTTACCCGGCTTTCAATGAACTTGGCAATGGTTTCGTTAACGATAGGCAGGTTGACATTGCGGTTATTGGTATATCGTTACGATCGGTTATGGCATGCAGTACCTTGGTCTGTCGGCTTTCAATGGACTTGGCAATGGTTTCGTTAACGATATGCAGGTTGACATTGCGGTTATGGGTATATCGTTACGATCGGTTATGGCATGCAGTACCGTGGTCTGGCGGCTTTCAATGAACGTGGCAATGGTTTCGTTAACGATATACAGGTTGACATTGCGGTTATGGGTATATCGTTACGATCGGTTATGGCATGCAGTAACTTGGTCTTACATATTTCAATGAACGTGGCAATGGTTTCGTTAACGATAGGCAGGTTGACATTGCGGTTATGGGTATGTCGTTACGATCGGTTATGGCATGCAGTACCTTGGTCTGACAGCTTTCAATGAACGTGGAAATGGTTTCGTTAACGATAGGCAAGTTGACATTGCTGTTATGGGTATATCGTTACGATCGGTTATGACATGAAGTACCTTGGTCTGACAGTGCATGCAGTACCTTGGTCTGGCGGCTTTCAATGGAATTGGCAATGGTTTTTTAACGATAGGCAGGTTGACATTGCGGTTAAGGGTAAATCGTTACGATCGGTTATGGCATGCAATACCTTGGTCTGACAGGTTTCAATGAACGTGACAATGGTTTCGTTAACGATAGGCAGGTTGATATTGCGGTTATGGATATATCGTTACGATCGGTTATGGCATGCAGTGCCTTAGTCTGACAGCTTTCAATCAACGTTGCAATGGTTTCGTTAACGATAGGCAGGTTGACATTGCGGTTATGGGTATATCGTTACGATCGGTTATGGTATGAAGTACCTTGGTCTGACAGTGCATGCAGTACCTTGGTCTGGCGGCTTTCAATGAAATTGGCAATGGTTTCGTTAACGATAGGCAGGTTGAGATTGCGGTTATGGGTATATCGTTACGATCAGTTATGACATGCAGTACTTTGGTCTGACAGGTTTCAATGAACGTGGCAATCGTTTCGTTAACGATAGGCAGGTTGACATTGCGGTTATGGGTATATCGTTACGATCAGTTATGGCATGCAATACCTTGGTCTGTCGGCTTTCAATGGACTTGGCAATGGTTTCGTTAACGATAGGCAGGTTGACATTACTGTTATGGGTATATCGTTACGACCGGTTATGACATGCAGTAACTTGGTCTGACATTTTTCAATGAACGTGGCAATGGTTTCGTTAACGATAGTCAGGTTGACATTGCGGTTATGTATATATCATTACGATCGGTTATGGCATGCAGTACCTTGGTCTGACAGCTTTCAATGAACTTGGCAATGGTTTCGTTAACGATAGACAGGTTGGCATTGCGGTTATGGGTATATCGTTACGATCGGTTATGGCATGCAGTACCTTGGTCTGGCAGCTTTCAATTAACTTGGCTATGGTTTCGTTAACGATAGGAAGGTTGATATTGCGGTGATGGGTATATCGTTACGATCGGTTGTGGCATGCAGTACCTTGGTCTGACAGCTTTCAATCAACGTGGCAATGGTTTTGTTTACGATAGGCAGGTTGATATTGCGGTTATGGGTATATCGTTACGATCGGTTATGGCATGCAGTACCTTGGTCTGACAGCTTTCAATGAACGTGGCAATGGTTTCGTTAACGATAGGCAGGTTGACATTGCGGTTATGGGTATATCGTGCAATGCATACATAATTCTGCGTTGATAGGCGGAGGCGCGGCGGCGGTTGGGCAGAATGACCTTGTAGGGCTCGACATAGCGCGCCCTAGACCAACAGGTTGGTGCGAACGTATTAGTATGTATTAGGCATCCGTCATGGTAGCACACAATAACAGGGAACTCGTCCTCCGTGTACAAAGTCTAGCGCCGGAAGAACTGACTTCAAAGCAAATTCGTATTCGCGCTTACCAGCTGTTAATAAAAGGGCAAGAACTTTTCGACTAATGCACGAAATAAACCAGTAAAAAATTGTTTAAAAATCTATGCTGCTGCTGTGACGGAAGTGTTTATAATTAATAGATATCTCACTACCACCTCTCCCACAATCTCGTATACCTCTGTGTTTCGACAGTACGCGTCGAGAACGGACGCATGGAGCTATTAACTTCGTACGAGTACAGACGTTGTAGTGACTTAAAGCACGCAGTACTGTACCCTGTAAAACGTTTTGTATACAACGTTTTGACCGAGCAGGTAAGGTACAAAGTAAACGTACAGAAAAAATTCTTTACGAACGTTTCACGACATACAACGTGTCTGTTCCGCAAGACGGACGGATCAGCAGCGTTCCTAGTGACACCGAACACGTTGTTTGTAACGAAAAAAGGATGAGCAACGACAAGCTAGCAGTCATACTTGACTTTCACTGTTTCATCGACAACGATGGTAACGAACTCGTTAAGGAACTAGCCGTTATGGACGTCACCGCATTTGCCAGCAGGCATTGGATATTTGCACCTCCAGTGGACACGATCGTTTCGAATCACAAACAAGTGAGGACAAACCGATGGTTAACGGACTATTATCATGGTCTAGGGTGGACGGACGGGGACACATCGTACGAACATCTTGTGCCGATATTAGTAAAATATACGTTTCCTTTTAACTATGTTTTCGTAAAAGGATTGCAAAAAAAAAGATTTCTGGAGAAGCGTATCGTATATTACAATATTATAAATTTAGATTTCGGTTGTCCCAAACTCGAACAATTACATTCAATACATGGAACAGCCTGTCTCACGCACCACTTATGTCCGGAAATATGCACAAATCATAGAGTACACGCTTTACGCGAGTGGGTTGTATCGGATTTTAGAATAATCAATATGTTTCTGGTAAATTACTAATTGGATACATTGTTGTTTAGCGCTTACGTAATAATATCAGCCGTCGCCTACCCCCCTCCTCCCCCTCTGCGGAATTCGATTACCTCACCCTGTCTAGACGTATAAAAAATTTAGTGCCACCGATATGTTCGAACACGCACGACTTGTGTCAATGACATCATCCTGTCTAGGCGCATAAAAAAATAATTAACGTCGTCTACTTGTTCCCGCACGCTCGAGTGGAGTCGATGACATCACCCTGTCTAGACGTATAAAAAAATAACCAGGTCGGCTCCCCCCACCAACCCGCTGAACATGATGTGGGAAAGCAGCTGCATCCTGTTTCATAGAGTTAATAATAACCGCGGCGACTGGTTCCCCCTCCCCTGCGCTGACCGGTTTCCCCCTCCTCAACAGTCTCCCTTCTTATACCGGTACGAACAAGCGTTATTAATTCAGACCTTGACAGACGTGCGAGCGGAATACAGGTTCTTCATTTGGAAAAAAAATGACTTCATTCGTTGCTAAGTTCGCGGCCATCAGCGCTATTGAATATAAAAAAATTAAAGATCTTGTAATGGGAGTAAAATACCCAATAGAAGAACTTCAAAACACAGAAGGAAAATACAGTACACAAATACGTGTAGTTCGACGTTTTGTACCCTGATGTAACCTACACATTATTTATTTGTTATACCACTGGAAATTTCAGATTGTTTATTCATTACTAAGTCACGGATCGGAGTACTGCTAAGTAAGTTGAATATATGAGGCTAACAATGAACTGTGTACATGAAAAATTTCAAAAATATTCAGCTCAGTCTCTCAGCATAAGATAATAAAGTATATTAATATATTTTATATCTCTCAAACATTATAATAAAATAATTTTTATTAATTATGCTGTTCTTGTAATAGTATTTAACGTTTATTATATCATGGCGTTCTTTAAAACATTATTCTTTGTTTAAAGGACACACATTGTGGCAGTAGAGCAATTTTGGGTAGGTCGTGGAGAAAAGAGGTTTCATTGAATTTGCAACACTGCTTTTTCTTTTCATCTGTTTCTTTACACAATGAATCAGTTTACTGCCCTAGGAACGCGAGGTGTACGGGAGTAAACAGTGCAGTATATGAAGTTCTCACATCAAAAGTAAAAGAGAGTTTTCTTAATTAATAAAGTTGTGTTAGTGGTTATAATCACAAACGGAAATAACACTGTTGTACACCACTAAAGAAAATATTTTCCCGATTAGCGCTTTTAAGCTTCACAGCTCATCGTCAGATCAGAAATATCTGATGATCATATATTTCCGATCTGATGATGAACTGTGAAGCTTGAAAGTGCTAACCAGAAAACCTTTTTCGATAGTGGTGTGCAACAGTGTTATTTCCGTTTAAAACAGAGTTGTTGTTATTAGTGTTAAGTGGATGACATGAATCGTGATGGTAAACAGTAGAAAAGAGTAGAACACCAGAGCAAGCGACTCACAATGTTTACTAACAAGTCTATAAAACTATAACACGAGAGTCGTCCTAGCTATACAGTTATACAATATACACTATATACAACAAGTATTAAATGTCACCAAGTTATAAAAACTACAGTAATCTCTGACATAAATAAACAAATAATACACTTTAATTTGCAATAATAACGCTTCCATGTCGCCTGACAGAACGTAACTGAATTGGTTGCTGTTGTTGGTATATTGCTTTCCGTATTCAACCATGGGCACTTTTGTGTACAGTGTTGACGAGAATCTTTCCGATGATTCCGCATAATCGGGGTATATTAAGAATTTGCAATCGTCAGCTAATAAACGGCTCTTCAACATCCTGTCATTATGCTGACTCAGAAATTACGCGATGAACAGCCTACGATTGCCATTTATATATCCGCTGCCGGAGGCGTAACATTAGCAAATCTGACGACCGGCATTAAACTTATGGAGCTCGACCCAGTTATCGATACGTTACATTAAATATACTTGTCAAGGTTATTTTACTCTTAATACTGTACCGATTTTGCAGGAAGAGTCTTTATTAATACAAAAGATTAATAACAATTGTATAGCAGAATGCGACCGTAAGTAAATTCATATTTTTGCAGCAGGTGTCGTGGCTGAAAGACGGTCAGCGCGTAGAGAGGACAAGCGGCCCCAAGTTTTACATCAGTTCTGTGCAAAGAGAAGACCAAGGAATGTACCAGTGTGTCGTATCTGTAGAGGGTGAAACAGCGCATGCAGTTGCCGAACTACGCCTGGGTGGTAAGTTACACAAACCGTCTCATTTTGACATAGTATATTGATCTGAGCATTTGATGGCCGGCTGTTAGGCCGTGATCTACTGCTACTATTGTTGACAGACATTTCGGCCCTATCACCGGAGGCCACCTTCAGTGTAAAGAACGATCCCTCAATTGGCACGGGCAATAGTAGTCCACGGCCTAATAATGATGACGCCAGCCGTGAAAGCCTTCGAAATTAAGCTCACGTTAATTCTTAGGCTAGTAAAATTAAGTGGTAAAGTACGAACCAAATAGAAATGTTTCTCTTGACTACTGTCCCGTTAATATTGAATGACTAAATGGGGAAATACAAAGGTGTTGTAATTCGTATATCATAAAATCAATTTGAATTAAAATAATAGTATAATATGGATACAAAAAATGAATAAATTTACACGCGCACAGAAGCACAGACACAGACAGACGCGCGCGCCCCCCACACACACAGTGATTTAATTAAACCACTTATTATGAACTTGCTTTGTTTCTAATAATTCCCTATGATGAGGAGAGCATCGCTGGACTCTCCACAGGAGACGCTGTGCGAGGTCATACGATTTCCTGTACACTGTATTTAATTCATGAATATATTGATATCTTCAATATTCAACGAGAAAGTAAATGGCCAATGGAAGATGAATTTAAGTGGCAAAGTACACGTCCACATTGCCCACTGCCCCCTCTCTCTTCACTACAACAAAGCAAATATAGATGTGAATCATATTGATGTGAATCACAACATAGATGTTATGTTGTGTTCAAGTAACTTGTGTTTTACATTGTTAAGTGTTTTTATTTCATTGTTGTGTATTTTTGGTTTTGTATGTGTGTTTTGGAGCTTTCGTTTTATGTCGTGACGTATCGGGTCCTGGTCGTTAAAGTGCGTGTTTTGTACAGCTGTTTCTGCGTCTATGATTATGTCGCGTATGTGTCTATTGTGATTTTTGATTTTAGTTGTATTGTTATTCAAATTATGTTTCAGTCCTTTGTTTAATAAATCCATTTCATCCTTTGTGAAATTAATGTTTGTTGTATTAACTACGCGTGTGTGGAATTTGTGTGCCGGTTCAGGGATTGATTCAATTGTGCGTGTTGTGAGGTTAGTTATTTTTTTTGTTGAGTCGATCTTGTATTGTCAATTTGAGTTTTTCTATGTTGTTTTGTGTGTGTTGTATTACATTTTCAAGTTCTGTGTGGTGTAATATTTGTGTGAGTTTCATGTGAAAGTTATATGCCTGTCTGTTGAATGTCTTTTTTATGGTATATAACTTACACATGAAACTCAACAATCCTAAAAGCTGACAAAGGTAACATAAGCGTCATAATGGATAAACATCAATTAAACACTAAAATCGAAAATTTCTTCAACGAAAATAATATAACGGAAATAAATAAAGACCCCACACTAAAATTTCATAAACAGATTAACAAATTTATAAACAACACAAAACATATAATCAAACCAGAAAGCGCCAAATACCTTAAACAAATAAAACCTAACCCCCCTAAACTAAATGCATTACCAAAAATACATAAACCTAACATTCCCATTAGACCATTAATAAACAACACACAGGCTCCCTCCCACAAAACCGCAAAACAACTATACAAAATAATCAGAGAAAACATTAATCTCAGTAACAACACATCTATCAAAAACAACATCGACCTAGTCAGGAAAACTGAACACATCCACATCCCACATAACTCAACTCTGGCATCTTTTGATATAACCAATCTATACACTAATGTCCCCATCAAAGAAACTATCCAAACACTAGAACAACTACTCAGACAAAACAACACACCTGAAACACACATACAAGAGATCATCATATTTACCAAAATAATAACTGAACAAAATTACTTTACATACAATAACAAGATATACACACAAACAGAAGGTCTCCCGATGGGATCCCCCATATCAGGAATACTAGCAGAAATATATATACACAACATAGAACAGAACCACATAATAAACAACAACAAATATACTAACAAAATTATATACTGGCACAGGTATGTAGATGATATATTACTTTTATTCAAAGGCAACACAAGACAAGTTGAAAACTTCCACAAATACATAAACACTATACACCACAAATTAAAATTTACACTGGAAATTGAACAAAACAATAGTATAAATTTTCTAGACCTTACAATTAACAAAACTAACAATACACACACGTACAAAATATACAGGAAACCAACCACAACTGACATGGTTATACACAACACATCAAACGACCCAACACAACATAAACATGCGGCCTTCAACCATATGCTCCATAGACTAACCAAAATACCCTTAAATAAACAAGATTACACCGACGAACTCAACACAATAAAATACATAGCAATCAAAAACGGTTACAACCCTAATTTAATAAACACACTACACAAACGCATCAAAAACAAAAACAACAAAACACAAAATACCATCAACACACAGCACAATAAATACATCACACTCACATACCACAACTCCTACACACACAAAATAGCCAACACATTCAGAAAACGCAAATACAAAATAGCATACAGAACAACCAATACCATCAAAAAACACATCAATAATACAAACACAGACATAGACAAATATAACAAAACAGGTGTTTACAAATTAAATTGTAATGACTGCAATAGTTTCTACATAGGCCAGACGGGAAGATCTTTTTCATCCCGTTATTCTGAATACTTAAAAGCTTTAACCAACAACAATATACACTCCGCATTTGCCACACACATACACACAGAAAACCACAGTTACACCAACATAGACACTAATCTTGAACTTTTACATTACTTACCCAAAGGTCGAAAACTCAACACAACTGAACAATACGAAATATATAAACACCACACAACACAACCAAACAACATACTTAACGATCAATTACAATATAAATCACATACACTTTTTGACACAATTATACAAAAATAAACATTAAGTTGAATCCTTGCGCCAATCCCCTTCCTCCACGCACCACCCCCACTACACCTTCCACACAACAACCGTTACTAAATGATGGCAGTCTGTCTCTAAGCTGAAGAAGGCGAATATGTACGCCGAAACGCGTTCGACGAGAAGACAATAAACAGTAAGTTCACAAGAAAAAGTTTCATTTTTTGATAAGTGTTCTTATATTCATTCTTCGTTTTGGAGTGTGCGAATATCAAATACAGAAAAACATTCAAAGAACTGAAATAGTGGGGAAATCATGTAGACTGTGAATGTTATTTCTTCGGGTTTCGCCTGTTTGTGAAAACGTTTGAACTTCACTTAAGATTATACAATTTCAATAATGATCCATTCAGTTCCTAATAGCGGATGTTTCCATTCTTTAAACTGAGCAATTTCTTTAAGGCTTCTTTAATGTTTTCCTCGTTATCAATGTTTTTTAAATATTTTAATGTTACAAGTGTAGAACATATTGCTTCTAGTTTCGTATTATATTGCCTTGACAGTGGTAACAAGTGTATGCACGGGCTATTACAGCGTTGCTTATCACATTACTCAGCATTGTTGTCTCACAGTGATATCGTACACTATATAATCATACTACATGCTACAAGATTGTATGTCAATAGGTTTGTACATCAGATTATTATCGAGTGTCTTTTACGATTCCCGATGAGGTAGTACTTATTTACATATTGCAGCTGATTCGTTCCGTAGTAAGCCTTTCATGTTGCAACATTATTTTTAAATGATTATAGTCGTTATCATAGTCATCATCATCATCATCATCGTTACAAACTACATCCATAGGCCACGTCGTCTCTTTTCTAATCCGTCCTATTCTTATTTTATAATCTGCCTAGTAGTTTTAGATAATTTTGGCAATTTTACTACAACTCATTTTAGGGGAGACCGTAGTGCCTATCTCTCCCGTGCTGATAAACATGATGACTTTAGGCACCACTTACACAAAAGCTACAGCATCTATTTAGTTGAAACTTTTAGAACTACTAAAAACAATATGTTATCTATAACAGAGATCTAAACATATTCAAATGTAGTGCTTGCCGTGTAAGATACAAATTTTTATGTAATCATTTTAAAAAGTGCTCTAAAAATTATAATATTTAGTTTTTTATATTTTTTGTGACAAATAGAAATATAATAATAGGTTACTCACCTTAAGCATAAAAATATGTACAAATGGTAAACATTTCGCACTGATATATGTAGTAGTTTACAAAATATTCTACGTGTAAGGTCTACCTAATTAATAAAAACACTACTTTACAGGACGCAAAAAGTTTAAAGTTGAACACTATTTAGACTTCTACTAAACAAAACTTTATCTTTGTCACTCTAAGCCACTAATTCCCGGTCCATACAACACTTCATTATTATCATCATCTTATCCTTTTTTCTTAATGTTCCTATTTTTCTCTCTAGCTGGTTTAGCAAAGGCTATATCAGCCATATATAGATTTCCTTTGACAATGTTTGTCTAAATACTTGAATTCCATTACTCAGTTACCTCCAGCTGAAGCACGTAGTTTTTCTAATATTTTACTTCTACCTAAATTCCCAGTATTAAATGCAACCATAGCATCTGCTACACTAATATTTAGTGTATCTGTCCCAACCAATAACCGCGTCCAAATTACACTACTAAAAGATTCATTGAGGTTTTGTGTTCTCCCGTGAGCGCATTTTTCCAGTAATGTTGTGAAATCATAGCTACCATTACAGCATGTGGTAACGAATGTTTATGAGAATAAGGCTCTTTAGTATAGACCTATTTACACCAAGATTATTGGCTATCAGGGCATAGTCTGTGCTGTGGATCAGAATCGGTCTATAACTTACGGAAATTCGCTGCCCATACTACTCCACATCACCAGTGTTTCTACGGGTAGCTAATCAATGCTGTAACCAATCGATTTCGCTGTTTGATTTGGCTTACCATCTTCCAATTTTTCCTCTTCATATCGACCTAAATCTACGCAAAACTTGATTCCATTCGTTTAAAGTCAACAAAACGTTCAAACTTTGAAATGGTTACTTTTTTCCATTAGGATAGCTTACCATGGTTATCACCCCTCACAAAACGTACACACAGTTTTTCTTCTGACCGTGAGAACAAAGGTGTTATTCCTGTCCCAAAAACACGTGATGGAGGGCAGTACTAGATGAACATTTAGAACAGTATTTAGTGAGTAATTCGACATCTAGAACTTTCTAGTTACCAAGACCACACCGTCAAAATCGGCAGTGATGTTACTATTCACTCACCACTTCTAATGAAGCATTCGATTGCCGTATCAAAAACACTTTTTTCTAAAACTTAATTATACAACTAAAACCTACAAGGTGGTTTCGGAAGATCCATAACAGCACAGAATAATGCTGCTGCAGTCTGTCCCTTACCAATTGTTCGCATAGCGTAAGCTAATCTAACATTAATATCAAACATGTTTTCTAGCTACCATTATAACTAATTCCACCAAATGTCTATTTGAGCTGCTTGATTTTACAACCTCAGCAGTACAATGTGCGCAACTTACACATACCTAGGAATAATATTAGCAGTTTTGTTCCTTTGACTATTTACGTAGTCACCTGTGTAACACAAATATTTTAATTTTCATAAAAAGGAATGATATTCACTACGAGATTCACTATCACTAAAACTAACTTCACTTTTCCTCTCCCCTGTTATTAGAGGAGAACTTTTCTTTTGTCCAGGCACAGTTTTATATTAAATAAATAAATACCCTAAATTTAATCAACTTAAGTGATTTGTTACCTTTATTTAATTTTTATTATTTTTTTTACTCACGTCATGGTTTTCACCGTCTACTAGCAAATTTAATTACGAAAAAACAACAAATGTAAATAACAAAAAACAGTAATAACTACAACTGATTATAGTCGAAGTCAGTGATACCAACCAAAGAAAGTGTAATACTGGCAAAAATATAAGAGTAAAAATATATAAACGAAATTCTTAGTGAAACTGGAAAAACACTCATAAAATACAGCATCACCGTAAAGAAAATAGTCTGTAAATAAATATAATATAAGAATATATACCAATATTAATATCAGATTGTTCAAAAAATAACAGAGAATAATAATATACAACAATTTTTAAATGTCAAATTTTGAAAAAATTTACCTAGTCTCCTCTTTGTACCTTTCCACCGCATTAAGGGTACGTTGTGTGGAATAACATCACACATTTTACGATTCCTCAACTACGAAGTCTCAGCAACGTTTTGTTATTTGCAAAATCATCTCTTTATTCATCTATGCCCTTCAGAGTAGCCTCCTTCTTATATAAAACAATTATTTCAACCTGAATTTAATAAATAAACACTCGGTACAGTTCTACAGATACTTTTTAATTTTCGTGACAATTGTTTCACCAATTATGGGAGCTTCAGAGGTTAGATTTGCACTGAGGGATCTCTAATTTATGTTAGGCGGTGGAGGGGAGGAGGTAGTGTATGACCAAGGGAGCAATTGGAAAGTAAAGTATCGTTACTGGATAATTATAAATCATATGCAATACGCCTTTGTATAAAAACAGTTTATAAGTCAAACTGCATGTCATTTAAACTAATGCAAATATGCGTAAAATATGAAAACAATACTAGTTTAATATTACACATACTTTTATATTTGCATTGCACTGGGAATTTCATACAGCAGCATTATATCTGTACAGCGGAATCAAATAGAGACACCAATGAAATCACTAATTACCAGCTTTAATTAATCACAATTAATAATTTGTAATCAACAAGACAGTCTCGTACAGGAAGTCAAGTAAACGTTCTACACACGTAATAATAATGCCAAGTAGTAGAGTTCCACACTAATTATAACACAGTAAACCCTATCCACAGTTCAACCACCACTCGATCCGCACTAAGGAAAATCGCTCAACGTAACTGACTGACAAAGCCTTACATACGTAACGCACGTGTTCCAGAATTTCCCATTCTTACTGAGTCTTAGCTTATTGCATATCTCAAGTGTTCTTGAACACTCAGGAACATACTTGACTGAGGCTACGCCTGCTCGACTAGTAAAGGAACGAGTGGAGGACGCTCTCGGCTATTCAATAGCGTTCCATCCTTACACTGTCCCTCCTTAAGCCTGTTCGTCCTTAACCGGTAAACCAAGTAATACTTGGCCAAGCGATCTACGTAGTTGGTCTACTTGCAAAGGATAATTCTCCGGCTCTTCGAATTCAGTCTCCTGTGATCCGAACATTACGTTCCCAGGAATACGAGTCTTCCGCTCAACCACTAGTTCTACTAGAAACCTCCCGTTGCGTCATGTACTGATGACCTATACACCATTAGCTGGTCCACGTGTGTTTGGTTCTCGACAACGACTTCTAGCGTAACTTCATCCTCAAAAATGTTTCCCCCGGGCGGTTCTATTAACTCAGGAACAAGCAACAGACTTTCCTCGACACCCATAGTTGACTTTCCATTCACGTCTTTTGTGGTTTTATACTATAGTACTTCCTCTGCTCGTTCTTCTTCCATTTCTGCTTACAGTATGAAGGGTTCCTCTTGATCACGCCTGTTGACTTCTTTTTCTGTGAATGGCACTTGCTTGATCGAATGGTTGGCAAACCCTGTCACTTTAGCGATGCAAAGCTTTATCTTCTCTTGGCCAACCCTCAGGACATTCTCTATTAAGTCCACAACGAGTCCGCAGGCATTCATAATCTCCGTGCCAAGAATCATTTCATCGACAATGTCTGCAATAAACATTTGGTGGCTACACTCGAGAAAACCCAGGAGTACACGTATGTTTACTTGATCTAATACTTTGACGGGGCTTCTAGTCAAAATCTGTATTGTAGAAGAGCTAAATTGAAGCTTTCGCTTGCTGATTGAGTCAGAGCGCACAATGAACACTGTTGCCCCGTGTCAACTGTAAATGATGATGGTTTACCTTCCGCAAATCCATTAACGATCACGTTCCCATATATCGTATGTAGCGTGGACACTGTGCTGTTCTGGAGTTTTAATTCCCCAATTGGTCCGATCATTCCCTTCCCTCTTGCAACACTTTGGTCTTCTGTCCTTTTCCCGTCATTCAATTTGTTGCGGCGCCCTTGAACTTTTGAATTGTTTGTCTGGCAACATTGTTTTTCTGCCACAATCGTAATGGCAATATGATACTATGATACTACATTTTGATGACATAAACCCATTAATGTAACGGGACGCTGACTTGACAGCTTCAAACTCGAGGTCGTGAACAAGAGCTTCTAAGCAATTTCGGTGTCTTGCCATTCGTAACACTTGCTGAATTTACAATCTCCGATGCCATTAATAAATGTTTGCACCAAAAATCTCATTAGAAAACCTTCTGGTGTTTCAGGATAGGCCGATCTAATCTGTCTGTGGATTGGATGCCTACTTTCAATATTGTGCTTAAAAAAACGTACTCTGTCGTATCAATTCGTCGGCACTGAATGATGTCTGGATTTAAGTTTCACAACCGTCCAGTAATATCTCATTGCGTTGGCACTGAGTGATGTCTGGATCTAAGTTTCACAACCGTCCAGTAATGTCTCAATTCTTTGGCACTGAGTGATGTCTGGATCTAAGTTTCACAACCGTCCAGTAATGTCTCAATTCGTTAGCACTGAGGGATGTCTGGATCTAAGTTTCCCAACCGTCCAGTAATGTCTCATTGCGTTGGCACTGAGGGATGTCTGGATCTAAGTTTCCCAACCGTCCAGTAATGTCTCATTGCGTTGGCACTGAGTGATGTCTGGATCGAAGTTCACAACCGTCCAGTAATATCTCATTGCGTTGGCACTGAGTGATGTCTGGATTTAAGTTTCCCAACCATCCAGTAATGTCTACAATTTTGAAAAATTTAATATCAGTGTCATTTCTTATTCTTCCCATAAATGTTGTTTGAGGTTTGCAGAAATCACTGAAAATTCTCCTATTGTTCATCTATTTGTGGCAGCTTCAATACTTTGTTGTTTATCACGTAGTTTACACCCCCGCCAAAATATGCTCCTTGGTGGGGAAAATATTCTACATACAATTCTGTAGTAAACAAAAGCCCTTCAAAGAGTAAAGAATGAATTATTGTTAAGTTTAACCAATCATTATTACTCATACTAAGATAGGTTTTATAATAATTACACATACATTATGTGCGTTTATTTGTCATTTTATAATGAGCCATGAAGTAAGATGAACGTTGTTTCCAAGAAGGATATAACTTTTATTTCGAAAGATGTGGTCGCATCAATTTTTATGGTTAAAATTATTGTTGCAATTATTCGGCTTCCGCCGAATGCAACGATTTGGCGCATCATCAAATTAAACGGAATTAAATCAATTAATCGCGATATAGAACCATTTCCGTACTTTTCCCGACGTCCTGACGTCACGCCGTCCGCCCCGTTAATTAACTAGTAAGGTTTTAACCGGGCGAACTTAGTCAGTCGACATTCAGAAATAACCGTGATCAGAACTACTCCTCGTTTCCGAGTCGACACATAAGTGCGGAGCCTTTTACCAAGGTATTTATTGTCAGTTTGGCTAATATGTATCAGTACCAGTATCTAACTGTATTGCTTTGTCATTTTGTAACTAGATTTTATGCATCTTATGTAAAAAGAAAAAAAGAAGAAACAATTGTAATCTGTAACATATCTTGAAGTAACATGCTTGTAAACGAAGCCTCTTAACAAAAGCCTGTAAAATTCAAAAGAAAGATGTGTGAATTTTATGTCAATTTAACGTTTTCGTGTTAGAAAATAGCTATGTCAGAAAAGAAAGATATGTAATTTTATGAAAGTTTGATATTATTATGGAACTTAAAGCTTAACTTTATGATTGTAATGCTTGTATTATAAATGAATGTTAAATGTAGACAAATTTAATGTGTGAACGCAATAATGCGGAACGTATTCTAAAAATTGTGGAATTTGCAGTAGGAACTTGGTTCCACGTTGGGGACGAGAGTTCCACGTTAGCGACGATACCTTCATGTTGGCGATATTAATTTTGGTAACCCGTTGAAAGGAACAGAAACTACAGGAATCCAGTGCTCCTCATGGCTTTACTTTACCGAAGTACGCAGATTCTACAAGCTACGCGAAGAGTTCGGACCTGCAGATCATAAGCACGTGGCATTAATTACATCTCCTTGACGCCATCGTATCATGCAGGCTATCCAAGTAACTCCCTAAACTCTTATTAACACCTCGTGGTAATTGCACACTAATAATAAACGAGGATATACGAACATTTACTAGTAACAGAGAAATTTATAGATAAGTGAGAGCAAAGACAAAAGTCAGTGACAATCTGTAGCATGCAATTCGTACAACCATGAGTATTTGATTTTGTACACTGGTATTGATACATGTCACCAAATTGTTTTAATTAATTTAGCTTACAGTTGACCTTTTCAAGTATTGCAATTCGAGTAATTTAGTTTTGTAGCACTTAGTTTGTTCTAGATCCAAATATCTAATGATTGAAGTTTAATATCCTGGCTGATCAGTAATTATAAAGGCATAAAAAGAGGCAATCTCAGTTCTGTTTAAACCAATAAACTCACTTAACTCTGCTCACCAACCGATGATTTGTTTTTTTAATATGCGCCCTTCTCATTGCTCATAATTCAGTTCCCAAGTAAGTTTGAAGAATACTATAACTAAGAAAAATTACAGGTATTAGTTAAGTTTGTTAGTTATTGCGATTTACTGTGTTTTACTGTGATATAATTTTGTTGTATTGTGTCATGTATGTTACACACCTGAGGTTACAGAACCCAAACAGGTGGGTAACAGAAGTGGTAACGGGAGCGTGGTTGTCCTTGGTCGTCCACGAGTTATCCGTGAGTTATGATGAGTAATTTTGTCAGTTTTGCCATTTTTTCATTGGCGAGTCGCTTTCGGACCACGTGGGTTTTTGTTTTTGTAGCGTCTTGCTCCATCCTGTCCAGAACGTGTTTATGATTTGTCTCGTGAAACCTTGTGCAGGGTATTTAGTGTAAAGTATTTTGAATTTTGACGTGGGGTTAGCAACATTTTTGTCACGGTTAGCGAACATATTTTTAAATAATTTTACTTCGTATCGTTCAAATCATTCTGTCGAGAAGAAAGACCAGTTAGTTGAACTTTGTCTAGGAGATAACGCTGTGCATTAAACTATCCGCGTGACACAGTTTATCTTATCTGCGGTTAGCCTGAAAGCTGTTCGTTTATCGTTAAGTGTAGGTCACCTACCCTGCGCGTTATATACGTAATTTTCTCCGCTACACCTAAGATGGCTTTGCTACAAGATATTGACCAGCTACGAAAGCACGACTTGTTGTTCGAATTGAAGGCGCGCGGTATCACTAAAAATGGGACAGTGGGAGAACTGCGAAAATGCTTGCGTAACGTAATGCACGAAGGGAAGACTCCCGACGCGAAACATCTCGAGGGGATAGATATTTCGAACGAGTGCAAAGATTGCGATTTAATCTGGTCGGGGGCGACGACTCCTGGGCGGAATCGTCGGGGGACGTAAGCGCCCGGAAACACATAGCCTTAATAGGAGAAAAAGTCAAAAAGGTTTTGACGGCCAGCGAGACTTGCCCCGTCGCCGAAATCGAGTCCGCGCAGCCAGGCGGTAGTAGTTCTAACGCTAACGCGCTTATTCAATTGGAAAATAAGGCGACCCCATTAGGGAACGCCGTTCCCGAATTCGAGCGGTACCCTTTCTTAAGCGGAGTGAACACCTCTCCTTCCCTGCTGCCTACCAGTCTTTGTTATAATAAATTACCACACCCAGCAGAGATAATAATCCGCGACCTCCCAAAGGCCGACGGATTCTGCGTAGATACTCTACTCGAGTTTTTTAAGATTGCCATGAGATTGAAAAGGTGATTTCCGGCTTCGGAGGCCGGGTTTCTGGCCTTGCTTAAGCCTTATTGCTGCGGAGCTTTGGGCGATCGACTCACCAAGCACCTAGCGGCAGATAACTTTGACGGTTTTCACCAGGGAGCCCTGGAATTTTTTATTCCCGATCGGCTGTTCTCCTCATTAAAGCAGAAAGTGTTTTTAAGAGCCCAATCACGTGGAGAGCCTTTATCCACTTACGTTTCCGAAATAAAAGATGCCGCCCAGATACTGAGATTACCCGTGACTGAAAGAGAGGTCGTGGACAACATCGTTTCTGGGCTGTCCGCCCAAACGAGGTCCTGTCTCGTGTTTTGCAACCGCCCGTCCACGTTTGCCGATCTGGACAAGATCTGCGTGGAGGTAGCCAACTTCCAATTCACCGACCAGACTACCGCGAATCGTGGCCCAGCTACCTCCTCAGCTAATGCCGAATCGCGCGCGGACCGGAGATTGTGTCACTATTGTAAGGAGGAAGGGCACGTGATTCGTTACTGTCCCCGTCTGAGAACCTCGAAACCAAAAAACGCGTGTTGAGAGACAGTACGGTCAGCAACTGTTTCTCAGTTTTCTGCCGCAAGCCTGACCTGACTAGCCGCCGCGCTCCAGTCAAGCTATCCTTCACCCCGACTTGCTACTTGTGTGGTAAAAGGGGGCACTACATCTGGCGGTGCCGCTTGTTTACCGGGAAACCGTCTGAGAAGAATCGCCGAAAGCGCCGTCACGCGTTCAACGGGAAAAAGAGCCGGATGTTGACTCAAAGAGTCACCTCCCACGACCTGTATAAAGAACATCTGGGGGCCGGAAAGAATTTGATGAGTTTTTTCAAGAACAAACTATTTTCACCCCAGGTGGATGTTAGTTTCAAGGAAAAACCCGTAAACGGACTGATCGACTCTGGATCGTTACGCACAATTATGTCGCGTCGGCTGTTCGAGACTATTGAAAATAACCAAAGTGTCTTGAACCGGACAAAAAGTACTGTAGTATGCAGGAGTGCATGCAACAACAATTTACGAATCAATTTGGAAGCCTTATGCAGAGTGAAAATAGACGCGTACACCTGGAATTTCCCCATTCTGGTCGCAGACTTTATCCATCACACCCGTTTGGTGCTTGATATACACCAAGGTATAATATACTTTAAATTTCGTCCAAAAAACCTTATTTCGATGTGCGACCGCGAGAACGGTCCGGAAGGCCGTTTTTTTTAAATTCAAACCTTTTGGAAAAAGGACCTCTTGATGTCGGGCACCTCGACCGGGAGAAGGCGGACGAAATAATTAAAGTATGTGGACGTCATAAGAATGTTTTAACCGGGGAACTGGGCCGAACGGGCAAGTTGACGTATGACATTACCTTGTTCATCCCTATCAGCTCGCCCCCCCCCCACAATGAAAGCCATGCGCGAGATTACTGACCAGCTAGTTAAGGACGGTGTTATTAAACCGAGTGTATCCCCTTATGCGAGCCCAGCGTTTTTGGTCTGTCGACCTGACAAAAAACCTCGGTTGGTTGTTGATTACCGCAAGCTGAACAAGAACATCGAGATTGAAGCGCAGCCGTTACCTAATATTCATACCTGCTTCCAGTGGTTTTCGGGCGCGAGGTATTTTAGTATCCTGGATCTCTCTAACGCCTATTTCCAGATTCCGCTATCTGAAAAATCGATGCCCATCACAGCTTTTGTTGTCCCTTACGGGTTATACGAGTTTTGTCGGGTCCCTTTTGGTTTGAGTACCGGGGCTCAGGTGCTTACCAGGTTGTTGGACACTGTCTTGTCCGACATATTCAACTACCTCGACGACATAATAGTCTATTCTAAATCCTGGGAAGACCACGTGCGTCATGTCGACGAAGTGCTCGCGAGACTGGGGAGAGCCAAGCTCACTGTAAATCCCAACAAGGTTCGTTTTGGGGCCAAACAGATAAGCTTTTTGGGACATCTTGTGTCCGAGCAGGGCGTTTGCGTGGACCCGGATCGGACCCACGCTATCCGGGAGTTCTCGCGTCCCAAGGATGCCAAAGGCGTGGCACTTTTCATTGTGATGGTGAAGTATTTCTCCAAGTTCATTTCCAAATTTTCGGAGATCGCGGCCCCCCTGAACCGGTTGAGAAGAAAAGGCGAGAAGTTCCTTTGGGGAACGGGACAACAGGACGCTGTTGTCGCCTTAAAAGGCGCGGTTAGTCAACCCCCAATCCTGCGCATGGCCGATTTTGACAAAACGTTTATCCTCCAGACAGACGCTAGCTCCTGTGCACTCGGTGCGGTGCTGTTACAGGAGATCGAAGGGGTGCGGCAGCCCATCGCATACGCCTCCCGCATGCTTACCTCACAAGAAAAGAAGGCATCGTCCGCGTATGAATCTGAGTGTTTGGCAGTTATATTCGGGGTAGAGAAGTTTCGACAGTATTTGGAACATGGCGAGTTCGTGTTAGAGACCGATAATCAGGCCCACTCATGGCTGCTGTCCCATCCGCGCCAGTTAGGTAAGTTGGGACGTTGGATAGCCCATCTTACTTCCCTAAAGTTTGAGGTGCGCCACATCAGGGGCACGGAAAATCCCGTGGCCGACGCCTTGTCCCGAATGTTTAATGTGGACGACATCGAGGATTCGCCAGCCCTGTGCGCTGGCGTCCTGTCTAATTTTCCCTTAAGTTTTTCCGACCTGTATCAATTGCAGCGCGAGGATAATGACGTGGCGAAGGTAATAGATGATGTAGAGTCCGGATCGTGCACTGACAAGTACTGCCTGTCGAAAGGAGTCTTGTGTACGAAAGATAAAGCGGGTAAGAGACTTTACCTACCGAAATAGAATTTAGAAATAGAATTCTAAGACATAGAATTTACTTACCGAAAGCGGTAAGAGACATGGTCTTCAGATATTTTCATGACTCTCTCATGGGAGGACATTTGGGTTTTTTTTAAACTAGGAACAAGATTTGCAGCCAGTTTTTCTGGCCCGGTTGTTATAATGATGTAAAAAGAATGGTCAGACATTGCGACGTATGTCAGACGAGTAAACCCGCCCGAAACACGAAAATTGGTCTCCTGTCATCTTCGGTCCCGAGCATACCTATGGAGAAAATCCACATTGACTACGTCGGGAAATTACCCTGGAGTAAAAGGGGAAATCGATTTATTTTGGTGGCTGTCGACTCGTTCTCGAAGTTTTGTTGGCTATGTCCTGTCCGTGATTCAACCTCGGGGGCTACTGTACAGGCTTTGAATACTCATATCTTTCAGAATTTCGGTTTTCCTAAGTATATAATATCGGATAATGCTATTAGTTTCAGCTCTCATTCGTTTCATAATTTCTGTTTTTCTCACGGCATCAGACACAACACCTTATCTCCTTAACACCCTCAACCTTCACTGGCAGAACGCTGTGATCGGAACCTAAAAGCCTCTCTCATAGCCTTCCACTCACGGAACCAGTTTTCCTGGGATGAGTCCCTACCCTGGCTACAGATAGCTTTCAACTCCACTAAGCACGAGTCACCTAAGGTTACAGCACCTAGACAGGTAGGTGGGTAACATTATATACAAAAATAAATTCATAATACTATATAAGTCACACAAATTTTGAACCATAGAAATATTATGCTGAAGAGAGTTGGGAAAGAATTTCACAAATTTAAGTTTAAATATTCATATTTATTTACTAAATTTTGTTTTGAAAAATAAAACTCACAATAAATATGTATTATATTTTATTAATTGTTTCTACAATTATGTGATTAGCTTATTCCTTAAACTCATGCTTAAAGGGTTTTAATGTATAATTTTTTCCAAAGGAAAACCCCTGGATCCCTGCTTTGCTGGGGCTAGTATTAAATGCCGTAAACAACACAATATTGCTGGCCCTCCTTTGATTCCATACCTGGCAACAAATCTGGACCACCTCCCAAAGAAAGTATGGTTATGTTCTAGCTTAGAAGTAAAGAATTTCAACTATGACCAGCAATTGAACAGAAGTGGGTTACATAACATGTAAATATTCAAGATTCAGCCTACAGCATATCGTTGGGGTCACTGTGGTCATGTGGCAGGCAAACCTAACTAGAATTACTGTATGAGAGTATCTTGTTGATTGCAAATTGTTATTAATGACTCATTAAAACTGGTTATTAGTGACTTCATTGGTGTCTGTATTTTGTTTCTACTGTACCGTGAGACCGTCTTAACAGTGGTGTCAGAAGGTTGGCGAAACACTTTGTACAAGACTAGTGGAATTTTTAATTTATCTGAAAACATGGATGACAGTCAGATGATGAAAAATTTCCAGGCGCTGCTGTACCAGACAGTATGAGAAATCCTAACAAGGGGCAGAAGAAGAAAAAAACGACAGAATGAGAAACGAAGACAGGAAACAGAAGAAGCAGAGGAACGACAAAAAACACTATTTCTAGTGTCGGAAGATCGACAAGACGAGAAACGTAAGCAGGAATCAGGTGACATCAAAGCGTTGATAGAGGAGAAAAGCAGATGTAAGAACATACTAACCCAGTATCGGCTCTCCTACGTGGTGACTTGGATGAATTAAGATCCGTGAGACTGTCTTAACAACATGTTTACTATAGAACCTAACACCTTTAAAGGTTATAAGTATAAGTGACTGCTGATAACAAAATACACAGTCAATATAATTATATATGTGCATTATTTTTCTGTAAGTTAGGTTAAAGAAATGTCCGATAATGCCACAACTCATCAATGATTAGGATAGATCATTAATGACTTATTGTAATGATAGGATGTAATATACTCCTATTTTTATAATCACTTTTCTATAAAGATAATCATGACTACGGAGGATAAAGCACTTTGGATTGCATATTGCAAAACACGAATACACAAATGTTTTATACAAATGTTCTGAATAAGTGTTAAACTATAAATCTACCATATGCTAAATGGTATAAAAGTAAAGGAAAAAAATTTACAACTGTAAAATTTTATTTTTCCAATAGTGTGTTCCACACTTTTTAAATCAAGAGCTAATAAATGAGAAAACCCATCTAAGAATATTTTAGACTTTTAATTATACGTCTATAATTTTCGTTAATAACAGCGCTCAGACGGTGGTGTTAAAAAAATAAATAAGACAGCTCTGAGTATTTCGGTAACAGGAATTAGTAAGATGTTCCTTCATTATAGCGAGCCAGGCTACCCTTCAGATATAGAGGAGTCCACCATTATATAAGTAATTCATAAGACAAGAAGTAAGATATAAATGTTTCTTAAATATTGAAATAAATAAATCGCATATTTATTATATAGACGTTAAGCTATCAGTATAGGTACCTAAAGTATTAGGCCTCCAGAAGGATGAACTTAATATCTAATACCCTAAAAGAAATTGTTAGACAAATGTTTCAACGTATTTTATAAGTAGTTGCTGGGAAAAGTCTACATACAACACACATTGATAGAAACACACACACAAATAAGTTTCAATTATTTTATAACATTATGTAAATTGAGGCAAGTTCCTTCACCCACTTTCATTATCCAGCAGTAATTCTCTGCTGGTTTCCCTCCGACCAACCAAAGTAATCAATCCCAGTGACGGCTCCGATAATGTGAGCAGTGATTGGGTTCTGCTCTTCGCATCCCCCTTTGGTTTTAGTCATTCATTCTCTCTCACTTTATCTGTCCCCCAACACCCTCATTTTACCTCCTCTCCCACTTTCATCCTATACTTCTACTTACAGTATTCATTCTCTCTCTCTCTCTCTCTCTCTCTCTCTCTCTCTCTCTCTCTCTCTCTCTCTCTCTCTCTCTCTCTCTCTCTCTCTGTCTCTCTCTCTCTCTCTCTCTCTCTCTCTCTTTCTCTTTCCGTTACCTGTATTTACTGCTCTTGTAAATCGTTTTTTTATTCTGTTCTAGAAAAACGGTAGTCTTAATATCCCTTACCATTTTGCTCCTTTTAACAAGTAATTTATTTACGTTATGTCTTGCATGCAGAACTGAGGTTGCGTCTCAAATAAGTAACTCGTATATCAAAAATAGGGCTTGATTAAGGTGATAACAATAATGAATGTCAACTAACATAAAAATTAAATAAAATCTAGAGACACCATCGACTTAGAAACAAACGCCGCTGAAGGCATTTGTGTTTCCGTGGACTCTGCACACTACATACAGACTGCTGAAACCCCCCTTTTATTTTCCTAAGTTTTGTAATTTTTTTTGAATTTTATTTAATTTTATATTTATTAAGTTTTTTTTTGTAAAAGGGGAGAGACATCATATTTAGAACTAGGTAAAAAAAACCTAGAGGAAGCAAAAGTGTGCAAAGCCCAAATACAATTACAGACATGTCCCCCCAGGTGAATGACAGGACTTGCAAATGAAAAACTCTTTTAACCAACAAGCGTGTTGTCATTTCAACACTAACCTCCTCATAAACCCATTCCAACTACAGTAAATGAAGGAACCCTAATATGTATAGATAGATACAAATATAAATGACAACGTAAATGGAATATCTCAGCTCCTAAGCATAGATTTGCCAGCATATTCACAAGCATAGTTCACACCAGATAATGTAAGTGACCGCCCCGAAACTCAACCAGCCAAACGACCCCTTACCTTAATCATTAAGCGTTAAGTATGTGTGTGAAAGAAAATCGTTTCTCATCTACAGCATCAGACAACCCCCGCTACGTTATTAAAACTCAGCCATGACCAGATGACATGATAGCACGAGATAATTAACTCCCTAATGGTCTTAATTAGATGAAAGTTAGATCTTACAGCAAACTGCGGATGTGTGTGTATGTGTGTAACTTCTTACACATTATACAGTTATAAGATACTTCATTAGGTGTACTGTGGTAATGTTCACACATGCAATAACATAATTGAACACGAGAGTTTGTGCTAGAGTATAATGTTCAGAACTTCACGAGTGAGCTTCTGGCGGCTTCTGTGCATTCACATGTTGTAGAGAGAGAGAAATAGATAATCATAATTTTCCCACCTGGATTGTCCGGTGTACTTAGTTCGTATAGGCGCGGATCAGTGATGTCACAGTCGTGTCACAAGTCCCTGGTGCAGCTTAGCATTGGAAAAGTCCTCGACTGACGGCATTGTGGCTATAAGATCGTCTCTGCCATTAGGGTGGACAGATGTTCGTCCACCCCTGACACCCATCTCGCCCTTGGTCGAGCACCTGGAACAACACTTTATCTAGCCTATCATAGTGATAGGTTCGGAAGTCCTGGATAGAAGTTTGTCGCCAGCCGAGACCAGATGAACAGGTTGGAGGATCAAGCAGAAATGAGGCCGATACAACGTTTCGGTCCAGCCAAGTAACCTCCGAATGCAGGAATGTACAGACACAGCTGGCTGGCAGCGCCAGCTGTATTGCGTAGCTGCACAACCGTTTGTGTGTATAACCGACCGGCAACAAACTATCGTAACAGTGTGGCAGTGCGTGACGTCAGCGGCGCTCGTTTTTAAAATACTAATAATACGTTGCCGAAGCCAGTTCGGCACACCCTCACCCCAAAAGGGCAACATGGTTGACCCAAAACAAACAAGTCCTCAAGCACGACGGCTGCGGGAAACCTGGAAAATCTCAGATTCTAAATCGCTCTTGGTGAGTTCAGTCACAGGAAAACGAAAAGGCAGAAGGAAGAGGTCTGAGTTAGTGAGTGTGTGTCTGAAAGAGAAGATGTAAGTGTGAGTCCTGCATGCTCGCCGGGCCCTGGTCCGCATGCAGATATAAGAGACAGAAAAGAACAGGAGAAATAGAAGAATCGCAGGATCCCGCTTTGAGTACTGACCACCAAGGCCTCCCAATTCCAATAACTGAGATCCAGGAACCCCAAATAGTATTCCCCCCTTTTTTTATGGGCCTAACTGTCATCCCTAACTCATGCCCTATGGCAAAACTTTAGCTTCGAAATGTGAGTGGTTACTCTTTCAACATCCCCTCCGGGATCACCCAATTTCACTGTGACGGGCGACACAAACCGAAGAATGCGGTATGGTCCCGACCAACGATAACATAGTTTAGCGGCCCTCCTATTTATGGCTGAGCTGATCGGATGGCTCTGACAGTAGACCAAGTCGCCAATCTTAAATGGGTTCGGAATTCGCCCCTGATTGTAGCGACTACGGACGCGTTCGTGCGCACGAAGCAAATTCCTCCGGACCTCCCGCCATCTGTCCACAGTCGTGACCTCAGGATCGTTCGGCAGAAGATCATCAATGTGCCACAAATTGTCCAACGGCAAACTCGGCGAGAACCCAAACATGACTTCAAAGGGTACGGCCTTGTGACTCTCGTGTAGGGCCGTGTTAAATGCCAATTGCAACCACTTTAAATTTTGGTCCCAACAATCCTGTTGTTCAGCATGATAGGCGATAAGCGCTGAACGGAGATTCCGGTTAAATCTCTCCGCGTGGGACGGTTGAGGGTAGTACGGGGAAGTGGTCGCATGTTTGATGCCGTTAGCGAAACACATTCGCCGGAAATCTTTTGAAATGAACTGTGGTCCATTGTCAGAGACAATGGTGGACGGAAAACCGAAATGCTGAAAGACATGGGTCTGTAGCATAAGGATAGTTGAGCGAGTGTTTGCCTGTCGTAAGGGCAGTAGCCAGACAAACTTGGAAAAAGCATCCACGCAAACAAGTAGGTAAGCATTACCTGACTTGCTACGAGGGAAAGGTCCCACGTAGTCTATGAATAACTTCTCCATGGGTTTGCTCGCCACATCAGATGACAATAGACCCAATTTAGTGTTTTGAGCAGGCTTACTCAAGCCACAGAGATGACATGCTTTCACACGAGCCGCGATGTCCCTGTCCATGCCCTTCCAGATGAAATGCCTCCTAATACTGGAAATGGTCTTCGAAATTCCCTTATGGCCACCTATTGGGGAATCATGATAGTAGCTGAAGACCATTGGCACGAGCTTGCTAGGCAGCACAACCTTCGGGGCACGTCCTTTTCGTTCTCGGCAGCACAGGACGCCCTTGGACAGAAAATATGGTACCTGCACGTTACCCTCTTTTAGGTGTTGGATGATAGGACCCAACTCTTCATCATTTAACTGATGGGGTAACACATCAGTAAAAGCCAAAGGAAAATCCAGCAGAACGGAACAGGGTTGCTCAGAATTGGCCTCGCTGGGTTGGGAGAACATACGTGACAAGGCGTCTGCAACAACATTTTGTGTTCCCCTGATGTGTTGCACTTTGAATTTAAAGGATGAGATCTTGACCACCCAACGCCCTATTTTACCCAGCTGCCGGGGATGAGCGAGAAGCCAGGAGAGAGCCTGATTATCGGTCTGCAACAGGAACTCAGCGTGTTCCAAGAAACGCCTGAACTTATCTAGAGCGTACACAACAGCAAGACACTCTAGTTCATACACTGAAGACTTCCTCTCTTGTTGGGTCAAGGTCCGGGATATAAATGCCACCGGCTGCCTAGCACCATCGACTTCCTGGGACAGAACCGCCCCGAGCGCAACAGAACTCGCGTCCGTTTGCAAAATGAATTTTTTTGAAAAATCAGGCATCCTCAACACAGGGGGAGAGACGATCGCCTCCTTGAGGGTATCAAAGGCCCGCTGTTGCCTCTCTCCCCATACAAATTTGGTACCCTTTTTCCTGAGTTCGTTTAAAGGTACAGCAATCTCCGCGGCATTAGGGATAAATCTACGGTAAAAATTGACCATGCCAACAAATCTGGCAACACCTTTCGCATCCCTAGGGGGAGGAAAATCCCGGATGCCTTGTGTCCTCTCCGGGTCGACCGTCACACCCCCATATGAGACGAGATGCCCTAAAAACGAAATACTCCTTTGTGCAAACTTTACCTTGTCTGGATTGATAGTGAGGCCAGCACTCCTCAATCGGCACATCACCTCTCTCAGGTGACCCAGATGCTCCTCGAACGTTTTACTGTAGACCAAGAGGTCATCAAGATAATTAAAGATGAATTTAAATTTTACGTCATGGAATACAGTGTCAAGTAGTCGCGTGAGGGTTTGAGCCCCCACTGCCAGACCCATGGGTACCCTAGTATATTGATAAAGATTCCATGGCACACAGAATGCCGTATAAGGGCGGCTTTCCTTAGACAGAGGAATCTGATGATAAGCGGCATTGAGGTCAAAGATGGTGAAGTACCTGGCCCCACTAAACCAATCGAACGCGGAATGTAAATCGGGAACAGGAACTGAATCCACCTCAATATTAGCATTGAGTTTGCGATAGTCAATGACCATACGCTGTTTACCTCCAGGCTTGGGCACCAGAAATGCTGGACTTGCATAACTAGAGTTGGAAGGTTCAATGACCCCTTGTTTAAGCAACTCTTGAACCTTCTCTCTTAGGACATCCATCTTTGGAGGGGCGAATTTGTATGGGTGTGAGCGGACTACGGCGGAGTCCGTTAAACGGATCTTATATTCCAAAAGATGTGTGAGCCCCAGGTTGAGAGTTAATACAGTGGGGAACTGCTCACACAAATGATCTAAAGCATGCCTCTGGGACGGGGTGAGATGGTCTCTTTCTGAATCGGGACACACGACCTCTTGGACACCTCCCTTAGCTCCCTGGTACCCAAGGAAAGGAATGACAACCTCCCGATTGAATTTAAAATAACAGTGGTGCGCTTGAAGATCTAAAACGAGACCACTCTTGGAGATGAAATCGGCACCCACAATGCAGTCGACTCCCAGAGCCGGAGAAACCAAAAATCGCCACACCCATGAAAAACACTCGATTTTAATACTCAGGGAAACCACCCGGGAGATGGGCAGAATTTCCCCCGATGCAGTCCAGCATACCACGGAAGACCGATCCGACCCTAATAGTAAGCCCTGTTGTTCAAGGTCCTCACATACTCTAGATGAAATTATGGATCGGGCTGATCCAGAGTCAACCAAGGCTCTGAGCTGACCCTTTTTCAACTCGACCAACAGGAAGGGGCATACTGAACTGTAGTTGGGGACAGTTCGCAGGACCTTGGAGCCGGATGACCCGGGATTAGCTATCCGCCTGGGGTTAAGTGAAACCGGAAGAGAACGGCCTAACGGGGAAGACCACTCCCGACTTATCTTCCCCGAGAATTTACGTTTTTTGAAAGGTTACCTTTTCGGGAAGTCCATTGACGCTGTCTAGCATCGTTACAATAGCGCGCGACGTGACCGGATCTATGACACCTAGAACAGAATAATTCTCGTACTTCACAGCTCTGAACCGGCGCAGGCCTAGGACCCCAAGACCCGGGCTGCCCGACTCGTCGCTCGAAATTAGGGCGTTCTGAACGCCTCCTAGCCTCGCGGGCTCTAATATCGTCATTACCCTGTATAGTGGTCGACTCGGCGCACAGCCGGTCTAAATCAATAAAACTTTGGGGACGGGCAGCGAATGTCAAACGTGACCGTTCCTCCGGCGTCACGCCCTGCAAAATAGTATGAATGACATCAGACTCTGACAACCCCAGCCTCAGGATCCGGGCCGCGTCTTTAACACTGGAAATGAAATGAGCAAGGGACTCTCCGCTTGCTTGAACTCTATAGAAATGTTTGTGTCGTAACCGGTCGTGTAACCTTCCCGGTACGAAAGCGTCCAGGACTTCCCGATGGAAATGGTCTATGCCACCACCATCCCTAAGGGCACTTGTCACGCGCTCAGCCATAGATCCCCGACAGTACGGGTAAATGAGCTCAAGCAAAGTCCGCTCCGACAGCCCAGGGAAATCGGCCAACTGAAAAAATACGCGCAAGAATCTCAAAAGCGCCTCAGGATCCAGACCATCGACAACTGGGAGACGCTGAATGACATCCGACAGTGAGTTAGGAAGCTTGTGATAGCTTGCGGTGGCCATATCGGAAAAGGCAGGAACATGCACAGGGGGTTCCACCCTGGCTGCCGTCTCAACAGAAGAAGAAGAAGAACCGGAATTCGGATCTACGTGGCGACGCTGGCCGAGAGAAAAGTCCCGCAATGCCATCGCCACTTGCTCCCTAAGAGTGACAACAGTTTTCTCTAATTCCGAGGTGGTAGCCTGTGATTCAGCATTCTGTAAACGGCATAGAACGTGTTGTAAACGTTGGCGCACCCTCTGTCTAGCCGTAGAGGTGGGTGCCGCCGACTGCAGGCCTTCGGCCAAATCGAGCAGTTCTACAAATTTTTCCGAGCACAGCTCCACCTCGGCGGTGACATCCGTAAGTAATACTCTCCCACTCGATGCCTCACCGGAGGCAAGAGCCTCACGGAGTTGCTTCCTTAATGAAACAACAGTCTCCTGCGGCTTCCGTCCCCGGAACCGGACCTCCCACTCGAGCTCATCTTTTACAAACAAATCCACATTTACCGAAATGGACATGACCGCGCAATCCACACACACACCACGTAAAAGCAAGAATTAAAGAGAACGACAGGAAGAACTTGATCATACAAGTGGCTCCAGAATGCTCTAGCGATACGACGAGATGGGTGTCATAAAAGCAGAGAAACAGCCATGCAAAATGCCCAGAAGAGAACACAACACAAAACAACCAAACTAACTCACTAAATACAACACACAAAGTACACATAAAATTCGATATAATCGAAAATATAAACTATCACATCCATGCCCTTGGTCGGACCATAACCGCATTCAAAATACGATACCGCAACGCAACGCCCTCAATAAACAATTACCATATAACTGGGATTCTACCAAACACGTTGTCTAATCCAAGAGACAAGTCATAATCAAACTCAACAAGTACCGACGGCCCTCATCATGTCCAGACTCCGTATGAGCTCCAGGGTATGTGCAAGTGCAACCAATCAGCACACATTCATTAAAAAAAATTAATCACATTCTTATAACCCCTTTTCAAAATTCATCTTACACTCAACATCACAAAATAATCGCTTAAACACTAACACATATTAAATTATTTTAAACTTCATTAACCCCTTATTCATTTTATAAAATGTGCTCTTTTTTCTGGTTGTTCATTCTGTTAATATATTACACTACCATTAAGTTTTCTTACAACACTTGGATTCTAATCAAAAATAATTTGAAATAATTTGCAAGTCCTAACACCAGCTGACATGTCTGTAGCCACACTAAGTTTCATTTAAGAAAATAAATATAAGTCCCCAGATTCTAAAATTTCTCAAGTTCAACAGAGAAAAATAAGGCAGAAATAATACCTACTATCCAGAATCATAACAACCACGCTCTGAACTACCATTTGAAACCCCCCTTTTATTTTCCTAAGTTTTGTAATTTTTTTTGAATTTTATTTAATTTTATTTTTATTAAGTTTTTTTTTGTAAAAGGGGAGAGACATCATATTTAGAACTAGGTAAAAAAAACTAGAGGAAGCAAAAGTGTGCAAGGCCCAAATACAATTACAGACATGTCCCCCCAGGTGAATGACAGGACTTGCAAATGAAAAACTCTTTTAACTAACAAGCGTGTGCTTTATTCAACCTGCAAGATTTTACATACATGACAAGTTCGTGATTGTGTGAGCACACCATTAAAGGCAGAATTATATATATATATATATATATATATATGTATATATATATGTATATCCATTAATTCATAATGTCACAAAGTAAGTGAGTTGATATTAAACTAATTGCAAAAATTTCTGCCTGATTATGTATGAGTCAAAGTTAGTAATAATCTCATTCATAAAGCAATACTAATCCATCAGTGTTGTATAATATCAAATAGGCTAGCCTGTTGTCTCAGTAAGCACATTTATGGTTATTCTCTTTTTTAAATCCGTTACATATTCCCCCCCAAAAAATATATATAGTAAAATTACACACACAAATACATATACGACATGAATAACAAAACATCCCTCATTTCAACACTAACCTCCTCATAAACCCATTCCAACTACAGTAAATGAAGGAACCCTAATATGTATAGATAGATACAAATATAAATGACAACGTAAATGGAATATCTCAGCTCCTAAGCATAGATTTGCCAGCATATTCACAAGCATAGTTCACACCAGAGAATGTGAGTGACCGCCCCGAAACTCAACCAGCCAAACGACCCCTTACCTTAATCATTAAGCGTTAAGTATGTGTGTGAAAGAAAATCGTTTCTCATCTACAGCATCAGACAACCCCCGCTACGTTATTAAAACTCAGCCATGACCAGATGACATGATAGCACGAGATAATTAACTCCCTAATGGTCCTAATTAGATGAAAGTTAGATCTTACAGCAAACTGCGGATGTGTGTGTATGTGTGTAACTTCTTACACATTATACAGTTATAAGATACTTCATTAGATGTACTATGGTAATGTTCACACATGCAATAACATAATTGAACACGAGAGTTTGTGCTAGAGTATAATGTTCAGAACTTCACGAGTGAGCTTCTGGCGGCTTCTGTGCATTCACATGTTGTAGAGAGAGAGAAATAGATAATCATAATTTTCCCACCTGGATTGTCCGGTGTACTTAGTTCGTATAGGCGCGGATCAGTGATGTCACAGTCGTGTCACAAGTCCCTGGTGCAGCTTAGCATTGGAAAAGTCCTCGACTGACGGCATTGTGGCTATAAGATCGTCTCTGCCATTAGGGTGGACAGATGTTCGTCCACCCCTGACACCCATCTCGCCCTTGGTCGAGCACCTGGAACAACACTTTATCTAGCCTATCATAGTGATAGGTTCGGAAGTCCTGGATAGAAGTTTGCCGCCAGCCGAGACCAGATGAACAGGTTGGAGGATCAAGCAGAAATGAGGCCGATACAACGTTTCGGTCCAGCCAAGTAACCTCCGAATGCAGGAATGTACAGACACAGCTGGCTGGCAGCGCCAGCTGTATTGCGTAGCTGCACAACCGTTTGTGTGTATAACCGACCGGCAACAAACTATCGTAACAGTGTGGCAGTGCGTGACGTCAGCGGCGCTCGTTTTTAAAATACTAATAATACGTTGCCGAAGCCAGTTCGGCACACTGCCAGTAGAGTGATATATCTATTTTGAGTGAACTGAAAATACGGCTGTCACGAACTATGAAATGGAACGGAATTTAAGGTCAAAGCAGAAGAGATTTAAACAGGAACATAGACGGATCACCGACAAGTTAAAAAAATCGGCTAATTTCAATTAAGAAAATAATGAGAGCAGTCGACGATAGAGAAAATTAAATGCCCTGTAGACACGGTGGGTTAAGACGTTGGACAACTTGGACTTGTTTCAAGGTAAAACGCTTAAACTTACCCAGACCTGATTTGTATATCTTGCCAGCTCGCTGCCCCAGCAATGTCTACAGTTACTTAATACAACAGCTAACATGTATAAATTATCCCCGCATATTCAAGTAGACAACCGCAAGAGTATAGAAAATGTCATTTGTCATACAATGCTTAGGCCAAAATTCCTAACACCAACTAGTAAGCTACCTGTTGGGGAACTCGCTCACATTTTTAACAAAATACATTTATGACTAATTAAAATCAAATATTATTAAATTTTAATTTTTAAGATCGGAATAAATTTATTCATATTTTTATTGTTAGCGTAAACCGAGAAACGCCATCGGATTGACCAAACGTATACATAGTTATCTATAGCCCTATATCTAAACTAGCGTCTACCTGTACGTTTTCCTATCCAGAAAGTGAAGCTCAATGGTGGGGGAGACACTAGGGGACAACACTGCCGCTCTATCGAGGAGTCTAACAACTACGTCAACAGTGAGATATTTTGTAAACTTAACCTATAGGCCGTAACTTATTTTTGGTTTGTTGAGCGGTGTTCCTACGAGTATCCTCTCGTGTTTATTAACAATTTAAGTACATAATTATAATATTTTATTTAATCGTAAAAGATTGAGTAAAACCATTCTCAATTATCTTAGGAATTTTTGTGAACCCCAGCATCATCCATAACAGCAATTCGAAATAATTGTTACAAAATGAAATTATTTAGCAATTGATTCTGCTTTTTACGGAAAACTTAAGTGAACTATAAAACAATGATAAATAACCAAAGTGTTTATTAGAACTACTCGTTTTTTATTCGTTTCCTTGCATTAGTTAACATGACATTATTAGTAGTAATTTTTTCATTAATGTGCAAGTCAATGTATTACAGTTATTTGGTATCTAGCACATGTTTTCATAGTTCTTCCGTCAGCAGAATACATACAGTAATTGTGAGTAGTAAAGGAACACAATTTAAATTTAATAAATCAAATATAGCATAAATATTATAAACTGGAAATAAGATTATATATTCTACACAGTATTATCATTTTACTTCCAAGTTCCTTAAGGAAATGGAAGTATGGTGATGGCAAAAAAAATCGTTTTCGAGATTATTGCAGATTCTGATTGTACTACACTCAAAACATGAAAAAAAGTCATTTTTCAAAAATTGTGTGTGTGTGTGTGTGTGTGCGCGTGTGTGTGTGTGTGTGTGTGTGTGTGTGTGTGTGTGTGTGTGTGTGTGTGTGTGTGTGTGTGTGTGTGTGTGTGTGTGTGTGTGTGTGTGTGTGTGTGTGTGTGTGTGTGTGTGTGTGTGTGTGTGTGTGTGTGTGTGTGTGTGTGTGTGTGTGTGTGTGTGTGTGTGTGTGTGTGTGTGTGTGTGTGTGGATTTGTTATATGGCAAACGATAACAGCAGCAAATTCAAACAGAATCAAATAATTTTTTGCATACAGCCCTGAATTGTAGAGTTCTCAACACTTCTTGTTTTAGGTGAAGATCGGTTAAGGGAAAGGGGTAGTTTACCAGCAACGTTTTATGTTTCAACAAGGGTAATTCCTATGGAAAACGATAACAGCCGCAAATTCAAACAGAATCAAATAATATTTCGCATACAGCCCTGAATTGTAGAGTTCTCAAGATCTATTGTTTTTAGTAAAGATCGGTTAAGGGAAAGGGGTAGTTTACCAGCAACGTTTTTTGTTTTAACAAGGGTATTTTCTATGGCAAACGATAACAGCCGCAAATTCAAACAGAATCAAATTATGTTTCGCATACAGCCCTGAATTGTAGAGTACTCAAGACCTCTTGTTTTTGGTGAAGATCGGTTAAGGGAAAGGGGTAGTTTACCGGCAACATTTTTTTTTATCAAGGGTAATTTTTTTCTATGGCAAACGATAACAGCCGCAAATTCAAACAGAATCAATTAATGTTTTGGATACAGTCCTCAATTGTAGAGTTCTCAAGGCTTCTTGGTTTTGGTGAAGATCGGTTAAGGGAAAGGGGTAGTATACATGCAACATTTTATGTTTTAACAAGGGTATTTTTTTATGACAAACGATAACTGCCGTAAATTCAAAGAGAATCAAATAATGTTTTGCATACAGCCCTAAATTGTAGAGTTCTCAATACCTTTTGTTTTTGGTAAAGATCGGTTAAGGGAAAGGGGTAGTTTACCAACAACGTTTTATGTTTTAACAAGGGTATTTTCTATGGCAAACGATAAGAGCCGCAAAATCAAACAGAATCAATTACTTTTTTTCAATACAGCCCTGAATTGTAGAGTACTCGAGACCTGTTGTGTTTGGTGAAGATCGGTTAAGGGAAAGGGGTAGTTTACCGGCAACGTTTTTTTTTTAATCAAGGGTAATTTTTTTCTATGGCAAACGATAACAGCCGTAAATTCAAACAGAATCAACTATTTTTTGCATACCTTTTACTTCCATGTTCCTTAAGGAAATGGAAGTATGGTTATGGCAAAAAAAATCGTGTTCGAGATTATTGCAGAATATGTATGTACTACACTCAAAACATGAAAAAAAGTAATTTTTCGAAAAGTGTCTGTGTGTGTGTCTGTGTGTCTGTCTGTCTATCTGTAGATTTTTTTTCTATGGCAAACGATAACAGCCGCAAATTCAAACAGAATCAAATAATTTTTTGCATACAGCCCTTATTTGTAGAGTACTCGCGACCTATTGTTTTTGGTGAAGATCGGTTGATGGAAAGGGGTAGTTTACCGGCAACGGTTTTTTTTTTATCAAGGGTAATTTTCTTTGTTTGGCAAACGATAACAGCCGCAAATTCAAACAGAATCAAATAATGTTTCGCATACAGCCCTAAATTATAGAGTTCTCAAGATCTGTTGATTTTGGTAAAGATCGGTTAAGGTAAAGGGGTAGTTTACCTGCAACGTTTTATGTTTTAACAAGGGTATTTTCTATGGCAAACGATAACAGCCGCAAATTCAAACATAATCAAATAGGTTTCTGCATACAGCCCTGATTTCTTGAGTACGAAAGACCTATTGTTTTTGGTGAAGATCGTTTAAGGGAAAGGGGTAGTTTACCAGCCACGTTTTTTGTTTTATCAGGGGTATTTTGTATGCCAAACGATAACAGCCGCAAATTCAAACAAAATCATATAATATTTTGCATACAGATTTGAATTGCAGAGTTCTCAAGACCTGTCGTTTTTGGTGAAGATCGGTTAAGGGAAAGGGGTAGTTTGCCTGCAACGGTTTTTTATCAAGGGTAATTTTTTTCTATGGTAAACGATAACAGCCGCAAATTCAAACAGAATCAAATGATGTTTTGCATACAGCCCTGTATTGTAGAGTTCTCAATACCTATTGGTGTTGGTGAAGATCGGTTAAGGGAAAGGGGTAGTTTACCTGCAACGTTTTATGTTTTAAAAGGGTATTTTCTATGGCAAACGATAAGAGCCGCAAATTCAAACAGAATCAAATACGTTTTTGCATACAGCCCTGTTTTGTTGAGTATCCAAGACCTGTAGTTTTTGGTGAAGATCGGTTAAGGGTAAGGGGTAGTTTACCTGCAACGGTTTTTTATCAAGGGTAATTTTTTTCTATAGTAAACGATAACAGCCGCAAATTCAAACAGAATCAAATGATGTTTTGCATACAGCCCTGTATTGTAGAGTTCTCAAGATTTGTTGGTTTTGGTGAAGATCGGTTAAGGGAATAGGGTTGTTTACCAACAACATTTTATGTTTTATCAAGGGTAATTTTTTATATGACGAACGATAACTGCCGTAAATTCAAACAGAATCAACTAGGTTTTTGCATACCTTTTTGAACTAAAGAGAACTCAATGTCTGTTGATTTTGTTGAAGATCGGTTAAGGGAAGGGGTAGTTTATCAGCAATGTTTTATGTTTTGAAAAGGGTAATTTTTTTATGTCGAACGATAACTGCCGAAAATTCAATGAGAATCAAATAATTTTTTGTACCCTTTCCTGAGTTGCAGAGGACGGAAGGTCTGTTGATTTTGGAGAAGATCGGTTAAGAGAAAGGGGTAGTTTACCTGAAACATTTTATGATTTAACAAGAGAAAAGTACTTAATTTTTATAAATAAAGTATCCTGATAAGAAGCTCATAGTAATCCACTGTAGAAACGTAGATGAAATATCTATAAATGAAGAGGTTAGGTGAACGGGGTGGGGGTAATTTTCTATTATTAAAAATTATAGTTGAAGGTGGAGGGGAGAATTTTTTATATGTGTACTACGTTATCGGCAACAAAGAAGTAGTTTTTTGTTAAAATTGCTTCCCGGGCTCTTTAGCCGTAATCCAATGTTTTCTGCAAAACCAGACTTTTCGGCAGTGCCATCGACTGCCATTATCGGTGAAAATCGAGTGCGAAAACGTGAGGTGGTATACGTTAGTTACCACAGTACTGTGGTTAATGCTGAAGCAATAAGTAGAAAGACGTAGTTTCTATGGAAATATTTCATTTCGAATATGATTTTAAATATAAATCTTAGAACATGGAAGTCATGTATGGTTCTCCATACCGATATTTGAATTATAGAGTATTCAAGGTCTGTTGATTTTGTTGAAGATCGGTTAAGAAAAAGGGGTAGTTTACCAGCAACATTTTATGTTTTAACAAGGGTAATTTTTTTTGACGACCGATGACTGCCGTAAATTCAAACAGAATCAACTACTTTTTTGCATACCTTTTTGAATTATAGAGTATTCAAGGTCTGTTGATTTTGTTGAAGATCGGTTCTGGGAAAGGGGTAGTTTACCAGCAACGTTTTATGTTTTAACAAGGGTAATGTTTTTATGACGAACGATAACTGCCGTAAATTCAAAGAGAATCAAATACTTTTTTGCATGCTGTCCTGAATTGTAAAGAAGTGAAGGCCTGTTGATTTTGGTGAAGATCGGTTAAGGGAAAGGGGTAGTTTACCGGCAAATTTTCATGTTTTAACAAGAGTAATTGTTTCTATGACGAACGATAACTGCCGCACATTCAAACAGAATCAAATAATGTTTTGCATGCATGCCTCAATTGTTGAGAACGCAAGGCTTGTTGATTTTGGTGAAGACCGGTTAATGGAAAGCGGTAGTTTACCTGCAACATTTTATGTTGTAACAAGAGAAATGTTTTCATTACGAACGATAACTGCCGCACATTCAAACAGATTCAAATATTGTTTTGCAAGTCCTGAATTGTAGAGGACTGAAGGCCTGTTGATTTTGGTGAAGATCGGTTAAGAGAAAGGGGTAGTTTACCTGCAACGTTTTATGTTTTAACAAGAGTGAAGTACTTCATTTTGATAAATAAAGTATCCTGATAAGAAGCTCATAATAATCCACTGTAGAAACATAGATGAAATATCTATAAATTGTGAGGTTAGGTGAACGGGGTGGGGGTAATTTTCTATTAATGAAAATTATAGTTGAAGAGGGAGGGGATAATTTGTTATATGTGTACTACGTTATCGGCAACAAAGAATTAGTTTTTTGTTAAAATTTCTTCCCGGGCTGTTTAGCCGTAGTCCAATGTTTTCTGCAAAACCAGACGTTTCGGCAGTGCCATCGACTGCCATCATCAGTGAAAATCGAGTGCTAAAACGTGAGATGGTATACGTTAATGACCACAGTACTGTGGTTAAGGCTGAAGCAATAAGTAGAAAGCGGTAGCTTCTATGGAAATATTTCATTTCGAATATGATTTTAAATATAAATCTTAGAACATGGAAGTCATGTATGGTTCTCCATACCGATATTTTGACATCACCACCGAAAGAGATACATATGGCTTATTTAAAATTGTCATTTGTATTTGATGCGGATAATATTAACTACAAATGTTATGTTTGTGTCCGAGTATGTTTAAGAAATTGTTTGTAGTTAGGTTGATGCAAGTGTAACAAACATATAAATGTCCTCTGTGATTAGTCATAAAGGTTGTGTTTATGATTTTTTTTATAAAATTATTGCATCGGTTTTAAAATAATAGTTGCATTCCTAATGATTAAACTACACCATTTGTATGCTTAAATTTTTGCATACAAATATTTATATATTTATAGTTTCATAACCATGAGGTAAAAAAGTATTGATACAAAACATCAAGGCATAATAAGGTTTCTGCAAGGAGATAATATCTGAATGCCCTACTTATAAATTGACAAGTGGTTTATGAGTATAATTAAAAGATCTGATAAATACTTAAAACATGATAACAATTTAGAGAGAAAACAGTAAAAAGAACCAAAAAAGTAACGATTTTGGTGGTTTGTCTTGATAATATGCTGTTTTATTCTTACATTACTGATAAAAGTACTCCTGCACACTAAATGCGAGGATTATATCTGTGGCCTAGTTGTCTACTGATTTGTCAGAAATAAACGCTTTCCTGAACATAAACATTGAAAAATTTTTTTAGGACAAAATTGTTTCTCCTTAAGATTTTTCTGTTTAAAAAACCAGATTTATTTTGTGACCAATTTTATAACACATAAAACATTTTAAAATACAAAACTAACATTAACAGTTATTTAATCTTCAAACAAATACTGTTATATTAAGTGCTGTCAAAATATATTCACTTTGATGTAAGTCACATTTCAAAGTTCTTTGTATTTAATTAGTTCTTCGCACCGAGTAAATTTTGTAAGTGTCTTTAGCTATTTTATTATGTTGTGGCATGTAATTTTACATAAACTCGTACTGTCGAATGGCTTTACTGCAAGTACATCTGAATTCCGGTAAAATGTATGCAATAAATTTTCAGTTACAATAAAAATATATAATAATTGTATTATGTTACCTGTAATATCTTGTAAATATGTTAGTCTACTATAACTGATATAGGCCTAGTATTGTATAAATGATGTAAAATAAATTATTACAAAATCATTATTACATTTTAAATATTTATGTAATAAATTGTGACGGCAGCGGTATGCAAACATCTACTCTCCGTTACCAGCGGCGGACACAGCGAGCTAATCAGGGATCAGCAGCCGAGACGTGACCAACTACGTGCTCGGAGCGCGCCAATCAGCGATCCCGGTTAGTGCATAAAACCCGAAAGAAAATTTTGGCGCACTTCATCGCCACGCCATCGGACGCACTTCATCTCCTCTCCTCTCTCGGACGACATCGACGCGGAGTCAGCCGGAAGGAACGGCCGAAGAATAGAACCGGCGTTCTTGCGTCTTCGCCCTCCAGTTCCGCGCCAGCGATAGGACGTCGCTGGGCCGGCAGCCGACTCTAAAACCGATGCCGAAAGAAGAGGACGACTGCAGTACGCCACGAACAGCGGGCGCAGCCTCCGAACATCTCAGCGCGGCACGATCAACATTAGCTTTCTCGGCACCAGGTCCTTTTTAGGGCCACCAAAAACACTAGAGTGTACGATTGGCTCCATTTGTCATGCGGAAAGCTTTTGTCCGGTGAAAAAATGTACACAGATACACAGGCTATAACATGACTGTACTTGTTTAGTTTGCAGGTTGCCATTTGTTCCAATATCAGTTCTCGAGACTATGATCAAATACTCTAAAAGTACAAATAAAATATTCAACTAGTATCAACATTGTAATGTAAGTTGTCACTATAACAATACAAATAATTTTTGTTGCGTAGGAAAGCTTTGTAAGCAAAACTGCCTGTTATTTGTTTATGTGTTTCTCCTTGATCAACATTAATACTTAAGGGGAGTCCTACTGAAAATTGACTAAAGACTGATAAAAATAAAATATCGCTATGGAGAACGATACATGACTTCCATGTTCTAAGATCTATATTTAAAATCATTTACTTAAATTCAGTTCAATCATTTCTAAAAAAATATCCCGCACCCTCAAACTATTTTCATTATTTATAGATATTTTTGTTATTATAGGGTAGTTTATTATAATGTTATTTTTGAGTCATTTTATCTATAAAAATTTGGTACCGGTACTTTATACTTGTAAAGAAACTGAAATATGCAGATAATCGTCCTTCCTCCTCCATTAATGTTATTTACTTTCATAGGGTAATAGTTTTATCATTTGCAATTGCTAAGGTATCTTATCCTTCAAAATTAAATACTCGTACTTTACTTGATATCAGCAAAGTAATTTTCAAAAAATCACCCTCTCCCCCTTCAAATACAATCTCTGTTTATAGATATTTCATTTACCATTTTACAATGGATTAATATGACTTTATTTTCGGGGTACTTATTTACCAAAATTAAGTACTTTACTCTTGTCAAAACACAAAACAATGCTGGTAAAGTACCCCTCCCCCTTAACCTAACTTCACCAAAACCAATAGGCCTTTAGTCCTCTACAACTCGGGCACATATGCAAAAAATTGTTTGATTCTGTTTGAATTTGAGTCAGTTTATCGTTCGTCATAGGAAAAATTCTACAGACGGACACACAGCCACTTTTCGGAAAATGAATCTTCTCCATGTTCTGAGGGTAGTACAATCAGAAACAGTCCTTATATCAAACACGATTTATTTTACGATCACCGTACTTCCATTTTCTTACGGAACATGGAAGTAAACAAAAAAATAAGAAACCTGAGTCTCTCTTTATTGTAATAAAAACCCCCTTTTCGGAACTTGTAGCTTCTAAAATCATGCCTACTATTAAATAATAGTATCCTGCCTACTAAAACGATGCAGATGTGGATTGTACTGTTATCTCATAACATCGAGTAAAATAACAAGTGCAATAATTCGTACAATGAAACCTGATTAATAATTGTCAACATAATTATTTCACTTATCAAGTGAAACCCCTACTTCATTTTGAGTAGTTAAAACAAAAAGAATATTTCTTTTTGTAAAGAGGGGCTACAAGTTATTTAAAACTAGGCTAAGGCCTAGAGAAGCTAAAAATTGCGCTGGATCCAGTAAGACGGGACTTGCAATAAAAACTCAAGAATTAAATAATTAACAATCTCATTTTATTATTCTATCTCATAATAAAAAGAACAAAAAAACAACAGTGATTTATAATTCCCCTTTTAAATGGTTAACTAAAGAAGTATACCCTCTCAACAATGCCACCTGAAAAATATTAACTGAATCCACGAAAATAATTGCTATGTCACCATCAATGAATTGAAAATTTAAAATAATCATTAACCTCAAAATAAAACTCCCATTAAACTATTTATTAAAATATAAAATTTATATCATATGTTTCTTTTAAAATGCAGTATATAAATTGATGAAGGTAAATGATTTCATTCACAGTTACTATTAATAATTAAAATAATTACTCATCCAATTTAAATGAACTTTAAAGGTGACACTTACTATACTTGTTAAATAAAATAATTAATTTTCATAAAGAAATGATCAGCCACGATTATTGAGATAGAATACTCGTCTACTGGTGTATATAAATTCTAATAATAATAAAATCCCTATATCCCACCAAAAGTACAGCAATGCATAATATTTATATATATATATATCCCCCAAAATGTACACAGAAATATACAGACATAACACGTTCCACAAGACAAATTACATATACAATAGTATACAAATACATAAAGGTCTCTTGCCACGCCCTTTTTTATATTACCCTTCTGGTGTATATAAATTCTAAACTTCTTCTTTATAGGAATCCCAATTAGGATTAAAGATTTATTTCTATAAATGTACCCCCATGGTGTGGGTTAATTGCACGTCATGTGTATCATAAGGTATTGCATACAAATGTCCCCAGGACATTAAAATTTAAAACCAAGTGCCTAAGTGGCTAAGTGCTAAAATAATTAATAAAGGTGAGAAATAGAAATTGTTTAAAATAATTAACACCCCCCCAGTTACCATGATTAATATAAAGAATTTATATAGACTAAAATAGGGCCAATTAATGAAAAGAGAAAATTGCACCATATTAGCACCTTATATAAAAAAATACATTGTGTGTCAGAGACGGACATGTTTCTTCAACTTATAACCAGTCTCAACAAATTTTGTCTCAACAACCTTGTTTCGACAAACAAGTTGAAAAGTGTTTCGACAGGCACAGCTTGGTTGAAACTAATTTAAAATAACACCTACCTCCCCAGTAATCTTTTTATACAAATGACCTAACCTGATTTTAAAAATAAGAGAAAATATATGTTTTTGTGCATAGGAAATTAAACTTGAGAAAATATTAATAACAAAACTGACTTTAAATCTGTAGCGAAAGCTCTATAAAGAAATGAGTGGAAATCTAAGTTGGATGCTGTGTTGTAGACATGTCAGTCTCTGAACTGACAATTTACTATACATATATTGAAATTTACAATTAATACTTAGTGTTCACACTAAACTGTCCCATCAATTGGGGATCCAAATGAATGTATACTTGAACGGTAAAACTGATGATTATGTATAACTGGTGCCATGTTGATTCTACGTGTGAATATAATTGGATATTTTTCACCTGCTTATATGTGCCCAGAAGGATGATCTCTTATTTATAGCGTGGCGATCTCATGATTGGCATGTTGTTGCGGTCGTTGTTCTCTTCGGTGTCGAGTGTGGAGCTTTTAAGATGTCATTTCGTTCAGTGGCAGCAGGACTTGTCTCTGTTCAGTGAACCCGCAGTCGTTAAGAAACTTATCTCATCGTTTTAAGAAGTAGAGGCTAGATTTCACACTTCTCTCCACCGAAGAGATTTACCACGAGGCAATCATCTAGGCTTTCCTGTAGAGACAAAAAAAAACGGAACGCCTCCCTCGTTTGGGTAACGAAAATCTCACCAGGCTGCAGCACTGTTGTTTAAAAGTGCTGGAAAAACTCAGCAGATGGAAACACCGATCAAACGGTGAAAACTCGAAAACGGTAGCCTCTCCTATCCGCGGGTAGAGAGCAGCACTCCTTATTACATTAACTTTTGTACTGTCTTTACCGTCAAAATAAAAATGCCAATAAAATAACTGAACTCGCGCTGAATCTTCTGACTCAGCACACCCTCACCCCAAAAGGGCAACATAGTTGCCCCAACGTTAAAGGCCAGGAGGGTACCCTGCAGTGTACCTCTCCCCAAAAGATACCAGTGGACGTCGTGGTTGGGTTGGCTCAGCTGAGCTAGCTCTCAGGAGAACAGAAATCAAAAGGAAAACGAAAGAGACGAAAGAAGATATGTATTATGTAAGTGTGCGGGTGCTGCATGCTGACCTGATCAGAGTCCGCATACAGCACAAGAGAGAGAGACAGGAAAAGACAAAAGAAAGATTCATACGTATGGATCTTCCGACCTCCTGAGGCTCGCCCCATTCGCCTGAACACGACCTCCACATTTAACATGGACCTCCGTCCTATCTTTACGGGGACTATCCCCCTTCGAACGTTTTGGATAGCCCCCGACAACGTTTAAGTTTGGAAATGTGGCTTGTCAACAACTTTTGTTTGTCTCCCGGTACGCCCAGCCGGGCCGTCACCGGTGACGTAAATCCTATGATTCGGTATGGCCCCGACCAACGGTAGCATAGCTTCGCAGCACGTTTGTCGGCGGCAGAGCTGAGTGGGTGGCTTTGGCAATAGACCCAGTCGCCAATCCGGAAGGGGTTTGGAATACGCCCCTGATTATAACGCCGACGGACCCGCTCGTGCGCTCGCAGCAAATTCTTCCGAGCCATTTTCCATCTCTCCGCAGTTTTATTATTGGGCTCCCGCGGCAGAAGATCTTCAATATCCCATAGGTTGGTCAACGGGAGTGCGGGCGAGAATCCAAACAAAATTTCAAAGGGCACGGCCTGATGACTGTCGTGTCTGGCCGTGTTGAAGGCTAACTGTAACCACTTCAGATTCTGATCCCAGGTGGTTTGTTGCTCAGCGTGATAAGCAATCAAGGCGGACCGGAGATTCCGATTGAATCTCTCCGCATGGGACGGTTGTGGGTAATAAGGGGAAGTGGTTACGTGTTTGATGCCACTGGCGAAACACATACGCCTAAATTCGTTTGAAATAAATTGCGGGCCATTGTCCGAGACAATGATGGTCGGAAGACCGAAATGCTGAAAAACGTGGTTCTGTAAAGCGTTGATGGTCAAACGAGCGGTTGCCTGCCGTAAGGGCAGTAGCCAGGCAAACTTTGAAAAAGCATCTACACAAACAAGCAGGTAAGCATTACCTGACTTGCTACGGGGGAACGGCCCCACGTAGTCAATAAATAACTTTTCCATTGGTCTGCTCGCCACCTCAGAAGATAACAACCCTAGTTTGGTGTTCTGGGCAGGCTTGCTCAACCCACACAGATGACAGTTTTTTACTCTCGTCGCGATGTCTCTATCCATGCCCTTCCAGATAAAATGTTTCCTAATACTGGAAATGGTCTTCGAAATTCCCTTGTGGCCTCCGACTGGGGAATCATGGTAATAACTGAAGACCATGGGCACTAATTTGCTAGGCAGCACGATTTTAGGTGCTCGTCCTTTTCTTTCTCGACAGCAAAGGACTCCCTTGGACAAGAAATAAGGGGCCTGTACGTTACCCTGCTTAATATTTTGGATGACTTGACCCAGCACTTCGTCGTTTAACTGATGGGGTAACACATCAGTGAAGGCTAATGGAAAATCGAGAAGAACGGAACAGGGTTGCTCAGCTTGGGCATCACTGGGTTGGGAAAACATACGGGATAAGGCATCTGCAACTACATTCTGGGATCCCCTGATGTGTTGCACGGTGAACTTAAAGGATGAGATTTTCACCACCCATCTACCAATTTTACCCAGTTGCCGGGGATGAGCTAGAAGCCATGAGAGAGCCTGATTGTCGGTCTCGAGCAGGAACTCAGCATGTTCCAGGAAACGCCTGAACTTATCTAGAGCGTATACAACAGCTAAACACTCTAGCTCATAAACGGATGATTTACGTTCTTGCTGGGTCAACGTGCGTGAGATAAAAGCCACTGGCTGCCTAGCGTCGTCAATAACCTGGGAAAGGACCGCTCCGAGCGCAAGCGAACTCGCGTCCGTCTGCAAAATGAACGGCTTTGAAAAGTCGGGCATCCGCAACACCGGTGGGGAAATGATGGCTTCCTTTAAGGTATCAAAAGCCTTCTGTTGGTTTTCCCCCCATGCAAACTTTGCCCCCTTCTTCCTCAGTTCATTCAAGGGAGCGGCAATTTCACCGATATTCGGTATGAAACGCCGATAAAAATTTATCATACCGACGAATCTCGCTATGCCTTTCGCATCCCTTGGCGGAGGAAAGTCACGGATGCCTTGTGTCCTCTCTGGGTCTACCGTCACGCCCTTGTATGAAATTAAATGGCCCAAGAAAGAAATACTCTCTTGGGCGAAACGAACCTTTTCGGGATTGACAGTGAGGCCAGCCTCTCTTAAACGACCCAACACCTCTCTTAAATGCCGCAGATGATCCTCGAAAGTCTCACTATACACCAACAGATCGTCAAGATAATTATAGACGAAACGGAATTTGACGTCGTGAAAGACAGTGTCAAGAAGGCGAGTAAGTGTCTGGGCCCCCACAGCCAAACCCATGGGAACCCTTGTGAACTGGTACAAATTCCAGGGTACACAAAAAGCTGTGTATGGTTTACTTTCTTTGGCAAGAGGTATCTGATGATAGGCCGCGTTCAGATCGATAATGGTATAAAATCTGGCCCCACTGAACCAATCAAAGGCCGAATGTAAATCCGGAAGGGGAACAGAATCCACCTCGATATTGGCGTTCAACTTCCTGTAATCTATAACCATTCTTTGTTTGCCACCAGGCTTTGGCACTAAAAATGCTGGACTGGCATAGCTGGAATGAGAAGGTTCAATCACCCCTTGGTCCAATAATTCTTGAACCTTCTCTCGCAGAATGGTCATCTTAGGAGGGGCAAACTTGTAAGGGTGTGACCTCACTATTTTCGTATCTGTAAGACTGATTTTATATTCCAGCAGGTGTGTGAGTCCCAAAGTAGGAGTTAACACCTCGGGAAATTCCTCACACAAATGATCTAAGGCCGTCTGCTGGGATGGAGTGAGATGGTCTCGTGCAGAATCGGGACAAGCTACTTCTTGGATACCCGGCTTAGCGCCCTGGTACCCAAGGAACGGAATTAAAACCTCCCGATTAAATTTTAAAAAACATTGGTGCGCTTGGATGTCCAGCACGAGACCACTTTTTGCGATAAAATCGGCACCAATGATACAATCCACTCCCAGAGCAGGAGAAACCAGAAAAGACCACACCCAAGAAAACCCATCAATTTTGATCTTAAAGGAAGTAACCCGGGAGATAGGCAAGATTTCACGGGATGCCGTCCAGCATATAGCAGATGACTTTTCTGACCTTTTAATTAAACCCTGTCGTTCAAGGTCCGCATGTACCCGAGATGAAATGATGGATCGGGCTGAACCGGAGTCAACTAAGGCTCTGAGCTGACCCCCCTTTACCTCGAGCGACAGAAAGGGGCATACAGAAAGTTGTTGCGAGGTAGCGGACTGGACCTTGATATTTGAAGATTGGGCTTTTAACGACTGCCTGGAGGTCGACGGAAGTTGAACAGAATTGAAGCGGGGGGAAGACATCCTCCGAAATATCTTCCCCTGTCTACTTAGTTTTTTGGCGCTGGTCTAGACATAGGTGGTGCTGGTCGCGCGCGCCTTCGCATACAATTTCTCGCCACGTGTCCCGGGCGGTTACAATTATAACAAATCACAGTATTTGGATTTGTTTGCTGACGATTTCGAGCTGGCTGGGCCTGTCGGGGGAAGGTAGGCTCTCTGGCCCCTTCCGATGTATGAGGTCTTGGTTCGGCTCGTCTACTGTTTCCGCTCGCCTGGTCGGTCATCTGTATGGTCTCCGTCATAACGCAGAGTCGCTCCAGGTCGGTAAACCACTGCGGCCGCTGTGCAAAAACTAGTAGCAGACGGTAGTCGGCAGAGACGCCGTCGAGGATGTGTTGGACTACCTCTTCCTCCGACATGCCCATTCCCAGAATACGCGCTACCTGGCGCATTCGCAGCACATACTGGGCCAATGTTTCGCCCCGTGCCTGTACTTTATAAAAATGCCGATGGCGCAATTGCTCCATCATTCTACTGGGTACGAACGCCCTCAGCACCACCCGGTGGAACTCATCCACACCTTCCTTACGTCGCATTACCTCCGCCACCCTGTCAGCCATGGTACCACGACAGTAGGGGAAGATGAGTTCGAGCACCGTTCGCTCCAGCATACCCGGATAGTCCTTCAATTCAAAGACTATCTTAAAAAACGGGAGTAGTTTATCTGCTTCCAGTCCGTCCACGACTGGCAGTTGTTTAATAATATCGGCAAGTGGGTTGGGCAGGTGGTTGTACGTTGCCGCCCCCGAACCAGTCCGTACAGGCTCTACTTCTCTGTATGAAGAAGTGTTCAGCGCTGAGATCACTGACTCCTCAACAACCGGAATTGGGGTGGATGCTCTTACCGGTGGTGACCCTTGGAGGGTCGAGGTAATCTCCTGTATAATCTCTTTTATATTATATGGTGGCGGTTCACTGACTTGTGCCAGTAAATTCTGCAGCCGATGAATCAAGTGCTGCATACGTTGCCGGATCCGCCGGACAACGAGAGAGCATCCCGGTCCCTCCTCCAAACTTTCGACGGATTGAGCCAACTCCTGCAGCTCACCCCACTTTTCCGTACACCGTTCCCACTCACTCTCGGGGTCAGTGATAGTGACCCTGGAGAGCGCATCACCCGCGGTCAGCGCTTCACGGAGCAGCCGCCGTAAGGTTTGGACATTGCCTTGGGTTTCTTTACCCCGGGCCCGGAGCTCGAACTCAATTTCCTCCCTCACAAACAACTCAGGATTTATCGAAGTCATCCTCGCTTCGCGGTCGGCACACTTAACAAAAACTTTAAAACTTATTCTAACTAACCAGAATCTGAAAAACCCAAGTACTGTTCTTCCAAAGAGTAGACTGAGGGTCCACCTACCGATGCGAGAACTAGCCCACTAACTGAACAGCTCACACTCGATTACACCAGACAAAAGGAACGCGACACACACACAACACACACAACACGAAAAACAAAATACCGACCAACGAAAATTTATTTTAACCATTTCTTAGGTTACCTCCGGCTACCATTTATCGGCAGAAACCGACTGCCGATCGGCCCATACCGCCTAATCACAAAATACCGCAACACCTCCCCAAACATGGGTAAGGTAAACTCAAACTAACTAAGCACCGACTGCGATAAGTCTTGCCCAGGGATTTCCCCTTCTAAAATTTCCTACCACGTGGCACTATTCACTATGCAAGGCGGGCAAGTACATATACTTATGTTTCAAACCTTAAAACTAACAAAATATTTTCAACCTTGGGATATAGGGCCTTTAAAATTTTTCTAAGTTCTATTTGAACTTACCATTGTGAAAATTCCCAAAATATTTCCTAAGTTTGCAAGCCCCGTCACACCCACAGGACCCTTGTCGTAAGCGCGCTCTGCTACCAAATGAAACCCCTACTTCATTTTGAGTAGTTAAAACAAAAAGAATATTTCTTTTTGTAAAGAGGGGCTACAAGTTATTTAAAACTAGGCTAAGGCCTAGAGAAGCTAAAAATTGCGCTGGATCCAGTAAGACGGGACTTGCAATAAAAACTCAAGAATTAAATAATTAACAATCTCATTTTATTATTCTATCTCATAATAAAAAGAACAAAAAAACAACAGTGATTTATAATTCCCCTTTTAAATGGTTAACTAAAGAAGTATACCCTCTCAACAATGCCACCTGAAAAATATTAACTGAATCCACGAAAATAATTGCTATGTCACCATCAATGAATTGAAAATTTAAAATAATCATTAACCTCAAAATAAAACTCCCATTAAACTATTTATTAAAATATAAAATTTATATCATATGTTTCTTTTAAAATGCAGTATATAAATTGATGAAGGTAAATGATTTCATTCACAGTTACTATTAATAATTAAAATAATTACTCATCCAATTTAAATGAACTTTAAAGGTGACACTTACTATACTTGTTAAATAAAATAATTAATTTTCATAAAGAAATGATCAGCCACGATTATTGAGATAGAATACTCGTCTACTGGTGTATATAAATTCTAATAATAATAAAATCCCTATATCCCACCAAAAGTACAGCAATGCATAATATTTATATATATATATATATCCCCCAAAATGTACACAGAAATATACAGACATAACACGTTCCACAAGACAAATTACATATACAATAGTATACAAATACATAAAGGTCTCTTGCCACGCCCTTTTTTATATTACCCTTCTGGTGTATATAAATTCTAAACTTCTTCTTTATAGGAATCCCAATTAGGATTAAAGATTTATTTCTATAAATGTACCCCCATGGTGTGGGTTAATTGCACGTCATGTGTATCATAAGGTATTGCATACAAATGTCCCCAGGACATTAAAATTTAAAACCAAGTGCCTAAGTGGCTAAGTGCTAAAATACTTAATAAAGGTGAGAAATAGAAATTGTTTAAAATAATTAACACCCCCCCAGTTACCATGATTAATATAAAGAATTTATATAGACTAAAATAGGGCCAATTAATGAAAAGAGAAAATTGCACCATATTAGCACCTTATATAAAAAAATACATTGTGTGTCAGAGACGGACATGTTTCTTCAACTTATAACCAGTCTCAACAAATTTTGTCTCAACAACCTTGTTTCGACAAACAAGTTGAAAAGTGTTTCGACAGGCACAGCTTGGTTGAAACTAATTTAAAATAACACCTACCTCCCCAGTAATCTTTTTATACAAATGACCTAACCTGATTTTAAAAATAAGAGAAAATATATGTTTTTGTGCATAGGAAATTAAACTTGAGAAAATATTAATAACAAAACTGACTTTAAATCTGTAGCGAAAGCTCTATAAAGAAATGAGTGGAAATCTAAGTTGGATGCTGTGTTGTAGACATGTCAGTCTCTGAACTGACAATTTACTATACATATATTGAAATTTACAATTAATACTTAGTGTTCACACTAAACTGTCCCATCAATTGGGGATCCAAATGAATGTATACTTGAACGGTAAAACTGATGATTATGTATAACTGGTGCCATGTTGATTCTACGTGTGAATATAATTGGATATTTTTCACCTGCTTATATGTGCCCAGAAGGATGATCTCTTATTTATAGCGTGGCGATCTCATGATTGGCATGTTGTTGCGGTCGTTGTTCTCTTCGGTGTCGAGTGTGGAGCTTTTAAGATGTCATTTCGTTCAGTGGCAGCAGGACTTGTCTCTGTTCAGTGAACCCGCAGTCGTTAAGAAACTTATCTCATCGTTTTAAGAAGTAGAGGCTAGATTTCACACTTCTCTCCACCGAAGAGATTTACCACGAGGCAATCATCTAGGCTTTCCTGTAGAGACAAAAAAAAAACGGAACGCCTCCCTCGTTTGGGTAACGAAAATCTCACCAGGCTGCAGCACTGTTGTTTAAAAGTGCTGGAAAAACTCAGCAGATGGAAACACCGATCAAACGGTGAAAACTCGAAAACGGTAGCCTCTCCTATCCGCGGGTAGAGAGCAGCACTCCTTATTACATTAACTTTTGTACTGTCTTTACCGTCAAAATAAAAATGCCAATAAAATAACTGAACTCGCGCTGAATCTTCTGACTCAGCACACAAGGACTCATTATGTGTATAAAAAATGTAAAATATATCTTATAATGTATCATACAAGTGAAAGTACATGTAACATTTAAATTAATTACCAATTTATAAAATTTTTAAATATTGATGTTATGGCTTAAAAATATTAGAATATAGATAAGGCAAATTGATCATTAGGTACGGGTTGGTAGTTGAACCACCATCCCCATTTTGAATCTTGCTCTTGTTTTTAAATGACGCCTTGTGTCCGGTCCAAGTTCTGCTATGTACGGACATACTCGATTTACTCGATTTTCCTGAAGTAATATTCTATTATAAAACACATAATTCTTATAAATGTCCGTTCAAATTGTTTATATCATGCAGTAGTAAAGAAGAGGAGGATGTTATTTAGTTCCTCTGTAATTGTTCAATAGTAAAAGAGTACCGTTTAAAATATTTTTAATAATCTTTGTTACGTGTTGAGGAGGCGAAAGATTTGCTAAATAATAAACACTGGATGTTAATGAGTGAATACTGTAGATCAGCATAGCCATATCGGTTTGAACTAGTCAAAGAATTTAATTAATAAGATGCCAGGTGTTATCATGTAGCCTTATTTATAATGACAGCAGTATCTGATGTGTTATCTTCTTCTTATGGGACCTTTCTGTTTATTTCATTTTTACATGACAAGTGCATTAAGACTTTAAAAGCTTTAAGTAATTATTTTTAAGCAGAATTCGTTTGTCATACGTTATACTATTTCATTAAGTTGTACAGTAAATGTATGGACTTTTATAATGCGATTTTAGTTTTTCTAATAATCATTGTTCATCATAACACTGAAGCTTTCACAACAGGAGTCATCTTCAATAAAACTGTTTTACGAGCTGTTGGGCCGTGGTCCTCTTTTTACCTCAGCTGCGGCAGTTATCTTCAGTGGGTCTTCTTCCTGCTCATTTTGATCCAACATTAGTGGGTCACGTCGTCATTTAGTCGCCAGAGGAGCAGAACAGAAGATAACTGTGAGGCGCCCACTCACTGAAGACGACTGCCGCAGCTGCAGTCGAAATGTTTGGCTCTATAAAAAGAGGACCACAGTCCAACAGCCCGGAAAGAAATTTTACTGAAAATCACTGTTCAGTCCACAAATAGTATACAACTGCTTTGACTTTACTTTTGCGCTGTAATTTTAAGAATAATTTTCTATTCTGTTTGTATTTTTTCTTCAATAAAACACTTGTAAAATAATAATAATTAGAATAATAATAATTATTATTATTATTGTATTATTATTATTATTAAGCATATAGATAAATCAAACAAAACCTATAATTTATGATGAACTATACGCGTATACATAAGGCTACTAAATCTACAAAGTTATTATAGAAATGTCTTGTAGTAAAAATAAAGAAAATCAATTTTTATATATTAAAAAAATCAACACTGAGTTTTGAGTCTATTTTAAACAAACCTAAAATATTTCCTATTGAAATATAAAAGGAATTGCGGAGTTAATTGAATCATAATGCGTTTGGTGGAATTGGAGCGGGGGAACAAATGCACTTGTTAACGTTACCATACCGAAAACAATTAAGTTATATTAAGACAATATTAATGGGATCTATATTCATCTGTCTGACAATAAAAAGGAGACGCACCAGAAAACATAATTGATTTTAATTTAATGGGAAATATTTTGTGAGTGGTCAGCTGCGACTACAGATAACAGTAGCGTCCACCAATCAGATCTCGCAGTTTAATCGGTGTTTAAACAGGACGTCTGTGTAAATGCAGAATGTTAGTGTTGACTGAACTTAAGGATCTTCTACACGTTCAAGTGTTATTGTGTGATTCGGGTTATGCAATACTTGTGTAGAAGAATTTATTCATTGTTTTCTACCACACGCGCAATGCAATGTGTTTAGAAAGATTAATAATATTACCGGTAAGTTTGAATTTATAGGAAAGCAAACGAGTCCTCTGGTACGTATTCACCAAACGTTAAGTCTCTCATACACAAGTCAGTTTGATCCTTCACCTTTCTCAGATTGCACAACCTGTTATTGTGCACATATGATGTCACAGAGGTATATTGCAAAATAAACTGGACTTCTGACTCAACGTAAGAAAACAAATTTGAAAGAGTACGGGCCTCCATACCTATGAAAGACGTCATCTGTGTGGTCAATAATGTTACCCAGTTAGGTTCCCATTAGCGCTGCGTAAACACACAGTTATCTAGCCCAATTTGGAAACGTTCAATGCAATCAATAACAAAGACAAATTGTGTGTTTTTTAAGATGCTAGAAACAAGCTACAATATATTTTAATCTGTGTCAAAATAAAAAATGAGAATCTACCTGCACACCATCCAGCTATATTGTATGCGGCAGAGTCTTGAATGACGACAGACTAAAACTCAAAGGGACAGAATCCGAAACCTCTTAAAGGGTACGCACAACTGGAACCGGAAACATGTACAAAGTGTTTGAGTTCAAATTAGACGGAAGAAGTCTAAAGGGCCGACTCAGAATAAATGCTTGTGACACACTCATGATGATTTTGCAGACCACTAACCTAAGACCATGAAATTTGATAGACACGTTGTTCTTAGGCCCTATTTAGTTGGCGCTCGCTATGAAAGCTTTAAAATCTTAACCGTTAACTAAGTTAAAAATAAGGTTAATTCCCGTAAATCATGATCACTGTTTCTCTAAAGTATCAAGTTTTTACGGGCCTTATTTGGAATAGAAAGTTCGTTGGGAGGAAATTGAAATATAAACAAAACCATGTACCAGAAACCAAAAACGTCTGAATATGCTATAAGCCCAATTAGAAGTAGCCTAATCAGTTTTAAATTATGAATTGCTTAGTATACTAGTTAAAGTGAAAACAAAATAATTATTATTTGCTTGTGTGTAATGATAACACACGCGCGGGCTTCTGTGTGTTTCAAATTTTCTCACGATTATTGTTTTATTGTAAACCTTATTATTATTAATAAAAATATAATTTGTTATTTTACAGGAGAATATAATTTTTTTATATAATTTGTTTTACAATGTTTCAACAGTATTTTTACCTGACATCTTCAGAAATATACAAACATAACTAATCAAATTTGAAATCAATTGTTATTAACAGCTCTGTTATATAAGCTATATTTAATATAATAAATAGAGAACTATCATATAATTATTTATTATTTTATTAAATTAGTAATTTTTAAAATACTATCTTTTTGGTGTAAATCTGAGTTTATTCAGGTATTTATTATGTGTAAAACAAATTCCATTATTTTCACAAAGATTCATTTCTTGACATTTTAAGATATTTTTTTAATAAAGTAGCATATAAATAGGTTAAATAAATAAGTAATATTAATTTAAATATTATACGTCTCTTAACTATTCATGTTTAATTTAGGCCACATAAAATATTTAAATAATAGTAGATATAAATATGATGATCCTACCCCAATTTTAGGGACATTACAAATTACAAGAAAAAAGATACAATTTTACAAGAAATTCTTTAATCTAGCATTAATTAAAATACAAATATACAATTTACATCAGTTCAGTAATCTAAAACATTTTTAAAAACTACTAATGACTTAACATCTAAAAATAGAATACAAAGATTACATCAGCTAAGTGACATCATTAGTTACATCATTAAATCATTTAGTTAGAATAAATCTCACCAGAGAGCGATTCAAATGCAAGCTCCGACTAAAATTATGTGATTGGTCAGAATTTTCTAGAACAGCCTAATAGCAGAATTTATAAAACTAGCGCAAGTCATATTTTTTCTCAGTTCTAATTCGGAATTCATGGAGTAAGCAGACAATTAATTAGCTTGGATAAGCCATAAAACAGACGTTAAGAGACCAAATTCAAATATAAATTTAAAATATTTAATCGGCTTTAATTTCTACAAGTGGATATTTTCCATCTTTCAATCCATTATAACTTAGATCAAAAGTAAATTATAATTTTTATTTAAATCTTTAATAATTCTATCATTTAGTTTATTAACAAATCTTTTAGGCAAATGAACTTTATATTCTTCTATATGACACAACATTGAAGGGCCAAATTTAGTTTTAACTTTCTCAAATCTTTCTATCTTATATTGCTTATTCAATTCCAACTCTTTAATATTCTTAATTCTTTAAAGCCATATTCTCCGATCTGATAAATGCAGCGCTTGACGAATCCATTTTTCAGTTCACTATTTATATAGAACAAAAATTGAATGTTTAAAAAAGAATAAACATTTAATATAATTATATTTACCATTTGCATTCCCAGAATACTAAATATAATTATATTAAATTTAATTAAATGAGTTCATCATTGAACGATCTAATTCATTGTCATAAGTGTAAAAAGAAGACGAAGAATGTAGAATCTAAAATAGGTCAGTCTGATAATGGGTTATACAAAATAGCAGCTAAATACGCTATTTGTAAAACTTTTACGAATTTGTAAAAGCTCCGAAGAGAAAATTAAACATGTTGCTAAAAAAGAATTATCTAAAAAGACTCAATAATTGAGGCAAAGGAAATTCATGCTCCTGTTAGAAAAAAATTGCCAAAAAGAAAAGTAGTAACACTCGGAATAGACGACTTATGGGCAGCAGATTTGGTAATATTGTCAAATTATTCAAATGAGAATGAAGGTTATAAATATATGTTAAATCTTATAGATACATTTTCCAAATATGCTTGGTCGATACTATTAAAAAAGAAAAATAGGATAGATGTTTCTAGAGCTTTCGAGAATATTATAAAAGATTCTATTAAAGTGGGACATAAATCACTTAACTTATTACACACTGACAAGGGATTAGAGTTTAAAAATAAAGAATTCAATTCATTAATTAAGAAATATAATATAAGCTATATCACACGGAGAACGAGGAAAAGCGTGCTATAATAGAAGGCTACAGTAGAACTGAAAATGAGCGAATGAAAGTAATTTTTGAAATTAATAACAATTACAGATGGATAGATATTTTAGAAAGAACCCTTAAGGAATATAAAAATTCTATTCACAGAACAATAGGAATGAAACCTAAAGAAGTTAATAAAGAAAAAGAGAAAGAATTATTAGAAACAGTCTTTAAATATATTCCTCCAGAATTCGTAAAGGACTCTAAATTTAAATCTGGAGATAGAGTTCGAATTACAAATAAGAAAGATACATTTTCAAATAAGAATAAAAATAATTAGTAAAGGGAAATATTTATAATCGATCGAGTAAATAATTCAATTCCTATAGCTTATAATATAAAAGATTTGAATAATTAAGATATGAAAGGAAGCTTTTACGAATACGAAATAAAGATAATCATTTTATAACTAATTTTTTTTTAATATGTAAATAATATATAGAAACAGTTATGAAGAATGATAAAAAGGAAACTTGTAATCGATGCAGATCGCTCATGGATATAACCAATTTTCATAAAAACAAAAACTATAAAGATGAATTGAATTATTATTTAAGGACTGTTACAAAGAATATAGAATAAAATGTTGTCAGAATCCAGATCCAATTGATATTAAAGAACATAAAATATGCAATGTATGTAAAGAGGAAAAGGAAATTTCTGACTTTTATAGAGATAAATATATTATAAAGATAAAACTAGGAATTGCTGAAAGGAATGTACTCGTAAGAAATTGGGAAAACGTATATCTGATTGTGGAAAATTAATTAAGACTAACTCTTATCTTTCTAAACACTTAACTACAAAAATTCATAAAAGATTAATTTAAAATAAGGAAATTTAATTTGTAATTAAAAAGCATCATTAAGTTTACTTTTGCCGTTAAAAAATATTTCTATTAAATAGACACTTTTCAGAAGACTTTAAATTCCTTAGAAAATATTCCTATTAAATAGACCCTTTCAAAAATGTAAGTTGAATTTAAAAATCTCCATTAAGTTTATTTTTCTCATTAAACTTTTTCTACTAAATAGACTTTGTTTTTATATAGTATCCAAGTCACTTTTTCACAATAATTTAATTACCTTGTATCCGTCAGTGACTTCGTTCTAGCGTTTTTTATATAGACGCGTTTCGTGACATGTGTCACATAATCAGTAATCCTCGTCAAATGTTAAAATTCACATAAAACACATAAAAAACACATTTTCACATATTTACTAAATCACAATAACGACACACACATAACACGATGTAACTTCGGCTCCGTTTGACCGGTCCGATCGCGCGTGTAGTTGCCGAGCCACTAATTAAACTAAGTCAATCCTTATCACCAGTCATTACCGTCATGCGCGATTATATTTAGGGCTGTATCATATAGTGAGTGAGATTGAAACCTTAATTGTTCGTTTAATATACTGTTATTGTTGATATTCTTATCTTTAAATGATATATAAATCTCAAACTCCTCGAGAGCGTCCATTAACCTACCCTTACCGCATACATGGATTGCTTTGAAATTAGTATTGAAATCTGTGTAATTATGGTTATGCATCATTAGATGGCGCGCATAATTAGATTTGGTCTTGTTTAAATCATTCCTTGGTAGATGTTCGTTGTATCTTTTCAAGAAAGACCTGCCAGTTTGACCCAGATAGAAACAATCACAATCATCACATGACATCCTGTAAACACCTGTTTTCTCTTCTAACGGGAATGGTTGTTTTATGCATAACAAATTATAAATATTATTATTTGTTTTAAACCCGACTTTTATATTAAATTTAGAAAACACATTGGATATAATGTTAGGTAAAATGCTACCGTACACTGTCGTTATATACTTTTTCTTATTATTTTTATTTTTGTTAACTTTATTATCATCGATGGTATTATGGTGGGATCTAGTTTTATATAGGTGTCGCTTAAGAAGTCTATCTATCATCGAACTCTTGTACCCATTCGCTATTGCTATGTGCCTTATTATATCCAATTGATCCTGAAAGTCCTTTTGGTTAAGTGGAATCGTTACCAACCTATGAACAAAACTGTTGTAAGCCGCCATTTTCTGGCTATATGGGTGATGAGAATCGGCGTGTATTGTAATATCTGTGGTGGTGGGTTTTCTATACATTTTATATTGAAATTTATTAAGATACTTTGTAACAGTCAGGTCCAAAAAAATGAGTTTATTGTCGACCTCTGTTTCGAGGGTAAATTGTATGTTCTTGCTAAGACTGTTCAAATAATGTTTCAATTTCTCTATCTGTCGTAGCGTGCCATTAAAAACTATAAAGGTGTCGTCTACATATCGTGCATAGAATTTAATATTATTATAAAATTTGTTATTCTCTGAGAACATGTAAGTATTTTCAAAATGATGCAAGTATAAATCCGCCAGCAGTCCTGAAAGTGGCGAACCCATTGCGAGACCAAACTCTTGTAGGTAAAAATTATTATTAAAAGTGAAGTCACTTTTCTATCTGGGTTTGACTATCTGGGTCAAACTGGCAGGTCTTTCTTGAAAAGATACAACGAACATCTACCAAGGAATGATTTAAACAAGACCAAATCTAATTATGCGCGCCATCTAATGATGCATAACCATAATTACACAGATTTCAATACTAATTTCAAAGCAATCCATGTATGCGGTAAGGGTAGGTTAATGGACGCTCTCGAGGAGTTTGAGATTTATAAATCATTTAAAGACAAGAATATCAACAATAACAGTATATTAAACGAACAATTAAGGTTTCAATCTCACTCACTATATGATACAGCCCTAAATATAATCGCGCATGACGGTAATGACTGGTGATAAGGATTGACTTAGTTTAATTAGTGGCTCGGCAACTAAACGCGCGATCGGACCGGTCCAACGGAGCCGAAGTTACATCGTGTTATGTGCGTATCGTTATTGTGATTTAGTAAATATGTGCAAATGTGTTTTTATGTGTTTTATGTGAATTTTAACATTTGACTAGGATTACTGATGATGTGACACATGTCACGAAACGCGTCTATATAAAAAACGCTAGAACGAAGTCACTGACGGATACAAGGTAATTAAATTACTAAATAGACGCCTTACAAAAGAAAAATAAGTACAAGCTTTCAAACAAATTAAAATGGCAAGTGACAAAGTTCATTGTGTAGTATGCGATATTGAGATCACTAATAAGCATTATGATAGACATTTTCGATCTCAGACACATATTAAAAATTTTAATATGAAGTTTAAAGAGTTTAATGAATTAAAAAATTGGGCTAAAAATAATGATATTTATAACTATGAAAAATTTAATAAGGAGCAACTTAAAGAGTTAAAGAATTCATTTAATGCTAACAAGAATGATTTTAATTTATATAACGAGAAGAAATAAAAATAAACAGGAAAGAAATCATCGGCAAGAAATCTATAAGAATTAAATAGGGAAAACTTATAAATAGATTGATTAAGATATCTGATAAGCCATCAAATTTAGGATTGAGATATTTAAAATATATTCAGGATTTAGCTACTAAGCGAACTATGTACTAGCTAGCTATTAGTTATGTATATAACTAATAAATCTAGAAAAGAGCTTATAGAAGAAATTCAAAATAAAACTAAAAAAATCGATGTTAAGAAAACTTCAGAAGAAATTATAAATGTCGAAGTCAAGAAATCTAAGAAAGAATATTTTAAAGAATATCCTCTAATAATTATATTAATGATATTCCAACTTATTTAGCATTATATAGAAGTGAATTCAAAAATTGATTGAGGAAATGCTCAAGGGCAATAAAAGTATAAAATGTCAATTATCTTTAGAATGCAAATATGAAAGAAAATTAGTTACAGGAGAATCTCAAGAAACATCTATGTACTATGTACTATTTGGGCGCTATTGAAATATATAATATCGATGACTTTCTTCCAACTCAATTTGAAAAGCTAGAACTTAGAGAAATTTTAAATCAACCAAATGCAGGTTCCGGATGGACTTTATCAAAATGCGAACAGCTAATTTTAAGATTAAATAAACATAATTGTTTAAATGCGGGTTCGTATATCAAGGTTACCAGGTGAGATTTAAAGTAAGAAAGCTTGTATAAATTTTGAGAATAAAGATGAATATTGCTTCATATATTCAATCAGATTAGCTATAGATGTTCATAATAAGAAAATTTTAAAGCATCCGGAAAGAGTTAAATAATATGAAAAATATATAAATGGTCCTATATTTTCTGGATATGAATTTTCAATGCCATTAAAAGATATAAGTACATTTGAATGAAAAAGCTTTAGCAAGTTTGAAAATTATCCTAGTATGTCTATTAATGTGTATAGTTTTGATAAAGTGGGACGATACTTCCTATGCAAATTTCAGATATTTATGATGCAGATTTAGAAGTAAACCTATTGTATTATAAAAATGGAGATAATTTACACTACATTTATATCACATATATCTCAAAATTAGTCGATTCTCAATTATCAAAACATGCTAATAAAATGTATCTTTGCAGAAGATGTTTAACTCATTTTTATAAAAATAAGGACTTAGAAAACCGTCTAGAAATTTGTAAATCTCATAAGCCAGTCAAACCAATAATGTCTAAAATAGCTGATAAAGCTTAATTTAAAAATTATCATAAGAAAATAGAGCATTCACATGTTATCTATATGGATTTTGAGAGTGCTCTTTATAAATTAGGTACATTCGCTGATAATCCAGATGAATCGTCTACTATAAAGACGCATTTATATAAACCATATGGATTCACTATATATTTGGTTTCATGAATTAATAATGAATACTTTACATCAGTTTGTTATAGAGCTAATTCTGAAGAAGAATTAGAAAAAGATCCTCAAATGTTATTTAAAGAGTTTTCAAAGATTTCTAAATTAATTGCTAGGAAATTTAATTCAAGTAATCATCTTCCAATGAACTTAACACAAGAAGAGGAATTTGAATTTCAGAATGCTTAAGTGTGCCATATTTGTGAGAAAAGATTTAACTATGATGAATTAGATGAAGAAGATAAAGATGAAAATAGGGTATTATATTATTCAGATGATCCAGATGATAAAATAAATAAATTTGGTAATGTAAGAGATCATTGCCATTTCAGCGGAAAATATAGAGGAGCAGCTCATAATATATGTAATATAAATTTGAAGCTTTCAAAATATTCCATATTTTGTCATAATATGAGTTGATATGTTACTCATCTATATATAAAAAATTTGCTAAAAAATGTGGAAAAGTAGACCTTATTGCTAATACGGATGAAAAGTATGTAAATTATTCAGTTAATTCCGGATGTGGATTTTAGTTTGATACAAATGGAAAACCAAGAAAATATATCAAGCTTTTATTTGTAGATACTTTTAGATTCATGGCTTCATCTATAGAAAAGTTAGCTAAGAGCCTTAAAAAAGGAGATTGTAAGCACATTAATAATTTCATTAGAGACAATAGTATTTTAAGTAAAATTTTAAATAGACAGGAAGGGGATGAAGATAAGATTTTCAAAATATTAAGTGGAAAAGGTATATTCCCTTATGAATTTATAGGTAGCATTGAGAATTTAAATATGAGAAAGAATTAAAGAAAGACGATTTTTATAGCAGTTTAAATAGTGAGAATATCACAGTAGGTGATCTCAAATATTATTTAAATGTATGGGATATGTTAAAAAAAAATTTAGGAAATTATTCTCATCTATATAATATTCAAGACGTAGACTACTATTATTAGCTGATATATTTAAGAATTTTAGAGATGTATATTCGAAAAATTATAATTTAGATCCAGCACATTATTTGACGTTTCATCATTAGCTTGGGACGCAATGTTGAAATTAACTAAAATTGAATTAGAATTAATTGATGATTATAATTTTTATTTAATAATAGAGAGTGGAATACGCGGAGGAATTTCTGAAGCTATTAAAAGATATTCAAAGGCAAATAATAAATATTTTAAACATTACGATACCAAGAAACCCGATAATTACTTATTATATTCTTACGTAATGCAGAAAAAGTGTTACGCCATTACGAAACGTTCTGGTACATTGGAGAACGATCCCGCAGCTGTAATGCGTACGTGACACTTGACATGTGAGTTAGTATTACGTAATGCGGCACGTATCGTACGTTCCATGGTGTCGTTCTGGAAGCATCTCAATTAGCCCAACCGTGCGTGTTTCTGCGAAGGTCGCGCTGAAGTGTCCTCTAGAATTTTCGATGGCTTGTTAAGGACGCATGTTATGGAACACAGTAAACTATAAATAGCCCATACCTGCTGCTTAGTTATTCAGTTATTATCAGGCGATATTACTGTGTGCGTTCAAGTGGTTATTAGTGAAGTGCTGTGTTTTATTATTATTATTATTATTATTTTGTATTAATTATTAGTGATGTGTTTTATAATCGGGCGGTATATTGTAATAAAATTGTGTTTTAATATTAGTTGACATTTTATTGCATGTGAACAATTTTTATGTGATCTGTTGTAAGAGACTGTGTTATTAATTACGAACTGTTTAACTGTGAAAATTAAAGCTGGTGATTAGTGACTTAATTGGTGTCTTGTATTTTGTTTTCCACTGTACCTACGATGATCAGTTAGACCGTCATAAAAATATGTTGATGCGAATAATTTATATGGATGGGCATTATCTCAAAAATTGCCATGTAAAGGTATTATGTGGACAGATCCTAAAATTAGATCTTTAGAAGAATGGGGAGAATTAATATTAGAGTTAAGTGAAGATGAAGATTTTGGATATATTTTTGGAGGCGATTTGGAATATCCTTAAGAACTTCATAATACATATAAAGATCTTCCACTTGCTCCAGAACAATATAATAAAAGATTATGTACTATATTATTTGATAAAAAAGATTATGTTGCTCATAGTAGAAATCTACAATACTACTTAGAGAAGGGAATAAATCTGACTCATATAACCAAAATAATTAGTTTCAAGCAAAAATATTATATGAAAGAGTACATTGATTTTAACACTAAAATGAGACCTCAGAGTAAATGTGATTTTGAGAAACATTTCTATAAGTTAATGAACAATAGTGTATTTGGGAAAACTAAGGAAACTGTTAGAAATAGATGTGAAGTATAGTTGGGTGATGAAGAATGTTCATTAAAGCAGGCTAAGAAGACAAATTTTAACAGATTTACTATATTTGATGAAGATTGTATTGCTTCTCACATGTGTAAAACTAAAGTAAAATTTAATAAACCAATGTACGTGGGATTCTAGTTCTAGTAGAATCAGTTCTAGATCTATCAAAATTACTAATGTACGAGTTTTATTATGATAAACTTAAGAAATATGATTCAGAATTGAATTTACTCTATATGGAATCTGATAGTTATTTTGTAGAAACTAAGAAACATCCTTATAAAATAATTAAAAAGCATGCTGAAACGTTCGATAAAAGTGATTATAATAAAGATCATGAATGTTATAGTGCAACTAATAAGAAAGTTATTGGTAAATTTAAAGACGAATTAAACGGAATTCCTTTACAAGAATATTGCGGATTAAAATCAAAAATATATTCTTATAGTTTACAGACGAAGGATTCTAAAAATATTAATCCAGTTAAGTGTAAAGTAATTAAGAAGAGTGTAGTTAATAAAACTATGACTATAGATAATTTTAAAAGATGTTTGTTTGAAGATAAGAAGAATATAGAGAAATGAATTGTATAAGAAGCTATAAGCATGAATTATGTTCTGTAAAGATGAACAAATTAGCTTTAAGTCCTAAAGATAAAAAAAGATATGTAACAGAAAATAAAATAGAAACTTTACCATGGGACCATATAGATATTTATAAATAGACAGTAAATTTTAATAAATTTTCTAATGTATTCGATGAGATATATCTCACGATAATTATCTTTATCAGTTATATCAAAATAATTTCCTTCCCAATTAATTTTGTCCTTAAGAGTTTCTTTCATTCTATTATAAAGATTAATTGAATTAGGATTATAAGCTAATTTCAAAAGAACGACCCTATTAGGAAATCTTTTTTAATAATTTTAAGTTGTTTATTAAAATTTCTTCTTTGACATCTGATAACATAATAATCATAATGATCTGGATCATAAGTTTTAATGAAAGCAAACATATTTAAAAGATTTTTATTATGAGTTTGGGAACAACATTTGGCTTTAAATCTCAATAAAATCGTATTTAGTGGATTAGATTACTTTACTCATTTAGAAGTTCACATGAAATATCAGCTATTTTCTTAAAATATTCAATCTCATTAATATATTTTTCTTTCATTTTATACTCCCCATGTTTTCTAATGCATGGTAATACTTCTGAAGTAACCCATTTTTTAAATATTTTAACTTCTTTCTTTTTATAACAGAGAATTAAAGAATAAAGTCCAGACTCGTTAATAAATATAGTTTTAACATCAATATTATAGACGTCGCATTTTGCTACGTCTGGAAAATGTTAAAATTAAGTTTATCTTCTATATCAACGTGTTTAAATAAAGCATCTATTGAATAAACATACTGTAAAATATCGCTAATATCTTTTCCCTTAAACCATGGATTATTATTTTCGTCAATTATCATGAACACATTCCTTCCATGGAAAATAAGATGTCCATTATGAATATCAATTAGCGAATTCATTTTAGAGTTGTTAATTTACATAGATAAAAATCTAGCTAAATAGGAATTTTAGTTATATTCGTTTCAAATTTAAATATAAAATATTATTAGGCCCCTCGTTATTTAATAAATTACCCTTTCCATCTTGAATTGAAATAATTATTTTTTTAGTATGTTTTAAATCTTTCCGAATAGGATCATAATGGATTTCATTAGGTTTTTCTTTCATATTACTTTACTAGCTAACATTAGAAAAAAAAATAATATAATATTTCAGATTCCTTATGTCTATGGATATCTTTTGAATGATAAGTTATAGATGGCTTGACTAAATTACAATGAATTTCTATAACATCAAATGGTCTTAGATTAGGTATACATTCACCGGATTTTTCTTCATTTTCCTTAAAATTTACGAAACCAGAATTTTTTTCTCTTTTGAATCCCAATAGATTTGAAAGATATTCATTATATATTATGAGATCCATAGGAGACTTAATAGTTAGTTTCGAATGAGGATTTACAATTATTTTGAAATCAGTCACTTTATACTTTCCTTTTCGTCTCCTTTCAATGTATCAATACAAGCTTTCAAACATTCTTTGAATCTATTTCCGAGATTTTTAACGGAATAATGACCTCGTAATAAGCTGAAAGTGTAACCATCGTTATGAATATGAAATCTGAAAGCATTCACGAGTTCTGTATTTACATTGTTATAATATATACACGAGTACTGTATATATAAAGTTATCTGAATAAAATCCTACTAAACCTAATCCGTAATTTTCATCTTCATCCAATTGGAGAGGTTGATCCAAAGTTAATATGATAATTGAATTATTTCCATTCAATTTGAAAAAGTTTCATTTCATTTTATCCTATTTAAATGGGGAATAAATGTCAGAAGGAGACTTCAAAATTAGATTTTGAGATAATTGTATATGATTCCAAAGATAATTCTAAAGAGAAAACTATAATTCGTTCTCCATTAAGATGTTTAATAGTGGAAAGTTCAGGATCCAGGAAAACGGCTTTGTTATTAAATTATATACATATATATATTGCAACAGGAAACAGGATGTGAAGTTAATTTAAGTGGAATGCTAATGCTATATAACATTTTCTGACGGTATATAACATGTTTTAAATTGATTTTGTTCTTTCTTTGTAAAGTAGTCGTACGTTTTGAACCAAGTTATGTTTAAAAAAGTATGTTATGTCAAAATGTTCACAATTTTATTCTCTTTTATGTCATGTGAAATATTTTTGTGTAAGTGCGCGGGTGCGAGTGTGATTTACATTTTATTTAATAACTTCCAGGAAAATTAACATTTCGTTCTGAGACTTGGGCAGAGTGTTCTCATGGTTATAAGCTACATTTTCCATATACTCAATTCTCCACAACTGTACTTTTTATATGTTTTTTTTAATTAAATCAGTCTTCTTTTATTCTCGTTATCTCCTAGAAAGCAATAAAATCTGTAGATTAAATCTAGACAGGCCTTTGTAAGAATCGGACAGAGTTTAGGCCTGATTTCAGTCTATCTGTGTTCTCATCTGTGATATTGCTAGAGTTTAAACCAATCAGAAGGTCTAAAAATTATTTGAGATGTCCTTTGTCGAGAGCACTTCTCACAGTTTTCTTCCAAAGACTCGTCATAGAAAGACGTACTCGCTGCCACGAGTTTTTCGTGACAAGACAGGTCGTTTTCCTTTAGACTTAGAAGTTGGTTCACGGTTCGAGTTCTTCGTAACTATTATCACTTACAGAACTCAAATAATAAATAGATCATTATAGTGCTTTCCCGCGTACAGTAGAAGATTTCCGCTAGGGGTAAAATATCTGCCGAGATATTTTGATAATTACGCGAGAACACTTCAAGAAGCCGGAATTTTGTGTAAGCTCAATACACGATCTATTTTACCCAGTTTTAATCCCTGAGATAAAAGTGAGTTTAAAATTATAAACAACAACAGTTCAAGTCGCAGTGTGCGTGTGTGCAAAGACGTGAATTGTCAGCGTAGTAGTCATCGGTCAACGTGCAGAGTCGCAACTGTCCAGTCGAGCGAGCATGGTGTTTACGCAAACAGTGGAATTCAACGATCAAGTAACATATTTGTAAAACAAACAAATAGACTCAGTTACTGAAAGACGATGATTTATTTTTAATAAACAATTTTATATTATAAATTAATAAGACAGTAGTAAATTTTAATAGTTGCCTTGTTTGTTCATCATCTTCTTTCACTGCACTACTCTTTATATAATATTGAAAACTTTCTCAAGTGAAACTTACTTGTCTGTTTTGTATGTAGAACGCGTTTCGGCGTCGTGTTCGCCTTCTTCAGCTTTGCAACAGACTGCCAGTACCTAGTAACGTTTGTTGGTTGGAAGGTATAGTGAGGGTGGTGTATAGAGGAAGGGGATTGGCGCGGGGATCCGAATTATTGTTTGTTTTGTGTATAACTGTGTCGAATTGCAATATAAATCACATACACTTTTCGCACAGTTATACACAAAACAAACAATAATTCGGATCCCCGCGCCAATCCCCTTCCTCTATACACCACCCCCACTATACCTTCCAACCAACAAACGTTACTAGGTACTGGCAGTCTGTCGCAAAGCTGAAGAAGGCGAACACGACGCCGAAACGCGTTCTACATACAAAACAGACAAGTAAGTTTCACTTGAGAAAGTTTTCAATATTATATAAATTTTAATGTTTAATTTAATAGATAGTCGAAATACTTTGAATAAGATTATTGGGCTAATAGCTCAAAAATATTTAGCAAGATCAAAAGATGATAAATTCGGATTGTACTGGAATAAAAATAAGAATGCTTTTATGATAGGCAATTTGATGGTTGGAGTAGATCATGACGATATTACTATTGACAATGAAAAATACAAAGAAACTCAAGGACTTTGGAGATTATTAATATATAAAGAAGCTCCAGATAAGATATATTATACTCAAGATGATTTGAAAGTTATATAAAAACTCTATTTGATACTGAATCTATTTATAAAATTAATTATCAAAATACCTAAATCTAGTAAGGGAAATAAATATATGAATTTAATTGCGGATATTTGGCGTAATAGAAATAATGTAGAAGGGTCCGGTATAAAACAATATAAAGAGAATGTAGAGTATAAATATATTATAACAGCACCAAATATTAACTATTTGGGGTTATATGTTTACCGCATACTGAAAGCATATGTAAATAAAAAGTAACAGTCAAAACTCCATTTGAATGTAGTGCATTGAAAATAATGCTGTGAAAAGCAACGCACACGTGGTCATTATGTAATCAGTTCGCTGTACAAGGAAGCGACCACACCCAAACTGTTAATTATTAATATCTCGGAAACTAATAAATAAAGGCGAAATCCAATATAGCCAAAATGTTTGCCGAGATATTAATAATAACGTGTGCAAATTTGATGCAATATAATTAACAAATGAAAGAGTTAATTAAAATAATTGAATAACTTCTGTAAAAATAGAGTTACAGTAATGAGATTTTAATATGTTATAAAGATAATAATTTCTGACAGATTGTATATTTTAGATTTCACACAACTTGATTTGCAACCAAGTTATTGCAAAATTAAATAAGTACAGGATATCCGCAGCGACAAATTGGTTCCGCCGGATAATTATATTAGATAATAATATTCTATTCTCCGTCTGTGGGAACCAGACTTCATTCTCACGGACCAGGGGAATTCAAAATTTTATGTGGTAGGGAGAGTGTGTCGACCAATGAAATCATTTCACGCGAGCCCCGGCTAGTGCGGTGTTTTCTGGTTGAAAACTCACTCTTCTGTCAGTACTCACGAAGTTAAGACGTAGTCCTTCGATCGTCTAGTAACCAAAGTGGTGAAGATCAACAAGAAGACTCTACGTGGTCAACACACACGCAATTACGAACACACTAAGTACAGATCATCTGTATAGCTCGTAATTGTTGCGTAAAGGCGAGATACTCTTCAGTACATCAACCAAGCTTATTGTGTACTACCAGATAGTCATAAGCACGCAAGAGATCCACCAGACTTCAAGACCAAACTTCAAGAATACAGCAGAGAGGCCGTCTAAATTATTGGTGAACAGCTGACGAGCAGAGCGACCACCCGAACGAAGCACACACACACACGCTGACGTGCAACGTGCGAATCGACGAGGGACAGGAAGCAATTCCAGCAGACAACAGCAGACGTTAAAATATTCACAAACAGCAAGGAAGCAGAGTGTTGCCGAATTTTGAACTCCACGACCGAATCCAGCAGTTCTAAGCAGATTACTTTCTCTAACCAAGGACTCGAATCGACGAGGGACAAATCGGGACGACATCCTCTTCAGTAACAGGAAAGCAAAATCCACTTATTTATTTTTCAGATCAAATTTTCTATTTTTCAATTAAAACATTGTAATTCAAATAATTCAGGTGCCAAACAAAAAGCAAAGACTCTAGTAATTAAAAAGTAAATTCGTTGTGATAATCTGTATAGCAGTTTAAGGCTTTAGTAAGTTATAGTTAAGAAATAGAAGTAGTATAAAAGCGCTATACAAATCTTAACTGACAATCTAATCTTAGATCATACTGCAGTAGATCAGAAGTAGAATCACTAGAAATGAAATAACGTGAACTAGACTGTCACGTCTAATTTATTTTAATTAATTATTCTAATTAATTTCAGAGTTTTATATTTTGTTTCATGAACATTTAGATTCAATTTAATTAAATAAATTTAATTAAATTCAAATCAATTAATAAATTAAAATTTAAATTGCAATTAACTCGCCAAAGAACGAGTTCAGTCTCTTTCAACTATTGATCAATCGAAAAACATTGATTCATTGTTTAGACTATAAGAAATTCATAATATAATAACCATTCTATTCTTGTGTGTTGTTGGTGTAATAAACAACGTTTTATTACCCCATATAACAGTGTTTTATTGTTGTACGATAAAGCCTACCAGTCTCACAAAACTCTCCCCCTTTAAAGTAACCTATTTTGTGTGTTGTTGTAATAAATTTGAGATTACTAGCTTGCGAACTTCAAATCCAAAATCCACACGCCCTAGTCGGAAGAATCTGCAAGATCAGACAGCAGGTAGGTACTCACACACAACACAACATAACAATAACGCATAGAAGTAGAGTTATAAATGTCGGCCAACGTGGGGCCCGACAAACGTACACCAAATTGAATTCACATTCCGAACAAGAGTTATAAATGTTGCCCGGAACGTGGGGCGCGATTGAATTAAATTAATTAAATCACAACGAGATTGAAACGCCACATTTGTAATAGAGTTATAAATGGCGCTCCAATCTCGTGGGGCTCGATAAAATTAAATTCATTAAATTTAAATTTAATTTTCACTGTAAAACAAACTTTGCTGTTTTACTTTATAAAACAGCTGGCGTCCAACTAAACAATTCCCCAAAGAGTTTTGTGACTGGTGTTTGTACAACAGTAAAGTTATTGTGTGTATTTGAAACTGTTCTGTGTATTTTAAATTGTCTATATTTGAAATTGTTGTGTATTTAAAATGGATATGGATAAAATACTTAAACAAATACAACAAATGAAATGCCGAATTGACCGCTAATATGAACGCGAAATTTGAACAGATAACAGCCAATGCTGAGATAAATATCGCGGAATTAAAATCTAATATCGAAACCGAAGCATTAGAACAAAGTAACGCTGACATAAACGCCGAGATTAAGCAAAGTAATAAAGAAAGTAGTAAAGAATTAACTGCGAAAATAGACGAAAGCGTAACCGAGTTAACGGTGAAAGTCGCGGAAATTGCCGAAAAAGTAAATACGGTCGATACTAAAATCAATGAACAGTTTAAGGTTTTTGAGACCACTATGCAAAAATCGTTTATTGAACAAGTAACACGTATGGAGGGCCGGTTCAAGGATCACATAAGCCGTTGTGAAAAGCAAACCCTAGACGTCTCAAGGAAGGTGGAATCTCTAGAGGTAAAGATTCACGCGGACGTGACCGAAACGCAACGACGAGTAGATAAATTAGACGCTTCAATTGTAGAGACGCGATCTATCATTGACTCTAATAAAGAGAGTGTTTTACAAACGTTAAACGACGAGATTCTGAAAGTACGACAGGAGGTACGAAGGAGATCTGCTCCAAATATTTTGGTACAAGGTCCTGTCGACGAGAAAAATCGCGTGTATTTTACGGGGGAAAATAACGAAAACCCCATTGAATTTTTATTAGCGTGTGAGAGTGAAATGGCTAGAGTAGGTTCCCGACTAGAAGATCAAGACAAAATACAGTGGGTGGTTAACGCGATGCGTGATTCGGCGCGTAAGTGGTATAACATTGTACGCGATAGAGTGTCCACATACGCGGAGTTCAAACAAAAATTTGAAAGCCGGTACTGGAACTCGCATACCCAACGACTTCTGCGCAATGAACTGGAATATGGCCGATTTGATAAGAAAATGGGTATTACCGCCGAAAATTATATAATCCAGCAGGTCGAACGCGCGAAGCATTTAACCCCAGCATTTGCGGAGATTGACATAGTCACCAAGCTTGCCTACCATTTTAATCATAACATTAGAGTAGCTGTATTTACGCAGGGTATTCGCACGGTAGACGAACTCCTCATTCTAGTGTCCCAAAGTGAGACGGTTTTTGATTTTGGTGGGTGGCGTTATAATCCCGATTTTCGCCGAAATAATGAAGGGCAGAATACGCGACTACAGTACCATCAGCAAACGGATCAAAAACCGAGTACCAGTTCTACTCCACCCCAAACACCGTCAAAACAGCCAAATAAAACCTTTGAGTACAAGGGTAAACAAAATTTTGGTAGACCAAAAGGGCAGGGTAAAGGCAACGACGGGGCACAAATTAGAGCGATTCAAACGGTCGAATTAGCCAAAGCTGATACAACTGAAAAAGACAGCGACTCCCAGGGCAATAAAAACTCGAACAATAAATCGAAAAATTACCAAGCTACAAAAAACGTGCCAAAATGCGCATCCAGCAAGGACGCGCTATAAATTCGACAAAATTGTGTAAATATAAGCATGTTAATTATAAGGATTATATATTGTTTGAAATGTGTACTTTTAATTATGTAACTTGTGTGCCAGTTAATAATGTGTTCCCACCGGATGTCAGGGATTCGTTGCTAGAATCCGGTCCCACGCGACAAAGGCCTGTGAGCGCGGCGTGTCCGGTGTTACACGCCTTTGTCAATAGCGTTCCCACACGAATTCTGTTGGATACCGGTAGCGTTGTATCCGGCGTCAGTGAAAGGTTCCTGCGTACCAATAAAAAATATTTTCGTACGGCCCCATCACTCCCAATCAATCAATTTTATATACGAACCGCTACCGATACAAAAGAAAAAATTGACACTCAATACTATCTAACTATCATGCTAGACGAAGTGCAATTTGAAGTGTGTGTAGTGGGTATAAACAATTTAATATGTGATATGTTATTGGGGGTAGATGTATTAGAACAAATACGTGCGGAAATTAACACCAGTGAACACTTATTAAAATGTACCATTGACAATGTTAGTTACACTTTTAAATTGAACACACAGACACACACACAAAACCATGGTGACCAAATTAAAATCACACGGCCACCAAAACAAGTAATTCATTATAAAGAATGTGAAGAGGGAGACACCACCTTAGATTCCCGAACTGAACGGAGATTGTCGTCGCTGCAAGAAGAATTCAGTGATATCTTCAGTGAAGAACATTCAATCTCGTCAGTGTATGAACACAGAATCCACCTCACAGAGCCGGAGAAGTTCATAAGGAGAATCTACCAGGTCCCTATAAAATACCAGGCCGAGGTCCAGCAGGAGATACAGCGGATGTTGGAAGAAGATATTATTGAAAGATCTAATAGCAGCTTCCTCAACCCACTGCTAGTCGTCCGCAAGAAGACTGGAGAGATCCGACTCTGCCTGGATATGAGGAACTTAAACAGTCTCGTAGAGAAAGAGTTTGACTGCGCACCGACAGCGGAGGACCTCTTCATTAAATGTGAAGGAGCCAGGTACCTCACGAAGTTAGATCTAACAGCAAGCTTCTGGCAGGTCCCGCTGTGTGAGCAAGATCGTAAGTATACAGCATTTATATTCAATAACAAATGCTATCAACACAAGGTGGTACCTTTTGGCCTTAGCACGAGTCTCGCTGCGATTGTAAGATGCCTCGAGAGAGCTCTAGGACCTGAGGTAGACCCATACACTGTAATATTCGTTGATGACATCCTCGTCATATCCCGCACTTTGGAGGAACACTTCGAGCATCTGCGGATCGTCTTCCAGAAGCTGAGGTTAGCCAACATCAAGCTCAAACTACACAAGTGCGAGTTTGTAAAGTCTCAAATGAAGTTCCTGGGACATATAATCTCAGCTACAGGTATCAGTACGGACCCAGAGAAGCTCAGGAGTATTGTGGAATTCCCGGTGCCCAAGAACCTCAAAGCACTGCGAGCATTCCTTGGACTCACGGGATATTACAGGAAATTTACCAGCAAATACGCCGAATATACAGTCCCGTTGCTACAGCTGGTACGCAAAAATATAAAGTGGAAATGGGGTTCTGAACAGAACGATGCGTTTGAGAGGGTTAAGTGCCTGTTCCAATCTAATTTACAACTGTTCCATCCACAGCAGGGTAGGAAGTACGTAATGTACACTGACGCTAGCGAGTACGCTATCGGCGCCGTGTTGCACCAAGAAGACGAACAAGGTAGTCTTCATGTTGTAGCATACGCCAATAGAACGCTCAAATGCGCTGAGTTGCACTATTGTACTTCCGAGAAAGAAATACTCGCCATAATAAACGCACTCAGAAAATTCAGACACTACCTATACGGTACCCATTTCGAGATCCACACTGATAATCAGGCGTTATCGTTTATATTAAAATGTCGATTAGCAAATTCCCGACTAACACGATGGGTGTTAGCTATTCAGGAGTACTCAATCACTATTAAATATTGCAAAGGATCAGAGAATACCACCGCAGACACTCTAAGTAGATATCCGCCCGTAGAAAAGGAGGAGGTATATGAAGCAGCTGACGACGAGTTGAGGGTGTTAAATATGCAATACACGGTCGCGCCTGAAGCTACTAATATGCTACAGAACTTAGGACGCGAGCAGGACGATAACCTCGCACTCCTTGCTAAAAAGCTAAGGTTAGCAGCTCACCCAAATCCTCACTGTCTTATACAAGACAATATATTGTATAAATTGTTACAGGGCGAATGGAAAGTGGTATTGTCTCCAGCGATGCTTGCGTGTGTAACACAATCTTTACATATAAAAATGGCGCACGCATCTCCTGTAAAATGTGTCAAAATATTGCAGGAGGATTTTACAATAACCAACATGTACCGTAGGGTAAAGAAATTGCTAAAAACATGTTATCCATGTCAGACAGCGAAAGTACCAAACCTGCACACTTACGTTCCCATGGCAAATGTGATAACGGAAGGTAAGGGACAGATGATCGCCATCGACTTTCTGGGACCATTACCCAAGGCTACCAGAAATCTAAAACACGTGGTAGTTTGCGTCGATGTGTTTACTAAAAAAGTTAGCCTTTATGCGATCCCTAGGCCCACCACAAAGTCCGTTTTAAATATTATACTTAATAAGCATATCCCGCAACATGGACCAATAAGGAACGTACTTAGTGATCAGGGAAAGCAGTTCCAAAACAAACACTGGGCAGCCACCCTGGAACGTAACGGTATCAAAGCAGTCCTAACCTCGATACGACGACCACAGGGAAACCTTGCCGAAAGGGTGAATCGGGAAATCGGTAAAATGTTCCGTATCTATTGCTATAAGGAACAAAGTAAATGGCCCGAGTTCTTACCATTCTTCGAAAAGGCAATAAATGAGAGTTATCACGATACCACGGAATACACACCAGCAGAATTAGTTAAGTAATTACCAAAGAACGAGTTCAGTCTCTTTCAACTATTGATCAATCGAAAAACATTGATTCATTGTTTAGACTATAAGAAATTCATAATATAATAACCATTCTATTCTTGTGTGTTGTTGGTGTAATAAACAACGTTTTATTACCCCATATAACAGTGTTTTATTGTTGTACGATAAAGCCTACCAGTCTCACAAAACTCTCCCCCTTTAAAGTAACCTATTTTGTGTGTTGTTCTAATAAATTTGAGATTACTAGCTTGCGAACTTCAAATCCAAAATCCACACGCCCTAGTCGGAAGAATCTGCAAGATCAGACAGCAGGTAGGTACTCACACACAACACAACATAACAATAACGCATAGAAGTAGAGTTATAATATAGATAATTTAAATAAATTATTGAGTAGATTAAATTATAGTTCAATAACGAAAAGAAATAATAGTTTCCATAACGAAAAGATAGGAATTATACATTACTTTTCAATTAAGATGGAAGAGATAATTGATACACCAAGGGGAATAGAATTCTTAATTAGATTTCTTTCATCTTAGCCCGGATCTATTTTAAGAGACGAGAAAATTGGATCAGAATTATTTAATACAATTCTGAATAATATACCATTTGAATTACATGCTCCAGGATATAATTTTCTGGTCCAGGGGCTAAAATAGGAAAGAGATTAGCTCGTGGAGATGTTGGAATTAATCCACTTGACGAAGCCGCTAGAGAACATGATATTTTGTATCGAGATCATCCAAAGGCAGAAGATAGATGGGAATCTGATAAAGTTCTTTAGAAAAAAGCGTGGGATAGAGTTCTTTCTAATGATGCTGATTTAAATGAAAGAGCGCTTGCTCTAGCAACAACTGGAGGAATGTGGTTAAAAAGAAAATTAGGAATGGGTTTAGATGAAAAACATTGTCTTAAATTTTAAATTTAAATTTAATTTTTCTTATATATAAATGGATCATACGAATAGTAGCTGTAAACCTATGAAGATTAATCTTTTAAATATTCAGAAAGCTAAGTTAAAATCGGCTTTCAAAAATAAATCTGGAGTTACTATTCAGTTTGCTTTAGATCAACTTAAAGTCGTAAAGATAAGATTCTATTAACAAACAGAAGCATAATAAACTTGAAAAGCATAAGAAAAATGGTAAGGGAGTTAGAATTGAATTTTTATATAGTCAGTTAAAGGAAAATCAGAAAGGAGGTTTATTAAATGATTTATTAAATTTTTGAGAGGAAATTCCTGTTGTTAATAAAAGAGTTCCTTACCCTAGAAAATCAGCTTCAATTGTTAAGAAAGATGTTATTACAATTGTTCGAAATATATTAGATTGGTTAAATATAGAATTAGCATATGTAAAAGGATCCGGTCTACATTTAAATACTTTAAAATATGTTCAAGATAATCTGGAAAAAAATTGAAATAAAACCATTACCTCTTGGCGAGTTAGAAAGTAAATGTAAAGATATTAAATTTTTTAGAGGAGTGTTTACGAGACATATGCTTTCTATTAAAATTAATAATAATTAATATGGAATTATATTTTTAGGATCTTTCTTTTCAAATGACACACATTGGACTTGTTATTATAAAATAGATAATATTCTATACTATTTTCATTCTTTTGGAGATGTAAATCCGCCTGTTGAATTAATAAAATAACTTGGAGACAACTCTAAAATATATTTTAATGTAGATAAAATTCAAACTTTTAAAGATGCTACAATGTGTGGATATTTGTGCGTTTATGTACTAAAGTAATTAGATAATGGTCTCTCTTTTGAGAATATTTTAAATAATTTGTTCTATAATAAATATGGATTCACAACATATTTTTAAGTTTGATATTTTTGGTAATTAATTGTTGAAGATGAAAGTAGTGTCCATAAAGGGATAAAGGGGAATTTGAGAGTAGGCTTCAAGCTATAAATGAAAGTATTTTGAAAGTTAAATCTCATTTGATAAGCAAATTAGTAGATACAGATACTCTATTTGATGAACATGTTAACGATAAGTAGATTGATTTTAAAGTTGATAAACAAATACAAACTCTAAGTCAAGATATTAAAGATGTTAAGAATGATTTGAGTAATCGTTTGAATGAAGAAGCTAAAAATTTTGCTAAAATATTAGGAAAAAAGGAAAAGAATATAAATGATTAATTAGAGGAACTTGATGAATTTAAAAGGACGTGCCTTGAAACTATAGATAATAAAACACGTCATAAAATTAAAAAATTGAATAAAACTTTAGATAATGAGTTTAAGTATAAAAAGTCAGAGCTAGATAACAAAATTAATAATATTGTAGAGAAATTAAGCAAGGATATAAAGAAAGGAAGGTGATTTAAAGTTAAATGCGAATATGACTAACAATATTACTAAGTTGACTTCCGAGATTAATAATAAGTTTAAAACAATGAAAATTAAAGAATTTGATCAATGGTGAATCATTTGAATTTTAATAATCCGAATAAAATGATTGAGTTCAATATTGATTTTGGAGATGGGTTTTGTTCTTGTAAATTTCAATATTTTATATCAGGGAAGTTAACTAAAGCCGATGGAACTGAATATGCTGAAACTGATAAGAAAATTGATTGATGATTTTATTCCATTCTTATTTTCTCGAATTGAATCTAGGAAGCATAATAAATTAATTGATGAATGTGAATATCCGGGTATTTTAAGTACTATGAAAGGAACGCTTACTTATTTTAAGCAGCTGATGCAATTGTTTTAACAAAAAGTAGATTTGAATCTCGTTATACAAAAAGCAAGTTTTTTGTATGTGGAAATCTAGGTCATCTTGGATTAGGATTTTTTGAAGATATTAATATACCAATCTATAAAGGAGGTTTTTTATTGTCTTTTACGAGAGCGGAAGATAATGATGCTATTTTTTTCTCGATATTAATTGATGACTCGTTGAGCACTTGGTGAAACATATTAATACAAAGGTTTTTTTAAAAAATATACGAACCTTGGTACGTTTCACAAGTTTTATTTAACTCTGACAGCTGTTTCGACTTCTTAAGCCATTGTCAAAGAGATGAGTGAATTAAAAACCTAAACACAGGATTTGAGGAAAGGTGGTGGTGGCCATCTGTTTAGGGCGTGTATTGGAACCTCTGTGAGGGTGTTAAGATGGAGAGGGGTGGTGCAGGAGTTAAGGGAAGGTCAGGTGTCTGTAAAAACTAAATACAATCTGAATGCAAAATATAAAATTAACTAAACTAAATATAATCTAAATGCAAAATATAAAATTAACTGAATTAAATATAATCTGAATGCAAAATATAAAATAAACTAAATTAAATGACAGCTTTTAACAACTAAATAAACCTTTGTAATGATGCTATGTTTAGATCGAAAGCTCAAGATAGTACTACAATTCCTGATGCGGGAAAGATAACAATTGATGAGTTTATAATTCGTGTTCCCATTATTGAATCAAAACAAGTAAAATACAACTTATTAATGAATTGGAGAAGTTAAATTCTGGTGGGAATAAAGTAAATTTTAATTTTAGAAATTATCGAATAATTGAAAAGCGCGGTGTAGTGGGAACTACATTTACTTTTGATATTACAAATATATATAGAAATATTATTAATCCAAAGTTTATAATTGTTAGTTTTCAATCTGATCAACAAAATAATCAATTAAAAAATGCAAATAAAGTTGATACTTTAAATGTAAAGAATATCAGAGTAAAATTAAATGAGTGTTATTACCCAGAAGAACTTAAAAATTTAAATATTTCTTATGGGAATTTTTTTGTTTATGTATGAAATATATACGAATTATAAGAAGATATTTTATAAGAATAATGAAATGTATTATACTCCTAAGAAATTAGTATCCAATAGGCCAATGTATGTTATTGATACTACTGGACATCCAGAAAATATTTCAAATTCAAAGAGTAATATATTAATTGCTATAGATTTTCAAACTGTAAATAATCAGAATTAAAATGCTATCGCCTACACATTAGTCGTTTCTGAAAGATCATTGGAATACGATATTTTAAAAACGATATTAAAGAAAATTAGATATTGATATATTTTAGACATCAAATCTGTAGTTCAGTGTTATACATATTAACGTGCTCTGAGAAAAGAAGTTATTTTATCTACTCACTGAATTCCGAAATAGAAAGAAAAATGACTATCAACTCTTGGATAAGAGAGAATTGTGGCTGTTTGCAATATACTGACCGCAGTGTAGATTGTATGTTCTGAATGTGTGCTAAGTAATTTTTTACTGTTTATTTTGGATCTGTTCTGAAATTTTGTTTTAAACTAAAAATTCTTATTGTTTATTTTAAGTATGTGTGTATTAAAGAATTTAGTTTTGAAGGAATAATCGCTATAATGGTGAGTTTTATTGTACAATTGTAATTCATAATGATTTAAGAAATTGCTAGATATCTTATTAGTACGGACTAAGACTATTTTTCTGTACAAATACATCTTATCAACTAAGAGTACATTGCTGATTTCATAATTATAAATAATTTTCTTATACGCTTCAGAAAGCAATTTAGAATTACAGTTATTAAACTAAGCACATATAGTGTAATTTATGTGAGACTCTATGAGACTAGAAAATACGGCTTTCTTAAACGTTTTTGAGTAAGAACATATATTTAAAGCCTTCATGGATTTTTTTATTGTGTTGATAATTTGTTCTAAATATAAATTAAAGTTTAAATCTTTGTCAATTGTTAAGCCAAGATATTTGTAAAAGGTAACAGAACTTAAAGAAGAACAGTTACAATTTTTGTTATTAAAATCTTGCTGACAATAATAAGAGTGAATAGTTAATTTATTAGAATTTAGATTATTATCAGACTGTGGTGAAAAGAAATCCATGTATTTTTTTTTTGTAATATTTAGGGAAAGTTTATTATACTGCAACCACTTTTTTTATTAAATCTAAATCTTCATTTGTGTTTTTGTATAAATTTGATAAATATTTTCCTTTTAATATAAGTGCAGTGTCATCAGCGAATAGAATTAATTGTCCATTTAAATTTAATTTTGTTATTGAGTTGATATACATTAGAAATAATAATGGACCTAGACAACTTCCTTGTGGAACGCCACAGGTAATGTTTTCAAGATTTGAAGTTTTATTCTTAACTCTAGTAATGCAAAGTCTGTTTTGAAAGTATGATTTAAATAAATCTAGTGTGATCTCTCTTATACCTATTGAACTTAATTTCTCTAATAACATTTTGAAGTTTACTTTATCAAAAGCTTTTTTAAAGTCTAAGAATACAACTACCATGAATTTCATTTATTAATTTATGTATAGCATCTTCAGTATTTTTTCTACTTCTAAAACCATATTGATTGCTAGATAGAATAGAATTCTTTTCCAAATAAGTATATAGCCTTTCATAGATGCAAACAGTTTTCAAACAGTTTACCAAAAATTGGAAGAAGATTGATTGGCCTAAAATTATTTGGATCAGATAACACCCCAGAATTTTTATATATTGGAATTATGGTTGATACCTTACATTATTAGGGGAACACTCCTTTTTGAATACACAAATTAAATATATAGGTGAATGGCTTAATAATACAGTATACGGTTTTATTTCCTTAATTAATTTAATTGGGACACCATCTGATCTAGTTGCTTTATTATTATTTAAATAATTAATTTTGAGTTCAATTTCCTCTTCAGTTAACCCTGAAAGGTACATATAATTTGATAAATTATAAGGAATTAAATTTTTGTCCTCATTTTTAATATCAGGAATTTTGGAAGCTAAATTTGAGCCAATATTTGCAAAACATTTATTGATTACGTTAATATTTCTCTTAAAAATTTTCCGTTTATTTTCTAATTTTAAAAATGTAGATAAAATGTCGCATTGTAATTTTGAGTCAATGGTTGTAGAAATAAGTTCTTTATAATAATTCTCTCTTAAAATGTTAAAGTAATGTTTGATTTCAGATTTATATAAATTTGCTAATTCTAAATTCTGTTTTTATCTAAATAATCTATTTCTCATTCTAATTGATGTTGTAATGCCTAAAGTTAGCCAATTAAATTTGGCTGATTTTATAAATTTAGTTTTTTTTATAATTTTGATTTTTACTAATAAAGTTATTTTTAATTATTTCCTCAAATTTATTATATGCATAATTAGGATTAGAGATATTATAAATAATATTAAAATCTTATCTGAGAAGTTGTCCTCGTTTTCTGCTAGATGGTGCTGCAATGTAAATGTATTTGGCGCTAAAAATGTTCCTTCCATGTGGACTGTAGAAATTCGTGTGTAATTCTTGTAGATAGTATCTTGTAGATTCTTGTAGATTATATCTTGTAGCAAGCTACGAAGTATTCTGTAGAAAATATTGTAGACTGTAGAGTATAATTTTAGAGATGATGAAGTTAGTTCCAAATGTATTTTAAAAAATTGTTCCAAAGCTGTTCAGCAATTAAGTCCAAATGTAATACAATTTTTGTATAAAGCTGACTGAAAGTAGTAGATTGAAGAGTTCAGCAAGTAAATATTTTCAATAGTAATTTAAGAAGTTTTCCAAACGAGAATTCCAAATGTAGTAATGTTCATTATTAAGCTGAATATTATAAAGCTGAAGTAGATTGAAGATTGAAGAAGTAAATTACTAAATTACTCTTGGAGTTTGCCTATTAACGTCATTCTGTTTTAAGGCCTTATCCTAGCTAATTAAACGTCTGCTTACTCTATGAATTCCGAATTAGAACTGAGAAAAAAATATGACTTGCGCTATTTTTATAAGTTCTCACTATTAGGCTGTTCTAGAAAATTCTGACCAATCACATCATTTTAGTCAGAGCTTGCATTTGAATCTCTCTCTGGTGATATTTATTCTAACTAAATGATTTAATGATGTAACTAATGATGTCACTTAGCTGATGTAATCTTTGTACTCTATTTTTAGATGTGAAGTCATTAGTATTTTTTAAAATTGTTTTAGATTACTGAATTGATATAAACTGTATATTTTTATTTTTATTAATGCTAGATTAAGGAATTTTATGTAAAATTGTATCTTTTTCATGTATATTTGTAATGTCCCAAAAATTGGGGTAGGTTCATCATATTTATATCTACTAATAATAAAGTATCTTCTTATTCTGTCAATTTTAGACTTTTAGAAAGTATCTGTTAATTTTAGGTTGTACTAAATTTTAGTGTTGTTAATGACTAGAAAATGCAATTTTCAGATTAAGGAAATAGTCAAGGATACAAAATACGTATTTTGTATCTGCAAATTGCAGCAAGAAACATATGTCATTTTAAACGGGGTATCATACATAGAGTAAGATATTAATATTATGTATTTATTCATAATTAAGTGTAGAAAAATCTTTTCCTGAAGCCAGTATAAATGTAGTAACACAAGATTCCGTTGTGTTTTTTGTATCATCATGTAAACTGAATTTCAAAAATTCAAAATATCATAACATATACCCGTGAGAAAGTAATTGAGGTATAAAAGTGTTTGGCCTCAGATATGTATTGTTCGTAACAATGGAAAACACAAAACCTTCCAAACAAATATATTTTGTATAGTTATTAACTATTTTCTGCACTGTAATTGTAATTGTAACTGGTGCCTATGTAACACGTCATAATGGTAGACGTATGTTTTGTGACTGGGCAAATAAAACCAAATCCACGTTTGTGTTCCAATTAATTATAAATTTGACTGTTTAACTCTTTACAAATTTAATACTGTGTTCAACAAGGCCCGCAATTACAATTCTGCACATGTCAGGCAGAGTTCTCTGATCTCTCCCCCTCGAGATAACGCATGATACATTTGTTTTGTACAACTCGACCACCAAACGTGTGTTCACTTATGTTATTAAGTTCTTTTTAGTGGAAAATTTATTGAAAATGTAGACTGAGATTCAATTTTCTTCTAGATTTATAACAATTATTACATTCGTTTATTTCATTAGGTACGTTTACTGAATTACAAAATTATTGTAGAGCTAGAAGTAAACCCTTTATATCTCAAACATATGTAGGCTGTTTAATTTCCAAGTTGTTTTTGTTTAATGGCGGTTAAATATAGTATCATCCTTTATTTCGTTAACCAGTTCTGGAGCTAGTCGGATATTCCCCTCAGTCCGACAGTCTTGGTTACAACTCTGTATTATTTTAATAGTTATGGCAGTAAATTGTTTGTTAATAATTAACTACTGGTTGCAGCATCAAAGCCGCAGCTGTTGTATCAGTTCATAGAGCATACGCTGCAACCTGGACCGGACGTCTCCCTTAAGTGTATCGCTACGGGACAGCCTACACCTCAGGTTCATTGGTCACTCGACGGATTTCCACTGCCTCACAATGACAGGTACTATAGAGTACAATTGTTATATACTATCGAGATATACGAAGTTGGATCAAAATGTTTGTGAAGTTTTTGTTTATTTGTAGTCTACGTTTATACTGACCCCTTCGAAGTTGCCTCACTGGATATGTCACGATTATCCCAACGTTTTTGTTCAGCTCAGGTCAACCTCGTTATGACGTCACCAGCTATCTTTCTTATAATGCAGGCGAGACTTAATTTCATATTTGGATGGAACTAGTCGTTTGTTTTTTATTCGAGATTTTCAGTGAAAACGGCAGATCGAGTGCCAGATAGTTGGAGAGCAAACTTACAGCTTTCTCTTTGTAATCTCTCACCGAAGTGTTATAAGTGGGATCTGAGTATTTAGGATTTTCACTTTTTCGTTGCTTTCCATAATAGATAATCCATTTCATCATTTATGATTACGGTTTTTATAACGTTATTATTTAAGTTTTATTTCAGTTTTTAGAACTATATCTAGTCCTTATACCTCCAAGACTACACTATTGTTATTCCACACAATACCTATAATTATGCTAATGAATATTTTTAGAATACACTTCTAACATTATTAATTCTGATCGAACGGTTGCTCGGCACTTAGTAGAACATTTTATAAATTTTATAAATTAATACTTGAATTTAATAAACCAATACTTGGTGTAGTTCCACATTTACATTGTATTGTTGCACCAGTTACGGCAGCTTCAGAGTGTATGTTAGCCGGGGGGAGGAGTGTATGACCAAGGGCGCCGTCCATATATTACGTCACCACAAATTTCGGCATTTTGGACCCCCCCCATTTTCACCATTTGTCACACTCGGCGAATCCCCCCCATAATATTACGTCACCACGTGGGTCAGACACCCCCCTTATTTTCCCTTCTTTGTTGGAAGTCGGCGATCTTCAATGAAAAATTACGTACCAGCAATTATAAGTTATTTCTTTATTACAACTACTTTTAAACACATTAAATTAAATTAAGTACCATATATAATTTAATTAAAACTATTAAACAAATTAAATAGTTATTAAATTTAAATATTATAGATTAAAACACTTTTAAACAAATTACAAACAAATTAAATACAACAAAATCCGCATAGGCGGATTAGACTACAAGTCGTACGTTTTTACTTTTTTACTCGGTGTCGTCTTGCCACGGTTGCTTGCACCATTTCCCATTTCTCTAGTGACGGGATGATGCTAACGCTGTCATTTTCTCCATCACTGGCTCCTTCGTCAAGCAGAGGCGGAAGTGGGACCGATGAAGAGTCCGCGTCGTCTTCATCCAGCCAGTTCTGGTGCTCTACACCTGTTGTTTTGTCGTAGAACGACGCGAGTAGCTCTTTTGCTCGTCGCGCTACTACTCGCGTTGGTCTCACCTAGTTAGATTGAGAGATAAAAACGAAAAGTCATTATAATATAACATTATAGAATATTACGAACATTTTTACAGGTTTTTATGGACTGTTACGACATACCTTTTCAAGAGATGGAGCGTTGCCGGCATCTTTATGCACTTTCGAGAGGTGTAGTTTTGCGGCTTTTTGTGACGCGTGGTACAGGCCGCATACTCGACAGGTCCTGGAAGACAAGTGAGGTTTGACCGAAGGGCAATTAAGATCATAGGGTATGTGCTTAAATTGCCTTGATGATGGCTTGAGGGTTGCAGTACGCCGGAGCAACAGCGGTGCGAATTTGTCACCCTCTGCATGCACAAAAAAAGAGGAAACAAAAACATTAAAAATTGAAAAAGTTTTACACAAAGATTTTTTAAAATTTTTCTTCTTATGCAAAATATTTGAGTTCAGAGGAATTTTCAATAGTAATTACCTTTGCCTGTTGCTGCATCGGTGACCTGCAATCCGTCTGCTGTCTGGATTAACCCGTATGGCGGTGGTAGAAATCCGTCCGGCAGAATACACCGAAGGCTGGTCCTTGACTTTCCGCAGCATTATTCGGAAGTACATTTCACAATCTGCAGAAAATATTGGGCCTCCCGGACGTGGTTGCTGTACCATATAGGATCTACGTCGTCCAACGTTGCTGTTGGTAACTCTGCAGGCGCAACATACTTCGCTGAAACCTCGTAGCCGTCCAAGACTAAACTTGACAAAACTTTTGCCAGTACTTTTCCGGCGTATTCAAAATTTTGCCGCTGCTCTCCTTATCGACCGTTCTTCCGCGATCGTCCAATTGTGACCCAAAGTAATCGTGAGGCAGAACCACACCTGAGAAAAAGACAAACTCATAAATTAAGCAAATAAAAATGAAAACTAGCATTTTGAAATATTCAGAAATACGAGTTTAGAAATACGGACACTATAATTGTGAACTGTAGCCTACCTGATAGAGTTTGGCTCAACGGCGACATGCGGCGCTGAACCCGGTTATAAGCGCTCCGGCCCGGTGCATTTGTAGCTATGAAGATTGCATCGAGGTCCATGTCTTTAAAATGTTTGACAGCACAGGCAATAACCCGTTGATACCTTGGGTTCTCATCAGGCCCGCCATCCACAGTAACTATCATAACCGGCTTTGTAGAACCATCTGGTGTTGTCATCAATGGCTTGAAGTTATCTAATGTCAATAGTTCCTTTAAATCTTCCGCATGCGTTTCCGCAGTAGAACTACAATGTTTTCTACTCCTAATCGAGATATGGGTGGGGCCAGAGTAGGTAGAGCATCGTGGATCTCCCTCACCATTGGCGGTAATGTTGATTCCGGCATATACTGAAGGTATTAATTAGTTTATGCCGCTCCGCGACGACCCAATCGTGGTCTGGCAGCGTCACTCTGTATTCTAAATGCATGAGCATCGGGCTCTGGGCGTTTGCAGCCGTTATGCCGAGAGGAACTCTGCTCTTGTCGTCTTGAGACAAGAAAGAAACCTCCTGAAGTCCCAAAACCGACGCTAAAGTTTCCAGATCACGAATAGTGGAAGTGCAGAATGCTGTATCGGCGTGCTTTTTGCCTTGCACATCTTTACCGGCACGGTAATAACATGCCGTTTGCCTGCGACAAAGCAAAGAAAAATCAATCAACTCCACCGTCTATTTCTTTTATTTACTAAAAAATATTTCTTAAAAATTTAATTAGGTTAAAAAATTGAGTATAAAATTTCGATGGGTGTACCTATGTAGATTAATGCTTTAAATTTTCTAATTTAACAGTACAGAAGTTTGAGGACTTACCTTCCAATGTGTCAGAACGACGGGGATGCAGTCGCAAATATAGCCCACTCCGACTTAAATGAAATCCGGCTTTCTCCAAAGCATCTTTTAAATCGTCGAGCGTCTTGCAGCTTCGCACCTGTTCAGATTGTCGTCTTGCCTGGGCTCCCCCGCCGAACATCGCGAGATCACAGATTGCCTTTAGAAGGCCCGGTTGTTCCTCTTCGGTACGTGGTCTACCTGAAGCGTCTCTAGATTTTAGCTGTTTTTAAATGTCAGGATGCTCGCGGCAAATTTCGTCCAATTTCTGTTTTTTTTTTTTCTTACGACACGTTTTTCGACGCGCTGCGTTCGACTGCTTCCTTTTTAAAGCATTTTTTTCGATGTTCAGTTCCTTCTTGAGAGATTTCAACTCTTTAGAAGAGTCGTCGCATGCAAGACCACTATCAATTTCATTACGTAAAGTACAAATTTTGGCTTGCAAATTCGCAATCATCGTCTGAGATACATCCTGTGAAGGTGTACGCCTTTTTTCATTTTCAGAGTCTCCGATCTCACATTTTTTATATCACTAACTGTGAGCTGACTGGTCGACGCAGCCGGAGCCGTAATTGTTGCAGGTGCATGTGTTGCGGTTTTCACATTCGCGGAATGTATAGTAAAATACGAAAACAAACCCTTGACTTTCTTATTAGTCCCTCTCACCAAAAGGTCTTTCACTTTCGCACTAATCTTAGCGTCAAAAGACGAATCATCCTTGCCGCACTCCTTTTTTGCTTCCGCCCAGAAGGTATTGCAGTCATTTTGGAGATTCACTTCCGGCCTGTCGGGGTAGGCCTTCTTATACGCGTCGAAAAGAGACTCGTAAAGCTTGCCGCGATTCATGTTACGAACGACCACAATGATGGTATGTATGATGGGAGTGAAGACGTATCAAAACGCGCGATAGGAGGACTCGAGACAAGAAATCAAGAGAAGACTAAACAGACACGCTCGAAATCAAGAGAAAACTAAACAAAGAGCGTGCTCACAGCGAAGAACGTATGATGTGAGTAAACACGTGGTGGCCGAATTCGGGGAAATCGAGACACCGACAACACAGTGCTAGCAGCGAAGAATGTATGATGTGAGTAAACTCGCGGTAGCCGAGTTCGGGGAAATCGAACTTTTGTGTGCGTGTGTTCTACGCCCCAGTACAAATTAGCGAAGAAAATGTAAATATTTAAACGCCTGTCTGCATAAAAAAGCGTTTTCTTTACGAAACTCATCCTTATAAAACGAAGAATAAAAAAGTGGTTACGTCACAACTGCTGAAACCCCCTCCCTCCCCCTTGTCTACATTTGTCACACTTAGCCGAACCCTCCTCCCCCCCAAAAGTGGTGACGTAATAGCCTATATGGACGGCGCCAAATGGGCAATTGGAAAGTCCTAGGTAAACGGTTAAACAAAGGTGAGTGTTCTACTGTTTGCAACAAAATAAAGTACCGTTACTGGATAATTATGAATCGTATACAGTAAGCTTTTGTGTAAAGGCAATGAACAAACCAAACTACTTGTACACTACAATATTACTAGGTGATTATAAATAAGATACAGCTTTTGTCTAATTTAGAGTAACCAAATTGCAAGTAAAGCAACATGTATTCTAACAAAAATTTTAATTCTAGTTACCGTTTAATTCTCAGTTGGAAACCAAAATAATATTAACTCCGATTCTTTTTGAAGCTCCCCCAGTCAGCTGTTTCGTCGATTAACGTCGGGCACTCTCTTTTTTAATAAACCTTACTCAGAACAACCTCAGTTTAAATAAGAAATCCCTATATCTCAATTCCCCTTGCAACTTAAATCATAATGAAATGTCTTTCAGTGAAGCCGAATTTAGCAGCAAAGTTACATGTAAAAAATAGGTCATACTTATTATAATAATAGAATGTATGTTGAACTATCGAAATTGCCTATGTGAGCGATAACGCGTTTTCACCGTTTACGCTTACAATTTGTAATAGCAAGTAGAATTAAAAAAATAAGTACTTTATAAAATCTATACATTCACGATATGACTTGGGTTTTCCAACGTAATATTTTTGTGTGCTCACACGAACAGACACTAAGTTATATATAATACAATAAGATTTTCATATAATGGATTTATGGAGATCCCAACTTTCTCCGTTATAGAAAAATTTAGTTACCATAATAGTTTGAAATAATTATTTTATTATTATTTTTATTTAATGTATAATCCATCCAACAGTTATAGTACCAAAATACAAAGTCAGGATATCACATTAAAAAACACGATTCACATTGTTATCCGAAATTAAGTCCAAAAAACACATACGTTTAAAGGACATTTACACTTCCAGTATGTCACCTTTTATGCCCATAGAACCTGTGAAACACTGTAGTTCCAAATGTTCATTTTCCTGCATCCAAGCGTTTCTTTGAACACTGGTTTCATGTATTCTCTAAGTCAGTGGGTTCCAAATTAAAAGCGCTTTAGAACCACAATTAAACTCAGGAATCTATCGGTGGGCTTCACAATAAGTGATCGACTTTTCAACATAAGCGTACAATATTTATTATTACGTTACATTAACAAATGTATTAAATATTGCATAATTACATAAACCTTCAACGCGAAACTTAAGGCTGATCTACTGCAGCCACTTAAGCAGGAATGCCCACATCGAGCTCAGTTGTTGCTAACCTGGGATTGATCAACTTCATTGTGAAGAACTCGTTTTCACATGTGTGTGTACTTCTAATCATCTAAGCCACTTACTATATAAAATTTTGCAGATTTAGAAACGATTCAGCAGGCAGCATTTTAAACACATACGGACCGTTTCTTTTCCTGATCTGCAGGAACCGATCAGCTTGTATCGGTATAGTATAGTATGGTATAAATCATACAAGTATAGTTGAATCGCTGTTCTTTAACGACAGTACCAAGAGGATTAATAAATAATGAGACACTAATTTTCAGCATTTCATATTCTTTGGATCTCGCTTTAAACTCACCTATGATTCCTTGAAGATTTGCGCCAAATTCCAAAAAGTCAAGTATTTCATAATTTTTGAACTTTTTCATAAGTTTCTCCTGCAAGACCATTCTCATTTAAAATAATACTTTAATATTCATTTTTTTCTTAAATAGAGTAATTATTAAATCGGCTTTGCAAGATAAGATTTGCGGACCGCATAAAAAATTGTCGTAGGAAATCAATGGTCCAAGCAATTCTACTTTCCCTCGCGTAACAAAAACATCTGCATTCTGCTTCAAATACTACATTGTTTATCGGTTCTATCTTAAGCTGGCTTCTAATTACCAGTGTATTTCTTTGTACGATCCCTCCTTCTTATCCCCACTGCGCTTATTCTACAACGTTGACACTTCGCTACCATATTATAAAGTAGACATTACAACCCTGCTAATCACATCTAGTCCCTTTTACCTAGAAAAGTACTTTTTAGGGCGTCTTAATTAGTTATAACAAAAAAAATTAAATTCACAACGAATACAATTCATGTATATTGTAATTAAACGCTCTAATGTTTGTCAAAACATGATAATGTAAAATGTGATCGAAGAATTCAGATAAGCGAAATTAACTGGAAATACCAGTGCGTGTTAAAATACATTTCAGACAGTTAAAAAAAAAAAATACACGAACGGCTTTTGTTTTATATAAACTTTTAAATGGGATAACTGACTTTTTATACTAAAACCACAATAACCGTTTTATTACAGTAAAAATCATGAAGTTTTTATATATACATGAAAATTTAAAATTTATAATTTAGTAAAATTTATTATTATTCAAAACTTTAATTGTTTTTCAGTTACTTATCTCTATACTAGCCGCAGACATGTTAAAAATTTATATATCTATAATTGTCATTAAAAAAATATTTAAATTTTCTTTTGTGTAAATACGATATTTGTGAAGGGACGTTGCAGTAAACGATTGACTCTGTATTACAGGTTTGTGATAGGGCAATACGTAACAGTTGCCGGAGACGTGATCAGCCATGTAAATATATCCAAAGTATCTGTGGAGGACGGAGGTGTCTACGAATGCGCCGCTGTCAACAGGGTGGGCAAAACTGGTCATGCAGCGCCACTTCGAGTTTACGGTAAGTGTGTAACAGTGGCCGAAGATGTGATCAGCCATGTAAATATATCCAAAGTATCTGTGGAGGACGGAGGTGTCTACGAATGCACCGCTGTCAACAGGGTGGGCAAAACTGGTCATGCAGCGCCACTTCGAGTTTACGGTAAGTGTGTAACAGTGGCCGAAGATGTGATCAGCCATGTAAATATATCCAAAGTACCTGTGGAGGACGGAGGTGTCTACGAATGCGCCGCTGTCAACAGGGTGGGCAAAACTGGTCATGCAGCGCCACTTCGAGTTTACGGTAAGTGTGTAACAGTGGCCGAAGATGTGATCAGCCATGTAAATATATCCAAAGTATCTGTGGAGGACGGAGGTGTCTACGAATGCACCGCTGTCAACAGGGTGGGCAAAACTGGTCATGCAGCGCCACTTCGAGTTTACGGTAAGTGTGTAACAGTGGCCGAAGATGTGATCAGCCATGTAAATATATCCAAAGTACCTGTGGAGGACGGAGGTGTCTACGAATGCACCGCTGTCAACAGGGTGGGCAAAACTGGTCATGCAGCGCCACTTTGCGTTTACGGTAAGTGTGTAACATACAAAAGTTTTGGTTTAAGATTTTCTAAACAACACCAATTAGCTTTCGAAACCAGCAGGGGATTTATTAACATGTCTTGCTTTTTTCGTAGAACGATATTTTTTATGTTGTATTTCGTGTGTAACTGAAGTTGCGGAAGCTGCGGGCTACATTGAAAACGAGATCAGGTCGGAACTGAGAACTGGAAATGAAGCGTACAAAAGCTTATGTAAATGATCATTTGTATACGATCTGCATTAAAACCACTGTCTATTATGGCAGGCAACACTACTCCCTGAATGCACCCATTACGTTCACTTCTCGTCAAGTTGATTGTTATTTATATAAATTACATTCAAATGCGTTTCTATAAATTACAAAAATAATTATTTCAGAAGACGTGTACTTTAAACTTTTCTAATAAAAAGTGACCCGCATTCCATTAATTGTCGTACGGATTCACAAAATCTTGCGTCCAGCTACAGTATGATCGACTTATAAAGACCGTTGAGGTATAATTTCTTAGAAAACGTTTGTAGTCAGTTTGTCCCAACTCTTATGTGTTGATCATCTTTGTCGGGTTAGCAGGTTGTCAAATTGGTGTTACTACCCCTTGCAGTTTAAATCAAACCCTTTGCAGTTTTGCCTTCTAAACACGTATTATCCTAATTGCCAAACGAACGCTGCACAAATATCTTACTGTGTGTCTATAAAAAGAGATGTTGTAGGTACCTTACAGTTGTGCGATTGGAGTCGTAACAATTCGACAACAATTGTAAGTGCATCAGTCTAGTAGGCCTATCAAACAAGTAATTTACAGTTACACACATTCGATTATTAGAAGACTGGCTGTAAGGGCGTGTTCCAGAGTCGTTAATTGCAGACGTTTCGGCCAACTTCAGCGCATAAAGTTTGGATGGAAGGCTATAAAGTGTAACCAATCGAAGGTGCGGCCGAAACGTCTTACAGCCAGTCTTCTAATAACGTTGACGCCGGCCGCGTCATGCATAATTTACGCTTACGCAGAATATGTATCTGTATGTGTGTACAGAGTCCGTTATAGCGCGCGCGGGTGTGGGTGTGTATGTGAAGCAGAGGTTTTTGATAGGCCTACCTGGTTGCTTAAACCTATAGAACCCTACATGAATATTTACCTGCACTCATTATATGTGTAATATGCGAAAATGTGTGAGGGGATTATTTATGTGTTAGAAAAAAGAGTGTGAGACAGAGAGCGTCGATGTCTACAAAGGCTGCAGTGCTCTGTATAGACCGAGTACTCTGCAAACATTATTTTACAGTAATGTAAATAATAATTAATAAACATAATACATTGGTTTACCATAATTTTGTGTTTCTAATATTTGTAGTTCTGTTATTGTGTATATAATTATATAATCTATAGACAAGAGTGTTCAATATCAGCAGCAATAATTAACGATCAATATCTCAAACTACATTGAGTATGTATTAAGTTGGTTTGTGTTTTAAACCTATATCCGTTCAATAATTTACACGAAGTTATACAGTGGACCCTACACTCCGTTTCAGCTTAACATATTTTAGACGGGTATTTTTACCCGTAGTAATTTTAATTTACATTCGATTACAACTGTATGTATAATTATACTTAAACGATCATTATAGTAACAATATATTAAACTGAAATAATGTAATAATGTTTAAAATGTGTCAACAAAGATTAATAATTAACAACGTCATACAACTACAATGAGTATGTATTAAGTCAAAACGTTTTGTACACCTGTTAATTCTGCGGGTGAAAAATAATAACTTTTAACAGTATTTGTGTGTGAGAGAGAGAGGCGTATATAAGCTATCAAAGTAAATGATTTTTTGCAATATACGAAGGAATGAGTATGCATGTGAGGTTTCTCGAAAATACGTGTTGACGCGAGTCCAGAGGTTCCTTCTAAGGTCAAGGTTACCAGTATGTTTTGTAGGCTACAGTTCTGTCTCCTGGCGGGCAGCTTCAGTAGGCTATCGGAGAACTAAAATTATGTAAACCTACCCGGAATAACACCAAACCTTAGTATCGGAATATTAACATAATTCGCCTGTATATGACCATTAACGCGATCCATTTAAACGTTACGAAGTGATGTAGCTCGCGACACGAAGCCTTCTGACAGACCTATAAATAATTGTATTTAAGTCGTTCCTAGACATGGACTGTTGCGCTCACACCTCACTAACACCAAAGAGAAATCTGCCTGCACTTAACCTGTAGATGTGATTGTTATTGGCTCAGTCAGACTGCCATATTGCCTCAAGTTACTCGACCTTGATCCGAACAAACGTCATGAAAAGCCGACGCTCTTGCACTGCGCTGCCCTATTAACAAAGTATCATTCCAGTAGTGCAGAGGGTATAAGTGAAACATTATTAATTAAATCCTAGTGTCCCTTCCTACAAAATAATAAGTATTGTTATCAACAAACAAATTATTATCGCGTTATATGTTCATGTGTGTGTGTGTGTGTGTGTGTGTGTGTGTGTGTGTGTGTGTGTGTGTGTGTGTGTGTGTGTGTGTGTGTGTGTGTGAGAGAGAGAGAGAGAGAGAGAGAGAGTGTGTGTGTGTGTGTGTGTGTGTGTGTGTGTGTGTGTGTGTGTGTGTGTGTGTGTGTGTGTGTGTGTGTGTGTGTGTGTGTGTGTGTGTGTGTGTGTGTGTGTGTGTGTGTGTGTGTGTGTGTGTGTGTGTGTGTGTGTGTGTGTGTGTGTGTGTGTGTGTGTGTGTGTGTGTGTGTGTGTGTGTGTGTGTGTGTGTGTGTGTGTGTGTGTGTCGTGAGAAAGTTCAGGAACCGCAAGAGTTTTGTAGATTAAGCTTACACTTCGTTGAATTATATTTTCGTATTGTTATAGTATCAGTAACGCTTTGATATTACCTGCTAGGGTATTTGATTGTTAGAACACGTGACTCTGTTAATTCGTCACGTACAGGGGAAAATGGAGTCACATGAATGAAAATAGAATACCATTAATTTTAAACAAGTACAAGCCTTCTGGTGTAGAAAGAAATAGATCTGATAATGTAAAGTCGGAACAGGCACATTGCCTAATCTGTGAAGTGTAGAAGAAGAAGAAGAAGGAGGAGACAATTAGCAAAAGCAAATCTGCTAAAGGGATCGCACGCACTCTCACACACACACACATGCACACGCACGCATAATATTCGTGACAAGACTTTACTGTACGCCTCGCATTCGTCCTCGCGCATGCACTTCCGTATATTTTCAAACGACGCGTATTCGATCTGTATTTATGTTACTATAAAGCATAGCAAATGGTAACGAAAAATATTTTCTTGCCTAAAAAATTTATTTATATTAATAACTTTTTTAATTAGAAAATTCTAACAACAAAATAATATTCAGGGAAGGAAATGTGGAAGTTCCCCATCTTAGTCTGTCTGAAATACTGCTACCCAGATAATGGTGCTTATATCGGGAGAACTAAACACGTGCTTATATATTATGATGGATGACCTGCACCAGATCTTCAATAAAATACTTCATAAAGATGTTTGTCATAAGCCACCATTTATATGGCATAAATGAGTTCATATGCTTTAAGACTGAAAGAATCAGAATGTATAAAAAAATGTTCACCAATTCATTGTAGTCTAGCCTACAATGGACTGAAGAAAGTTTATGGAAAACTGGTCAGTGCACCTGGTTATATAAATTATAATGACTTCCATGAGTTTCTAATTAATACACGACATTTATCTGTTAGCCTGTGTTTCTATTAGAGACCTTAAAAAAACATAAATAAATACATTTTTCTTGACTTATGCTTAAGATTGTCGAAGTTATTAATTCCATTATTAATTGTTATTAATATTTATATTACAGATTTTAATATAATAATTTTTGCTGCTTTTGATATTTTTAATAATATTATTTTATTATAAAGGTGTAAGAGTCGTTTTAAAATTTTCCAGACACCATACATAGATTCATAAATCGGTTTATTTAGTACTTCGTTTACAAATTAAGAAGCGGTAAAAGTTAAAAGAATAACCGCTAGAAGGCGTCAGAATTCACTTTAAGAAACTAGATGTATTCCAGCTGCAATGTATTGGGCGATTTTGTTATTTAAAATGTGTGAAGAATGTAAAAACAGGTAATTAATGTTATTTGTTAAATGTACTATAACGTAAAAATTGCACTCTCAACAATTTTACGGGGACAAAGTTATGTTGTACCCATAGAGAAATATAAATTCGTAGAAAGCGGGGAGAAAATAAAACTAAAACTACCGATTAGAGCGGTGGTGCTTCAAAGTAATAAGTATTAAAATGTTGTAGTAAGGGCGGTAGTTGTTCAAAAAGACGACCTTGAGTTGACGCCTGTAAGACGGCTAAAATATGAAAAAGTAACATAGCGGACGAACCGTTATAAAATTGTATTATTTTCAAGGGTGTCAGAAGGCTGCCCTAAGATTGTAAAAAGTTAAGTGCATCTAACAAAGGAACCGTTAGATTAGACAGAGAGAGATGAGAGCGAGCTGGAGATAGACGCTAAGTTTTCCCACTACGTGTACACGCGCAAATAATTGACGAATAACGGAAAGCGTCATTTTTTACGCGGGACGTGTTCACTAGACAGATTGGGTAAATTTGAAATTAGCGGTATGTCAGACCAATCGGCGTGTATTTTGCAGATAGTTGGTGAGGGTAGTTCGAAGCAATGTATAAAAAACGAAGTGGTAGGAAGTTAAGTTAGTCTACGGAGAGATTACACATAAATGACTCGTGTCTAGTGTGTTAAGAAATTTGTCGATAATTTAAATAAATATACTTCAATCGCAACGAAAAGTCAGTTACGGTAACGCGATATTGAGCATTGTGGAAGCTACATATTATAAACACTTAATAATGGTTTACAAGAATAATGTTCACAGAAATTAGAGAAGATAAATTAAAATCGAGTAACATATCCAAGTTTTATTTAATATAGCATCAATCGTTGAATGTCGAAATACATCGCGAAATCTAATGTGTTAAACATCACAGTACGGGACAGTCAGTCGAGATTTGTTATCAATCCGGTGTTGGACGCACTTAGCTTTAATAAGAAGATACTATGTATTCAACAAGTGTATTAGTATACGGCACCTGTGTAGTTACCACTAAGTTATCTAAGTGAATGGTGTAATACCTGTGAAACCAGTGTATAAAGTAGTGCAAAACTAACAAGGATAACTGCTCAACGATCAACGTCGGACGACTAGCCTGGAATCTGTAGAATTGATGACATCGCGTCGCAGAATGAGATCAACATACAAGTAACTAATAAAATGAACACTCATTTTACTATTGCCTAGTAAATTTAAATGTATGTAAATCATATTTGGTGACTCAATAAGTCAAAGAATCCATAGCCAAGAAATAAGCACGAACAAATTTTATAGCAAAATTATTAAAAGAAATGATCTACAAATTTTGTAATATGTAAATACAAAGTAGTTATTAAAAACTTAAGTAATAACAGTCAACTGTGTTTATTTATTACTGGCGCCCTGGGATAATCCTTAAGAGTCGGTACACTAAAGTAAGTGCGACATTCTGTTGCTGATAATTAGTATGTTATAAATATTATGATTGTCACTGAGTAAATTAGCTTGATAAACTCTTACTTTGCATATGCTCGTAGGGTAGGGGTAGGGTATGTATAATAGTAACGTGAAATTTCATTAAGGCCTATTTAAAGTGTATTACAGTACTGAAACGCCCCCTTTTGCCCAGAATGTTTTTTCACCCACTTTTTCTAATCACCCAAAAAAATTTTTTTTTCTGGCGAGGCGTAACTTAATATTTAGGACTAGGCAAGTGGCCTAGATTGGAAATAAAATGTGCTGAGCCATAGCGACAGGTCTTGCAAGAAAACAGCTGATCCACAGTATCAGTAACAAGATTTTATTTAAGTTTTTTTTTTTTTTTGAACAATAGTTTTATAATTTTTCTTTTCTTTTTTTTTAAGTTTCTTGATACCCGAGTTCCATTCAGCTCTTTCTTTAAATTTCAGATAACAATTTAATTACACAAAATGTGTCACAGTATTTACAGTCACTTGGTGGATTAATTACATGAAATATGTCAAAGTATTTTCCACAAATTTAATAATGGCATGCCAACCTACTGAATTTATTAGTATTATAATTATGACTTTTACTTCCTATATTTTACAACAGTTTGTATTGCAAGAGTAATGCAGGAACCATTTATGAACACACAATAAGTATAAGTGTCTGGAGCAAACAATCTATGATAATTAAGTAATACAATAATAATCGATAATTGAAAAATAATGATTAATAGGTAAATTCAAAGAAACATTACTCAAGTGTGCCGAAGTACTTACATCTACCTGTTCCCCATCACTAGGATTAATCACATCAACTGAAAACCGTGATCACAGTAACCGAGGTTTAAGTTTGTTAATTAAATAAAGGTAACTAAATTAAATTAAACAGTTAATGAACCCAATTAAAGTAAATTAGTTGTTGAAATAAAAAATTGAGTAACGCATATTAACTTAAGTGTTAAGTTAACTAAATTAAAATAAGGTGTTAAGTTAAATAAGCATAGGAATTTACGGAATAAAATACATTTAGAATAATTAACTTGAACCAGCAAAATAACCGAATAAGGAAAATTTTAAATTTAGAAAAACCAGAGAAAAAATAGAAACGTGCAGGATCACCGGTCATATGGCAGGCAGATGCAAGCACTCTGCGACTATTACATTTTCTTAAGTTCTGAATATTGTCAAAAAGAATTTTAAACTGTTTTGTCTTTTCACAGGAATAGAATTAAATATTTAAATAATTGAAAGGTAACCCATGGCTCTATACAAATCAAAGCACAAGTACTTAATAAGTTACTTATAACCCAGTCAGTAATGTCCACACTTCAGCATGTTTTCACTAAACATGTTCAGTAATGTTAAACATGAGTTTAATATCGAGGTATAGATTTTAGCGTGTGTGTTGCCCGACAACCTGCCGAGCACTTTAAGTGTGATGTTTATTAAATAATGGAATTTTCCCACCTGATCTTTCGGCGGGCACTAAAGACGTTCTTGCATTTTCGTGGTGTGGGAAGGGCGATGCCGGATGGCGTGACGGCGTTGGGGGTGTCTTACGAGGCTCTGCGGATGGGCGTAGATGTTGCGTTCCCATCACATGGACCCCTTTCCCCTCGACTAAGCGGAGAAACCTGAAGCTCTTTATGAAAAACTTATCTATGCATAGTGGAGAAACAATTTACGACATCACAATCCAGCCGCCCCCGAGGTTGAACGAGAAAAGAGAACCACGCACGGCTCGACGTTAACTTATAGATACACCGACGCTGCTGCCTAAATTTCATTAATAAGCGAAAACCACGGCCTGCCCAATGACGTCACCACTCACGGTAGCAGCGGACATCTTGCATCTCGATATCAACGCGGGCATCGAACAAGCCGCGATAGTGCGCCGAACGCACGGAAAATAAAATTAAGTGGCCGTGGTGTTTACTTTTCGATATAACCGCGGCACACCCTCAGCCCAAAATGGCAACTTGGTTGCCAACAAACTTAAGGCAGTAGCCCTAGTCTAGAACCCTGGGTCACTAGACCTTTACCTCTATATCATCTACCTGGCATTTCCGGGAAATCTCAGCTACCTATCCGCTCTTAGGAGTACAGAAACAGCGAAAGCAGTGGTCCTGGTGCAGTTTCGAGAATGCCGAACGCTTCGGCACATCCTCTCCCCGAAATGGCAACTTCCTTGCCCTCCAGAAAAAAACTCAAATCCCTATCCACAGTCCTCATGACTGCCTACAGGACACCCAGAGTCCTCTTGATTGCCTTGGCGAATCTCCTCATAACCTGAGATACCAAGCGCCAATCAACACCCTAACAACAACAACGAAAAAACACGTCTCTACCACCACCACAAACAAGGTCCCTGACCTGTGAGTGGTCCCCTACCCTACGGTAGTAAGTCTAGCCTCCACTAGACTAACCTATCAACATCGCACCACGACCACGCGAACGCACCACTCCAGACAAAAGCCAACCCAAGGTAAATCTTAATTCCTTCTCCCAAGATGTGACCTCTAATTCAAACCTCCTACTTAGCAACAATTAATTTAACTTCCGTGGACTACTACTTCCGACCGCCGACATTTACCTTCAATAATAAACACTTAGACCAGTCTTAGAATGTGGCATCGGCACGCCCTCTCTCTCAAATCAACTCGATGGCCTTCACATGGCTGCAACTTCCTCTCTTCACCTGTCATTACAAACCGATCTCCTGGCTGCATCCCTATAACCGCAAGACTCCTGATCTTCTGGGGAAATCTCAGAACTTACCGCACTTAGGAAGACAGAGGCTCAGAGAGAAAACCAAACAAGAGGAAGGAAGAATTGGAGTGTGTATGCATGTGTGCCTGAGTGTGCATATGTGTGAGTATGCGGTGCTGCATGCTGACTTGATCAGGGTCAGCATACAGCGACAAGAGACAGAAGGAGAAAAGAAGAAAGACGAGAATCGTGCATGCCTCTGAGTTCTGACCTCCTAAGGCCCCCTAAACTTACAAACTGAGAAACCATAAATGGTAATTACATAGTCCATCTACTAGTCCCCTACTAGAATCATATAAAAGTTATCTCTCCTTTACAACTCCTCCACCGCCACTGACTCCCACGGGACCGCCCCGACGTCACCCTCACTGGTGACCCGACCTACTTTCTCGCTCACGTACAGATGCCCAAAGGCTAACAAGGTGCTATGACCTTGATACGTGAACGACCACCTGGTCCCTCTCTCCATCTGCTATCACGATGTTGCAATCATTCGTCTTCTGCCGAATGCAACAATCCGCGAATTGTACCTTGCCCGACGCACTGACTTCACGCCCTCCTTTTTAGAGGCTCGTGATGTTTTTGAAATAAACGGGTCGCATCCGGCTCAGCTCACAGATTGATGCTTTCAACAATTTCTTTTACTTCCACCTCCTCCCTTTATAGAATTATGTTAATTATAGAAAAACTTGAGAAATAAGTTACAACACAGAAAAAGTGTCTTAAGCATTTTGAGGGATATAGATATTATATTATGTTATTTGTGTGTATGCTGGACACTTCCGGGGCCCAGCAGCGGGAAGTGCTACAGCAGAAGTGGTAGCCGGAGCGTGGTTATTTTAGGTTTTCCTTGGTCCATGGGTTACAAGGCATTTAATTCAATTTAATGGGTTATAAGCCATAGTTATCAAGAGTAATTTTGTTGATGTTGTGTGTGTTGAAATTTTGTATTGTTTGTATTCCACGGTATTGGTCGTGTGAAATTTTGTATAGGATTTTGTGGGAGGTATTTTAAATGTTATATGCGTAGTTAACAATTTTGTCACGGGTAGGTCTTTGCTGCAAGTTATTGTGAAATCAGATCGTTCAAATTATTTGCTCGGGAGTAGAAAACCGCTAGTTGAACATTGTCTGGCAGATAAGGCCGTGGATTGCTGTGCCAGGCTAACCTGTTCGTCTTATCTACATTCCATCGATCAGCTGCTCCCTTATCGTTGCGCTTTTTATGTTTTGGTTTTCTCCACATATTCGGCTTAATAACCTCGTACCTTGCTCACCGTGCCGTATGTCTGATTGTCCAGTTCGCTAACCGCCTCCCAATCTGCTGTTATTCAAAATATGTTTAGTGCATCTGTTGTTTGTATAAAAGTGACGTACTCTATTAATTCGGTAAATTTTATTTAGAAACGTGCGAATCTCAGTAAATCCGATTTTTTTTTCGTGGAAGGCGTTACAAGAAAAATCAAAATTAAAATTTTCGTAAAATAGCAGCCTTTTACTAATGGAAAATGTTCGTTGTCAGTAGTCACACACACGTTATCACCTGTTTCATGTTAATTGGTTTGCGTTAACTACGAATTAATATACGCGGCATTCAGAAAAACAGAACCCGACTGTCAAGTCGTGTCAACTAGCATTTCCTTGTCACGGTAAACTATTTTATATTGAATCAATGACTTCGTAATAAGCGACAGTGCAAAACTTTCGCGCTGAGAGAGAGAGGTCAGGAAAGAAACTCGTAAAAAAAAAAAAAGATGGCTCGTAAAGATTGTGACCCCCCCCCTTTTGCCAGTGTATGTAGTCTGGCGTACCCCTTTTGCCAGTGAATGTAGTCTGGCGTACCCCCTTTTGCCAGTGTATGTAGTATGGCGTACCCCTGTTGCCAGTGAATGTAGTCTGGCGTACCCCCCTTCGGCAGTGTATGTAGTCTGGTGTGACCCCCCCTTGTCGAGGTTTAGCCATGTACCTGCGTATAGGTAATGGTGTGTAGTGCCCCTTTTATCTCACCTCGTACGATCGGACGATGGGGAGATGTGCTCCCCACCTTGTCGTCCGTGTGCCGTAAAGAGAAGTTGCTGTGGTCATAAAGCGCTTTTAAGGTGAGTGACCCCTCCAGTTTTATCTCTCGCTCTCAGCCGCGCGGTTGGTTGTCGATGCTTTTGACCAATCACCCTTCTCGGCTCTTGTTGTAACTCAAGTCTGTTGTACCCTCACATACTGAGTCGCAGTCCTCATGTTCGGGCGTGAACATGTTCCATGTTCATTAATATATTAATTTGTAACCCCGCTTTCGGTCGCCTTGCCTGGTGAGCGGCGCGGGGACTGATCACCCCCTCGTTGTTCACTTTCAGGTAGGAAGCGTTGCTGCGCGCAGGCAAAGTTTCTAAGGTGACGGAAGGTAGCCCTTTGAGTTGTTTCCAGATGGCGGCTAGTGCCGCGCTAGTATCTGAATTTTCCCATTTACGTACATAAGGTACGGGTTTCCCCTGACTCGACTCTGTTTGGTTACACGGACCGTACCGATTAATTTTGGTGAATTTGACCTAGAACAACCGTCGCTCCTGCACCCGACGCTTGTCTTTCGGGGGGGGGGGGGAGTCTGTTGCAATCATTCGTCTCCTGCCGAATGCAACAATCCGCAAATTGTACCTTGCCCGACGCACTGACGTCACGCCCTCCCTTTTACTAACCCTATCGTTGGCTTTGTTAAATCTCGTCAGTCTCCCATCAAACGCTGTGAGCGGAGCGGCCCGTCGCCGGACTTTCGTCAAGTTTGGGAGCCTCAATAACCAAGGTAACTATGATTGTTTTTGAGCTATCGTAAATCAATGCTACTGGCTAATAATTGTGTATATTACGTTTGTAACGAAAGGAAGAAAACTTGTAATAGATGTAAAAAGATTGTTATCCATAACCAACCAAGACGTATCTTGTCTGTAATAGTCAGCCTCGCCTAAAACTAAATTTCAGTCAGTCAACTTGATGAAAAGACCTAAGATATGTAAAGTTCAGTGTCAGTACTCGTCATATATGTAATTTGAAGTCGTAACCTTGTAATGCAATTTTGTAATATTGTAAATTGTAACTACGCACTGTATGAATGCATGTGTGCGTGTTAATCGAACGATGTGTGTATAAAGTGTACTAAAAGATGTGAAAACTTTCAGTTCAAAACTTGGTTCGACGTTCCGGACCGAAGACACGAGAACACGAACTTCGTACAGTTTTACACGATCTTCCAGCACAGACATAGCAGTGGTTCAAAGCAGGTACTGAAGAACACGCAGCCGTAGCGACCAGATACAGCAGGTTGCAAAAGGACTTATCTGGATTGCCAAGTAATATTTTTACCTTTAGTAACTTACGGTGGCAGTTGCTGCATAATCACGAAGCAAAAACGAGACAAACTAGTTACTCATCATAAGTGTCAGAAACAATTTTATAAACTTTTGTGATAGATAACAGTGTCAGAAATTTATAAGTAGATCACAGCATGTACGCTGAACACCATTTTGTAAACTAGTATTGATTTATGCGACAGCCCCATATTTATCATTTAACATTTTCTATACTCAGTTTTCCAAAAAAATTAGCTCAGTACTGACCGTTGCTGACTGGCACATAATTAGGTAAATTTTAGAGGCTCATAATGTTTTTGAAATAAACTGGTCGCATCCGGCTCAGCTCACAGATTGATGCTTTCAACAATTTCTTTTACTTGCACCTCCTCCCTTTATAGAATTATGTTAATTATAGAAACACTTGAGAAAAAAGTTACAACACAGAAAAAGTGTCTTAAGCATTTTGATGGATTTAGATATTATATTATGTTATTTGTGTGTATGCTGGACACTTCCGGGGCCCAGCAGCGGGAAGTGCTACAACGACCACCCATGTACTACACAACAAGGGAACATCCACCTTGACACACGAGCGGTCCACTCCCCTACACTAGGGCGGACGGCCCCGCTACAGTACGCAGTGGAAGACCAGCGCGGGAACACACCCTAAACTCTAAAATACCTTACATAACAGCAATACTTGAGAAAGGAGGGGGGTAACTTCACTATAGAACAGCTTACACTCATAAAGTCATGGACGCCCGAAAACTGAGAACGTAACCCGGAATGCGGCATGGAACGGGCCAGACAAGCACCGGGGAAATGCACAACACACAAAAAGACAACACATCACGACAAACAGGAAAAACTTGAGAATGCTCAAGTGGCTTCAGGAATCGCCTAACGATGCGAGAGGAAAGAGATACTACAAACAGGCAGAGCAAGACTCCCCCAACACAAAACACAACCACAACACTAACCAATGAACAGACACAACACGGCGTACTCAATAAAAATGAATCAGCAAAAGCCGATATATATATTGCAACAGATCAAACTTTATTATTCTAATAAGGATATTGTGAGTGTGTAAAAATCGATACAAGTCTATTATGGAGTAGATGAAAAATTATTTATTATATACAAATATTGTTTTTAAAGATGTATAATGTATTTTAAATTGTCATGTATTGATAATATATTTAATTGTTTGTATTGTTAGGTAATATAAATCGATTTTACTTGTTTGCTGCAACGTCCTCCTCTCGTCTCGTCGGTCCCGTCTTGGCGTCCTCTTCTTCCTGTCCCTCCTTCCTGGTGTCCTCTTCGTCCTGGCGTCCTCTTCGTCTCGTCGTCCTCTTCTACAGCAAGCGGCTCCAGCGGCGATATTTCACAGAGTCTCGTAGTTATGTTTGACTGCTAACATTGATAAGTTTCTTGATAAATTGTTCACTCATAATGATTATGAATTTAATTCATTCAGTATATTATTAATTTATATTTTATAATTTCTTAATCTCAGGATTTACCTGGGTATTTACTAATGCGGTGCGTTTAATGTACACCTTCCAACGATATCTTGTAGTGTCTTTAAGTTCCCTAAGCGGATATCTTAACTTACACGAGACTCTACTGTATTTTATTTTAAATTTTATTTAATTATTTACCCTCTCGGTTCTTATCGCAAAACTTCGTTAAGAATTTCAAGGTTTAGAGTTTATTTTATATAAAATATTCCTCTATTCCTTCTTGGTTCTTACCGCAAAACTTCGTTAAGAATTTTAAGGTTTATGCTTTATTTTATATAAGATATTTCTACTTTTGTAAGAGAACAACTCTCTTACCGGGGCACAACTTCCCCTAGCAACGTCGACAGACAGACTGTGTCCATCCTAGCTCTGCAACGTATGAATCTCACTGAATTTGGTGTATTTTGATAGGACAAGCCCAAGTCACATGATTGATGGAACGACCAGATACACAAATTTCTTGAAAAACTTTGTATAATTTTGCATAGTCCTGCATGGAAATTACCTACAATTTTTATTACCCTATCATTGATAAGAGTTACACTTGAGTTTTGCTTTACTTAAAAAACCATATTTCTAAAATAGTTACAAACCTTAGAGTATACACAAATCGAAGCTATTTACTTAAATAATTCCTTGTCAAATTTTTATGTAAATCGGTTAACTACCACTGCCGCTATAGCGATCGCAGATTATCACACCCGCACACGCGCACCAATTCATACAAGAAATACATGACAATATAGTACATCTTTTTATGAAGAGTTTGGTGTAACCTATGTGCTTATCAATTTTTAAATACAAAACTTGTGACTAAACGACAAAATATTACACAAAACAAATTTAAACAAGAAAATGAGGTACTCTGATACAAACAGCATATCTTATCATCCTGTGTTCTGTTGACACACACATATATATATATATATATATATATATATATATATATATGACATGACATATATATATATGACACATTCTTTTCTAAAACAACCCCGGCAAAAAAAATGGCCTAATATCCATTACAACAAAACAACAACACACTAACAAGTTCATGGCCCGACCATAACCGCATTCTCCGCAAAGGAAATCCATTTAAATTATTCTACCCAGAAAATATCCGCAATAGGCCAGCCGCTGCTCCGGAATTATCGAGCAAAAAAACCTTCCCTTTGTCAAACTGAAAATGAACAACCAATAACAACTCCAACAAGAAGGTGAGCCAGTAGGTATCCTAATATATGTACAAAAATATGAACGTGTGCGTGTGACCCCTACTGAAAAGCTCCACGTTGGTTCCAGTTTATATTCAATAATTCGGTATATCACATATAATCTAATACACATATAAATATCACACAAAACATCAATATTTTAGACATTCAACATGTAATAATTATAAAAAGCTGTCTGGATCTCTTTTTCCCATCAACAAGCTTATTTACAACCACACCCACTTCTACAGAACTTGAAACTTCCCCTGCAAAATCAACCAAAGAACTTCCCAAGCTATCTTGCTAGTCTTGTCACATTTTTGGCTAAACGGCTCAAAATAACCACGCTCTGCTACCATTGAAACGCCCCCTTTTGCCCAGAATGTTTTTTCACCCACCTTTTCTAATCACCCAAAAAAATTTTTTTTTCTGGCGAGGCGTAACTTAATATTTAGGACTAAGCAAGTGGCCTAGATTGGAAATAAAATATGCTGAGCCATAGCGACAGGTCTTGCAAGAAAACAGCTGATCCACAGTATCAGTAACAAGATTTTTTTAAAGTTTTTTTTCTTGAACAATAGTTTTGTAATCTTTCTTTTCTTTTTTTTTTAAGTTTCTTGATACCCGAGTTCCATTCAGCTCTTTCTTTAAATTTCAGATAACGATTTAATTAGACAAAATGTGTCACAGTATTTACAGTCACTTGGTGGATTAATTACATGAAATATGTCAAAGTATTTTCCACAAATTTAATAATGGCATGCCAACCTACTGAATTTATTAGTATTATAATTATGACTTTTACTTCCTATATTTTACAACAGTTTGTATTGCATGAGTAATGCAGGAACCATTTATGAACACATAATAAGTATAAGTGTCTGCAGCAAACAATCCATGATAATTATATAATACAATAATAATCGATTATTGAAAAATAATGATTAACAGGTAAATTCAAAGAAACATTACTCAAGTGTGCCGAAGTACTTACATCTACCTGTTCCCCATCACTAGGATTAATCACATCAACTGAAAACCGTGATCACAGTAACCGAGGTATAAGTTTGTTAATTAAATAAAGGTAACTAAATTAAATTAAACAGTTAATGAATCCAATTAAAGTAAATTAGTTGTTGAAATAAAAAATTGAGTAACGCATATTAAGTTAAGTGTTAAGTTAACTAAATTAAAATAAGGTGTTAAGTTAAATAAACATAGGAATTTACGGAATAAAATAAATTTAGAATGATTAACTTAAACCAGCAAAATAACCGAATAAGGAAAATTTAAATTTAGAAAAATGAGAGAACAAATAGAAACGTGCAGGATCACCGGTCATATGGCAGGCAGATGCAAGCACTCTGCGACTATTACATTTTCTTAAGTTCTGAATATTGTCAAAAAGAGTTTTAAACTATTTTGTCTTTTCACAGGAATAGAATTAAATATTTAAATAATTGAAAGGTAACCCATGGCTCTATACAAATCAAAGCACAAGTACTTATAAGTTACTTATCACCCAGTCAGTAATGTCCACACTTCAGCATGTTTTCACTAAACATGTTCAGTAATGTTAAACATGAGTTTAATATCGAGGTATAGATTTTAGCGTGTGTGTTGCCCGACAACCTGCTGAGCACTTCGAGTGTGATGTTTATTAAATAATGGGAATTTTCTCACCTGATCTTTCGGCGGGCACTAAAGACGTTCCTGCATTTTCGTGGTGTGGGAAGGACGATGCCGGATGGCGTGACGGCGTGGGGGATGTCTTACGCAGGCTCTGCGGATGGGCGTAAATGTAGCGTCCCCATCACATGGACCCCTTTCCCCTCGACTAAGCGGAGAAACCTGAAGCTCTTTATGAAAAATTTATCTATGCATAGTGGAGAAACAATTTACACCATCACAGTCCAGCCGCCCCCGAGGTTGAACGAGAAAAGGGAACGACGCACGGCTCGACGTTAACTTATAGAAACACCGACGCTGCTGACTAAATTTCATTAATAAGCGAAAACCACTGCCTGCCCAATGACGTCACCACTCACGGTAGCAGTGGACATCTTGCATCTCGATATCAACGCGGGCATCGAACAAGCCGCGATAGTGCGCCGAACGCACGGAAAATAAAATTAAGTGGCCGTGGTGTTTTCTTTTCGATATAACCACGGCACAGTACTGTTTATTGTAAGTAACCGTTTTTATTCTAGTCTTGTTTAATGAAATCGTAGACTAGTTTATATACAAGTCTTAATATCATCTTGTCCGTCAGACACGTACGGTGTGTGTGTGTGCGCGCGCGCGCGCGCGCGACTAAAATCCGACTCTCTACAAGTGTAAAAAGGTCAATTTTAGTAATAAATAACTATAAACTTATCTACCATAACGCTCCGTAACAAATGTTTCCAAAGATTAATTCAAATATTTCACTTGAACACAGGTCATAGTAATATTGTTGACTCGATACTCTGCTTAGCTGACGTTATAATTCAACCCATTAACAACTCGAAATAAACCCGTACATATTATTATTTTTATTGTTATCATTATTAATATTATTATTATTACTATTACTCCTTTATTGGTAACATTTTCATTGTCTTTATCTTCTTATTCACATGAAGGATTAAGCTGCTTAATGCAACTGTTTTGTCTACCGACTTTTCTTTGCTTCTGTATTAAAAAATGATTTTATTTCTTTTAACAAAAAACTTGGTTTTCTACTTATACGGTCAATCAAATGAGGAAATATATAACCGTACTCATCGGACTTGAACCCATGCTTCAACAGTTAGGTATTACTAAAGTATCATGTACTAAGCTACAGAACTATAACCGTACACTCACTCACTTTCGATATTTCTATTATGTAATTATTGGCATCGATATGCAGTGAATATCGCAAATGATTTTAGTTAAATGAAGGCATTCGTTAAAATGTATGTGTGTATATAATAAAATAGTTTGTTGACGATTGCAATCGTTTTCCTTTGTCATATTTTTAATGAAAACTGTTCGTAGCACTAATATAATACCGGTTTGTGCCTATGACGACAAAATTAACATGTAAATTGCAATTACACATGAAAACCAATACGCCTATGATGTTAAACTGGCTTTTTTTGTGAAAACAACGTTAAAAAACAACTCGAAGTAAGGCGGGGTGGCCTACGTTGCCTGTTGTTAAACATGTCTCCCTTTTTGTGCCAGAAGTCGTTTTCCACTAATACTCGTTTTTTCACTAATACTTGGTTTTGTGGAAATCACTGGAACCAGCTCGAAGTATGGCTGGGTGCTGTCTCCTGTCTCCTGTCTCCCAATTTTTTTTGAGTCTCGAAAAAATTCGCTTTCATTGAAGTTGGCCGCGATGTTACTGAATAATATACAATAATATTGTTCATCTAATGAATAATAAATATTGTTTTTAATCTTATAATTAAGAAATAATTGTATTTTTTACTTTAAATTACATTACCTGTCTTTTTATTGTTAAAACATTCTTTATTTCAAATGTTACTCTGTTATAAGCATTGTATGTACACATTAAACGTCATGTTTTTTCCAACCGTAGATTTTATTTCTTACTGTTAACAACTGGGTTGGTTACGAAAAAAGTTTTACAAAATCTGTAGGCCCATACATGTTTTCTCAGAATTTTTTTCGTCTGTTAATAATACATCGCGATACCACATTCATTCACTAACCTAGTTGCGCCCATAACCTACTACATGCAAATGACATCGTTAGCCCATCTTTAAGTTACGTCATCTTTAAGTTACAGAGTAAAGTTGTCCTGCAAATTCACCAAGCTAGACTGTAGTTGCAATCCTTAAAGCGCAAAAGATTAGTCAGAATACGTTTCCTTATTACCCTACTTAATTTTATTTCTCACAAGATACGTTAAACAAAAGTTCAAAAACAGCTTTCTTTTTTCTTTTTTTTTATGTTTAGAAAACTAGGCTTACACTTGCGAAATCTGTTTCAATCTTCAGGAACTGTTAATAATCACGACATACAATTTACATACACCGAGTTTACTAATTCACACAGAAACAATGATACGATATGAATAAACAGTGACTAGACGACAAAGTAGTCGTCTAGCCTTAGACGGCTGCCATTTAAGGCAGTTTGCGTTAAATGTCAATTCAGACATTCGGCGGAGGCAAATCCTATTGGTTAATGTAAATATAGGTGTGGCTAATAAGCCACCAGCTTTGACAGATTAAATAGCGACATATTATATACAAACCTGGTAAGTAATCTATTCTCGGAGAGAAATTCATTGCAATGTACAAGGCAGATAACTTTAATATCTTGAATCTTTTGATTACATAGAGTATCTTCTTTGCCCCAACTGGGCACAATACAAAAATTAATAACATAATCATGAATGTTTCTGTAGTTAGTTACACACTAGATAGGAGGACAGTCTGATTGCTATTCAGAAGAAGAGTTGGTAAACAAAACTATCGTTGGCGTTCTCCGTAATCAACATTTTATCGAAATAGCTTCTGCATTACTAACTGTGAGCGAAGCGAGTTCTCATCAGACAGACTCTACCGTTTGTCTGTCTCCTTTCGGTTTGTGTTGTCTCACGATAACGTCTGAATGCATCAACCGACTTTTGCAAAACTTGGCATGCGCATCGATAATTTTACGTAACACAACTCTGTTGATTTAGAAATTGATCTCCAAAAAAATAGGGAGACGGAGTCAAAAAAGTGGCTTGCTTTCTAGGGGTTCGTTTAATTTAATTTTATATAAACTCCATTATTTGGTCACACAAATCAAGTTTTGTTTGAATACTTTTCAAATGATCAATGCCAATAATAATGCCATACACCAAATTATCTGTGACCAGAAAAGGCCTTTTCCAGCTCCATTCGTCATTAGTTATATTAATGTAAATCTGCTTATCGAATTTTTTTCTTTAGTACTTATGGAGGTTTGCAACTGTGTATTGTTTACGGGTAGTACAGGTGATCGATCAAATTGTTGTTTGTTTCTATTTATAAATTTATGATGTATAACCGATAATTCTGCACCCGTGTCTATAAGTATGTCTGTATATACTCCATTCACTCTAGCCTCAATAGTCGGACATTTATTTTTAGATATAATGTTATCAATTTTTTTGGGCGTCACAATTCTTCAACAACTCATCACGCATATCAGCTGGGTACACAGAATTAACATGAAATATCTTATTAATACTGTTATTACTATTACTAATCTCCTTACATCTAGTTTTCTTTCTACACATACTAAAATCGCTTTGGCTTGTGTTTTGTGGTTTTTTATCTTTTCTGTATTCAGCTGTTATGTGTTCGGGAATTTCGTTTATACACAGTCCCGGTCTGTATTCGTAATCCCATTTTTTGGACTGTTTTTTTAATGGTGGATACTGTTGATTTATTAGTTTTCTACTTTTTTTTGTTATCCCATCTTTGTTTGCCTTCTGTTTTATTTGTATTGGGTTTCTGAGTGTAGTTGTATTGGTCAGTGTGTTACTGAGACCTGGACCTTGACTTTTAATGACTAAATCTTCCCATTGCGACAACAGCACCAGCAGAACTTTCAATCATCTTATTCCTCTTGTCATCACGGCAATACGTATGTTCTCCTCAAAATGATACGCTAGCTTGAGCTCGACTTCCTTAAGTGGTGGACGCAGGTGTTTTCCTTTTGCCACTTGCTGAATTACGTATTGTTCCTTCATACACGTACTTACCAAACTCTAGCCGATCGCGTACCTTTCGCTGTACATGCTGGTTCCAATATCTGGCTTTAAAGGCGTTTACAAAGTCTTCATACGTGGTGACCTGATCTCGTATAAACGTATACCATTGTGCTGCAGAATTTCTGCAGTTTTCGCAACAAGGTTAATTTTGTCCTGATGTGTTAAAGGATTTCCAATAGATTCCATTGAATTTTCACATTGTCTTAAAAATTCTATCGGATTGTCATTCTCATCACCGTAGAACGTAGGGTGTTGGTTAAGTTCTTCCATATTATGGTACACACATGTTATACGGCTACCTAGTTCTAGATTATCCATACGTTTTTGGAGTTGTGCGTGTTTTGTGACTTTCTTCTTGTAGTATTTGATCTATATCATCAAATTTATTTTCATGTCGTGTCAGTTTTTGTTTATGTAGTTTTCTTCAAATTTCATTTGTGTTGTATCTATTTGTGTTTTAAATGTGTCCAACAGTGTTTTGTTTTCCGCTATTAATTTTTTTCAAGTCCCTCCATATGTTTCTTTATAAATTCCCCTTGTTTTCTTGTATTTTCCTTACGTTATCTGTCCCGTTCCTCTAGCTTATGCTCGTGTGCATCGGGTTGTCTTTTCATCATGGCTTCAATAGTTTCTAACATTTTTTTGGGGCCACTTGAATTTCTTTTAAATTATTTTAAACATGGTTTTCTTTTAAACGACTTGATATATGTAATTTTACAACGATATGTAATGTTTTTGAACCAAAATGAACACGTATGTAGGTCAACAGTTAACTAATCATCTTATCTGTGCAATAACATCGGCTTATCTACTTCTACCAACGCTCATACCAATATGAAATAAATACAGAAATACTCTTTTGACTAGTAAATACAAATAATATATGATTTATTCAGTAAATCCTTATTTAACTTAATTTTTTAATTCAATTTTTTTTAAATTTGTCGAGCGTTGCAAATTCTATGCGATGTAAAAGGGTCGCATAGAATAAGTAGTCGGTTATCAAATATTGGAATGTTTTGGATTTATTAAAGACTTTTTTTTAATTACAATAATAATTTACTATTGTTTCTGATAACAAAATAAAATGAATTTCTCTATTGATTTTTTTTACAGATTTAAAATAATTTTCTCTTATATTATAATTACATAAGAGTTCTTTTGTCTACAAGTCTATGATTATTTTTTAATAAATTTTATAACAAATAATTTCACTTCCCTTTACGATGTAAGATGCGATATCGATGCTCCAGTCCTGGTAAGCGGTTACAGTTGTTCCTTCTGGATAGACGGCGATCTCCTCCTGTTGTCCAGTGTTCAGGGTCGTTCTCGGGTAGAGTCCTTCTACAATTTGTAACAGTGATTTATTCTGTGCGTGAAAAGTACAGAATACTCCAGTAAGAAGTGTTCTTATTAATGCTGTTCCGGGGTTTTGAGAACCCGGCGTTTCTATAAAGGAGAATTTAATTAATACAATTAACCGCCGAATTAATTAATGATGGTAATTAAGCGTAGTGTACTGTATTATCGTTTCGTTGTTTCACTGAAGGCCAACGCGCTCTGTTGACGGACCGGGTGATTATGTTTTTCGACACAAAGCTTTTGTGCGTGTTCAGTCAGTCTGACCTGAACAGCAGCTGGCGTTGGCAGCCGTCCTCCTTTGGCAGAGCTGAGTTTCATTAATTGTTGTAAATTCTATTCTTCATGCCTCCGCTAAGCGATCTCCGGTAAGTGGGTTAAATGTATATATTGTTCATTTTGTGGTAAAAGATTTAAATTTAGTTTATAATCAACTTGGATGTGAATTGATAAAAGTTGAAGCTTACCTCGTGGCGTATTGACCGGAAATGTATAGTCATGGTTAAATATTTGATTTATTTAAACAAGAATACAGCCTAATATCTTGTATTTTATAATTACCAATTGTACGTGTGAAAAGGGGCGTAAAATAAAAAATTATTATGTAATTTTGTGGAACTGGGGAACTTTACTGAATTGTCTGAGTGAGCACGTGGTGTTATGTGCTTTATGCCTGTCGAAGAATGTTAACTTTTCATACATTCATTATGTTATGAATTATAATATAATACATACATATTTCGTTATGAATTTCTATCCAATTATGAAGCATTGAGGCCTTGTGTGTGGTCTAGGAATTTAAAAACCAAAAGTGAAAATGTTAAACATGTTATGCTGAGAAAAGTGAGATTAGTATATGTGTGTTATGGTTTACTGGTCAATCAGTTAATTATGATTAATGTCCAGGGTTCCCGATCCAGTCGGAAATGTGACCCCTCCGCATGTGGTAATTACAACTTCCACAATGATGTAAAAACACCTGGACTCTCGTATCTCGGCTGCCAGAGGTGGAACGACTGCATATCGTGCCACAATACCAACGGGGAACAATCTGGACCAAAATGAGGTGACATTTAGGCTTTTTTTTAACTACACTAGGCCGCTACAGCATACACGATAGGTTGTGAATTTAACCATCAAGAAAAAACTCAAGTTATACTTCATTGTGTTCACGTCCAGCTGGACAGAATTTTGGCTGCAAACTTTCACTAAAATAGTTCACATAATGTAATTACGCTCCAGATTAATTGTAGCCCTGGTCGCGGGCATGTGGCCGGCGGTCATTAATTTTATGCCTTATTTCTTTTACTGAGATTCTGAATGGGGGTTGTAAAAGTTTGTGGGGGACAGTTTTTTTAATTAAGTAGATGGGTGTTGTTTCTATGATGGGCTGAACCAGCTGGTTTGGTTTCATTTTTATTACGGGGTTTTTTGCACTTAATCACCTTCTTTTCCTACAAGGGCTGGGGGTCTTTTTTATTCGGCTTCAGGTCTAGTCACTTTTATAAATTTCACAAACCAGGGGGTGGGCACCTGTTTGTGCCATCTCATGCAAGCTTCGGACATGTCATCCTATGTCGGGTCAGGCATATGCTGGACCATGCCGGCGGCCGGGTCAATTCAGGTTTTCTGTAAATTTTTATATTTCTATAAAGTTTAAAAATTTTACAATTTTTATAAAATTATACAGGCTGTACTGATACTTAAATTTATTATTGTCTTTCTTGCGGTTATAGTCAATTCAGAATCTCTTTAAATGTTTATATATATTTATAAAATTAAAATTCTACAATTTCTTATAAAATTATACAGGCTGTACTAATACTTCAATTTATGATTGTATTTTCTTGATGCTATGTTCAAATCAGATTCTCTGTAAAATTTTACATTTTTATAAAAATAAAGATGCTACAATTTTTATAAGATTTATACAGGCTGTGATGACACATTAACTTTGTAATTGAATTTTTGCTATCATGGGTCAAACCAGATTTTTCTTAGAACTATAAATTGTAACTTGACAAAATTATACAGGCGGCATTGGCACTTAGATTTCATTATTGTCTTTTCTGGCTGTCATGGTCATTTCAGATTCTCTTTAAATTTTTATATTTTTCTAAGATTAAAGATTTTACAATTTCTATAAAATTATACTGGCTGTGTTGGCAACGTAAATTTATAATTCTAGTTTCTGGTTATTATGGCAAGTCCAGATTTTCTCCACATTTATGTACAGTATGTATTTCATAAAAATATACAGGCTGTCTGCCAGGCTTAATATGTTGTACTTTGTCTGTGATCTATATATATATATATATATATATATATGTGTGTATGTATGTTCAATCATGTGTTATCTTTATGTCAGGTGTTATAAAAAAGGGATATTTGAAATACCTGGGGTTGTGATATTTAAACAATTTATATAAATATTTATATTTATGTGATATTTAATATATATATATTACATTTAATATTTATAATTAAATTTACCTCAAGATATTATTTTTCTATTTGCAGCATGTTTCGAGAGTTCCTGTTCTCTCATCTTCAGCCTTCGCGATCTTGTTTCTGGTGAAGTATTTGTGTGTTGGCTTCTGGATGCAATTAAGGTTGTTTGTTGGTCTTTGGTATTTTAAAGTTGTATTATTGTGTGTTATTGTGATATATGTTTTTGTATTTTGTGTATTTTCGATGTTGAGTGCTTTGAATATTGTGTCATGTTTTGTATTGATTTGTATTTGTTCTGGTATTAGTTTGTTTTGTGTTTTATGTTTGTATATTTGTAAATTTTCCCAAATGTTCATTATGGTGCCTTTGTGTGGTATATGTTTTATTAGTGATACATTGGTTATGTCTGGGAATTCGTGTCCTGTGTTTATTGCATGTGTGGCTAAATTGGATTTATATATTTCTGGTTTTTTGTATGCGTTTGTTCTGGTTTTGTTTGTTTTTTGGGTGCGTTTTGGTGTGGTATTCAAAGCACTCAACATCGAAAATACACAAAATACAAAAACATATACCACAATCGCACACAATAATACAACTTTAAAATACCAAAGACCAACAAACAACCTTAATTGCATCCAGAAGCCAACACACAAATACTTCACCAGAAACAAGATCGCGAAGGCTGAAGATGAGAGAACAGGAACTCTCGAAACATGTTCCAAATAGAAAAATAATATCTTGAGGTAAATTTAATTATAAATATTAAATGTATTATATACATCAAGAAACGGACTGTAGCAGAAAATGATTGAATATATATATACGTATTTAAAATGTTGAAAGACTTATTATGTCGGTCATACTATTTTGGGGGTGTGCTATTTAAACAATTTATGCATTTATGACATATGAATATGATTTAAGAAATATCAACATAAAACTATGCGAATTGTGGAAATTATGAAAATTAATAAAGAGTTGTTATTTGTTTGTTAATAGAGAGTTTTAATTGCAAGTCCCGTCTCACTGGACCCAGCACATTTTATACTTCTTCTAGGCCTTCTGCCTAGTCATAAATATTTAGTAGCCTCTCCTAAAAAAAAAAATTATAAATTATAAAAACAAATAAAAAATAAGGAGGGGTTACAATGTCTATGAGGACAATCTTGTACTACACCGTATTAGCACGCGGCATTTAATCTACTAGCGAACTTTCTGACTTGAGCTCGTGCACTTTTGTAGATAAAACGTCTAGACGGACGGCAATGACCACACGTTATTGAGTTCAGAGCGAGATTGAATTATACCATACGAAGAATAAAGTCAAATGAGATTTTATCCAAATCTCGGGCGTACATTGGCAAAAAAATCCCTTTCTGTGCATTTTCAGTAAAGATAACGTTCTTCCTGCACAAGATTGTCTACTGCTAATGTTAAGCTTGGAAATAAAACCTGTATAATTTTATTACTTTTATTTAGGGTCATAAAACTTTCTTTATAAAAAACTCATGTATTTAGTTTTTTAATTTAAGAACAAATATTACCACTCTATAGGTCTTTTAATGAAGAAAGTTGTGTTAGTGGTTATAATCACAACCAGAATTATCACTGTTGCACACCACTATAGAAAAATTAATCCGATTAGCGCTTTCAACCTTCTCAGCGCTAATCCGAAAGCGGAATTCCGATCTGACGATGAGCTGAGAAGCTTGAAAGCGCTAATCGGAATAATTTTTCTATAGTGGTGTGCAACAGTGATAATTGTGTTTGTGATAGGTCTTTTATTTACGTATATTCTGATGTAAGTCTCATGTCAGAATTTTTTATTTTCACGAAAGTTATTTAATTAATATTTTTTATAGTTTTCCCGTAACATAATTATACATACCCGCACACGCGCATTCGCCATATTCCTACGCATATTTTCCCACTACTTCACAACACTAATTATTTTTTTACAGTCAAGAATTAACTTGAACAAACAAATTTGACATGTATCTTATTGTCTATTATACAATGTCTGAACATGTATTCTTTACTTAGACATGCAATCATTGCAACATGTTATCATAAGCAAAGAGTTAAATCACTACTTTGGACGAAAAATAAAGTGTGTGTGTGTGTGTGTGTGTGTGTGTGTGTGTGTGTGTGTGTGTGTGTGTGTGTGTGTGTGTGTGTGTGTGTGTGTGTGTGTGTGTGTGTGTGTGTGTGTGTGTGTGTGTGTGTGTGTGTGTGTGTGTGTGTGTGTGTGTGTGTGTGTGTGTGTGTGTGTGTGTGTGTGTGTGTGTGTGTGTGTGTGTGTGTGTGTGTGTGTGTGAAACAATATTGTGTGTTCAGTAATGATTGCATGATTGCAGGATTGCCTATGGTTCGCAAAATGCCACCAATCTCTGCCGTCGCCGGGGAACCCCTCATCGTGTCTTGTCCCGCTTCCGGATACCCGATACATACAATTACCTGGGAAAAAGGTACGTGTTATTTACTCTGTAGGAATTAATTCGCAAACGCACTATACAATTTGCTATAACGATGTTCAGATGGACGAGTTTTGCCTGTGAACCATCGTCAGTCCGTGCATGCAAACGGAACGCTTATTGTAGAGAACGTCCAACAGAAATTGGATCAAGGCACGTACACTTGCGAGGCGCGCAACAGACAAGGTCACTCGGACAGAGGAAGTGTTGAAATTGCTGTTATGGGTACGTCACACTTAGAATTTTAATTGTATTTTTCTTTATACGAAATCATTGCATTTTTTTAATACGATTGTCTATTAGCAGGAACATAGCCAACATTTTGTGTTGGGTGGGGGGGAATCTAGTTTGGATTGGAGGCATGGAATCAAAGATGAGACTCAGATATGTTTCCTTCCAGCAAGATGGGGGGGGTACAAGTTTTCAGGAGACATGATGACCCTAAAGTCGGGTTTTAGGACATCTTGGAACCCTGGAATAAAAGAAACGAAAACACAGAATAAAAGAAACATCTACAGTCACTTTTTTCTATTTTTTTCAGTTTTGAATAAAAATGTGAGTATTAAAATTTGGATTTGACTTGATCAGTCCCTATAAATATAAGATACTATATATTCCTACTACAAATTTTGATAAGGTATGTCGTAATATTAAATAATTTTTTGTTACTTAAAATCAAAAAAGTAAAACAAACTTATGTTCCTAAATGTGCTTCTGCTTACTGCCACCATGTAGACCTGTAGTGAAATAACTGTACGTAATATAAGTGTGATTATCCTGAATCCTTTCTTTCTATGAACTATACTGACTGTTTAACCTTAAGTGTTTAATAGCTTTCGGCATTTTTCTGTTTTTCTGAACCCCTCGGACCTCCACCATGGCTATGTCTCTGTCTATTAGTTTTCGTTTTATACAAGTAGCTTCAAAATGGAAATTACAATTCTTTGGTGGTTTTTCTTTCTTATTTCTGTAATGAGACGAAACCCGGTAGTCTACAGAAACTGAAGATGAAATGATTTGCCAAAGGAAACTATCATAATGTTTAAAACATTAGTAAAACAAATCCCCTTGTATTACATGCAAAGGGCAGGCTTAGTACTCAGTAGTAGGTATATAACTCACGCTAAGTATCTTTTGGGACGCTGTAGTCAATTATTCCTTACACAGCCTCTGTAATACAATGTAGTTTTTTTGCGCATATGTCGACACAATGTGCTTTTTCCTGTGCAGTCTTCTTTGTGGTAAAACAACATTAAAGCGTTTTAGAAATTGAACGATTTATTAACATTATATTCACACGTAGGCAGGTGTTGTAAGACATCATTTCACGTTGCCTTACAAGACACAGTTGACGCCGACCATACCGGAAGAAGGTTTGAGATACAGGATTTATCAAAACGTTTATCTAAACAACCGTTGATTGAGTGGCCACATGCTTAAATTAATTGTCAAATGTGTCAATTTCTTTTTTTTAAGTTAAAGATTCTATCAGTCTTTTACCGTAAACGTTATATAATTTATTAAAGTATAATGTATATAATGTATATTACATTTATTTTTATAAACATTCTCTGTGAATAAAGATTCTTGAATAAGGCGATAAACTCCAGAATGAAATTGCTAATCAATAAAAGTAGGTTACTGTAAATCTGATAACTCAACTTATTTGGTGTCGTAATAATGATAATATCCAAAAAAGAAACATTAAGAACATCCAAATGTAGTTCGTACCATATATAAAAAAGATTAATGAACTCCAAAAATATGTAAAGCTGTCTAGCAAAACACGTCGTACACATACCAAATCCTATACATAAAAATATTATACTAGGATTACTGAATATAAAAATTCGTTCCCGAAGAAAGATTGTAAAGATTCCTTACATTTATTGGCTACAAATTTTATTAATATAAAACTAGAATAATTTTGTTCTAGGTAAGTGTCTCAGATTAGGTGAAAATAATCACTCTGCTAGTCGTACAAATTTGAAATATTTTTATTGTATGTGTAAAACAGAGATGTAGCAGACATTCAGGCCTGTACAGATAAAAATTAATGTTTACATCAAATGAAAAGGTTTTGCATTTAATGATAATTAATTTTGTATTTCTAGTAAATATTATACAACCCTTTAGTGTCATAATAAGATTAAATTTCGTGTGTTTTAGAAATAAGTCATTACATTTTTTAATAGATTTTATGCTTAGATGCTGTGCCATTAGGAAGGAGTGATCGCATTCGGCCGTTCAACACGTAATGCAGAGCTTCAGGATCCGCCACAATTAGTTTATATTTTCTGTGTTAGGAAACATGACAGAACATTTCATAATAAAGGACTTCATTTGCTTTGAAACGTGTTAAAAGGAGTCGCATTTAGTGTTTTGAAAATTCTTTCACTAAATAAATTAACTGTATGAAAGTACTAAAGAGGTTTCGTAATTTCATATTATTTTAAAATATTTCACCAACAAAACATCAATAATTCTCTAAAACAGCTAGTGTTTGTATGTTATAATATGATAATAATTATATGTTTTACAAATTACTGAACAAATAAATTAATTGTTTATTTCTAAATTGTTCCGCAACGTTACACGAGATATCAATATTGTGAAGCACGACGTGTCAGCTGTCAGTGTAAGCTACAGTACAGGCCCACCAATCATTTTCCCATTGCCTACTTCCTCTTTACTGTCGTATAAACACGACGTGTCTACTGTCAGTGTAACATACAAACAGTACTGTGTTTATTGCTTTCAGGAACACAGAAGATTTTACCGTTAGCTGATTCTTGTTTACTGTTGTACAGGGTGGCGCAGGGAAACGGAAAAATTTGAAATAATTAGAAAAAATTAAGGAACGTTAAAAAACTTTATTTGAGGCTCAAAATATGTTCTACAAGACTGGAAATTACATTAGGCATCACTTTTTAAAAATTACATTAGTTAAATGCTGCCCATTTTTCCGTACACATTCAGTAAGTCGTTTCTGTAGGTTTTGCATAGCGCGGCGCAATGTGTCACCTGGGATTTTGGCGATTTCCTCTTCAATCTGTGTCTTGAGCTGAGCAAGGGTTCTTGATCCAGTCTGGTACACGATACTCTTCAGATGTCCCCATAAAAAGAAGTCACAGACTGAAAGGTCTGGAGATCGGGGCGGTCAAGCGATGTTAGCATTCCTTGAAATTATGCGATCCCCATACAAACGTTCACTGCTGCCATAGACTGTCTGGCAGTGTGTGAGGTGGCTCCATCCTGTTGAAACCAGGTGTGCTGAATGTCAAGATTTGGAAAAGTATGGAGTCTAGGAGCCAAAAATGTCTCTAGCGTGTTGACATAACGTTCAGACGTCACAGTGACAGCAGTTCATCTTCAAAAACGTAAGGGCCTATCATCCCATGACACGACACTGCACACCATACGGTAACTTTGGTACTGTGTAATAGATGCTGGTGAAGCTGAGCAGGGTTTCCTTGAGGCCAGTAACGATAGTTCTGCTTATTCACGTATCCACTTAAGTGAAAATGGGCTTCATCGGACATCCAAAGATTTTGAATGAAGTTAGCATCCTCATTGATTTTAGCCAACAATTGTTCACAAATTTGCAGGCACAATACACAATCATTAGGATTCAGTTGTTGCACAATCTGAAGTTTGTAAGGATGAAATTGAAGTTCATGGAGTATTCTTTGAACGCTCCGACGTCCGAACTGCAATGAAGAGGCAATTTTTCGCACCGAACGACCAGGAATCCTTAAGATGGCAGCTCGCACGGCATCAATGTTTCTGGGGTACGTACAGACCGTACACCCCCACTAGGCGTTTTCTTCAAAGCTGAACCAGTCTCTTCAAAATTACGAACCCACGTTTCGATTGCGTGTAACGAAGGAACTTGACCGCGGGGCGGGATCTGATAGTGGCGCTGAAACTCTCGTTGTGCAGCTGTCAAACTGTCACCATGTCGGTAAAACGTTCTTACGGCGACCGCACGCTCTGCACCGCTCCACTGCTCCATGGTAACTAAATTTCCGTTACTGCTAGACAGACAGTTTCACTTCTGCTACATCTACAGGGCTGCCAACATCAACTTCAAATTTTCCCGTTTCCCTGCGCCACCCATAAACACGACGTGTCGACTGTCAGTGTAAGCTACAGTGTACTGTGTCCATTACTTTCAGGCCCAACCGCCATTTACCCCTTACATGCTTCTTGTTTTCTGTTGTATAAACACAACATGTAAGCTACAAACAACGTAGTATTTTTAATAATTTCCTCCACACCAACCATTTATGCGTCAGTAGCTTCTTGTTTAACGTTTTATAAACACGACGTGTAAGCTACAAGCAGTGCACTGTCTGTATTACTTTTAGGGCCTCCGACCATTTGTCTGTTAGCCTCCGACCATTTGTCTGTTAGCCTCCGACCATTGGTCTGTTAGCCTCCGACCATTGGTCTGTTAGCCTCCGACCATTTGTCTGTTAGCAGTTACTTGTTTACTGTTGTATAAATTCGACGTGTGAGCTACAAGCAGTCTACTGTCCTTGATAATTTCAGGTTCACACATTATTTACCCGTTAGCAGCTTCTTGTTGACTATTGTGTAAACAGCATATGTAAGGTACAAACAGTGTACTGTGTTTATTAATTTCCGCCTCACCAACATCATCGCGTTAGCGGCTTCTTGGTTACTGTTGTATAAACACAACATGTCACCTAGTAGTGTACTGTCCTTATTACTTTCAGACGCACCGACCACTTCTTCGTTAGAAGCTTCTTGTTTACTGTTGTACAAACACGCCATGTAAGCTACAAGCAGTGAACTGTCCTTATTACTTTTAGGTTCACCGACTACTTTCCCGTTAGCAGCTTCTTGCTTACTGTTCTATAAACACAACACGTAAGCGACAAACAGTCTGTGGTTACTAATTTTCGACCCCCTACCGTTTACATATTAGCTGCTTTTTTTGTACCGTTGTATAAACACGACGTGTAAGCTATAACCAGTGTACTATTCTTATTACTTCCTGGCAAACCGACCATTAGCTAAACAACGTACTGTGGTTGGTAACTTCAGACCCACGGATCACGTTTACGTTAGCTGCTGTAGTATAACCATAACGTGTAAGCTACAAACGGTGTAATATCATTTTACTATCGAGCATTTACCCGTTATCAGCTACTTGTTTACTGTTGTATAGACATGACGTGGAAGCTACAGCAATGTACTGTCCTTATTACTTTCAACCCCACCGACCATATGGCCGTTAGCTGTTTTGTTTTTGTACTGTTGTATAAATGCAACGTGTAAGCAACAAGCACTGTAATGTACTATTTACTTTCTTCCCCACCGACCCTATAAACATTAAGTGTAAGAGTACTGTAATTATTAATCTCACCCTCATCGACCATTTACCTGTTAGCAGCTTCTTGTTATAATACGACGTGTTAGCTGAAAACAGCGTACTCTGTTTATTTGCCAGTTAGCGGATTCTTGTTTACTGTTATATAAACACGACTTGTAAACTAGAACCAGTGTACTGTCCTTGGTACATAAGGCACACCGAAGATTTTCCCGTTATCAACCTCTTGTTTACTGTTGAAAAAATATACCATGTTAGCTATAAACAATGTACTACTAACGTCACATAAACACAAGCTAACGTCACTAACGTCACGTAAGCTACAAGCCGAGTACTTTGTTTAAAATTTCCGCCTCACCAACCATTTCCCCGTTAGCAGCTACTTGCTTACTGTTGTATACACACTATGTGTAAGCTAGAAGCCGAGTATTTTGTTTAAAATTTCCGCCTCACCGACCATTTCCCCGTTAGCAGTTACTTGCTTACTGTAGTATAAACACGACGTGTAAGCTACAAGCCGAATACTTTGTTTAAAATTTCCGCCTCACCGACCATTTCCCCGTTAGCAGCTACTTGCTTACTGTTGTATAAACACTATGTGTAAGCTAGAAGCCGAGTATTTTGTTTAAAATTTCCGCCTCACCGACCATTTCCCCGTTAGCAGCTACTTGCTTACTGTTGTATAAACACGATGTATAAGCTACAAGCCGAGTACTTTGTTTAAAATTTCCGCCTCACCGACTTTTCCCAGTTAGCAGTTACTTGCTTACTCTTGTATAAACACGACGTGTAAGCTACAAGCCGAGTACTTTGTTTAAAATTTCCGCCTCACCGACTTTTCCCAGTTAGCAGTTACTTGCTTACTCTTGTATAAACACGACGTGTAAGCTACAAGCCGAGTACTTTGTTTAAAATTTCCGCCTCACCGACTTTTCCCAGTTAGCAGTTACTTGCTTACTCTTGTATAAACACGATGTGTGAGCTACAAGCCGAGTACTTTGTTTAAAATTTCCGACTCACCGACCATTTCCCCGTTAGCAGCACTTGCTTACTGTTTTATAAACACGACGTGTAAGCTATGAGAAGTGTACTGTCCTTATTAGTTTCAGGCCCTCGACAGTTTATCCGTCAGCAGCTTCTTCTTTATTGTTGTATAAACACGACGTGTAAGCTACTAACCGTGTCTGTGTTTATTATTTTCCAACCCGCCGACCATTTTTCCGTAGCTTCTTCTTTATTGTTGTATAAACACGACGTGTAAGCTACTAACCGTGTCTGTGTTTATTATTTTCCAACCCGCCGACCATTTTCCCGTAGCTTCTACTTTACTGTTGTATAAACACGACGTGTAAGCTACTAACCGTGTCTGTGTTTATTATTTTCCAACCCGCCGACCATTTTCCCGTTAGTAGCTTCTACTTTACTGTTGTATAAACACGACGTGTAAGCTACTAACCGTGTCTGTGTTTATTATTTTCCAACCCGCCGACCATTTTCCCGTAGCTTCTACTTTACTGTTGTATAAACACGACGTGTAAGCTACTAACCGTGTCTGTATTTATTATTTTCCAACCCGCCGACCATTTTCCCGTTAGTAGCTTCTACTTTACTGTTGTATAAACACGACGTGTAAGCTACTAACCGTGTCTGTGTTTATTATTTTCCAACCCGCCGACCATTTTCCCGTAGCTTCTACTTTACTGTTGTATAAACACGACGTGTAAGCTACTAATCGTGTCTGTGTTTATTATTTTCCAACCCGCCGACCATTTTCCCGTTAGTAGCTTCTACTTTACTGTTGTATAAACACAACGTGTAAGCTACTAACCGTGTCTGTGTTTATTATTTTCCAACCCGCCGACCATTTTCCCGTAGCTTCTACTTTACTGTTGTATAAACACGACGTGTAAGCTACTAATCGTGTCTGTGTTTATTATTTTCCAACCCGCCGACCATTTTCCCGTTAGTAGCTTCTACTTTACTGTTGTATAAACACAACGTGTAAGCTACTAACCGTGTCTGTGTTTATTATTTTCCAACCCGCCGACCATTTTCCCGTTAGTAGCTTCTACTTTACTGTTGTATAAACACAACGTGTAAGCTACTAATCGTGTCTGTGTTTATTATTTTCCAACCCGCCGACCATTTTCCCGTTAGTAGCTTCTACTTTACTGTTGTATAAACACAACGTGTAAGCTACTAACCGTGTCTGTGTTTATTATTTTCCAACCCGCCGACCATTTTCCAGTTAGTAGCTTCTACTTTACTGTTGTATAAACACAACGTGTAAGCTACTAACCGTGTCTGTGTTTATTATTTTCCAACCCGCCGACCATTTTCCCGTTAGTAGCTTCTACTTTACTGTTGTATAAACACGACGTGTAAGGTACAAGCAATGTACTGTCGTTAATACTTTAATGCTCACCGACCATTTCCCCCTTAGCAGCCACTTGTTTACTGTTACTGCCTGTAAACTCAACGTGTAAGGTACAAGCAGTGTACTGTCTTTATTAATTTAGAAAGTAAATTTCGGGCCCGGCTCACCGACAATTTGCTCGTTAGCAGCATCTTGTTTCTTGTTGTATAACCTCGACGTGTGAGTTACAAGCATTGTACTATGTTTATTACTTTCAGGGCCACCCAACATTTACCCGTTTTCTATAGAACGCGGCGTGCAGATTGGGGAGCGCATAGGTCTGCAGTGTTTGGTAACCAAAGGAGACGCTCCTCTTACATTCCGTTGGCTGAAAGACGAGACGCCGGTGAGCGAACTTCATCTGTCATCGGTGACGGTGACGTCGGTCGGGGAGTTCAGCAGCACTCTGCTCATAGAAGGCATATCCGTACAGCACGCGGGCAGTTATACTTGTGAAGCACGGAATCCAGCTGCGACTGCTACTTACACTGTACAGCTTGCCGTCAATGGTACTACACAGCACAGCACCATACTGTACCAACGCTAGAAACACTGTGCCTCTTTCAACTGAATCAATATTTTGTTGTAATACAATAATGATACGTGTACAAAAGGTATTTGGTATGCTCGTATTCTTAATTTTTCCAAGTTCATCATTCTGCTTGATGATAATAACAATGTCTCCTTGTTTGTGCTACCCAAGTAATTTAGGCGCGTACGGTCAAAATAGATCAACTCGCTATGTCTACACACCGAACCATTGAGCCCCTGTCTCCTTTAATTGTCGATGCGTTTTTTTCGAAATATAACATTCAAGTGGAAGACGTTCTACAGACAGTTTTTTAAATATTTTTAATTCTGAACGAGGGTACTACGAGGGTAGTTCCAAAAGTAAAGTCCCAACATAACACTAATTTTAATATAACCTCTACATAAAAAGTTATGTCCCGATTTTGTCATCCAGTCTATTGTACCTGTTTCACTTCTTAGTCAGAAAAATATCGTCTTCCTTAAATATTTTTGTTCAGCTTCCTGAATAAGTGGAAATTGCAGGGAGCGAAACGTGCTGTAACGAGGATCCTAAAGAGTTTCCTATCCCCGTTCTCCCAATTTCTTGAAGTGTTACATCAGTAGTATGTGGAATTTCACTGCCATAAAACACCGAATTTCGAGTCACCGCTCTAACACGTTTTCGACGAATGGCATCCCGTAATTTCCCGTAAAGATCCAATGTAACGATCACCGCTTTGTGAAGGAAATTAAGCAGCTACAGTCCCTTTCTGCCTCAGAACACTGTCACCATTACTATCCAAGCAGAAATTGTTGCCTTGAATTATTTTGCAGCCGAAGAACCTGGATATATCCATATAATTGAGTCTCTTTTTCTTTCTGGGATACTGAGGTAGATCCCTGGTGACGAGAAGTCCCGATAACGCAGCAGACTGTTTAAGGACACCCGTTCGCTGTGCTTTGTGTTGTTCACTTAGTTGTTTAGGCGCTCATCGAGCTAAAACTTTCCGGTAGCTTAGGGAGTCATGAGTAATCCGCCTTCAGTTTATCGGTTTCCCGAGTTCATTGCATGCAGTTTGAGGTCTTCCAGCGCGTGCTTCGTCAACAGTGGTGTCCTACAGACTATACCACCCTGACACTTGTTTACGTGAAATTACACTCTCACAGTACACTTCAAAATTTCGTTCTGGATTTCTGTTGAAGTCTTTTATTTTGAATTCAAAAATCAAATAACTACTCATACCGGATCGGTTTTCAATCAGAGGCATTTTCTAAACTGTCTGACATAACTTAACGTCAAACAACAACAACAACAGACAACCACTGCCACCTGTATTAGAAGGGTCTGAATCTGACAACGTAACAGGATCGGGATCATAATTCAATTTCTATCCGCATGGCAGCGCTAGTATATCGCCCTCATATTTCTTCTTATAATTAAATTATGAATTATTTCATAATTGCTTCCTCTTTGTCATTTACACAAGCCCGAGTTTGTGTTACTGCAGTCTCGGCAATCTTCGTTTCCCATATGCTAACTATACAATTAGGCTATTTGGTTCAGTTAAATGACGGTAGGTAACTAAATGATAAATGAAAATTATGCACACAAAGTTATAATAAATTTCCTATTTTGCCCTTAGCTTTAAACTAATCAAAGACTTGAACCAGATAATTATATTTATTATAAGCTCTGAGTGAGGTATAAAACGCAGGCAGACAGAATAATGTAAAATTTGGTTTTATTCAAATATATTGTATTATGTAATTTTTTACGTAAACATGATTCACAATTAACAATGTTTCTAGCGTTGAGGGATGTCGTCCAGAACACTTTGCACTGCACTTTGTATTTTCTTTGTGCACAGCACTTTACTTTGGTTTAATGCACTTTTCAGTTCCTCCAGACATCACGCCTTTCGTTTTCCCCGCAGTAGAGGAAGGATCGCGGGTACAAGTAGCTTGCAACGTTTACCGCGGAGACCTGCCGTTGAACATCACTTGGCTCAAAGACCAGGTACCAGTAGCGACGGCGCAAGCGGCCCAGGTTGACGTCATCAGATTCAACTCGTACTCCAGTATTGTGACGATGAGTAGTGTATCGAGAGCGGACGCAGGCAACTACACATGTGTGGCCAGCAATCCTGCTCGCACTGTGGCGCATACAGCCCAGCTCTCCGTCAGCGGTACCACAATATTCTTTACGATTACAAATATACCTTTCTCCTTGTCAACTCTGAAATGAAAATTATTGACATTTTTTAACGCTTAATTTAACTAATTTTGAATTTAATGCAGTTAAAGGTATACACGGCGCCTTAGGTACATTAAGTTTACACGTTCATGGATCTTCAGTTATGCTAACCAGTGGCGTAATTGTTCCTGGGCTCCCCGCAGAAGGATCCCTTGTGGCCCCCCTTACTCCCCTTACTTAATTCATGCCATTGCTCCCGCTTGAATACTAACCCCTCCTTATAACTGTGGCAGCTACTAAAATATAACGTAAACAGAATCAACGTTCTTTCTGGTATGATGTACACTCAATTAATAAAATATACTTTGTGTTTCAGTTAAACGTTTCATTTGTTATTTAGTATCTACTATATCTTGATCAATGTAAAAAAATACACATGAATTATTATTTTGTATTTATCGAACTAATAGGCATCTTAAAAATGTACAAATTTTATTAACTTTAAATCCATGAAGCCAGTGAATGTTTATATTAAATTTTATATCGTATAATTTACTAACTAATCTCATATTTTTAAACAAACTAAAAATCTGTTTCACATTTAAAACTTTATTTCATCTGCTTATAGCTTTATAATTTGCAATAATTTTAGGATAGGACTAATATTGGCACTAGAATTAAAGAAAAATATACAGCTATAAAGACATTTATTTTAAAAAAATAGGACATTTTTATCTCATAACATTACTTGAATGATAACTAGCCTCGGTGCCTTTTTAACTGGAATTACCAGTTAACAATTTGTACTCTCAAAGTACATCATTAGGTATGTGTAAAATAACTGTAAAAAATATAATGTATTTATTTTTGATGTTTAATACATAAGGGGAATCTGTTTTTACGTATAGGATTATAACTATTTGCAAAAAATTAAGGGAAACGTTTGCAAACGATTAGTAAACCCTAAACCGAATTTACGTTTAGATTTTGTTATATAATTTTGCACGAAATTTTATCTAGCACTGGACCTTCAAGTTATTGCATGAAAAATTAGTTTTATTATCATTGTGATGTTCTGTAAGCATGAAAAGTTTTCTTTTACTGTGAGTAATCCTTTCACTAATACTTACTGACAAAGTTTTAAATATACATGTGTGCGAGTTTATATTAAAGCATATGAATATTTTTATATGTGTTTCCGTCTGTTAACGTAACTGTAACTGAGACATTAAGTGTAGGTGTCACTAACCTGTGTTATCTAGAAATATTTTGGCGTCTTATGTAATTGACAAAAGCGTACCTGGTCTAAAAATGGAATACGTTTGTGCTACGCGATCTCTCGCAGTCAGTTCTGAAAAATGAAACTTCTTCATCCGTAATATTTCTCGACTCTAATCATTTTCATTTCTTCTATGAACTATTAGAGTTCACTATGAAGGATATAATGTGGTTATTAAGACATTATTATTTAAATAAGAAAAACGGAAGTTAGCCAACACCGAATTAGTTTTCTGGTACTGAGGTATATCAGTAGGAGGAAGTGTAGAGCGGCGCAAGGAACCTTCACACGTTAAGAATTACAATAAAGTTTTTTGCCCATCAAGTTTTTTGTTTGTGCGAGGAACAGAGATGAATTGCGATATGGTACTAGAGGTGACGTGTTTTTCAGGATATATCGGACAGAATGGGGTTGGAAAACCTCACCAGAAACGTATACGTCTGCAAAACAATAGCTACAGAAGCACTTCCTTCTACGGATTTGTAGATTTTTGATGTTCCGGTTTTTGGGGCGAACGTTTGCCGTACCCATTGACTGCATGGTTTCATAATTCCACGCTTAAATCCAGCAACCCACTTTTCACTGTTGAAAACAATGGTGAAGAGTATAGGAAAGTGGACTCCAACTCGTTTCTTATTTTATAAAATCCAATTCTTACTTACAAAAATAAAGTTACATACAGCAAACGGTCTTGGCTGGAAAAAGGCTTAGTCAGGAGCTAAATTCGATTCATCCAATCTTATGTGGTGGTTGTCGAGATATTGTTATTGAAACATTAAAAATGGAAGTTAGCCAATACCAATATAGTTTTCTAAAAAAAAAAAAAAAAAAAAAAAAAAACATTTCTGGTACTGGGATATAGGAACGTAAGTAGGTAGATAGGTAGAAGGTATGTCAAAGTTTGATAGTAGGAATTACAGTAACGAATTATTGCTCATAAAGTGTGGAAAAAGAGAATAATTCTAACACAGTACTAGAAGAGAGCAGGTGACTTCTTTGACAGTATATATAGGAATGAGAGGGTTGTAAAATATCAATTTCTGTGATACATAATTAGGCACAGAGGCGGCTTTGAAATAATAAAATTATTTACTTCACCAGAACAGTCTGATGCCTTGAGGTTTCCATTAATTTGCGGATTCACGTTGCAAGGAAGAAACTAAGTGAATTTTACTTTGTTTTGTAATTAACCATTTACAAACTACAGTTTTGGTAAGGCCTGTTATTTTACCAATTTTGGGACACTTTTAAGTCAAACGCAAAACACACAAATAATAAACTGGCTAATTACGTGTCATTGTGTCATTGTCATTGTCATACCTAACGTACTTAATTTTACCAACCCTAAGATCAAATCGCGGACTGATGGCAACCCTACTGTGTTAGACCAATGATTCTCAACCACGTGGTCCGCGACATATGGGTAGGGAATCGTCAGAATAGAGTTAAATTATTAATAAAATTTTACTATCAGTTTTTTTTTTAATTTCTGTAATTAGCCTGTCCTTCATATTCAAAACTGTATTAATTACGTAATCCGTTAAACATGTTGAGGAATAATTAATAACGTTTAATTAACTTTTAACGATACTAACGTAATAACGATAGGCCTACACCGTTTCAGTGGGAATTATTTCAAATTAAATTTCAGTTTTGTTTGTTTGAAATTAGAAAAACTCTTCATATGTACTACTTTTATTAACTACTCATTTCCTTATGTACTATTGTATTTGTACAAGCGTATTTGAAATCTTAAAATTCAATTGACTGATAATTATATGCAATTTATGTGCAATTTATAAATAAAACGAATGGCTATTTAAAGGTATGAAACCTGCACGACGATGTGGTTTTGGAATGCTCAATAATTCGTCTATATTGCCTAAAACTGAGTCCGAAAAATTCCAGGGATGTTAACAAATAAAGGCTAATCATTTTTATAAAAACTCCAAGACGAAAAATCATTAGTTAAGAAGAATCTAACAGGTATGATAATCCCGAAACAGAAAATATTATACAGTAGTACTTTTCTAAAAGGATTAAAGAATTTATGGGTTTTAAGAAAGGGAGATAACAAAAACAAAGATTTATTGAAAAGAAAAAGAAAGAAAGATCACTGTGAAAATGTGAATAAGTAGACCTACTAGAAGAAGATAAACGTGTAGGCATCAAAATGGCAGCCGGGTAAGTGGGCTACCTCTCGAGGACCAGTGCCCAGTCAACACGGAATAAGTATACTGCGTTTGCAACTTCTCAACTTTAGGCGAAATGTCAGTGTTTGTATTCCTCGCCACAGAACTCGTTGACCTCTCTCTTTCTCCTAGTAATTAAACCATTTACTATTGCTAATGTTATTGCTTACTTTTAACTATTTTAATAATTTGGTTATTCGTTATGATAACACAGGAAATGTTATGTACTTTGTACGCAAAGCGTGTGGGCTAAATATCATCAAGAAACTCGATTCGCACTTTGTAAAAATCAATGGAATTATCGAACGGTAGACACACCCACAATAAGCTTAAGCAAAAGAATATAACATCGTCTTTCTTCTAAAATATTGTTAGATCCAGCTATATTTTCGGGACAACGGAAGCTGATTCTAATTCCAGAACACACGCTAAAGTCGTTTGAGGAAACAAACATATCGACAAGCCAACTTAATTAAATATATTAAGAGCAAAGTAAACGATCCCAATAAAGACGAAAACGTTTAAATTGAAAACTCGTGTTTAGCCACACAACACCTGCATAGTGTTCCACGTGGCTGAATCGTTTGACTTCTAACGCGCTCTTATAGATAACGCTGCATAAAATTTATGACAGAAAACGCGTGGAAGTGGAAATATTAATTTTTGCAGTGTGTATATGAGCGCGCGCGCGTTTGCATGCAAGATACGCAATTTATTGATTTGCCGACTGCCATCTCCAGTCACATTTTGACGTTCAGTCGTTAATTTTCGTTACAATAACATTGCACCATAGATACTGTGTCCAAAGTCAGTGCGCGCGCGCGCCTCTGTGTGTGTGTGTGTGTGTGTGTGTGTGTGTGTGTGTGTGTGTGTGTGTGTGTGTGTGTGTGTGTGTGTGTGTGTGTGTGTGTGTGTGTGTGTGTGTGTGTGTGTGTGTGTGTGTGTGTGTGTGTGTGTGTGTGTGTGTGTGTGTGTGTGTGTGTGTGTGTGTGTGTGTGTGTGTGTGTGTGTGTGTGTGTGTGTGTGTGTGTGTGTGTGTGTGTGTGTGTGTGTGTGTGTGTGTGTGTGTGTGTGTGTGTGTGTGTGTGTGTGTGTGTGTGTGTGTGTGTGTGTGTGTGTGTGTGTGTGTGTGTGTGTGTGTGTGTGTGTGTGTGTGTGTGTGTGTGTGTGTGTGTGTGTGTGTGTGTGTTAACGTAACGGTAACGGTAACGGTTATACGTGGTAGAAGTATGTACTTGCTGTTTTCAGTTCCTCCCGAGTGGGTAGTAGAGCCAAGGGACAAGAGCGCAATAGCGGGGCAGCCTGTCGCGATACATTGCAAAGCTGATGGATTTCCAGAGCCGAAGGTCGCTTGGAGAAGAAGTTCAGGTAAGTATTACTGGACCTGTATTATCAGATTCTATTATTATCCTATTAACATAAAACAACGGAGAGAACACTACACTATTTGTACAATCCATTTGGATATATTTACACTATATTTCAAACTCTTACAACCTTCTTACATTCCTTTTATCACTCACTTTTATCATTTTTTGTTCCTCCCCATAATGCTCTTTCTGTTTATAAAATTTTGGGCAAACACTTGAGCCCACATCTCAAACCCAACTGTCAAAGTAGGTCTACAATAGATTCATTTCCATTTGTCTTAAATTTTTCCCTTATTTATGAAATTATGATTCATGGCATAGTACCCCCGTCCAGCGTTTGTTTATCAAAACAATGTCAATTATCCGAAGTCGACCCGTGTATCGAGTCGATATTTACAGACAGAAGTTCCGGAAAATGTTTACAACTATCATCAAACAAGTAACGTTGTGGATTGATGGCTGATCACCTCCTGAATTGCAGGACGAGACCAAACTTCACCCTATGATTGACAATTAAATGCTACGATAACATCATAACAAGTTGTATTATAGAATATTAAGTCAAGTTTACGTATCTCTGGCATCCGCGTTGCCTATTAACTGCGGGAACCCACCGATTTTTTTAATAAGGAGAAACAAATTTCATCTGAATAATAAAGCTCCTGTTCCACTAATCTTAATAACTTCCATTGACAATATTATATAAAAATTATTTAAGTTATGTAAAAGTATGACTGAGGGACGGATTGTGTTACTGCTCACCGACAGATAAAATATTGTTACGACGGTCTCCTTGGTATAGTGGAAAACAAAATACAAGACACCAATGAAATCACTAATAACCAGTGTTAATTATCACAATTAACAGTTTGTAATCAACAAGTTATTCAACAAGATTATACTCGTACAATAATTCAAGTTAATTTGTTCACATAAATAATAATGTCAACTATAAATTTCTATTCCTCACTATATATGTCAATTATTCCTCCCTATAATTACTTTTCACTAATACACCACTTTGACGCACTGTGTAAATCGCACGACAATTACTCGAACCTCAATTGAATAAATCGCCACTTAAATTGAAATTAAGCGTCGCTGAATGCTTGTATTTATACCCCGCTGAGATTCCAGAAAAATCCATACCACGCGACAACGCTACTAGAAAACACTAGAGAGTAATCGCTTGCCGCCTTGAACACAGTGTAGGCCTACGCAGACCGGTAAAGTCTGGATCAGTCTCGGCTACGGATACGTGACAACTGTCACGTAATTGCCCTTCATTTCAAAGTAGTAGCAATATGTACACACACACACACACATTATAGCCGGGCTCCGCTGAAATAGCCGATAAAGACGTAGAATGTTGTGTAATGACGTAACACTTCCGCCTCCATAAGCTTGTTCGTCCCGAACTGGCAAACCATCTCTACATACGATCTAGGTGGATGACCTTGAACTGTCGCTGTCCTTCCTGTTGGATCCGATATACAACATAGTTGATTCTTTTTTTCACAGTGTAGAGTCCTTTCCAATTAGTCTAAAACTTAGTTGAAACATTTAACCAAGACGGCGCTTTGGGTTAGACAAACAAACCTGATCTCCTTCTTGGAAACCCACACTATTGCTGCGAATGTCATACCGAGTTTTCTTTTTTAACTAGCTATCTTCAGCCGTCCTCTTATCAAGGGATTCATTTCTCGCAGTTGGTTTTCTAATTGCGAAGACTTGTTCTGTGAATCTTGGGACTGAGTCTCAGGTGATCCGAACTTCAAGTCCCCAAGAAGATGAATCTCCCGCCCAAACACCAATTTTTCTGGAGTCATGCCGGTTGTGTCGCGTACTGATGACATATACGCCATGAGGAATAGTGGTATACGTTGATCCCAGTCTGTTTGGTTCCCGTCAACAACCTTCGAAAGATGCTGCTCAAGTGTCCTATTGAATCTCTCAACCATCCCGTCCGACTGAGGATGCAGAGACGTTGTCCTGCTATTTCAAATTCCGAGTAGACGGCATAATTCTTTAAACACTCCTGACTTGAAATTGCTGCCTTGATCCGTATGGGTTTCCATATGAACTAAATAACGGCAACAGAAGTTGTGAACTAACAGCTTTGCGACAGTAATAATTCCTAATTTGGAATTGCGTAAGCTTCCACCCACTTAGTAAAGTAGTCACCTATAACCAAGATGTACCGGTTTCCATCGTCAGTAACTGGAAAAAGTCCAGCAATGTCAATGGTAATTCTCTCGAAAGGCAGTCCAACGTTATGCTGTCTCACTTTTCCCTTGCTTCTGGTTTGTGGGTCCTTGCTTGCAACACATATTTTACATGTCCGAACCCATTCCTCTACGTCGTGGCGAAGATGAAGCCAATAAAATTGCTTCCGCAATTTGTCAAAGGTTTTGTTAACTCCAAGATGACCTCCAGACGTTCCATCATGCATCTCCTTCAAAACAGACTGCACTTTAATTTGGGGAACTATCAACATGACCACGTCTCGTCCATCTGCACTTTCGAAAGCCCTTTTCAGCAATCCGTTCTCTAAGGTAAGAGATTCGGTCCCAGTGACGGTGACGAGGGACACGCCATCCAGAAAGTGAGCAATTATTCTGTCATCTCAGCGGGGTATAAATATAACCATCAAGCGACGGTCAGTTTAGTTTATGTCGGGCGATTTACTCAGTCCGTCTCAAGCGGTGTATTAGTGAAAAGTGATTATTGTGCGGGACTCTATTAGTTGACATTATTATTGTGTGTGTGGACAAATTTTATTTGAATCATTGTGCTAGTATAATCTTGTTGAATAACTTGTTGATTACAAACTGTTAATTGTAATTAATTAAAGTGACTTCATTGGTGTTTGTATTTTGTTTTCCACTGTACCATAGCGAGACCGTCGTAACAATACAATAATAGACGCAAAACTCAGAACTTTCGTAGTCAACCAAAAGCTTATAATTACTGTGGTAAAACTACAAGAATTGTTAAAATTAATAAAACAATTCTGTAGTGAATGTAAGGATGATAAAAATTATGTGTGCAATACAAATCTTACCAATATCGTAACAAAAGCTGTTAGATTATTATTCTGGTATCCTGCTTTAAACAACTATTAATTATGTACTTGATTTCAGGTAAACAAGCTGGACAGTTCAGAGATTACATATCTACAAACGGAAGTCTTACAATACCATCGGTCACCGAAGCAGACGAGGGGTACTACCTGTGTGAGGCTAGCAACGGGATTGGTGCTGGGCTTAGCGCAGTGGTGTTTCTTACTGTAAATGGTTAGTACTTCAAAAGTTTGGTAAAGACGATAATTTTTGCCTTTTTGGAAAAATTCCCGTATCGATTTTGGTAACACTTACTGATTATTAAATGTTTCACCCAATGTCTCGCGACGTCAGAGTAAAGAAGCAGTGGAGTGAAAGCTGTTAAGGAGTGACGGTTCTGCCGCTGCTACACAAGAATGGAGGCATGGTACTATTCCACTTGAACATGTAGAAGCAATAATCTACAGGTAGGCAAAAAAAGTATTCGAACGCAAGAAAAAAAGAGTACAGAGCGGTCAAAACGTAACACAAAGTCCAAAGCGTTCTACGAGACAAATTGGGATCTCAAGTCGTAATATGCATAGGATCTTTCGGGACAATTTAAAGTTACAACAGTCTAAGACACAGATTGTGCAGCAGATAAGCGAAAATAATTTCAAACTGCAAATGAATCTCTTGAGCTTTTGTTAAAATACAAGGCAACAAACCTTCCAAACGACAGCGGATGAGTGATGAGGTTCACTTCCATATTAAAGGTTTTGTAAGTAAACAAAACTGTCGTCAGTGGATAATTGTTACGCGTCAGTGTAAAGTGCGGGTTGCCCAACTTACACGCCTCCCTTCGTTTTGCTTTCGCATGCCGTGTCCCGAGCTCCCGCCGCGGGTACCGCAAGTCTGGCTTACTAGATGTAGCCTGCTACCGGCTGTGGGGTTTCACATACACAAGTCTAATTGAGAATAAGAGTTTGCCGGAGCTGAGTCAAAGATTCATCTGGCACAGATGAGTACTAACCAAGGATGCTAATTAGGGGATTGCCCTCAAAACGGGCACAGCGGCGGATAAAGTGAACGTATGGTGGCGTTCAGGGACGGACACACAGGGATTCTTAAATGGTCTTGTTTGAAATTAGATAGTAGGATTTACACACCCAGCGCAGTCCCTCGGCCCAGGAGAGACTGAAGCTTACACTTATGGTTTTTGGCCAAGTAGAGATCACCATACAGAGATCGCGGTAACCATCGGCGCCACTTACGTGGTGACGCTAAGATTCCCTAGGAGACGGGTTATAGAATTACTGCAAAGTAGGGGTCAGAGCTACTACAGACGATTGGCAGTTTTGCTCGGAATGTGTCCGCCAGGTGAGACGACCGTCCAGGTGAAGCCCGATGTACTTGACACCGGGAGACCAGGGCAGGGGAGTACCACCTACGGGGTAGCGTTTAGCGCTTAGAGACGACTACAGCTGTGCTCTTGGCCTCGTTAATAGCGACCCTTCATTTCTCTGCCAACTCAACATACGAGTCAAGCTGTTCCTGGCAAGTAACGGTCGTTTCAGCAGGACGATGGACGGCATAAATCACCGTATCGTCAGCGAACATGCCCACCGTGGTTCCAGGCAACCTGGGCACGTCAATGACGTAGGCCTACACAGGGGGCCCACACAAGCGGAAGTTAATAGTCAAATTCACCCACCAGTTAACGTCAGAATTGCATCGCGAGATGAAACTCAATGTTGATAATTGTCAAAGGAAACAGGATCTTATCTAAGGATTTATGAATAGTCTATGGCACACTGGTAAGTTAGTTGAAACGTGATCATGATTTGAAGATCGCATTTGAAGCAATCCAAGTTTCTTATGGAAGCAATTATGTCTTCCACTGCAACGACGTGTCCATCCATAGTTTTGTAGATTTAAGTTAGAAAGTTAGAAACTAAAATAGCGTTTTGTAAAAATAATGCTTGTTTGTGGTTTCAGCGCTGCCTAAATTTGTGTCTCTCGTCCGTAAGGAAAGTGTCAGACGAGGAGGGACGGCGACACTACATTGTCAGGCTCAGGGTGATCTGCCCATGTCTGTCAGTTGGAGAAGAGAGGGAGCGCCACTTCCCACATACAATTCCAGGTAAATGTTAAGTGCCAAAGGAAAACATGTGTGTCACTTTACAGCTTAAGGTCCGCGCACACTACGCCAGCACGGACCGGTATGGACCAGCACAGCAGGCACCGGCATTTGCCGGTCATGAAGGTTTCCATGTTTTCAAATACAAGCGCGCACACTAGAACAGCACCGGCACGGACCTGCAACCAGCAGCGACCGGCAGTGCAGGTCGTGACGGTCAGGGTAGAATCTCGACCTGCACTGCCGGTCGCTGCTGGTTGCAGGTTCGTGCTGTGACGGTGTAGTGTGCGCTGGCGGCCGGCAAGGACCAGCAGTAACCAGCAGTTTTCAACCGATTGCCCGACCTTCGTTTCAGTTCGCCGCGTCTCGGCAGTTCTCGGGTTCTTGTTTTAGCGGTATTCTGTAACGAGGAAAGTTATATTGTGCCACGTTTACTTTTGTTAAAACTGTTTACTAGACATGGATGAAGAAAAACTAATATTGATTGTACACGGTTATCCAGAACTGTGGGACATGAGCAGTGGGAATTATCACGACCAACAAAGGAAGGACGCTTTATGGGAAGAAGTAGCCCAAAGTAACTTTGAAGGGAAAACAGGTTAGTAAATTTCAGGTTACAGTTACTTTATAATTTCACGACTATCCATTTATTTTAGAATTATTACCGTTTCCTGTAATAACTGCATTTCGAAATTAGTCACCTGATGATATGATACTGCCATTAGGGTATAAACTAGTAAATCGAAAGGAGTGAGAAAATGTCAAAAGTTTATTAGGAATTAGATCCATAAAGTCGCTCTGATATATGTGCGTGTTTGTAAGTTTTAACACGCTTTATTAAAAATTTATTCAGAAAACGTACAAAATTATAGACAGCTGGGATCTTTTCGGTTAAGTGGCAGCATGGAATGAGCAATTACTCTACGTAGCAATCGCCAGTAGCAACACATTTCCCCCTCCACACGTAGCGATAACCAGCGACAGTTTGTATTTTTATTTTTATTTTGACATATTTTTTATATTTATATAAAATGGTGCTCACACACTTCTCGCATGTATGAATTCCAATCCATGCATGTGAACTGATTCATTTCCTACTCATCTTGACAGTATTGCCCGGTTGTGTACGCCTTACTCCAACAGTAAATGAAGTATACGATTGTGCGGAAATCTAATCGAGAATTATTTAGTAATGTATCCTGTCGAACTTGTTTGAACTTGTTTCCCGACAGTCCTTTGTAGAACATACCCAACGGTCTTTACCTGTCCTGTACAGTTTCATTTGATCGCCGTTCGTACAAATTCTTGGGTTATGTAAAATATTTTTGTCTCTTAGAAACTGTATCGCTGAATCATTGTCGGGAATCTGTGCTGTTAACTGAAGGAAATTCATGATACGCAACGATACTACTACACTTGCGATTGCGGCAAACAGAGTCGCAGGGAACGCTGTCACCATGGAATAGTTGCAAAATGCGTTGGAGGGGGAAATGCGTTGTTACTGGCGATTGCTAGTCTACGTAGAGTAATTGCTCACTGCATGCTGCCACTTAACCGAAAAGATCCGACAGCTGTTCAAATTTTAGGATATTATTTTGGTTATAGAAGAGTACATTGATAATAGAATAGAAATAAAACTCAGTATTATGAGAACATATTTATTATAAAAAGCCTTTATTATTATAACATATAAATAAGACAAAATTGCTATTTCAGCTAGACCGACACCCCCCACCTACACGAAAGATGCAGGTTGGTGCTGGTTGGTGCAGGACAAGTGTGCGAGGGTGTACTGCTTGCAGGTCCGTGCCGGTGCCTGCTGTGCTGGTCCGTGCCGGTCATGAAGGTTTCCATGTTTTCAAATACAAGCGCGCACACTAGAACAGCACCGGCACGGACCTGCAACCAGCAGCGACCGGCAGTGCAGGTCGTGATGGTCAGGGTAGAATCTCGACCTGCATTGACGGTTGCATGTTCGTGCCGTGACGGTGTAGTGTGCGCAGGCGACCGGCAGGGACCAGCAGCAACCAGCAGTTTTCAGCCGATTGCTCGACCTCCGTTACAGTTCGCCGCGTCGCGGCAGTTCTCGGGTTCTTGTTTTCGCGGTATTCTGTAACGAGGAGAGTTATATTGTGCAGCTGCTGTCTACGTTTACTTTCGTTAAAACTGTGTACTACACATGGATGAAGAAAAATTAATATTTCGATAGAGTATGTCGGAACGAATTATGTCCAAGAGCTCGTAGAATTTCAATCTTGACATCCAAAAATACTGAAAGAACTTTCTCGGATCCTCTTCCAGGTCTGGAAACAGGTAATGAAACTCACCAAGAAACGGCCTTTTCTGGTTAATAGAATGAATCCATAACCTTGTCGTCTTTGATCTGTCCTCTTCGTCCTTCTCTTCGCATAACAGTGATCCATCAAAGAGTATTTCCCCGTCAGAGCTACACAACTCCTCCATGATTTGAAACAAACTAAACTGAAGACAAAATTGCTATTTCAGCTAGACCGACACCCCCCACCTACACGAAAGATGCAGGTTGGTGCTGGTCGGTGCAGGACAAGTGTGCGAGGGTGTACTGTTTGCAGGTCCGTGCCGGTGCCTGCTGTGCTGGTCCGTGCCGGTCCGTGCTGGCGTAGTGTGCGCGAACCTTTATTCACGTACTATCCTCCCTAACACCACGAGCGGATCCCGCGGGATTCGGTGCTGGGCTCTTCCCTGTTCGCTCGCAGCTACTGGGGGAATCCTTGTTAGTTTCTTTTCCTCCGCTTAGTAATATGCTTAAACCGAGCGGGTAGTCTCGCCCGATCCGAGGTCGTGAGTGCGAGTTCGAGCGGGGAAGCCGTGCTCTCCCCCGCCCCGGTAGCCGGATCCGCCGCACCGCGAACCCGCGACGACGCGTCGCCCTTTCGGGAGATATTACGTCACGCGGGGCGCGGACTATCAAGTCATTTTTATTTTCTTATTTGAACCATGTTTTGAGCACCAAGCGGTCTGTTGCCTAGTCAAATATCCGTTTTGGTTAACTTCTGGTTTGGATTTTGGTCGATTTTGTATATATTTCTTTTTTTTTTTTTCACTGTTGTTATTTCGAATTTTTCCTATGTTCATTGCTTTAACAAGTGTGTCCTTCCTCCTACTGATCTGTATTTGTTCTAGCATCAATATGTTTTGTGTTTTAACACGTTAAAACAAAATTAATGCCAACTTAAAATAATTAATAAATAACTTGATGTAATTAACATATAGCTGAAATATAGCGTAGTCTAAGAGTAAATAATGTACTGAGTGGCTACGTTTAATTTCCAGGACAGTAACACACACACATATACATAAAAAGTGTTTAATTTGAAAAAATATAAGTCCTGTGGATGTTATATTAATTATATACTACATGGAAGAATGCAATGTATGGTCGCGAATATGTATCGTAACACGGTGAAAGTGTTGCAGACCAACAAGCTACACATATTTTATTATTAACATCATATGGGTTATTATGAGCACATATATGCGTCCTAATAAGATATGTACAATAGAATTGTCATGTGTATACACATACATATCCAGGCATAGAATATATGGCCTTTTACGTAGACGATGGGGTAATTATGGAAAGAACATTGTGATAATGAAGTTGTTAGTGGAAGGTATTCACAATGTTTCAGATTACAGTTAACAAAAATGTTATGAAGACTGTCACGGCATTGATAAAACTATTATATTCCGGGCTGTTGGGCTGTCCTCGATTACTTATGTTCTTGTATACGCCCTAATAAAACATATACAATAGGATTGTCTATTGCAGTGTACAGATTGTTACGATGATCACAGCGGATCTTCGTGAGTACAGTTGAAAAAGAATGACTGGCACCAATAAAGTCACTAGTTACAAACGTTAATTAGACACAAACAGCAGTTATAAAACAACAAAAGGCTCTCTTATACAATCATTCAAGAAAATGTGTCCAGAAACTACGATAAATGGCTACTTATTACAGCTCCGCACTAGTTAACACAATATTCACTTATCAATAAACCGCAACAATCGCTGCGAACGGCACTGATAAAATCGCTAGGTGCTAGGTGTAACTGACTGGACGCTTTGAATCCAGTATTTGTACTCGCAGGACGAATAGTTCAGTAACGTCTGCATGGTCTGACGCTCAGAACGTCTGGAACAGCACTATAGGCCGTTACGTAGTCAGGCAGCGATGCGGTATTATCTTCGTAGGCATAAGAAGAACATGATACGAGTTCATCGACCAATGCCCAACAGCCCGAATAGAATAGTTTTAGAAAAATCTAAAAATATACACAAGACTACAATTAAAAAGTGCTAAATTAATCAGATTCATTTGAAACAGATGAACTTGATCAATACTATTCTAGGCATAGAGAGCAGATAATACTGACGTTCTGACAAATCTGCTGAAAAATGCAATGTCTGCAAAAATCCGAACTGAGAAAAACAGGCCTGCAACTCCTTTGAAACCAGACTAAAAAATGTTACTCATATATTTCAGTAACGGCAGGAGATTACTCAATTCGCGACCAGAAATAGTATCAAACACAAGTTCTAATAAAACTTTTTTCTATAGCAGGTCACTGAGGTTGACACAAAAGGATTTTCTGAAAGAGTATTATATATCATTAATAAAACATGGTCGTCATATCTTACGCAGGGAATCAGGTGAGCAGATATTTAAAAATCCATCGAGACCGAACTGTCAAACGAAATATAAGATCTCTCAAAGGGACAACTAGTAAATAGGATTAACGAGAATTTGGAATAAATTTAGATTAAAATTTATAATTGTAATGTTTTAGTGACAATTAGGTCAAGGTGCTGGAATTAGTTTCCTTCTTTGTGATTAATAGTAGTACACAGGGGGCCTTGGCTGACACCCAAAACGACAGTGCACAGCACATCAACATAAGGGAAACGTAAAATGAACGCATAATACTCCTGCCATTCAAATATCGTATAACTTAAATTATAATAAATGAACGCCAAATAGTTTTTAGTAAATTTTGATGATTTATCAATAAGGCTTATCCAGTTACGTAAAATTGTTTATTATTATTGAAAAGAGTTTAGCTTTCTATTTGTCTAAAAGACAAAGTTTAGTACACTCACATAGAACAGACGTCTCCTCACCGTACAACGTATAGCAGCGATAAATTGGAAAGGTGACGCGATTCTGCTGTGTGTGTGTGTGTGTGTGTGTGTGTGTGTGTGTGTGTGTGTGTGTGTGTGTGTGTGTGTGTGTGTGTGTGTGTGTGTGTAGTGGTGTTGCAAAAACAGTGGAATAATTTATAGTAAATTCTGTACTCACAATTGGTATTAACTGTTCAGTAAGCATTCGTATTCTTCCAGTTACACAGATTTATTAAGTCACCAGTTATATATATTTCAATACTGCGACACAAATATACAACATAACCGCGAACATTTACATTGACCCCGCTTGTGTAAACATTTCGATGAGACAAAGTGCTAAACCGTTCGAAGACATTGCTGAGTAATTTGGAGCCGGTCAGAAACGAACCACTTAGTAGTAGTAACAAGAAATTCGTATTTATTCAAATAATTATTGAACATAAAAAATTTACTACAACATAAACTAAACGTTGCCGGATCATTGCACATAGATTGAATGTTTTTGGTCAGCTCAATTGTTCCTCAACAGAACGCTCAGTATCGGCTACGGTATACAGTGATACTGAGTACTCTAATTTAAATCTATGCTTTACTACTTGCCAAACTACACATTTCGTACTTAATATATGTGTTTTGGTACTTTGTTTTTTACTACCATTTATTTATTAATCTTATTGTTCTTCGCTTTGAATAGTTTTACTGTTTGTCAAGCCCAAGCTGGAATATATTGCGTATCCTGTGTTGGGCCCGTTTAAACCTAACTTCCAATGGTACGCAAAGAAACAGTAACCATCCTAAAATTTATCACACAATGTTTCGACCACTAAACAATCTGTTATCGTCTTCAGGTGTAAATACATTAAAAATAAACTGAATTCTACCCGAGAGCATTCACTAACAGCCGTGAACCGTCAGGAAAAAAACAAAAATTAATTATAAACCACCACCACGTACAAACTATATAGAAATAACGGCTGCAAGGAAACACAATCACACTGACGCAAATTTCGTTTGAGGGCGAGCCCAGCAAATTTTGTATTACGGTATGATGGTTGTGCTTCCCTGTTTTGTACAGCGGACTTAGAGGGTAAGCAGCGGTTATGTTTATATATTCTGTTTGTTTTTATTCGGTATAGAATTACTAGAAGTGTTCTCACTCGCTACAATTACTGTATAACTTGGGCTTATTGGCTACATGTGTGTGTGTGGACCATTTGGCGGGAATATAACGCACCCATATATGGAGAACGAAATAGCGAGCAGCGTGAATGCAATTTACTGGCATCACTTCAACTAATTCCTCACAACAAAGTGGAAATATACCACTACTCCTTTTGATTCAAAACCAGTATTAACTGACATCCGTGTGCTGCACATCGAAAATCGATCGCTTTTAGAAATAGCGTTTGATTTTTCTGCTTTTTTTTGTTAAGTTATGTCACTTTAAATGTTTATAATAAAGCTGTATGTTAACGTACAAATGACTGAAGGTCTTCGTTTACGAAAATTTAAAATTACGCCCACTTTCAAAGTAGACTGTAGAGTATCAAAACTCATCATCATTTTTAGAACCCTATAACCTGGTAAATGTGCAACATGTTACTGCAGTAACGTATCTAACTGAGGCAACAACGAGCAACATGTAGCATGCTACACGTGTTATTTTGTTGCTAGATGTTGCCGTGCGTCTTCATACTTTGCCGCAAGTCGAATGTCGCCCAAGAATCTGTTGCCGTTGCTTGTAGCATGAGGCAAAAGCATTTCAAGTTATTCAACACCTGTTTGCAGTAGTGTGCGTCATGTCATTAGAATCAGTGGCAGCTGCTGCTTATTTGATCCTCGCAAATGGCAATAAAAGAAGAAACCGGAAGAAGCCTAGGTGGTGGATCAGAGATTTATTTGTTAAAAGTAGTGATAATCGCAAGGAATTTTTCGAAAAACTTATTTCAAGTAGTTTGTTTAAAAATTTCACACGTATGAGCAGGCAGGAGTTTGACTACCTAGTCGAAAAGGTCACTCCTTGGGTGAAAAAAGCAAACACCAACTGTCGTGATGCGATTCCAGTTCAAGTGCGAGTATTGTTGACTTTGAGATACCTAGCTACTGGAGATAGTTATTCATCACTTCTCTTCAGAATTTCAATCCCAAGTATTTGTCGCATAATACCAGACATTTTTTGACATTTATACCATGACATTTATCAATGTTCTGCGAGATTTTGCAAAGGTAAGTTCATAAAACTTGTACCTTTATAAATAATGTTTATATAATAACCAGACAAAAGGGTTATATTATTGATATCACTAGATCAAACTGTGGAATCTACTCTATATCATTCTTCGTAAATACTGCGCAGGCTTGGAATGAACTTTCCCCTGAGCTAAGAGCCACTGAAACTTTATCTTTGTTTAAAACTCGACTTAAGGAAAAACTAGTTAAACTAGATAAAATAAATACTGAAATTGTTATCCAATCACATTTGTGTATCATCAACGTATTATAGTCTTATTTTATAAACACTTTGAAGAATTAATGATATATTTTACTCACTCACTCTGCTCCATGAAAATTAGCGTTTTTCATTTATACATTTATATACTTATATCTTTATATTTTTTCTTATCTTCTTATATTTTTATATTTTTATGCTTTTGAATACTTATTATAAATACAAAATGTATTAGTTATTAAATCTAAGTTAATCTTAAGTAAGGTTATTAAATTAGGAATTGAATTAAAATGTCAAATAATTTCAAATAATTATGAATTATATTAAGAAAATTTAAATAAGCATCTATTATATTACACTTATCGGAATCATATATATTGTTTACTTTATTAATGTATTATCAATTGTGCTAATTGTGTACATAATAAATACTATCTAATCTAATCTATATTTATATAATTGAAGTAGGGTTAGTGAATAGAATAAAGTAGTTTGTTATTTATGTATTCAAGGAAATAACATTGAACATATTAAACCTTAATTGACAAATACATAGCCACATAGTAAACTTTTGATTTGTTTATTAAAGTTCCAAAAATTCTGTAAGTACTGTAAACTCAGAACCAATTGGTTGTTCCTCGTCGTCACTTGTAGCTCTGGAAGATTGAGATTGAAGAGAAGGAGGACGAGATAAGTAACTGCTTGTACTATCAGAACTCCCATGATATGAAGTGGATGACCCAACATTATTGTACTTTCCCATAGCTGCTTCAAACAGTATGTTGTTGATAAGATGTTTTACAATGGTCCTTGCTCTAGGCTGAAGATCACGCAATTCATTAGCGACATGTTCACCATAAGTTGTGCATTCATCCTTCTTCATTGCTTGCTGTAATACAGAATATGCTTCTTCTTCACGTTTAGAATAGGCTGATGCGGGTTTACTCCTTTTAGCTTTCTTCTTGGGTGAAAGAAATTGCTTAACACTTCCTTCATTACTTGAAAAATTTGTTGCATCATCAGATTGTAATTGTTGGCTGGGAGTTGGTGGGATAGTATGCTGACTCTCAGATGTATCAGACGCCAAATCGTCTTCTTCCTGAAAAAAGGAAGAAATACAAAATAGAGCTAATTCGTTTCCATAAAATAATAATGTGCTATCGTTTATTTATGTTACAGATTCCACCAAATGAAGATGAGTGAAAGATAATAGCTAATGATTTTGAGAAAACCTGGAACTACCCACACTGTATCGGAGCCGTGGATGGAAAGCACATAGTGCTTCAGAGCCCAAAGAACAGTGGCAGCTTGTTTTATAATTACAAGGGGTCATTCAGCATTGTTTTGATGGGGATTGCAGATGCTAACTATTGTTTCTTGTATGCCAATATTGGTTGTCAAAGGAGGATTTCAGACGGAGGAGTGTTCGCCAAACTTCATTTTACCAAAAACTAATGAAAAATTAACTCGCATTACCGACTCCACAACCTCTCCCTGGAAGTGAAGTGTTATCTCCTTACGTTTTAGTGGCAGATGATGCATTTCCCCTACAGGTACATATTATGAAGCCTTAAACAGGACATCAAGAAAAAGGTTCTAAGAATAGAATATACAATTACAGACAAGCACGCGCACGAAGAGTAGTGGAAAATACTTTCGGATTATTAGCATCAGTTTTTCGTGTGTTTCCAAAACCTTTAATGGTAAATGTTGAAAACGCAGAAACTATCACATCTGCGTGTGTATATCTACACAATTTTTTAAGGAAAAGCAATACTTCAAGACCTCTTTATGCACCTTATGGAACCTTAGATATTGATACACAAGATGGAACTGTTATTCCAGGATCATGGAGGACGGTAGTCGAAGATGACACGGGTATGGTGAATTTACGGCGCAAACCACGAAAATCAGGTGAAGATGCAAAAGACGTCCGGGATGAATTCGCAAGGTATTTTGTGTCAAAAGAAGGAAAAGTATCTTGGCAAGACAAATACTAAGAGACAAAACACAAACTCTACACTGTACAGTAGTATTGTATGTAAAATAAATGTGTTTAGCTGCGTTACCATTTTATGACTTTATTTCTCCCTATCACACACAACTATCAAAAGTGAAAGGTCAATTCAAGAAACGTTAAATGGTTAAATTATTCTGTTAAAAATAATTAGTTAGAAATGTTAATTAACTTACCTCAGAGTTTTCTGCTGTTGAAAAGGTTTGTCTTGGAATGTCAACATCTAACAAAAATGTCAGGAGATTATAAGCAAACCATTTGTCTTTTTTAGGAGATGAGCCACTCTTCGGTTTAGTAATCCTTTTATGTTTCCGATGAAAAGCAGACCTCAAATTCTTGATTTTATTTTTTAATTCATCTACTGAACATTCGTACTTGGTAGCAAGTAATTTTAATTTGTCACTTTTCACATTCCTGTCTTTATATGAAGCACTTTTGTTGTTCCACAACTCCGGTGAAGTATGGTAGTCTTCAATAAATAAGGTTGTTTTCTGTATATTCCACTCCATGTCGCCCGTTTTCTGCCGCACTCATCCACTACCTTTTGGATACTGGCAACATCGTACGACATGCTTGGCGACACGGCCCAACAAGTGGCATGCGTCATTGTTACTTGCTACATGTCGCAGCGTGCTGCTTCGCTTGAAATACTCCTTGCCGCATGCGTCAGTGCCGCATGCCACTTGTTGCCCAGAAGTTGCCTCAGTGGAAACGTACCTTAACAATTATAGACATTATTTTTCCATATAATCTTAGAATTAAGAAAGTTTTTGTTTCTGAATGCTTCAACTTATGAAGCAAGGTAAGGGTTGATTGATGTAAACAACAAAGAAATATATGCGAGAGAAAGACGAACCTTTTGTAACAAGTCGGACAATTGTGCAGTGTTTTTGGGCGAAAACCCGGCTGTTTTCTAATGGTTACCGATATGAAATGCTTCATTACCGTATTTGTTGATTAATTAGTGTAGCGGGGCGTACCACGTTACCAATACGTTCGCTGTACTGATCCGCGCGCGCTCTGGGAGCGAGGCGGCAAGGTTGGCTTTTTGTTTCAAGCTGATTCAGTTCACGTTCGGCAGTTGGCGTCTACAGATTTCTACCCCCGGCAACGTTGAGATTCTTTATCTGTGTAAAATGCCTATTCTTATGGAGAAATAAACGCTATATGACTCTCCGGGTTCCTGACTAAGACGAGAATCTGATTCGCTCCATGTGTGGCTGAACAACTGTCATCAATGCCATAAACCCATCGACTCTCCGTCTTGGCCGCCGGGAGGAAGAAATGGACGCAACGCCACAATACCCACGAGATCGGTTCCGCACTATACGGAGGTGATATTTATGCCTTAAAATATTTTTGGCCTCTGCAGCAAATACCATGTGACATTATTCTCGGAATAGCTCCAGTTAGATTTCGATTGTGCACAAGTCCAGCGGGACATTAGGGTTACAAACTTTATCAGTTTTACTTTCCGAATGCTTACGCCCCCAGAATAAGTGTAAACCCAGACTGGGCCATGTGTCCGGCGAATTTTAATGTTATACCTCTTTTAAACAGTAAAAGTTGTGTGGAATCTGAATGTTATTGATTCATATGGGTGTTGATCATTTATGCATGTGTGCTGGGGTACTTAACCGGCTGGTGGTACCCCTTTTACGTTGGGGATTTTATTGATTTTTATATATATGGGTATTGGTTTTTTTATAATTTAAGGGTTTGGTGGTGCTTTAACCTGAGGCCGTCACCTGTTGGTGCAGTGGTCTGCAGGTACCCGACATGTTAATTTTTGTTGAATCTGGTTCGGGAGCGTGGCCGTGCCTGAGGTCAAGTCAGTTCTCTGTGAATGCCTTATATATGTTTTATAAGGTTCAGTCCATAGATTTTACAATTTTATAAAATTATTTTTGGCTGTTTAATAATTCTTTAATAAGTAAATTCATTATTGTTTTTTTTTACTGCCATAGCCAGTGCATGATTTGTTGAGTTTTATATATAATTACACTATTAGTTTCTCACTACTTCAGTTTATAAATGTAAAGCTATAAAATCAGCCTCAGTTTCTATGTTATTTTCCGGTGGTTACGTCCCACTTGGTTTTTCGCTCAAATTTTTGTATTGTCTGAAAGCATGAAAGAAAGTGAGAACTTGCCATTTTGTAGAACCGTACAGCCATGTTGACCTTGTGATGGCGCCTTGCTATTTGGGAACAAAACCGAAATTTTTTTATTATGCATTGTAACCTGAGAGTTGTACAGGCTGCCTTGCCAATTAAATTTGGCAATTTCTAGTCCTTGTAATTATTTTGTTTTGTTTTAATTCGGTTATACTCTTACGAGTTAATGGGTTTGTTCTCTTTTTAATGAAAAAGTTTAAGGCTTGCTGGGCACTTGAACTGATTACTGTAGTCTGGGGGGGGGTCTTGATGACTGATACAGGGGTTTTCCACATTCCCGTTTGGGGTATGATGAAAATATACAGGCTATCTACCAGGTGAACATGTGTGTGTGTGGTATATATATATATTTTTCTATGTGTATTGATGTATGTAGATAAATTGTATGCGTATTTTATGTGTATGTCAATTATGTATTCTTGATGTCAGTGGGTTATGTACGGGGTATATTATGCAACCATATTATTATAAATTCTTAAGAGACATGGAAGCAATTGCGCTGTGATACTAGATGTTGGATTATAAGGGGGGTATTTGAATAATTTATATGATGTTGTGCTTATGTGATATTTTATATATGTATATTTTAAGGATGTTTAAAGATTGCGAAAAAAGAGTTTCTATATTACGTTGTTATGCTTTTTTGGGGAAGTGGATGTTACAAAAAAAATTGTTTGCAGAATGATACATTGCATGTTGTATATTAATGTATATATTGTTATACATGTTATAATTGAATATTTATGTTATAATGTCAAAGAGTGGATTGGAGTATTTTTAAAATGTAATTTTAAATTATACTAAATTTATATTGGGTTAAAACAATTTGGCTTGCGGGCAATATATATGTGTGTGTGTATTTTTATAATGAATTTGGAAATAATAAAGATTGTTATAATTGGGTAGAAGCGAGTTTAATTGCAAGTCCCGTCTCACTGGATCCAGCGCATTTTTGCTTCTCTAGGCCTTCCGCCTAGTTTTAAAAAAAAATAGAGAATTTTTTTTATAAAGCAAAAAATTTTAAAGAGGGGTTACACAATGTTAATTCTGGTTCTATAAATTATACGTAAGACATGGTCTGACCCATGCAACACAACAACTTGTAAATAATTCATTATTCCCTCCTTCACTCCATTCTTTAAATAAAGTATTAGAATTTCTAAGGCGACTTATTAAGAAGAAGCGTTGCACAGCAAACTCTTACGGATTCGTGGTTCCTTTGTAATGTCTCCTATCACTCGGACCTTACAAACGTTTGAATTTATTATCCTCGTACATTGATTAAAAAACGATTTGTATTTCGTATAATATAATGTGAGTTAAAAAAGACTGGACATAGTTTCTCAGCCAAAATGCAAGCGAAATTTGTTTTGAGGAAACGTTTTCAATAAAATTAAAACAAATACACATTATTTTATTCAACTGTTAATATATATATTATTCATTATTAATTTTTAAATATTTCTTTTAATTTTTTCAAACACGCTTCTTGCTAGGAGTAGGTTTATACTTTTTAATAAGAGCGAGTTTCCTTCTTTAGATTGTTGTGTATTAACCCTTCTTCTTCTCCGTAGTATATTATGTTTTTTTAAATTCTTCATTTTGTCCAGCGAATAGTCTTTTATGTTCTAAATATAATTTAACTAATTTATTTTTATGTAATTCACACTCTTTTTGATATTTTACATTTATTAATTATTTATAAAATATGTTATACTACCTAGCATCACATAATGCCTGCGTTCACTTGATTAGGCCTGTTTTATTTTAATTTTTATTTGTTACCAATTATTTCAATGTATAATAAACAATGATCCTGGCTACTAATCTAGAGGTCCCGGTTTCGATTCCCGGGCCCACACCATAAAATCAAGGTGCGTTTTTCAGCCCCCAGGTCGATTCAGCCTGTTGAAAATGAGTAATAATGGGCGGCTGAAGAATAGTGCTGGCCACACTACCTTCCTTGTATGCCGTACGGCTCACATAAGGCAGCCTACCCTGCCTTCTCCTAAGATACTTCGGTGGTACACATGGGAGCCATTATTATTATTTATAATAAACAATGATTCTATGAATATAGAGTATTTACAGTGTCATATACCTAATTTTAATTTTCCCGTTTACAATTTCTACATACATTGATTATTATTACTATAACTATTATTTAAAAACACTTACAATATTTCCCTAATTACACTAAAATATCAGACATTTCACAAATCTAATATGGCCTTTTTTTTAATATAACAATTATACAGAATTTTATAAATTTCTATTATTTCAGTAAGGTTTATGTACGGTTGCATATCAGTAATGTTGACATTTTGTTTCAAGGTATCAGGTAAAGGAAACTTCCGTCGAAGGGTCTGTGAATTCACAACTAACTTTACGCCAGGCAACATCAAGTGATTCTGGCAAATACGTGTGCATCGCTTCAAATCCTTTTGGACGAGACGAAATGGCAATACACTTGTCCGTGAGAGGTAACACTAACACTAACCCCCGATGTCACGTTTAGCAATAGTGGACTGTTGACGGTTTATAACCTTCCCTTCCTGTCGAGTGAGTTGACAAGTGTTATGAGTAAATCATATGTAAATGATAGGTTTACCTTTGTTAAAGTCTGTTTATCAAGAGTAAACACCTGTGGCGGTCGTGAAGCGATATTGTGTTTCTGTGGTAAATGTTCACATCCGCCAAACAGAAACAGTATGCGGGAATGTCGTTTAGTATGGATAACCACAGCAATAATTTGTATTATTTCAAACAAGAAGAAACTAAATATTTATAATGGGAATGGTTAGGTCGAACTATTATCGTCGTTAGAATTTACCACACAATGTTTCGATCACTAAATCTGTGGTCGCCTTTAGTTGCAAGTTAAACCGACACATTAAATACAAACTTAAGCCTACCCGAGATTCGTTCACTAAAAACCGTGAACCGTAAAAAGAATAAACCATCACCACCTACAAAGTTAAACGCAACATAAAAATGAACCACTACTTACCCTGGACAGCACAACCACACTGGCGCAAGTTAACACAAGGAACGTCAGAGGTGAACAACGCCCTGTTTAAATAGACAATTAACCACTCCGAATCCGCCCACCACGACATACATGCTCTTTCAGATTCCTTCAGATACTAGATACATCTTTACTAGGCTGACTGATACAGTTATAACTAAGAGCCATAAAAGATGCCTCTACGATTTTACATTTATAAGTATTAGCTTCCCGCCCAACGATATCTACTTGATCCCACAGGATTTTGTGTTGCTCGTCCCATACGTGTTCAGCTAATTTAGATATGTCAGTCTTCCCTTGTTTCATGTTTTTCCTATGTTCTGCCAGACGTACCTCCAGAAGTCTTGAAGTTTCGCTGAAATACGGTAATCCACATTTACACGGGAAACTGTATATAACATTTTTATACTCTAATTTAGGTAGTATTACACAGAACTTCCCCTAAAGTGTTACGGGAGTAAAAGACAGTTCATATTTAGTTGTGATCCTCCGAATTCTTTCCGAAGTTACCCGAATATACGGAATAATATTCTTCACATTCTCATTGTTTTTATCGAGAGCGATCTTTCTCATAGCTAACGTGTCATTAAAAATATGTGACTATAGTCACTTTTCTTTGAAAAGTCACTAAAAATATTATCGAAAACATTTATTATATCGACATTCATCTTGGAATAACTAGAGATTCCCCTATAGAGAGAATTGTTTCTACAAAGACATGGTACCCGTTCATGTAATTAAGCTATTGTGGCTAAATTAACGGTCAAGCATTACATGCATGAGAACAGAAAGCTGAATGGGTGACCACATGGCAGCTGTGGTCGAGACAAGCGCAAGGGTAAACTATTGTAGAGGCTGATCTTCCGGTCATCTGAAAGTCAGCTCTGGAAATCAGAGACTCACAAATCAGCATCAGAAATGTAGAGTCAACAGTGCAAAACAAGTTAACTGATTCGGGACACCTACAACGAAGTCAGACTAAAACCCCTCTTACTCGGCTTACACCAAAAATTTATCGGTTGATGTCGCTCCCCATAGCCCGCGTCAGTTGGAAAACCCCTTTATGGTAAAAACACACTGCGGCGAACGAACTGTTCAGAACCAAGCGACATTTTTTGTTCTGTTCGGTGCAGCCGCAACCCATACTTTGCCGAACCGGCTTTTTGTTCGGGCCTACTTATGCCACTGCCAACAAGTGCTTTTGAGTGTTTTCGATTAACTCGCCTAATTAAAAGATAATTACATTAGGATTTTTTTCTAATTACCTGTCTTTTAAAATGTTTTCCGATGAGGAAGAAATAGACAAATATATACTGATATTGTGGCAGTGGTTATTGTTAAATTAGAAAAAAAAATCACGTAAATTTTGGGTTCACCCTTACCAATACTAGAAGAAACAATACAATTTTAGATTTTTTACAAGAACTGAACTCTAAAAGTACGAAGACAAATTCTTTAATTAGACAATAATGAGCTTGGTAAGTTTCGATTTATTGCCAAGTATAATTGAAAACAAAATAAGAAAAACCGACACAAATTTCAGAAGAAGTATTAGCCCGAGAAAAAGTTGCTTGTGACATTAAGGTATCAAAAAGAAACTCTCTATGTCATTTTATGCTTACATACAAGTTTATTAAACCTTTTATACCAAATGTTTAATATTATTTCTTACTTATATTTTGAAACTTCTTAAAAAGAAGATTATATAGCATAAATATTATGTAGCATAAATATTATATAAATAGATAATACAAATACAGATTATAAATATATTTAAAAAATTCAGATTATACGAACAATGATAATATTTTCAAATTTACTAATTTAAATATCGGTATGGAGATCCATACATGACTTCCATGTTCTAAGATTTATGTTTAAAATCATTTACGAAACGAAATGTTTCCATAGAAACTACTACTTTCCACTTATTGCTTCAGCCTTAACGACAGTATTGTGGTCACTAACGTATACCACCACACGTTATCGCACTCGATTTTCACTGATGATGGCAGTCGACGGCATTGCCGAAACGTCTGGTTTTGCAATAAACATTGGACTACAGCCAAACAGCCCGGGAAGGAATTTTAACAACAAACTACTACTTTGTTGCCGATAACGTAGTACACATGTGCCGCTACTTTACAAAAATAGCGGCCACGCCATTTGCTTATTTGGTATCGGGGCGTTTTCGGAAATTCCGTAGAAGTTCGGATTAGTACGTTGGGAGTAATTTTCGCACTAGTGCCGGCGTAGTGCCGTGATCGGCATGCATTCTGGTGGACGCCTTGAAGCTATCTCTGCTGCGCGTCGCGTGGAGGAAAAATTTGTCAGTCATCTGCTTGCCTTTGTCCTGTACGTCACTCCAGCTGGCGGCGCATTTTCTTCTCGTTTTCCCAATTCTTTATGGCGTGCTAAGCCAATAAAGTACTCCTGGTAAGTAACCTTATGTTCTCTGTTTTAGTTAAAAGGAAGAAAGTATGTTTTTGTCGGAATATGAATCCGATGCTTTGAGATTTAAACTCTGTGTGTGTGCGTTTTGCCTTTAGCACGAGGCGAGATTTTGGTAGTACATGAAAAGTTTTGCATAATTAGTTAAACTCTGTTAAGCAGCCCAGATGAATAATCTAGTTGAAAATGATAAAGAGAGTATGTAATTGCTATTTAATTTGGCAATAAGTAGATATTTTGTTAATAGAGTTGCATCTTGTGAGCACGTGCTTTCATGTAATTGTACTTAAATGATCTAGTTTACACCACACTAACTGAAGTATTCAAGATTAACTGAAGTAAAAGTAATTGTCATGGCCCTTGCCTTGTCTGTAAATTTGTTAAACATGAAAAGGTGAATTGTGTCTGTTACATTCTGTGCATATGAATTGTCGGGGCGGGTTTGAGATGTTTGTGCGGTGCGGGGCATTTTGGTAATGCATTATACTAAACTTTCCTCGTGGTGACAGGGTTCCTGAACTAGACGAAGGCTTGATTGAGTCTATGGCGACACCGCACACCATTCCTTCGCGACATTTCGGAACAGACACAGTGTTTTATACTTATATATATATATATATATATATATATATATATATGTACAATTTTATAATGCAATAGACCGTACCCATAACATTTATTCAGAACAATAGGACATTTATTTAGTGATTAGAGTTGCAACTATATATATGTATTATGCACATATGCCGGAGGGCTGTATGTTACTCACTCTTGCTATGAATCAGTAATTGTACACCAGATCGTGGGCATGGGTTAGCACTCATTATTCAGATCCTGATTTATTAATTTTTTTTACTAAGTCTTTAAATTATTTTCCTGGGGAGTTAGATATATAGGGTGAGGTACAATTCCAGACCGGCTGGCTGGAATTTAAGAAATTGCTTTGAGTATTTTGGTGGTTAATGCCTGCACAGTTATATTGCTTTCTAGTTCTCATTTTCCTTCTTTTGCCATTTATTTCTTCTGGTTTCCTCGCATAAGTGTTCATGCAGAAATGTGTAGGTTTGTGGCGTGTTACTTTATGTCAATGCTCTCCCTGGGTATGTTCATTCATGTTCTGTCTGGTTCTTTCTTGTATTTTCCTTTTGCTCCATATTATGGTTAATAGGGACTTTTCTTTTAAGGTCGGGTTGTCCATGCCTGCGGTCTTGGTCAAGCTGGGCTGTTGTCATTGTAAAAGCAAAAATCTTTAAATAAAATTTGTTGCCTATATGGTAGGGCTGTCCTGGACACATAGTACACAAACAGTTAATTCAGTGATATTCTAATTTTTTTTACACTCACGTTTTTGAAAAATTATTAAACATGGAAATTTACTCCGTTTTTCTGGTGTTCAGGTTATAAGGGTCAAAATGATTACCATCCTTGTTTGTGTTCCATGTGCTGGGGGATCATCAGCTTATGATGATAGTGCTAGTCTGATTATGTTAATGTAATAATGATTTATTTCAATTTATTAATGTAAATGTTCAAACAAAGATGTTATGTACTACAGGAAAGCCGAAGGATCCTTACTGCTAATTGACGGATCCATGATTAGAATGTTAAATTAAATGTTGATTGTTGATTGATATTAAATGTTGATTGTAAAATTGATTAAATACAAAGTTGTTATTTGTTAGTAAGCTTGAGTTACTTTTTGCAAGTCCTGTGATATGAGGCCCGTCACTTTTATGCTTTCTTCTAGGTGATTCTGCCTAGTCTTAAATATCGCGAGACGTCTCTCTCCGCTTTTCCAACAAACAAAAAATTACAAAATATGAGAAGGGGAAAGGGCCGGCTCACACATAAAAATTATCCCCTCCCGCTTCAACAATAATTTTCATTTATAGAAAATTACCCCCACCCCGTTCAACTAACCTCTTCATTTATAGATATTTCATCTACGTTTCTACAGTGGATTATTGAGATCTTCTTATCACGATACTTCATTTTTTTAAACACAAAATTTACAAAATACGGAAAGGGGAAAGGGCCGGCTCAAAATGGTAGCAGAGCGTGGTTTGATTGGGGCGCAGGACTTGCAAAATTGGTGACTATTCAGAAACGAGAAAACTTAGAAAATTTAACTTGGGTCCGATCTTGGTCTTTCGGCTTTTCTGCGAATGGAGACATACGGGTTCCAGATGACTATTGTTGTTTCTCTTTTATGTTGTGTTTATGTTAGCATTAAGGTTTTATGCTTTATTCTTTTATTGTTAGGCTTTCCGAAAATGTATATTGCATTTATACGTTGAATGATATTTTGTGAACCGAGTGCTGGGGGCAAGTCGAGCACACGAGTTGAGCAGCATGTTTTGGGGCAATTGAAATTTTGAAATTATCAGAGAACTTGGGGGTCGTTAGGTGATATAAATAAATGAATGTCGGAGTAGTCCCGGGAAAGGGCCGGCTCACACAAAAATTATCCCCTCCCGCTTCAACAATAATTTTCATTTATAGAAAATTACCCCCACCCCGTTCAACTAGCCTCTTCATTTATAGATATTTCATCTACGTTTCTACAGCGGATTATTGATATCTTCTTATCAGGATACTTCATTTATCAAAATTAAGTACTTTACTCTTGTTACAAGCAAAAAATGTTTCAGGTAAACTACCCTTTCCCCGTAACCGATCTTCACCAAAATCAACAGGCCTTGCGTTCTCTACAATCTAGGGATATATGCAAAACATTATTTGATTATGATTGAATTTACGGTAGTTATCGTTCGTCATAGACAAAATTAACCTTGTTATCGCATGAAACGTTGCAGGTAAACTACCCCTTTCTCTTAACTGATCTTCACCAAAATCAAAAGATTTTGAGTCCTCTACAATTCAGGGATGCATGCAAAACATTATTTGATTCTGTTTAAACGTGCGGCACTTATCGTTCGTCATAGAAACAATTACTCTTGTTAAAACATTAAATGTGCCCGGTAAACTACCCCTTTCCCTTAACCGATCTTCACTAAAATCAACAGGCCATCAGCTCTTTACAATTTAGAATGGTATGCAAAATATTGTTTGATTCTCTTTACATTTACGGCAGTTATCGTTCGTCATAGAAAAAATTACCCTTGTGAAAACATAAAACGTTGGGAGTAAACTACCCCTTCCCCTAAACCGATCGTCACCAAAATTAACAGACCTTGAGTACATAAAACTACAGGAATGTATGCAAAAAAGTATTTGATTCTCTTTTAATATGCGGCAGTTATCATGCGTCATAAAAATAAAATTACCCTTTTAAAACATAAAACGTTGCTGGTAAACTACCCTTTTCTCTTAACCGATCTTTACCATAATCAACACACCTTGATTACTCTATAATTCAGGAAGGTGTGCAAAAACATATTTGATTCTGTCTGAATTTGCGGCTCTTATCGTTTACCATAGAAAATACCCTTGATAAAACAAAACGTTACAGGTAAACTACCCCTTACCCTTAACCGATCTCCATAAAAAACAACAGGTCTTCAGAACTCCCCAAGGCAGGGCTATATACGAAACATTATTTGATTCTCTTTGAATTTACGGCAGTTATCGTTCGTCATAGGAAAAATTACCCTTGTTAAAACATAAAACGATGGAAGTAAACTACCCCTTTCCATTAACCGATCTTCACCAAAATCAACAGACCTTGAGCACTTAAAACTTCAGGAACGTATGCAAAAAATTATTTGATTCTCTTTTAATATGCGGCAGTTATTATGCGTCATTTAAATAAAATTACCCTTTTAAAACATAAAAAGTTGCTGGTAAACTACCCTTTTCTCTTAACCGATCTTTACCAAAATCAACACACCTTGAGTACTCAAAAATTCAGGAAGGTGTGCAAAAACATATTTGATTCTGTTTGAATTTGCCGCTCTTAAAGTTTGCCATAAAAAATACCCTTTTAAAACATAAAACGTTGCCGGTAAACTACCCCTATCCCTTAACCGATCTTCACCAAAAACAACAGGTCCTGAGAACTCTACAATACAAGGCAGCATGCAAAACATTATTGGATTCTGTTTGAATTTGCGGCTGTTATCGTTTGCTATAGAAAATACCCTTGTTAAAACATAAAACGTTGGAAGTAAACTACCCCTTTCCCTTAAACGATCTTCACCTAAAACAATATGTCTTGAGAACTCATCAATACAGGGCACCAAGCAAAATATTATTTGATTCTGTTTGAATTTGCGGCTGTTATCGTTTGCCATAGAAAATAATTACCCTTGATAAAAAAAACCTTGACGGTAAACTACCCCTTTTCCTTAACCGATCTTCACCAAAAACAAAAGGTCTTGAGTACTCAACAAATCAGGGCTGTATACAAAAAATTATTTGATTCTGTTTGAATTTGCGGTTGTTATTGTTTGCCATAGAAAATACCCTTTTAAAACATAAAAGTTGCCGGTAAACTACTCCTTTCCCTTAACCGATCTTCACCAAAAACAAACAGGTCTTAAAAACTCTATAATTCAGGACTGAATGCTAAACATTATTTGATTTTGTTTGAATTTGCGGCTGTTATCGTTTGCTATAGACAAAAATTACCCTTGATAAAAAAACGGTCCTGGTAAACTACCCCTTTCCTTTAACCGATCTTCACCAAAAACAATAAGTCTTGAGCTCTCTACAAATCAGGGCTGTATGCAAATAATTATTTGATTCTGTTTGAATTTGCGGCTGTTATTGTTTGGCATAGAAAATACACTTTTAAAACATAAAACGTTGCAGGTAAACTACCCCTTCCCCTTAACCGATCTTCACCAAAAACAACAGGTCCTGAGAACTCTACAAATCAGGGCTGTGTGCAAAACATTATTTGATTCTGTTTGAATTTGCGGCTGTTATCGTTTTCCATAGAAAAAATCTACAGGCACATAGACAGACAGACACACACACACACAGACACTTTTTGAAAAATGACTTTTTTTCATATTTTGAGTGTAGTACAATCAGAATCTGCAAAAATCTCGAACACGATTTTTTTGCCATCACCATACTTCCATTTCCTTAAGGAACATGGAAGTAAAAAAATTACCCTTGATAAAAAAAAACGTAGCCGGTAAACTACCCCTTTCCCTTAAACGATCTTCACCAAAAACAAATGGTCTTGAGTACTCCACAAATTAAGGCTGTATGCAACAAATTATTTGTTTCTGTTTGAATTTGCAGCTGTTATCGTTTGCCATAAAAAAAATCTACAGGCACAGAGTGACACACACACACACACACTTTTCGAGAAATGAATGTTTTTCAAGTTTTGAGTGTAGTACAATTAGAATCTGCAATAATCTCGAACACGATTTTTTTTGCCATCACCATACTTCCATTTCCTTAAGGGACATGGAAGTAAAAAATTACCCTTGCTAAAAGATAAAATATTGCCGGTAAACTACCCCTTTCACCCCTTAACCGATCTTCACCAACACCAACAGGTCTTGAGAACTCTACAATTCAGGGCTGTATGCGAAACATTATATGATTCTGTTTGAATTTGCGGCTGTTATCGTTTGCCATAGAAAAAATATCGGTATGGAGAACCATACATGACTTCCATATTCTAAGATTTATATTTAAAATCATTTTCGAAATTAAATATTACCATAGAAACTACTTCTTTCTACTTACTGCTTCAGCCTTAACCACAGTACTGTGGTCACTAACGTATACCACCTCACGTTATCGCACTCGATTTTCACTGATGATGGAAGTCGATGGCATTGCCGAAACGTCTGGTTTTGTAGAAAACATTGGACTACGGCCAAATATCCCGGGAAGGAATTTTAACAAAAACTACTTCTTTGTTGCCGATAACGTTGTACACATATATATATATATAAAATATGCATAAAATTAATGGCTTGTATAAGTTAATGATTGATCTCCATTAAGTAGTGCTCAAGTTTCCAAAGTTTTAATATTATGATGTCCGTAATTAAAACATCAGAGCAGGGTTAGTGTGAATGAGGGTACACTGTGGACAAAAATTTTCAACATTTCCTATTGAGCGTTGCTTAGAGTAAAGCTGCGAATCTACAGTGTATGTTTCACAGAACAAACACGCGAAAAAGAAGGAGCGCTCCGAAGTCACTCATGGACCCTCAGCATCTTGCAGAGGGTTCATTCCCTAAAGACGAAAAGTCTGTCTATGAATCGTTCCTCTGTAAACACGTGCAGTTACACTGCCCAGCGATCCACAGGAAGCAAATTGATGTCCATTTTTTCGGCTTGCACGCGTTATGTTGGTGTGGGTTTCGGCACTTTCCATTTAAAAAGCGTGCAAATGTAAGAAAATAAACATGAGTGAGGCCAGAAATAACGTGAATTGTGTGTGTGTGTGTGTGTGTGTGCGTGCGTGCGTGCGTGCGTGCGTGCGTGCGTGCGTGCGTGCGTGCGTGCGTGCGTGCGTGCGTGTGTGTGTGTGTGTGTGTGTGTGTGTGTGTGTGTGTGTGTGTGTGTGTGTGTGTGTGTGTGTGTGTGTGTGTGTGTGTGTGTGTGTGTGTGTGTGTGTGTGTGTGTGTGTGTGTGTGTGTGTGTGTGTGTGTGTGTGTGTGTGTGTTACCTGCCTTTTTATTGCTGAAAGCATAATAATAAAATGGAAACGTAAACATTACATAACTGAGATATGCTTACCTGCCACGAACGATATATTATTTTATACATGGAGGAGTTCAGTGACATACACACGTACAGAAGAATTATATATATATATATATATATATATATATATATATATAAAGATATTAACTCATACATAATTTACATTAAAATGAAAAAATTATAATTTTATTCCCTGGCAACAAAATTATTTTATTTTTAACAATTACCATTGTTTGAAAAAGTTTAAATGAATTTTCAAGTACTTTACTGTCCTTAAAACGTAAAAGGTTGCAGGTAAACTACCCCTTCCCCTTAACCGATCTTCACCAAAATCAAAAGTCCTTGAGATCTCTACAATTCAGGGACGTATGCAAAAAATTATTTGATTCTGTTTGAATTTGCGGCTGTTATCGTTTGCCATAGAAAATACGCTTGATAAAAAAACGTTGCAGGTAAACTACCCCTTCCCCTTAACCGATCTTCACCACAAACAATAGGTCTTGAGTACTCTACACATCAGGGTTGTATGCAGAACATTATTTGATTCTGTTTGAATTTGCGGCTGTTATCGTTTGCCATAGAAAATACCCTTGTTAAAACATAAAACGTTGCAGGTAAACTACCCCTTTCCCTTAACCGATCTTCACCAAAAACAATAGATCTTGAGAACTCTACAATTTAGGGCTGTATGCAAATAATCTTTTGATTATGTTTGAATTTGCGGCTGTTATCGTTTGCCGTAGAAAATACCCTTGTTAAAACATAAAACGTTGCTGGTAAACTACCCCTTTCCCTTAACCGATCTTCACCAAAAACAATAGGTCTTGAGAACTCTACAATTTAGGGCTGTATGCAAATAATCTTTTGATTCTGTTTGAATTTGCGGATGTTGTCGTTTGCCAAATAAAATTTCCCTTGATAAAAAAAAACCGTTGCTGGTAAACTACCCCTTTCCCTCAACCGATCTTCACCAAAAACAATAGGTCGTGAGTACTCTACAAATCAGGGCTGCATGCAAAAAATTATTTGATTCTGTTAGAAATTTGCGGCTGTTATCGTTTGCCATAGAAAAAAATTACTCTTGATAAAAAAAACGTTGCTGGTAAACTACCCCTTTCCCTTAACCGATCTTCACCAAACACAGCAGGTCTTGAGTACTCTACAATTCAGGACTGCATGCAAAAAATTATTTGATTCTGTTTGAATTTGCGGCTCTTATCGTTTGCCATAGAAGATACCCTTGTTAAAACATAAAACGTTGCTAGTAAACTACCCCTTTCCCTGAACCGATCTTCACCAAAAACAATAGGTCTTGAGAACTCTACAATTTAGGGCTGTATGTGAAACATTATTTTTTTCTCTTTGAATTTACGGCAGTTATCGTTCGTCATAGAAAAAATTACCCTTGTTAAAACATAAAACGTTGCTGGTAAACTACCCCTTCCCCTTAACCGAGCTTCAACAAAATCAACGGACCTTGCGTCCTGTATAATTCAAAAAGGTATGCAAAAAAGTAGTTGATTCTGTTTGAATTTACGGCAGTTATCGTTCGTCAAAAAATTACCCTTGTTAAAACATAAAATGTTGCTGGTAAACTACCCCTTTCCCTTAACCGATCTTCACCAAAAACAATAATTCTTGAGTACTCTTGAGGGCTGTATGCAAAAAAGTATTTGATTCTGTTTGAATTTGCGGCTGTTATCGTTTGCCATAAAAAAATCTACAGACACACACACACACACACACACACACACACACACACACACACACAGAGGCACTTTTCGAAAATGACTTTTTTTCATGTTTTGAGGGTAGTACAATCAAAATCTGCAATAATCTCGAACACGATTTTTTTTTGCCATTACCATACTTCCATTTCCTTATGGAACATGGAAGTAATAAAATAATACATAGTCTATTTATATTATTTTTTACAATTAATTGTATAAAATATTGTAACATATTGTTACATTGATAAAATGTTAAATTTTTTCTAAATATAAAATAGTTGTTTTGAACAATTTATTTTTAAAAAATTTTTAATTTATTAAATTGTCTGATGATGATATTTGACTATATTATAAGTAATAGAAAACTGTATTATTTGCATCTGGATGTGTTGCATTAAAATCCGGAAAGTTATCCTGCACATATAGATGCCGATTTAAGGTTATGAGCAACTTCCTGCTTGAGCTTTCTTTTTCGTGATTCTGTTAATTTGTCCACCTCTTCCACTAAACTTTTGAAGAATGTAAGAGTAGTCCTTGTAATGTAAGAATGTTTCTCGTCTCTGGTCGTTGACTACAGAAACGCTATCATTGGATCTGTAACTTTGTCAGCTGGGGTCTGCCTTTGATTTGCTGGTGAATTACGACTTTCTACAACGGGTGATTAGTCTGTCTCTTAAGTCTCTGTAACTGAATTACCTTCTGTGAGTGTCTTTGGTGGTAACTGTGCAGGACGTTCCTTGCTGATGCTACTTTCGGAAGCCTACCAAGTCTCTTAAAAACGCCATAGCGTCCATTAAGTACCACAACCATTTTTCGTAGGTTTTGAGCCCGATTGAGTGTTCCTTCCCTCTCTTATTGCACGATTGTATGAGGCTCGAAGACATGCCCAATGTGTTGCGTCGGTAGCTTTAACATTAATTTACATTTAGAACAGGAACTTTTATTTTAATTACAAGAAATAATGATTAATTATATTTTGTTTATGTTTATTGTGTACATCTCGATAATAATAAATTGTTGTGTTAGATGTGCCTGAGCCACCGTGGGACGTCCGGGTCGTGGAATGCGGCAGCCGTACCTTGAAGGTTTCTTGGAGAGAGCCTCTGGATAACAACAGCCCTATACTTTATTATTCCGTTCTCTATACAACTGATAAAGGTATCTCAATATGTAGCTATTAATGTATCAGAACAGGTCTCTATTATAGGCCTACTCGTTAAACCGTATCTTAATGTATTGTCAATGTCACACAGAATCGTGTAACTCATATTCAGCGATCTTTCTATTCTTCTTCTCTTATGGTAAAGAAAAAACCTTTTTTTCTTTATCGGTATAAACTGGTGGATGTGAAAAACTGGGCATGTTAAAATTAATTCATTTTCAGGCGTAGTTATGTTTATGACAAAACGTGGTAACCCTCTCGGCTTTGCTAACGGCGGTAGGCTTTTCTTAAACGAAATCTTATAGCCCACATTAGTGAGACAGTGATTACTCCTCAATAAATATATAAATGTCTCTTAAGCAGCATTTACAGAAAAATAACAAAAAATATATCAGTCTACAGTTAAGAACCACAGTTGTGAAGAGCAGGCAGAGTGTTTTTCATAAGCAAGAGTGAAATCTCAAAGAGGGATAAGAAAGTTTAGATAATCAGACCAACGTCTTTTCATTGTTCGTAAATAGGATAAACACAACGGAGATGAGATTTATAAGAAAAATTGGAAAAATAAATAACGCAAGGAATGAAATACTTAGAAGCCATCTTGAGACGATAAAGTGCTTAGGGGATGATGGAGACCAACAAGAGCGTGGATTCAGAGGACAAAAAACAAAGAAGAAAAAAGAGGTATAATGTGAGAGAATCTAAAGAATGAGGTACTGGGTAGAGAGGTTTGGAGGCTGATAGGTAGAAGACAAATGTGGAGGTAAGTGAAATGGAGTTTTGGGGCTACAAGTTATTTGGTCATGTAAGATGACGGTAATTTTTTTTATGTTTTAATATTTCCATGTGTATATTTTTGGACTCTAATATTGATTTTGAATTTTTTTTTTTTGTTTTTTTTTAGTTGAATGTATTCTACGAGTTACACTACATTGCCCTACAATGAACGTTAATTTGTTCTTTGTCAGTTTAATTTTTTTTTATATTATGATCATTTTTATCAATATGTATTCCTTATGTACATAACTTTTAGATATTATAAAACGTCGAAATAAGGTTATCAAACTTATCCTTAGATACACGCTATTATCTCCCACTGATGATGGACAAGAATGGCAGGACTGTATGTTATTGTGCCTCAGTCTAATTCTTACAGTCGAATAACGTTCACAGTATTATTACTCATCCGATTAAGCAGCTTTAACTTCACGATCCCCATTTGGGTAAATATCCTATTGATTTCTGCATTTGAGTGGAGAAAACACAATTCTTAAAAGGGCTTCGTACTTACGGAATATTTATATGAACCTAATAAAGCTAAACATCGACTGTACTAGCAACATTGCGCCATTCTGTAAAATGTTAATGTAGGCACCATAACACTTAGTGTTAGTGTACACTCCAACAATGTCAGGTATCCTACTAGCTCGACTTTTTCAACAATACTATCTTTGGCAGTTTTTAAGCGCATTTTTTATGAAAGCAAACTTTTTTCAAAGATACTTATTTTTTTCTAAGATATCATCAATATATAGGGAACGACCAAATTTATTATAACGATGTTTGATTTGGAAGCTGTTTGATTCCCCAATGCTGTAAGCCCTATGTCCACACAGTATTGTAGACCAACAGCTTATTTCTCACTGACAGTAATGATTTTCTATCCAGGATGCAGAAAACGCATGGGAAGTCTGTTTCTCAGAAGCCCTCTAAAATGCCTGAACTAACCGCATACAGGTCGTTAATCTTAAATATAAACTTTTGTATATTTACATGATCAACACGAACTTCAAAATGTATAGAGGTAGCAATGCTTCTCTCTACGTGAAGAGTCTGCATGTAGGTAAGTAAGTGTTTGCGGGCTCTTCTTTAGTGCATTAGCGCAACGAGCAAAACGTTTCGTTTTAGTAATAATAAAGTCAATAAACTGTGATAGTCGAAAGGAAAAAGTGTTATTATAAAAAATCCTTACAACGTAATTTGCGAATAAAAATACAAGGGTAATTGTTTTTCACTTTGGTTCTTGATCGTGCTATTTTATCGTAGTATTTTTACTTCAATTGTATTATTGATGATATCGTGAAATACATTCGAGTAAATTTTTGCAATAGATTACTGTCTATAGTATAGTCACAATTAAAATATTTTACGGTTGTTTCAGAAAAATGGCCCGAGGTTGGCGAGTCAGGAGAGGTAAAGTCGTGGTCAAGATTGACAGATTTGTTACCATCACATATCTACTATGTCCGTGTGTTGGCCGTCAATCAGCTGGGACCGAGCTCCCCGAGTTCCTTGGTCAGCGTCACCACTGACCCAGAAGCCCCGTCAGGGCCTCCTCTAGATCTGTCAGTAGCGGCTGTAGATCCTCATACCGTACAAGTGTCTTGGGCTCCGCCGCATCGTGAACTCAGGAATGGACCAATTCTCGGATATTACTTTGGAATAAAAGAAGCTAGGTAACTTCAGAAGATTTTATAATAATGTTATAACTTCATGTTTTGCGTAAGTAAGGAAAAACTGTTTTCACCACAGACTCTCTATCATCATTCTTCCTCTCCGCTCTTTATTCTTTAGATTTATTTGTTCTCCTCTCGAACATTAGCGTGAAGCCCATATTACTGGCACAGCTTGCTATTTATACACTTCAGATAATGTCCTACTTTGTTTACCGTATTTACGTATATTTAACAAATTTTTACAAGTGTTTTACACTAAATAAACAAGAAACGTGATTGATACGAATCGGTTAAACTATTAGCCCTTTGTTTTCCAACATACCACAGTATTGGAATTGTATTTAAGTTGTATAATTTAAATATAATTTACCCATCTTTTCAGGATTGATGTCATTTCGCCTACTCTTCTCTGGACCTCTTTATTTGTTATCTTGTCTCACCGCTTTACTTTTTCTATTCTTCTACAGCTTCAATTTTACAACTTCAAAGGTATTTTTTCACCGTTTTTCACAATTCCCCTTCTGATCTTAATATAACACTACTCCGAATGTAACACGTTATCATTTTCTTTCACAAATCCAAGCTCACGTTACTGGCTTGATATTTGCTGTGGCAAATATTATAAGAACATGGATACCCTCAACAACTTATCAGAACTATACAAGGCCTATTTAATGGAACAAGAATATATGTCAAAAATAATTGTAGGATATCTCAAAAAGTCAAGGTGTTAGACTAGAGTGCAGCACATTACATTTATGTTGACGATTTGGTAAGGAAATTGAAACATCTAGTGAACCCTGGTATTAAGTTATCACAATACGGATATTTGAATGTGCTGTTTTTGCTTACGACTTGCTTGTACTTTGAAATACAGAATCTGATTTACAAAAAAATGTTTTTATGCTTCATCAGATTTGCAACCAATACAATACAAAAATCTCTTTCATGAAAACAAAGGTAATGACATTTTGAGGTAAGGAGCAAAAGTAATCGAATTCTAGAACAGGTGAGTCACTTTAATAACTTGAGAAATGATGATAGAAAGTATGATATTATGTTAAGTTAGGTAAGTTTCAGACGATCTGTAGAACAACCTACCGTATTTTTTTAAACAAGGTACGTTGAGATACAAAATTAAAATTTTATAAAGTTATGGCAGTTACTGTACTGTCCTATGGGTTTGAATTATGGACAAACACCAGAAAACAAGACAGTAAAATACAGCCTCGGAAATGGCATTCTTAAGAGGAGTTAAAAGGTGTTCTGAGCTTGAGAAGAGTTACAAGCTTTTAACTTGAATGGAAAATTAAATGAATACAAACAATGGTAGAAAAAACACTTCGAAAGAATGTCAGATTGCAGACAGGCCAAACAATCTGGAAATACAAACTAATACGACACAGGTGTGTGGGAGGACTTTTGCAGGCTCCACCTTGCCTATGCCGTGTTGGGAAGATGATGATATAGAACAAGAACCGTGTGTACACAGCTAACTTCATTGTGGGAGTGCAGAGAAGCTTCTTGCATTGGATGACCAACAGATTCAACTTACTGGGTCGTGATGTACAGGTCACAAAAGCTCTTGGTCTTCCTTGACTCTTAACTAACAGAATTTATCCAGACTTGCTTTTTCATCTAGTTTATCTTGGACTCAGTGGATTTCCCACAACCACTGGTTTGAAGGTCCCTACCTACACACTGCGTGTAAGTTCCAAGTTTACCGGTAGACGCGTAGGATCATGTAGTTCATTTGTGAGATGCATTGAAGTTGCCAACCTCTATGTTAACGTCCTCGACTTCTGTAATCACAAAAAGAATTTTGAACGGGCAGTAAGGGATATAATTTTCTGTCTGACCTGCTACATTACTTTTGTGGCGTGACTTTCTAGAGACCTTAGCATGTCTTCTTTTGTCACAGACGTCTTCTTACTTGACATAATAAATCCCTCAGATTTACGTGTTTTTTTTAAGTGCGATATACTGAGGTTCTATAGACAGTTTTATCATATCTGTCTTTTTTCCCCTACTAGGTGCCCTTCTGTAGCAGTGGGTAGATCGGCAGGTTGTGTGAAAGCCTGCAAAACAAAATAAAATAATTGTTTTTGTTGCTGTTACTATTATTACTCATTTTTTATTTTTGACTTGTTTCGCTAATTTTTTTTCCATCTTGCCCATCTTCAGTTCACACTATTTGCTTTTGTCCTTTAAACCGCTCAGCAGTTTAATTTTTCTTATTCAAAGCACTGGAGTTCCTTCTAACTTTTCCTCGATGACGTCATAGGAAAGCGAACCGAATCGGAATAAATTGGCTACTCCGTGACCCCATCGAGGGAAAGTAGAATTGACTCAAAGGCTTCTGAGAAAAAATTCAGCTACTGGACGATTGAAAGAGGAAGCTAACGATAGGCCAAGATGGTAAGCGAAGTTTGCATATCACGTCGTGCGACGTGTCGGAAGGCAGAACACATGATATAATGATAATGATAATGATAATCACAGGATACAGTCAAATCCGGAAACCAGAAAACCCGAAAATACAGCTAACTGAGGAAATCTATAAGGGCGTATGCATTTGCGTGTATGTAAGACGTTATAATACGAAACACAAACATGCATCCCAAGACACCTACATATACCAAGTTTTTTGTTACTTATACAAAACTACTATTTAAAATCTAGTAGCAGAATTATTCAGTTTAAACAAAAAGGGGAGCTATGAGAAATTGTATTACAAACAATTAAAGAATCCCATGTTTTCTAAAAGAAATAATTTTGAATCACCAGACTAAAACAGATGTACAAGAATATACGAAGGAATACGTGGACAAAATTTCAAGTTTCGAACTTCATATTTCCTGAGGAAAGTCTATTTTCAAAAATCAAGCTTTTAAGTTTGTCTCACCTTTTACATAGAGATTTATCTTTAAAACAGCCCTGCTCCGTCACCAGCCTGTGGATTCTGGTCCTCAAGTAGCCTTTTCTTGCTTCTTCTAGCCTCTTTTATCACACTTTCTGCAGCTTTAATCGCACAATATCGCGATCCTGAAGACGACCAACTAATTTCCTGCAAAGTTTTAGTGATAATTTGTTATGGCTAGCTTACTATTAAATCCATCATTGAAGTTTAAAACAGTATGAAGCTTATGTACTTTTAACCACACAACACTGTTGAAATTTTTATTAAGTTCTGCGTCCAACCATGAAGGCATTTTTTAAGAAGCTCTTATTCTGATAAATCATAATATATATTCCTTATAGCTGCCACAGTATCTACTGTCAAACAGTTTTCATGGTGATATGTTTGCCAACTGTTGATGACAAACACAAACGAAATGTCATTAGTTAGACTTTTATAACTATATTATATAAACTGTTTCCAGACAAACCTATGCAAAGCTCTGTTAACGTTCATTCAGACTTCTGACATAGCTTCATTCTTTAATTCTTTTAATGCCTTACTCACCTTAAATAAAAATAATAATAACATTTCTGAAATAGGACATAACTTAAAACATAAGTCAGCAAAACACCACAATTTCTAGCGTTCCTTCTCCCCTTAAAACGAAAATAGTTTTCGTACAATTTGTAACAATATAATATGAAAATGTAATGTTACAGCGGGATTCACGAAGGCAGGTACAACTACAGCACCGTAAGGACGCCAGCGCCGTCTCCCTACACGGTCACAGGCTTGCGCAGTTTTACGCAGTACACGGTAACTGTACAAGCGTTTAATTCCGTTGGAGCTGGACCCACCAGTCAAGAAGTTTCCGCAACTACACACGAAACTGGTAGGTAGGCCTAAAGTGAATCATATTTATTATTCTTTGAAACTCGTATACGATGTATGATGATAACTCTCATGTCTGACTGAGCCTCAACGTTCCGATTACAAAAATCTGTAGTCGTTCTCAGAAACTGAGAATGATGGTTAAACTCTCGGCCTCTAGGACAACCTCAGATGTTTGAGATCGCAGCGTTAACAACAAAAATCACTACGATGAAGGTTTTAGTAAATGTTTATTCTTGCTTGTCGCACATGAAACACAAAAATATTAAAAACGCAGAATATGTATAAGTAATCGTCTTAAAAATATATAATAACTAAAGTAGGAATGCTTTAAATTAGGCATTTTATTATAACAAATAACTTTTATGCCGCTAAATAATTGATTTTATGGACTACTAAAATGTGCTAAGAATACGTTTCACGTCGTAACATTTACCCATACAGTTAACTTCATAGAAAACTCAGAGATCTTTAACATCAACCTTTACCTCCTCAACGGGTGTTCGTCTGTTAAGCAAAGTGTAGTTATCTGTTGACAAAACTCCACCCAATATTATAAACGTTTGTATCGATATATCTACATGTGAAAAAGAAGAAAGGATTATGTAAATTTCAAACAAATTATTATTTTATGTAACATAGTATTTTATGCGTGCTATGTTGACGATACGTTTCTGATTTTTAATGGCACTTTGCGGTAGATTGAAAATACGAAAAAATTTTGAATAGTATAAATAACAACATTCAGTTCACTCTAGAAACCAAAGTTAATAACAAATTAAACATTTGAATCTGACAGTTACCAAACATATAGATACATTACATTTCAAAATTTATAGGAAACCAACTACCATTGATGCGGTTATACGTGCGAAATCCCATTATCCGTTTTTACAGGAGATGGCGTACATAGACTGTTATCAACAAAGATTATTTCCTTGATGAGGTAAACACTATAAAATATATAGCTTAATATAAACTAATAGTTACAACTCATTAGTTGATAACCTTCCAAAAAAACATGAAAATAGGAAACCCTATTAGGAAAATTCCAATTAGGAAAAGACGCAAAACCAAGGTTTGTTGGAACCACTTATACTGATATAATGCAAAAAATGTTAACCTCCACGTTAATTACATTTTACATTACTACACTTTTTAAGACAAATAACACTATACTGAAAATACTCCGCCATAATAGTAATATCACATCATTAGATAGGAAAACAGGTGTATATAAATTATCGAGAGATGATTGCAATTGTTTTTATATTGGTTAAACCTGGAAGGGTTTTCTGAAAAGGCCTAAGAAACACAACGGAACATAATTATAAAAATCAGACTTGACTAAATAACATAAAATCTAACTACCCACGTTATTTAATTTTAACCAATCATGCTTATACTGATTTCATATCTAATTTAAAACCCTTACATACTTGCAATAAAGGCCAATACAAGAAACGATTTGGAGGAGTTCAAAATTTAAAAAGCTTACAATAGCATGCACAATCTGGATTTCATTGAATGATCATTTGAACTTTAAATCGAACCCGCTGTACGATACAGGCCTCAACTTCCACAAACATTCATAGATAACTTCAATATCCCATCGGCCTTCAATAGGTGTGCACTCTTTGAACGCTTGTGATATGATTTTAACAATTAATGACCTCGACTTATACCCGAAGATGGAACATATGTTCCAAAACGCACAAACAAAGTCACGCGACGGATTTCAGGTGATTTACAATATGTATTTTATATTATTTAAATAATAGTAATAAAATTAACACTGTACTTATGAAGACGATTATGAAGAACACTTACTTACTAAGAAGACGACCTCTGATTTGTTATGGGGTCGAAACGTTGTGTGTATATACGATGGCTAATGTCCTAAATCTTATAATAATAATAAAATATTAAATGTAATAATAAAATAATAAGAAATCACTAAGTACCGTATAAGAGCACAGTGTTTCATTTTACACATACATAACGTAGCTCAAACAAAACATCTAAGGACGTTATCCAGAATAAAATTTCCTGAAGAGAATAACTTCACTATGAAAGAAACACATTTTATTGCCCTACCCACTGAGAAAAATTAAGCGTAAGTATATATAGGGTACTGAATAGCGCACTGTACAGGAGACGGATCATCGAAATGGCTACATTTTATCGTTATTAACACCAAAAATTAAAAATGGTATTTAGGCTGTATAACTCCGTTATTGAGAAACTGAATTTAGTGGAGATAATGCGCTTGTTATTATACCGACATACACCAAGTCGTTGGTAAATTATCAACAACGTTGAAGATGATAGAAGGTGTCTTTACAAATTTTATTTCACTTTTCGCTTTTTAGTTTTAAAAATAAATGTTAAATGTTAACATATTTCTTACATAAAGCCATTCCCCGTGGCACTCTAGTAACTATACAAAACTTTTCAGATGTCTGAAGAAAAAATAAAATAAAAAATTAACAACAAAAATTCAAATTTGAAAATTTAGTTTGTTTTTAAATAATTTTAAATTATATTATTTAAAAAAAATAAGCTGATAGGATTGAACAATTTTAGTGCCGGACGGAGCTCCTCAAGAAGTAGTGTGTAACGCGATGAGTTCAGAGACTTTGCAGTTGGGCTGGACCTCTCCACCACCGGGAACACACAACGGTATAATTAGAGGATACAAGTTGTTCTACACGAAGCTTTCTGCACCCAAAGATTTCCTCGGTGAGTAATTTACCTTGACTTACCTTCAGGCTAAATTTACATAATTTTTAAGTTTGTACTGGTATTTATATCATGTTTATAAAGTTTTAAATTGGTTCCAGTCAATGAATGGTAAGTACGTTTAACAAGGTACACACAATTGTCTAACTGAGTAACGCGTATTCCCGTAGCCTATCTTACTCGGTCAGGTTATCGTTAAGTTGGGAATACTGCATTAACTAGAATTTTATATATAATATATACAACCGGGCCACAAAACCCCGCAGTACAGGAGGTCCAAGACCCCCGTGTAAGTCCAAGACCAGGTGACCCTGACCGAACAAAGTTTACATACTATAACGGTGAGAATCAATCACTGCTAACACTGTTATATCTTTACTTACTGCTGTCGAGTGGCGATACGGGAGAAGTTTGTTAGGTGTAACGAACTAAGATACACACACAAACATGCAATATAGGGAGTATCTCGGGCACGCAGCCCATATCAGCTTCGAAGACCCCTTGCTTCCCTTAACCTACGATCAGGGAAGAGCCGAAAAAGTCGCCGGCTGGCGGATTGGAACCCTTTCCTTACAAGCAGACTGAAGCACTCTGTAAAACATAAACTGTTGATACAAGACACAACGTAGGCGGCAGGGAGACCAACTCGAGTACAAACGTTCAGGGTCTCTCCGCAGGCTTTGTTCCGATTACTAACCCTGTAGAAACTCCTTACTAGGGTGAGGTTTCGGAGGGAGGAGGAACCCACCTGATGGGGTTCAGCCAGCCACAGAGCAACTTATGCTCTCACGCTGCATGGATAGTCTATGCTACTAGGGTTCCCTGCGTTTCATATACTTAGGCACACCGGAATGCGTATTTACGGTTTCAGCGCGCTATGTAGTAGCCTTAGCCACACATATCTTAACATACCCCCTACGATCTCAGCCACTCTCTCCCACGCATTTTTTTTAGTGTACTTTTATAATACAGTATTTTAATGCATTGGGCTAGGATACGCTTACAATGAGTACGTGTTCCCTTTAGTTTCAAGCATAAATAGCGTCTAAAAATGAAAAATGGCGAAGCGTGTTTTGTGGCGTGTTTTATGGAAAAATAATAAGAGAGATGGTTTAAAGATGAATATTTACAGTATTAAAGAACACTCTTAAGAAAATAAGAGAATATCCCCCCTCCCCTCTCACTAGTAAACCATAGGCGGAAGAGAAGCGTCCTGAACTGAGGAAATCAGGTTTAGGTTTTCAAAGTTCGATGGCCATTTGACTGAAATTTGGTTTAAGATGACCAAAAATGTCAAAAGCACTCTTAAACTGTATACAAATATTCCAAAGTAATTCATACAATAGTATTAATTTGGTTGTAAAAATTAATAGGGGCTTAAGAGACTCAATATTTTATTGAAACAACAAATAATCTTTGAAACTGGTGAACGTTCAAATTTACAGATGATGAGCAATATAATTGCAATAAGACAATTAAACCAAACTGTCTTAATAAACACGGCTTATGTCGCCTGGAAGCTAAGTGATGGGCAGAATACAGAAGTACTAGTACTGTAGCTGTAACCTCACAGCGACTGCCAGCCATGACACCAATCCTATTACCGCACGCACGCGCGCATACACACACACACATTCGCTCCCGTGTGTACATACAGACACAAATATCTTTTGTTGTGTCGGGATTGTACAGCATACGTCAAAACAAACTGTGCTGAAAGCATGTTTCATAACAAAACACATTACTTGTCGTAAATAACACAAACATTACATAAATCTAACGATAGATGGAAATCAATGTTCTGTTCCAATTTGAACGTTAGGCTCAAGCATGACGCTGAAGAGACGTTGCTTCACAATTTGTTCACGGTAGGTTCAGCGGCTGCTGGTGGAGGTAACAAGTATAAAAAGTTAGCACCATTAACTCTTCTATTAAAGTAATATAGTTAAATAGTAATAAATATGATATAGTTTTTATTTTCCCCAAGATTTTTCTTTTATATAATATCTAGTTTTGATTTTGGTAGACTTTATTGTTTTGTAATTAAGCGGGTTTGAAATGATCGAACGTTTGATATTATTTACTGAACTATTAGCAAATTTTTGGTTATAATACAATTTCTCGATGATTACACACAGTGAATAACTACGACACCAAGTTTACGGATATAAATTACAACATAAACAAGAACAATTATATTAAACAACAGAAAACCTAAGTAAATGCCAGAAAAATTATTTAATACTACGCGCTACATCCTCCCAGATGCCAAAATGTACACGGGCTGCATATAGCGTCGAGACCACTTGTGATCGGCTGTTAGTCACGTGAGACAATTCGTTTACATATTACAACTTGTATTACAGTTAAGTGACAGTTTTAATTATAAATTTACTGAGAGGATTAAGTCCTTCTGCTCTCCCTATACAAGCCGCAATGTAATGCCAGATGACGTAATACTAGGTTAATTAAAGGAATATGAGAAGTCCGATCCACAGAAAATTACAGGCTTTCAAAATTCGTATGAAGCAAATCCTCGTTATGTGTCAAATGGCCTCATGCTAGGTAAGAAGTGGTAGATTTCTTACACGGCAGGATCTAATCAGATCGCTCAGAAATGGAGTGATAATTTTCTCTGTACTTGATTTCAATTACTGGATTGTCATGACAATCCTCAACAAAATATGGCCCCTACACGATGCTTACTGACACAATATTGTTACATACTGCTTATCCAGAGGTCTCTTGACAGTATTGTCAGGCCGTTCAAAACCAATAAAATGGTTACTGTTCATTAGTAAATCCATTCAAATGAATATGACTTTCATTCAAATCCATAAGACACGTTGGATTATCTCTAACATCAAACGGTTCTAGCTTTCTTGCTTGTATTTTTCAATCTACAATCTGTAACTTGCAGTCAAAACAACCAATTTCTCTAAACATCCTTCACGTAGATTTTTGTCTAAGGGCCGATTTTAAAGAAGTTCTTGGAGATTATAACACCACCCAAGGAGTCGTCCTTAATTTGAATTTTCTTATCACACTGCCAATGCAGCCTTTACGATATGTGGGAGCGCTTTCAGAATATCAGAACTTTTTAACACAATCATAACAGTGGAAGGTTCATGAAATTCATATGAAAAGTGGAGAAAACGTGGCGCATTCGAACGTCCAATTCCGTAGGAGACAAAAATAACGCTCAACGATAAAACTGTATTCTGCGTCGTTATAACAACATTAACCTCTACTAAGCGTAACTAGAATAAACATATTTTTACTTTTCCATGGGAACGATCGGTGGGAAGTAGACTTTTGTTCCGTTTTGCGGTGGAGCAATTGTTATCATTGAAATACTCGATTGTAAATCATACTATGTATGCAATTCTGTTCCGCGAATTGACAAGAATAGAGCAATTCTTTTAAAACAAATTTCGTTTTAATTAAATTTTGTGGTTTCTATTGCTGTTTAGTATTTTGTTATCACAACACACTTTTTCTGAATGTATAGGTATTACAGCTTCCTTGTATTGTAGAGCAAACAATGAAAATTCCAAACTTTCGGATTTGTGTTAAAATTCTATTTAGTCTGGCACGCGGATAAATATTTACAATTGTTTCATATTTTTTTATCCTTTTATAACCCTTAGGGCCATAAAATTTTTAAATTTCTAAAACTCTACACTATATTTAAATTTTGGATAAATTCTCTTTGATACATCACATGGAATTTGCAATTTTATTACAATTTTAACCAAAGTTTTAAGCTCCGACGTCCAAATATTTCGAAACTTCCAAATTTTACACTAAATTTAGATTGTGGTTAATATTACTTTTAATTTGATAACCTACAAGGGCTTTTGCATTTTTCCCAACATTTTTGCATCCCGCCCTCCTATTTTTGAAACTCGCTTCGCTTGTTTGTTTTAAAATTCTCATTTGGTTTAACACCTGGATGGCTGGATTTTTACATGTTTACCAAATTCTTGCGGCCCTGGTGTCTGTAAGACTGTACGCTATATTTAGAATTTTGTTAAACCATTCTTTACTTTTGATACCCCACATAGATTTTTGCGATCTTATAAACGTTTCTAACAACTTTTGGGCTCTGGCGTCGTAAAATTTAAAATTTTTAAAAAACGAACACTTCATTCAGATTTTGGTTAAAATTCTCCTTAATGTAATACTCTAAATAGCCTTCTGGGACTTTTCACACATTTTACCTCTTCCAATTTTTAACTCCCACCCCCGATTGTTGGAGGGGGATTAATATTTAAAAATAGGATTCTACGGGATGAAAATATGGACAAACATGCCAAATTTTACAAAAATCGGTGGATCGATTTCAAAGTCGTGAGACCATCTAGAAACAGATAGGTGACAGACAAATAATGCCAAAAAGTAGAGTTAAAACTGAGAACTTACTTTGCTCATTCAACAAATCATATTGTATTAGGTTTGTTTTGCAGTTATCACCTTCTAACCTATCCTTTACTCTTAACTGTTACTGAAGGAGTTCGATATACAGTTAGAACTTTGACTTGCCTACGACTAGGTGGTTCCAACTGGATTTTACGGTATTATGACTTCGTTAAATGAAAATATATTTTTAAAACAAATAAATGGAAAATTATTTTCCATGCATATACATGTATATAAAATAAAATAGATAAACTTTAACAAAAACGTTATTGATAATATAATCTTTTAAATTCATTTATAATAAATTAAAAAGCAGTGTCATTTGTTGAATGATCGAAGCGAGTTTTCAGTTTTAACTCGACCTTATCAAACTAATGCAGCTATTAGTAGCAAAATAAAAAAAAAACTGAAATCTTCCATCAGCAAGAATAGTCAGACTAGTTCTCATGGTAACCCACATGTCAGCGACTTTGGTGTGGACCCAAAACATTTGTTCCTTCTTCCCTTCTTAACAACCAGTCCAAAAACGGAAGGATGGAATGAGAATACGGGTTAACCCAATGCGGCCCGCAACAACAGCAAATAGTAGGGAAAATACTTGACTATTTAAATTTAAAAGGGATCATTCTTCTCTTGTAAAAACGAAACACCAAATTATACACAAGGAATAAAGTATTAAGCAAATAAAATATATAATGGTAATAAGATATGTTAATTAAAGGAAAACGGTAAGTGTAGAAATTAGGATTAAGAAATTTATACTATTTTCAAACATTTACTTATTTTACTATTATTCATAAAATTCTATTTAATCATAAAATACTATTCATAAATTCTCTTTTAAAAAAATTATTATTATTATTATTTAGTACTAAGTTTAGATAAAATTGATAATTAAAATAAATCCTATCGAAAGGCGAGCGAAGTTGTTTCCCAAACCCCTCCATTCTAACGCAAAGTGGCTTTCCTGGTTCACAGATGAAGCGGAAGAGGTGACAACAGAAACGCATGACGAGTCGCAAATATTGTCGGGACTGGAGAAATTTGCCAACTACTCGGTGCGGGTGGCAGCGTTCACTGCCGCCGGTGTAGGAATCAAAAGCGAACCTACGTTCTGCCGCACCGCTCAAGACGGTACGTAGCGTCTGATGCTCGATTAACGAAATTACACAAATACGCCAAATATACTTGAATTTGTTTGTTTGTTCAGTGGCTGGCGTACCGTCTGGCATCCGATGTGCGTTAAGTGGTCCACAGACGGCCATCGTTAGTTGGGCACCTCCGCGCGGACCCAATGGTATTCTTACAAGATACAATTTATATCAAAGAGAGGTAAGTAGTAATAATCTCTACGTTAAAATGTTTTGAACTTGCCAGTACAAGAAACCTTCGTTAATTCGGACACCACTAATTCAGGATTCTCGCTGTTTCCAAATAAACGTTTGATATTTATTGTTCAACGAAAACACTCTAAAACAGTTTGAGTTTACATTCTACTCTCACGAGAATTATCGTTAGTTATACACTACAATGTCTTGTCAATATAAGTCCTTTTTATTTAATCGAAAACATTTTTTTTTCTTAATGATTGTAGTACTGTAGACTTTAGTAACGTTTGTTTTTATAAATATTGTTTGTAGGCTTCAAAATTATGTTTGTATTCGATTTTTATTACAATAACAATTTTATTCAGAAGAATAATTAATGTTCAATTTATAACTCAATCATAAGGTAATTACAAAATATTACTATTGAAACGAGTGAATAGAAAGCTGCCATTTTATGTAGTAGTGGGTGGTCAGAATAGGCAAGTACAATGATGTTAGTGGAGGTTGGTTTTCTGTATATTGCATATTGCAGTTAGTTATTGTTTCTTGTATTGTTTAGGTTATGTCTAAATAGTTGATTTTGTTATGGTTTTCTTTTTCTTTTGTGCATTGTATTTTTGGATGTATGTTATTGATTTGTTTTAATATGTCATCTGCATTTGTGTTTTTGTTATTAGATACATATAGCCCATCATCTACAAATCTTATCCATATGCCATTTGGATCAAATGAATTTATAAGTTTTTGTACTTTGGTGTCTATGTGTTGTAAGAATATTTCTGCTATTATACAGGATAATGGAGAGCCCATTATTGCCAGACCTTGTTGTTGATCAATTTTGTTGTTGAATTCAAAGTAATTATGTTTTAGTATTAGTTGGAGGCTATTTTTTATTTCAGTTATATATTGTGGGTTTTCATTTTGTTTTTTAAGTTCGTTTATTATTATGTCTATTTATCATCTACTGGGATGTTGGTGTATGTATCTGTGATATCATATGATTTGAAAAATGTGTTTTCATCTATATTTATTACTTTTAGTTTGTCTATTAATTCGTATATATTTTTTACGTTATGATAATTATTTGTTATATGTTTACTTTTTAGTTTTTGTGCTATTATTTTAGCTATTTTGTATGTAGACGCTTTTTTTGTAGTTGATTAATGGTCGTATTGGGTTGCTTAATTTATGTATTTTTATTAGGCTATTCATCTTAGGTGGTTCTGAATTATTATTTATATGTATGTCTGTATTTTTATTTCGAAAAAGCTTTTTTGCTGTTTTTACTAGTTTTATTGTCTGTTTAAGATATTTTTCTGTTGGGTCTTTATTTAGTTGTATGCATTTATTATTGTTGACAAACTCTTCAGTTTCTTTTATATAAACTGTTTTGTCTATAATTACTGTTGCTTGACTTTTGTCGGCTTTAGTTATGATTAAATTGTTGTTATTTACTTTATTTTTAATCTTTTTATTGTTTTATTATCTTGCTTTTGTTTATATGTATTTTTAGTCCATTAGTAATTATTTTTTTTAATTATATGTGTTGCTTCTGTTTGTTTTTCTTCTTGTATATTGTCTTATAACTGGTTAATGGCCTATTCTGTTTCTACTATTAAATTTTCTATGTTTTTATTGATGTTTTGTGTTAGGTTGGATTTTGTCATATTGTTTAAATATTCTGTTTCTTTTTTGTTGAATTCTGTATTGCTTAGATTAATAATTCAAGAGTAAAATATGTGTTTATTTTTGTTTTTTGTTATTGATTTTTCTTGTGTTTTTTAATCTGTCAAGTTTTTTGTCGATTGTTATTGTCTTTTTGTTTTTCCAATTTTATTTTTTTTTCTATATCGTTGTATTTATTGTTTCACATAATTGGACGTAATAAACTTGTTCATTCTAAATGTAATTTATATATGTCTACTGTTATGCTGTTTTTCTTACTATATAATTGATTTATTTAGTTTGTTAACCATAATTTTGTGCTTGTTTTATTGTTTTTTGTGCAGTTTTATTTTTGTTGTTTGTATTTCTGTTAATGTAATTAGGTGTCAATTTGTGTTTTTGACATTGTCTGTTAAAGTATATATTCATGTCTGTGTTCATTAGTTGTTTCTACATGTTTGAAATTTGTTTAACAATTTGATAATGTGATTATTTGGAAGTGTGTTTATGTTATTTGAACACATGTTAATATTGTATTTATGTCAGAGATAGTTTAATATGTATTTATTTTTTCCTGTTAACTGATTGTTTATTTTCACTTCACTACTGTTATTCACTTCAGTATTGGTTTATTTTTCATTTTCATTCACTAAACTGTTGTCTTGAATTGTTTATTAACCTCACTTTTGTTACTGTTTACTATTTTCACTGTAGGCTTATTTACCTTGTACGGTATTATTTATTCAAACACTTTTGCTACAGTCTATTTCCTAATGCATATATAATTTATTTAGTATTTATAATTTCTTTACCTCAAGGTGGGTTTCCCCTATTTTGAACATGTTTCGGGTATCCTATTGTTCCAAACCTCAGCCATCTTAACTTTGTATCTTGAGTACTTGTGTTGTGGTTGGTTTTTGTTTTGGTTTCCTATTGGTTTTTAGTATTTTAAATTCGAATTATTGTGTGTGATTGTACACCTGAACAAATACAAATCAATACAAAACATGACACAATTTTCAAAGCACTCAACATAGAAAGTACTCAAAAAACTATTATATACACTACAATCACACACAATAATACCAATTTAAAATACCAAAAACCAACAGGAAACCATAACTTTCTGGAACAGGAAAACCATAAACTTTACAACAAGGACAAAAACAGGAATTTCGGCCGTGCTCACGTTACGGCAAAGAGGTAAGTCCCGAGACTGTACTAACTAGTAACTTGGACAAAATCTGTCTCTCCCAGGACCTAAACAGTTGGATGAAAATTTTAATAAAACCGCTAAAGCCCGTATGGAGTATTGAATTAAAGGAAATTTTAACAGCAATCTGAATATGGTGTTCATTTTTGAAAATTTAAAAATTTTTGGAAGTCAGGGCCTAAAAAGTGGGTGAAAATTTTGATAAATTGCAAACATTCATGTAGCGTATAATATTAAAGAGAATGTTAACTAACACCTAAATGTAGTGTTAAGTTTTGGAAATTTAAAAATTTATCAGGGTTCAAATTTTTAAAAAAATTATGAAAATTCATTAGTGTGTAAGACTAAATGTAATTGCAACCCAAATCCGAAACTGTTAGTGTTTTCTGTATGATTATGTGATCTACAATTATTGTTATGTCACTAAAGAAATGGTAGAGTAATCGGGATTTTTGTAATTTTTCCCATAGGTGCAAAATCATGTAATATCGAAAATTATGTAAAATGTAGTTCATTGAGTGAATTGTGCGTTTCCAGATTCGTAACGGAAAATCGTCAGATGTAAGCAGAAAGTCGTTACCGGCCACAACGCTGCAGCTCATTATACCTCAGTTACGAGAACTGAGCCGCTACGAGTGGTGGGTGACAGCTTCGACCAGCGTTGGTGAGGGCGACAGGACTTCCATCGTGTCAGTCAGTCCCAGTTCAATCGGTAAGCTATACATACTGTCGATGTGCTGAAATTAGGGTATTACCACGGCCAGTAGCAGGCCATACCTAGTAATCCGCGGCGGTAGCTGTATAGGGGGATCACCTTGGCATCAGGGTACTCCTCACATACGATATGATATGGTAAGTATCAAATAGGCTAGCTAATGAATGTAAAATGGGAGGAGTACACCAGCGATGTTAACAACAGGCTCGTGTCACTGATGGCAACTGAAGGCCGTCGAAGATAAAAAGTATGATGACACATTTGGTGACGTAGGAAAAGGCAGGCAACGCGATGGAAGTCTCCTGACAGCAGTTTGTGTTTGCATAAAATAATGATAATAATATCATTATTCTCGTCACTAAAGTTTACAGTATCCATTACATTCGCACCTGCTCACCACAGACTGTGACAAGTTAAGGTTTATTATATATTTAATTCAACATATACAATCTTTCACAAGTCCAATGAGCTTTTATTTCCAACAATTTCTGTCACATATTCATTGTGCTATCACTGAAACTTTATACATACTGCACCAAATAATTAAGTATACTTAATCCTTAACATTCTCAACTGAAACAATCATTTTAAACCTTAATTCACATCGGTCATTACAAGTAAGATATAGTAGTACGAATTATTATTAATAATATAAAGTTATAAACTAGATATTTAGTAGTTATGATAATTTTCAATAATAAACAAAACAAGTACACTTTCACATCACAACTAAATCTATCATATTATTATTACAAGGAGTTTCTCGAAGTTTAAAACTTGAAATAGTATACTCTTGGCAAATAAAACGAAATTATTGTTACAAACGATGACATTTTTTAGTAATAAACAAATCATGAATACTTTCACATCGTAACTAAATCTAGATATACTTTTTACAAACATAATGAAAACACAAATCAATACTGTCTCTAATTTCAATATTAGAGAGCCTATGAAATAGGAAGTTACATTTATTACGTTCATAATTTTACTGTCATTTTAAAATTCCTTTAAAAATATGTAATCTGAACATACATAGAGTAACTGTATCTTAAACATTAGAGTATCTGAAGTAAGTTAGATACTATCTTTAAGTACTATGTTTAATTACTGTGTGCATATACACAGAGGTAATAAAAACCAACCATCTCGCCAGAGAGAGAGAGAAATGCTCATTTATTAACCTGGTAAGTTGCTCAAATGATTCAAAATTATGTTTTAAACAACAACAAATTTCTTTTATTTCAAATATAATATTGTTACGACATCACAGAACAATCTACGTGTTTGTCGAATGTGCCAGAAGAATCTCGCTCTACTGTGTGTGGCGTACGTGCTTGTAGACGCATTTGCGAGAGTCTTCTCGATGCCGCGGACTGTGTCAAGGCCGCAGTTAATTACGTTGTTCATACGGACGCTAAGACGCAATTAGGAATCGTCTAGATTTTTGGCGGCTATAAATACATGGCGGCAGCGGCCTTAAGTTTGAGTATAGTGGCGATATATTTACAGAGCGGTTCGAGTTACGTATCGGGCGAGATTCCTGTATACGTTCAAGTGGTTATTAGTGAAGTGTTGTGTTTTATAATCGGGCGGTATAATTGTAATACAATTGTGTTTAATATTAGTGACATTTTATTGCGTGGGAACAATTTTTATTTGATTTTTTGTAGAGACTGTGTTGTTAATTACGAACTGTTTAACTGTAAAAATTAAAGCTGGTGATTAGTGACTTAATTGGTGTCTTGTATTTTGTTGTTTTCCACTGTACCTACGACGATCGAGTAGACCGTCGTAACTGTGGTGTCAGAACTTGGATAGAACGGTTAACAGTGGAAACAGTGGACACTTTATACAAGACGAGTGTAATTCGTAATTAATCGGTAAACATGGATGCCAGTCAGATGATGGAAACTTTCCAAACGCTGCTGCGGCAGACACAGGAAGAAGCAGAAAGATGACAAAAAGAAGAACGAAGACAAGAAAGAGAAGAATTAGAAAAACGACAGGATGAGAAACGCAGACAAGAGGCGGAAGAGGCAGAGACAAAACGCGGACGAGAGGCGAAAGAGGCAGAGAAAAGACGCAGACAGGAGGCGGAAGAAGCAGAAAAACGACAGGATGAAAAACGTAAGCAGGAAGCAGATAAAACGGTAAAACGGAAGCTCTCTTTGAAGCTATGCAAAAACAGCTGCAAGAACACAGTACCGCAAAATTGGGTTTCCTACGAGGTGAGCTTAATAAATAAGTTACTAAGATATCAGAGGTACAAGGTATAAGAATCAATGACATTAAAAATAACTGAAGTATAAAAATCTGTCTCGAGTATTGAAGAATCGATGTCTAATAAAATATCTGAAGTAGAAAAGTCGGTCACGAGTGTGGAAAAAGCTATGTCAACAAAAATAGAAGACTCGATTACAAATATAAAAGAGCAGATTAAAAATGAAGTCGAGCAGTGCCAAAAGTTACAACCGAAACAACTTTGTGAACAGACTGTACAAATGATAAAGACAGAAAAAGGCGCAGAAAATAAGTTAATGGAGAAAGTCACTTTGCCTGCAGTAGGGACAGTTCATTTCAAAGCTCCAACCTTTGACGGAAGCAGTCACTGGGCAACGTACCTTCGCCAATTTGAAGCTGCTGCATGCGCAAATAATTGGACCGAGAAAGACAAGCCAGTCAAACTCGTTCTCGCATTAAAAGGACCCGCGGCAGAACTGCTATGACGAGTTGATAAAAGCTCTAGAATTACGGTATGATGATAAACATTTGCGAGATGTGTACTGCACCCAGTTGAGAGCAAGGCGATAGCATTCCGGGGACAGCCTTCAAGAGTTTGAAGCAAGTATCGATAGACTAATTAGACTGGCCTATCCTGAAGCGCCAGAAGATTTCCGAACGAGTTTTGCGATGCAGACATTTACTGCCGGTGTCCGAGATAACGAACTACAGCAAGTGTTACGAATGGTAAGACACCAGAACAGTGCGGACGCACTGGTACATGCTTTGCAAATTGAGGCCGCCAAATCAGCGTCTGGTTGGACAAGTCATAAAGTGCGCGCGCTAAAAGATCGCGACGGCACAGACGATGAAGAAGAACAAGGAACAGAGACTCTACGGTCGAGCCACAAAATAAAGTAAGAAAGGATGGAAGACCAAAGTGTTATCGATTTGGGAATCCTGGACATCTACAACGGGATTGTCGGTTTAGAGTTCAGCAGCAGGGAAACGAGCAGTAGTCGGTACAACGGGGCGTGTGCTGACTAACTGGAGGAACGAAGCCCCTAGACAATACGCAATTTCTACACTTCAGAAAAACAGCGGGAGCTTGGTAGTTACCGGATTTGTTCAAGAAAGGCCAACCTCGATTACAGTTGACACAGGCGCAACAGTTTCTATTGTGCCCCCCGACGTGGTGAAAGATCTCAAACCAATCTGGTGCTCTTGCAGCCTCTAAAAGGCCTGTAAAGTGTATGCAAAAAGTGGAAATAAACCTACGCCTTGGTCGACTTGAGTTTAATCATCAAGTACTTGTTGCAGACATTGTGGATGAAGCAATTCTTGGTGTGGACGTTATGAACGCATACGGATTCATAGTCGACCTCAGAAATAATGTCTTGAGAATCGGAGGCGAAGAGGTAATGCTATCAACAATGACGACAGCAGAAAAATCGATGAACGTCACAAAACCAAGTGGCCGTATCTGTTCCGCTAAACTCCGAAAAGATCATCATGGTTAGAACCGATGTAGATACTAGGGGCAACCAGTGATCTATATTCGAACCCCAGGTAGTCAGCACACCGGGCATACTAATTGCCAGAAGTTTAGTAAAACCTGACGAAACCGGAAATGTAACTATTAGGGTGGCGAATATTTTGGATCAAGCTATTATTTGCTGCGGCACACCCGCTGCTGGGCCCCGGAAGTGTCCAGCATACACACAAATAATATCTAAATCCATCAAACGCTTAAGACCTTTTTCTGTGTTGTAACTTATTTCTCAAGTGTTTCTATAATTAACATAATTCTATAAAGCGAGGAGGTGCAAGTAAAAGAAATTGTTGAAAGCATCAATCTGTGAGCTGAGCCGGATGCCACCCGTTTATTTCAAAAACATTATGAGCCTCTAAAGTTTACCTAATTATGTGCCAGTCAGCAACGGTCAGTACTGAGCTAAATATTTTTGAAAAACTGAGTATAGAAAATGTTAAATGCTAAATATGGGGCTGTCGTATAAATCAATACTAGTTTACAAAATGGTGTTCAGCGTACACGCTGTGATCTACTTATAAATTTCTGACACTGTTATCTATCACAAAAGTTTATACAATTGTTTCTGACACTTATGATGAGTAACTAGTTTCCTCGTTTTTGCTTCGTGATTATGCAGCAACTGCCACCGTAAGTTATTAAAGGTAAAAATATTACTTGGCAATCCAGATAAGTACTTTTGCAACCTGCTGCGTCTGGTCGCTACGGCTGCGTGTTCCTCAGTACCAGCTTTGAACCACTGCTATGTCTGTGCTGGAAGATCGTGTAAACACTGTACGAAGTTCGTGTTCTCGTGTCTTCGGTCCGGAGTGTCGAACCAAGTTTTGAACTGAAAGTTTTCATATCTTTTGGTACACTTTATACCCACATCGTTCGATTAACACGCACACATGCATTCATACAGTGCGTAGTTACAACTTATAATATTACAAAATTGCATTACAAGGTTAAGACTTCAAATTACATATATAACGAGTACTGACACTAAACCTTACATATCTTAGGTCTTTTCATCAAGTTGACTGACTGAAATTTAGTTTTAGGCGAGGCTGGCTATTACAGACAAGATACGTCTTGATTGGTTATGGATAACAATCTTGTTACATCTATTACAAGTTTTCTTCTTTTCCTTACAAACGTAATATAGAAAATTATTAGCCACTAGCATTGATTTACGATACCTCAAACACAATCATAGTTACCTTGGTTATTGAGGCTCCCATACTTGACGAAAGTCTGGCGACGGGCCGCTCTGCTCACAGCGTTTGATGGGAGACTGACGAGATTTAACAAAGCAAACGATAGGGTTAGTAAAAGGGAGGGCGTGACGTCAGTGCGTCGGGCAAGGTACAATTCACGGATTGTTGCACATTCGGCAGGAGACGAATGATTGCAACAGACTCCCCCCCCCCCCGAAAGGCAAGCGTCGGTTGCAGGAACGACGGTTGTCCAAGGTCAAATTCACCAAAATTAATCGGTATGGTCAGTGTAACCAAACAGAGTCGAGTCAGGGGAAACCCGTAGCTTATGTACGTAAATGGGAAAATTCAGATACTAGCGCGGCACTAACCGCCATCTGGAAACAACTCAAAGGGCTACCTTCCGTCACCTTAGAAACGTTGCCTGCGCGCAGCAACGCTTCCTACCTGAAAGTGAACAACGAGGGGGTGATCAGTCCCCGCGCCGCTCACCAGGCAAGGCGACCGAAAGCGGGGTTACAAATTAATATATATGAGCGTGGAACATGTTCACGCCCGAACATGAGGACTGCGACTCAGTATGTGAGGGTACAACAGACTTGAGTTACAACAAGAGCCGAGAAGGGTGATTGGTCAAGAGCATCGACAACCAACCGCGCGGCTGAGAGCGAGAGATCAAACTGGAGGGGTCACTCACCTTAAAAGCGCTTTATGACCACAGCAACTTATTTTTACGGCACACGGACGACAAGGTGGAGAGCACATCTGCACATCGTCCGATCGTTCGAGGTGAGATAAGGGGGCACTACACACCATTACCGCTACCCAGGTACATGGCTAAACCGCGAAAGGCCCCTCTCACACCAGACTACATACACTGGCAAAAGGTGAAACACCCCTTTTATTTTTCTAAGTTTTGTAATTTTTTTTTTTTTTTAATTTTATTTAATTTTATTTTTATTAAGTTTTTTTTTGTAAAAGGGGAGAGACATCATATTTAGAACTAGGTAAAAAACCTAGAGGAAGCAAAAGTGTGCAAGGCCCAAATACAATTACAGACATGTCCCCCCAGGTGAATGACAGGACTTGCAAATGAAAACTCTTTTAACCAACAAGCGTGTGCTTTATTCAACCTGCAAGATTTTACATACATGACAAGTTCGTGATTGTGTGAGCACACCATTAAAGGCAGAATTATATATATATATATATATGTATATATATGTATATCCATTAATTCATAATGTCACAAAGTAAGTGAGTTGATATTAAACTAATTGCAAAAATTTCTGCCTGATTATGTATGAGTCAAAGTTAGTAATAATCTCATTCATAAAGCAATACTAATCCATCAGTGTTGTATAATATCAAATAGGCTAGCCTGTTGTCTCAGTAAGCACATTTATGGTTATTCTCTTTTTTAAATCCGTTACATATTCCCCCCCAAAAAAAATATATATATAGTAAAATTACACACACAAACACATATACGACATGAATAACAAAACATCCCTCATTTCAACACTAACCTCCTCATAAACCCATTCCAACTACAGTAAATGAAGGAACCCTAATATGTATAGATAGATACAAATATAAATGACAACGTAAATGGAATATCTCAGCTCCTAAGCATAGATTTGCCAGCATATTCACAAGCATAGTTCACACCAGAGAATGTAAGTGACCGCCCCGAAACTCAACCAGCCAAACGACCCCTTACCTTAATCATTAAGCGTTAAGTATGTGTGTGAAAGAAAATCGTTTCTCATCTACAGCATCAGACAACCCCCGCTACGTTATTAAAACTCAGCCATGACCAGATGACATGATAGCACGAGATAATTAACTCCCTAATGGTCTTAATTAGATGAAAGTTAGATCTTACAGCAAACTGCGGATGTGTGTGTATGTGTGTAACTTCTTACACATTATACAGTTATAAGATACTTCATTAGGTGTACTGTGGTAATGTTCACACATGCTATAACATAATTGAACACGAGAGTTTGTGCTAGAGTATAATGTTCAGAACTTCACGAGTGCTTCTGGCGGCTTCTGTGCATTCACATGTTGTAGAGAGAGAGAGAAATAGATAATCAGAATTTTCCCACCTGGATTGTCCGGTGTACTTAGTTCGTATAGGCGCGGATCAGTGATGTCACAGTCGTGTCACAAGTCCCTGGTGCAGCTTAGCATTGGAAAAGTCCTCGACTGACGGCATTGTGGCTATAAGATCGTCTCTGCCATTAGGGTGGACAGATGTTCGTCCACCCCTGACACCCATCTCGCCCTTGGTCGAGCACCTGGACATACAATAGGTTGTAGAGGGTGTCATAAAGAAAATCACGCCACTTAGGCCGTCCACATTAAATACCAACACTAACTTTAAGCAGCAACAGCGCACACACACATCGCCACTAATTCAGATTAAACAGTATTAAGCTCGTCTAGCAATTACTTTCTTAATGTTTCATTGAAATATTCAAATTGATTTGCTGTGTCTTTCGTAGTTATTAATTACATCAGAACAGCTGAGTGCAAGATACATTAGCATATTCTCTATTGAAATCAACTTGACCCACGACTCTCACATTCATAATTTAATTAAATTTAATTTAATTTGATTTTGTAATAGCATTAATGCCCAAACTAAAAACTGCTCTATACGCACACACACACACAAGCATAACTCATAATGAAAGCTGAAACACAAAATATATTTGGGGTTAGAATATTTTCAGAACCCGCAGACTTGCACGTACCTGGAACAACACTTTATCTATCCTATCATAGTGATAGGTTCGGAAGTCCTGGATAGAAGTTTGCCGCCAGCCGAGACCAGATGAACTGGTTGGAGGATCAAGCAGAAATGAGGCCGATACAACGTTTCGGTCCAGCCAAGTAACCTCCGAATGCAGGAATGTACAGACACAGCTGGCTGGCAGCGCCAGCTGTATTGCGTAGCTGCGCAACCGTTTGTGTGTATTACCGACCGGCAACAAACTATCGTAACAGTGTGGCAGTGCGTGACGTCAGCGGCGCTCGTTTTTAAAATACTAATAATACGTTGCCGAAGCCAGTTCGGCACACCCTCACCCCAAAAGGGCAACATGGTTGACCCAAAACAAACAAGTCCTCAAGCACGACGGCTGCGGGAAACCTGGAAAATCTCAGATTCTAAAACGCTCTTGGTGAGTTCAGTAACACAGGAAAACGAAAAGGCAGAAGGAAGAGGTGTGAGTTAGTGAGTGTGTGTCTGAAAGAGAAGATGTAAGTGTGAGTCCTGCATGCTCGCCGGGCCCTGGTCCGCATGCAGATATAAGAGACAGAAAAGAACAGGAGAAAGAGAAGAATCGCAGGATCCCGCTTTGAGTACTGACCACCAAGGCCTCCCAATTCCAATAACTGAGATCCAGGAACCCCAAATATTATTCCCCCCTTTTTTATGGGCCTAACTGTCATCCCTAACTCATGCCCTATGGCAAAACTTTAGCTTCGAAATATGAGTGGTTACTCTTTCAACATCCCCTCCGGGATCACCCAATTTCACTGTGACGGGCGACACAAACCGAAGAATGCGGTATGGTCCCGACCAACGATAACATAGTTTAGCGGCCCTCCTATTCATGGCTGAGCTGATCGGATGGCTCTGACAGTAGACCAAGTCGCCAATCTTAAATGGGTTCGGAATTCGCCCCTGATTGTAGCGACTACGGACGCGTTCGTGCGCACGAAGCAAATTCCTCCGGACCTCCCGCCATCTGTCCACATTCGTGACCTCAGGATCGTTCGGCAGAAGATCATCAATGTGCCACAAATTGTCCAACGGCAAACTCGGCGAGAACCCAAACATGACTTCAAAGGGTACGGCCTTGTGACTCTCGTGTAGGGCCGTGTTAAATGCCAATTGCAACCACTTTAAATTTTGGTCCCAACAATCCTGTTGTTCAGCATGATAGGCGATAAGCGCTGAACGGAGATTCCGGTTAAATCTCTCCGCGTGGGACGGTTGAGGGTAGTACGGGGAAGTGGTCACATGTTTGATGCCGTTAGCGAAACACATTCGCCGGAAATCTTTTGAAATGAACTGTGGTCCATTGTCAGAGACAATGGTGGACGGAAAACCGAAATGCTGAAAGACATGGGTCTGTAGCATAAGGATAGTTGAGCGAGTGTTTGCCTGTCGTAAGGGCAGTAGCCAGACAAACTTGGAAAAAGCATCCACGCAAACAAGTAGGTAAGCATTACCTGACTTGCTACGAGGGAAAGGTCCCACGTAGTCTATGAATAACTTCTCCATGGGTTTGCTCGCCACATCAGATGACAATAGACCCAATTTAGTGTTTTGAGCAGGCTTACTCAAGCCACAGAGATGACATGCTTTCACACGAGCCGCGATGTCCCTGTCCATGCCCTTCCAGATGAAATGCCTCCTAATACTGGAAATGGTCTTCGAAATTCCCTTATGGCCACCTATTGGGGAATCATGATAGTAGCTGAAGACCATTGGCACGAGCTTGCTAGGCAGCACAACTTTCGGGGCACGTCCTTTTCGTTCTCGGCAGCACAGGACGCCCTTGGACAGAAAATATGGTACCTGCACGTTACCCTCTTTTAGGTGTTGGATGATAGGACCCAACTCTTCATCATTTAACTGATGGGGTAACACATCAGTAAAAGCCAAAGGAAAATCCAGCAGAACGGAACAGGGTTGCTCAGAATTGGCCTCGCTGGGTTGGGAGAACATACGTGACAAGGCGTCTGCAACAACATTTTGTGTTCCCCTGATGTGTTGCATTTTGAATTTAAAGGATGAGATCTTGACCACCCAACGCCCTATTTTACCCAGCTGCCGGGGATGAGCGAGAAGCCAGGAGAGAGCCTGATTATCGGTCTCCAACAGGAACTCAGCGTGTTCCAAGAAACGCCTGAACTTATCTAGAGCGTACACAACAGCAAGACACTCTAGTTCATACACTGAAGACTTCCTCTCTTGTTGGGTCAAGGTCCGGGATATAAATGCCACCGGCTGCCTAGCACCATCGACTTCCTGGGACAGAACCGCCCCGAGCGCAACAGAACTCGCGTCCGTTTGCAAAATGAATTTTTTTGAAAAATCAGGCATCCTCAACACAGGGGGAGAGACGATCGCCTCCTTGAGGGTATCAAAGGCCCGCTGTTGCCTCTCTCCCCATACAAATTTGGTACCCTTTTTCCTGAGTTCGTTTAAAGGTACAGCAATCTCCGCGGCATTAGGGATGAATCTACGGTAAAAATTGACCATGCCAACAAATCTGGCAACACCTTTCGCATCCCTAGGGGGAGGAAAATCCCGGATGCCTTGTGTCCTCTCCGGGTCGACCGTCACACCCCCATATGAGACGAGATGCCCTAAAAACGAAATACTCCTTTGTGCAAACTTTACCTTGTCTGGATTGATAGTGAGGCCAGCACTCCTCAATCGGCACATCACCTCTCTCAGGTGACCCAGATGCTCCTCGAACGTTTTACTGTAGACCAAGAGGTCATCAAGATAATTAAAGATGAATTTAAATTTTACGTCATGGAATACAGTGTCAAGTAGTCGCGTGAGGGTTTGAGCCCCCACTGCCAGATCCATGGGTACCCTAGTATATTGATAAAGATTGCATGGCACACAGAATGCCGTATAAGGGCGGCTTTCCTTAGACAGAGGAATCTGATGATAAGCGGCATTGAGGTCAAAGATGGTGAAGTACCTGGCCCCAGTAAACCAATCGAACGCGGAATGTAAATCGGGAAGAGGAACTGAATCCACCTCAATATTAGCATTGAGTTTGCGATAGTCAATGACCATACGCTGTTTACCTCCAGGCTTGGGCACCAGAAATGCTGGACTTGCATAACTAGAGTTGGAAGGTTCAATGACCCCTTGTTTAAGCAACTCTTGAACCTTCTCTCTTAGGACATCCATCTTTGGAGGGGCGAATTTGTATGGGTGTGAGCGGACTACGGCGGAGTCCGTTAAACGGATCTTATATTCCAAAAGATGTGTGAGCCCCAGGTTGGGAGTTAATACAGTGGGGAACTGCTCACACAAATGATCTAAAGCATGCCTCTGGGACGGGGTGAGATGGTCTCTTTCTGAATCGGGACACACAACCTCTTGGACACCTCCCTTAGCTCCCTGGTACCCAAGGAAAGGAATGACAACCTCCCGATTGAATTTAAAATAACAGTGGTGCGCTTGAAGATCTAAAACGAGACCACTCTTGGAGATGAAATCGGCACCCACAATGCAGTCGACTCCCAGAGCCGGAGAAACCAAAAATCGCCACACCCATGAAAAACACTCGATTTTAATACTCAGGGAAACCACCCGGGAGATGGGCAGAATTTCCCGCGATGCAGTCCAGCATACCACGGAAGACCGATCCGACCCTAATAGTAAGCCCTGTTGTTCAAGGTCCTCACATACTCTAGATGAAATTATGGATCGGGCTGATCCAGAGTCAACCAAGGCTCTGAGCTGACCCTTTTTCAACTCGACCAACAGGAAGGGGCATACTGAACTGTAGTTGGGGACAGTTCGCAGGACCTTGGAGCCGGATGACCCGGGATTAGCTATCCGCCTGGGGTTAAGTGAAACCGGAAGAGAACAGCCTAACGGGGAAGACCACTCCCGACTTATCTTCCCCGAGAATTTACGTTTTTTGAAAGGTTACCTTTTCGGGAAGTCCCTTGACGCTGTCTAGCATCGTTACAATAGCGCGCGACGTGACCGGATCTATGACACCTAGAACAGAATAATTCTCGTACTTCACAGCTCTGAACCGGCGCAGGCCTAGGACCCCAAGACCCGGGCTGCCCGACTCGTCGCTCGAAATTAGGGCGTTCTGAACGCCTCCTAGCCTCGCGGGCTCTAATATCGTCATTACCCTGTATAGTGGTCGACTCGGCGCACAGCCGGTCTAAATCAATAAAACTTTGGGGACGGGCAGCGAATGTCAAACGTGACCGTTCCTCCGGCGTCACGCCCTGCAAAATAGTATGAATGACATCAGACTCTGACAACCCCAGCCTCAGGATCCGGGCCGCGTCTTTAACACTGGAAATGAAATGAGCAAGGGACTCTCCGCTTGCTTGAACTCTATAGAAATGTTTGTGTCGTAACCGGTCGTGTAACCTTCCCGGTACGAAAGCGTCCAGGACTTCCCGATGGAAATGGTCTATGCCACCACCATCCCTAAGGGTACTTGTCACGCGCTCAGCCATAGATCCCCGACAGTACGGGTAAATGAGTTCAAGCAAAGTCCGCTCCGACAGCCCAGGGAAATCGGCCAACTGAAAAAATACGCGCAAGAATCTCAAAAGCGCCTCAGGATCCAGACCATCGATCTGGATAACCACGCTCTGCTACCATTTGAAACCCCCCTTTTATTTTTCTAAGTTTTGTAATTTTTTTTTGAATTTTATTTAATTTTATTTTTATTAAGTTTTTTTTTTGTAAAAGGGGAGAGACATCATATTTAGAACTAGGTAAAAAACCTAGAGGAAGCAAAAGTGTGCAAGGCCCAAATAAAATTACAGACATGTCTGTAGCCACACTAAGTTTCATTTAAGAAAATAAATATAAGTCCCCAGATTCTAAAATTTCTCAAGTTCAACAGAGAAAAATAAGGCAGAAATAATACCTACTATCCACCCGGAATCATAACAACCACGCTCTGCTACCATTCGAAACCCCCCTTTTATTTTTCTAAGTTTTGTAATTTTTTTTTTTTTTAATTTTATTTAATTTTATTTTTATTAAGTTTTTTTTTTGTAAAAGGGGAGAGACATCATATTTAGAACTAGGTAAAAAACCTAGAGGAAGCAAAAGTGTGCAAGGCCCAAATACAATTACAGACATGTCCCCCCAGGTGAATGACAGGACTTGCAAATGAAAACTCTTTTAACCAACAAGCGTGTGCTTTATTCAACCTGCAAGATTTTACATACATGACAAGTTCGTGATTGTGTGAGCACACCATTAAAGGCAGAATTATATATATATATATGTATATATATGTATATCCATTAATTCATAATGTCACAAAGTAAGTGAGTTGATATTAAACTAATTGCAAAAATTTCTGCCTGATTATGTATGAGTCAAAGTTAGTAATAATCTCATTCATAAAGCAATACTAATCCATCAGTGTTGTATAATATCAAATAGGCTAGCCTGTTGTCTCAGTAAGCACATTTATGGTTATTCTCTTTTTTAAATCCGTTACATATTCCCCCCCAAAAAAAATATATATATAGTAAAATTACACACACAAACACATATACGACATGAATAACAAAACATCCCTCATTTCAACACTAACCTCCTCATAAACCCATTCCAACTACAGTAAATGAAGGAACCCTAATATGTATAGATAGATACAAATATAAATGACAACGTAAATGGAATATCTCAGCTCCTAAGCATAGATTTGCCAGCATATTCACAAGCATAGTTCACACCAGAGAATGTAAGTGACCGCCCCGAAACTCAACCAGCCAAACGACCCCTTACCTTAATCATTAAGCGTTAAGTATGTGTGTGAAAGAAAATCGTTTCTCATCTACAGCATCAGACAACCCCCGCTACGTTATTAAAACTCAGCCATGACCAGATGACATGATAGCACGAGATAATTAACTCCCTAATGGTCTTAATTAGATGAAAGTTAGATCTTACAGCAAACTGCGGATGTGTGTGTATGTGTGTAACTTCTTACACATTATACAGTTATAAGATACTTCATTAGGTGTACTGTGGTAATGTTCACACATGCTATAACATAATTGAACACGAGAGTTTGTGCTAGAGTATAATGTTCAGAACTTCACGAGTGCTTCTGGCGGCTTCTGTGCATTCACATGTTGTAGAGAGAGAGAGAAATAGATAATCAGAATTTTCCCACCTGGATTGTCCGGTGTACTTAGTTCGTATAGGCGCGGATCAGTGATGTCACAGTCGTGTCACAAGTCCCTGGTGCAGCTTAGCATTGGAAAAGTCCTCGACTGACGGCATTGTGGCTATAAGATCGTCTCTGCCATTAGGGTGGACAGATGTTCGTCCACCCCTGACACCCATCTCGCCCTTGGTCGAGCACCTGGACATACAATAGGTTGTAGAGGGTGTCATAAAGAAAATCACGCCACTTAGGCCGTCCACATTAAATACCAACACTAACTTTAAGCAGCAACAGCGCACACACACATCGCCACTAATTCAGATTAAACAGTATTAAGCTCGTCTAGCAATTACTTTCTTAATGTTTCATTGAAATATTCAAATTGATTTGCTGTGTCTTTCGTAGTTAAGAATTACATCAAAACAGCTGAGTGCAAGATACATTAGCATATTCTCTATTGAAATCAACTTGACCCACGACTCTCACATTCATAATTTAATTAAATTTAATTTAATTTGATTTTGTAATAGCATTAATGCCCAAACTAAAAACTGCTCTATACGCACACACACACACAAGCATAACTCATAATGAAAGCTGAAACACAAAATATATTTGGGGTTAGAATATTTTCAGAACCCGCAGACTTGCACGTACCTGGAACAACACTTTATCTATCCTATCATAGTGATAGGTTCGGAAGTCCTGGATAGAAGTTTGCCGCCAGCCGAGACCAGATGAACTGGTTGGGGGATCAAGCAGAAATGAGGCCGATACAACGTTTCGGTCCAGCCAAGTAACCTCCGAATGCAGGAATGTACAGACACAGCTGGCTGGCAGCGCCAGCTGTATTGCGTAGCTGCACAACCGTTTGTGTGTATTACCGACCGGCAACAAACTATCGTAACAGTGTGGCAGTGCGTGACGTCAGCGGCGCTCGTTTTTAAAATACTAATAATACGTTGCCGAAGCCAGTTCGGCACAAAGGGGTACGCCAGACTACATACACTGGCAAAAGGGGTACGCCAGATTACATACACTGCCAAAGGGGGGTGACACCAGACTACATACACTGGCAAAAGGGGTACGCCAGACTAGATACACTGGCAAAAGGGGTACGCCCCAGACTATACTCACTGGCAAAGGGGGGTACACCAGACTTCATACACTGGCAAAGGGGGGGTCACACTCTTTAAGAGCCTTTTTTTACGAGTTTCTTTCCTGACATCTCTCTCTCAGCGCGAAAGTTTTGCACTGTCGCTTATTACGATGTCATTGATTCATTATAAAGTAGTTTACCGTGACAAGGAAATGCTAGTTGACACGACTAGACGGTCGGGTTCTGTTTTTCTGAATGCCACGTATATTAATTCGTAGTTAACGCAAACCAATTAACATGAAACCGGTGATAACGTGTGTGTGACAACTGACAACGAACATTTTCCATTAGTAAAAGGCTGCTATTTTATAAAAATTTAATTTTGATTTGTCTTGTAACGCCTCCACGAAACAAAATCGGATTTACTGAGATGCGCACGTTTCTAAATAAAATTTACCGAATTAATAGAGTACGTCACTTTTATACAAACAACAGATGCACTAAACATATTTTGAATAACAGCAGATTGGGAGGCGGTTAGCGAACTGGACAATCAGACATACGGCACGGTGAGCAAGGTACGGGGTTATTAAGCCGAGTATGTGGAGAAAACCAAAACATAAAATGTGCAACGATAAGGGGGCAGCTGTTCGACGGAATGTAGATAAGACGAACAGGTTAGCCTGGCACAGCAATGCACGGCCTTATCTGCCAGACAAAGTTCAACTAGCGGTTTTCTACTCCCGAGCGAATAATTTGAACGATCTTATTTCACAACAACTTGCAGCAAAGACCTACTCGTGACAAAATTGTTAACTACGCATATAACATTTAAAATACCTCCCACAAAATCCTATACAAAATTTCACGCGACCAATACCGTGCAATACAAACAATACAAAATTTCACCACACACAACATCAACAAAATTACTCTTGATAACTATAGCTTATAACCCATTAAATTGAATTAAATGCCTTGTAACCCATGGACCAAGGAAAACCCAAAATAACCACGCTCCGGCTACCACTTCTGCTGCGGCACACCCGCTGCTGGGCCCCGGAAGTCTCCAGCATACACACAAATAACATAATATAATATCTAAATCCATCAAACGTTTTCACAACTTTTAGTACACTTTATACCCACATCGTTCGATTAACACGCACACATGCATTCATACAGTGCGTAGTAACAACTTATAATATTACAAAATTGCATTACAAGGTTACGACTTCAAATTACATATATAACGAGTACTGACACTGAACCTTACATATCTTAGGTCTTTTCATCAAGTTGACTGACTAAAATTTAGTTTTAGTCGAGGCTGACTATTACAGACAAAATACGTCTTGGTTGGTTATGGATAACAATCTTTTTACATCTATTACAAGTTTTCTTCTTTTCGTTACAAACGTAATATAGAAAATTATTAGCCACTAGCATTGATTTACGATAGCTCAAACACAATCATAGTTACCTTGGTTATTGAGGCTCCCATACTTGACGAAAGTCCGGCGACGGGCCACTCTGCTCACAGCGCTTGATGGAAGACTGACGAGATTTAACAAAGCAAACGATAGGGTTAGTAAAAGGGAGGGCGTGACGTCAGTGCGTCGGGCAAGGTACGATTCGCGGATTGTTGCATTCGGCAGGAGACGAATGATTGCAACATATTTTACAAAGCAATACGCTCTTAGGGAAATTGACTCCTGTGGTCTGGGTAGCCGGAATGACGCAACGAAGATCCAGTGCTTCGGATAATTCCAAATTACCAGAGGAACTGCAGGAATTATTGAACAGATCTTCTAATGACCTCTCAAGTGGTGAGGTAAAAGAACTCAGACGGGTTTTACATGAATTGAAAGATTGTTTTGCAGTTCGGGGACAGTCACTGGGAAGAACCTCTCTTGTACAACATCGCATCAATACCGGGGACACAACGCCGATACGCCAACCTCCTCGAAGGCCTCCATTATCTAAGCAAGAGGAAATGTCTCAGTTAGTACAGGACCTGTTGACAGAGGGAGTAATCGAGCATTCGTCAAGTGCTTGGTCTTCTCCTGTAGTGCTGGTAGCGAAGAAGGATGGTGGATTGCGTTTCTGCGTAGACTACCGGAGATTAAACGACGTTACAAAGAAAGACTGCTATCCATTACCTCGCGTTGACGATACACTCGACACGTTGTCCGGAGCACAGTGGTTTTCCACATTGGACCTGAAGAGTGGATATTGGCAAGTGGGTCTTCATCACGAAGACAAGGAAAAGGCCGCTTTCTCGACCCCAAGTGGCTTATTCCAATTTAACGTCGTCCCATTTGGACTCTGTAATAAACCGGCAACATTTGAGAGATTAATGGACCTGGTACTCCAAGGCCTGACGTGGAAAACTTGCCTTGTTTACTTAGACAATGTCGTAGTGATCGGGAAGGCTTTCGAAGACCAGTTGGGAAACCTTAAGTAAGTTCTAACTAGAATTCACGGTGCACAACTGAACCTGAGCCCGAAGAAGTGTTCTCTATTCCCGAAGGAAGTACAGTATCTGGGCCATCTGGTTTCGGCATCGGGTGTTAGCGTCGGGGGTTTATTGGATCCTAATAAAGTAGACACCGTAAGAGACTGCCCAGTTCTGAAGAGTAAAAACGAAGTTCGGAGTTTCCTGGGATTATGCTCATATTACCGACGTTTTGTGAAAGGCTTCGCTATTATTGCTAAACCACTACATGAGCTAACGGAAAATAAACGAAACTTCCAGTGGTCGAGAGAGTGTGACCAAGCATTCAGAACTTTGAAGATTGCATGATGTTCGCAGCCAATTCTCGTTTTTCCAGTTTCCGAAGTGAAGAATATCGTAGACACAGATGCAAGCAATACTGGTCTAGGAGCAGTTTTGTCTCAAGTGCAGAACGGTGAAGAACGAGTAATAGCGTATTACAGCAAGACGCTTCCTAACCCAGAGAGAAATTATTGTGTTACAAGGAGAGAGATGTTGGCAATTGTCAGACCTTTGGAGCACTTCCATAAATAAATAACTCTATGGGAGAGAGTTTTCACTACGTACCGACCATGCCGGGCTTGCATGGTTCTTGAGATTTAAAAATCCGGAAGGACAGTTGGCAAGGTGGCTCGAACGTCTGCAAGAGTACAACTTCAAGGTACAACATCGGCGGGGCGCCTGCATGGTAATGCAGATGGCTTATCACGAACACCGTGCCCGGAAGACTGCCGATATTGCCACAGAAAGGAAGAAAAAAACTCAAGCGAACATGTTCAAGCCATCACTGTAGATTTCCTGGCTGACGGCTGGACAACACAAGACTGTCGACAAGAACAGATGACTGATGAAGACATTGGACCGATCTTGACAGCAAAAGAGGAAGGTCGCCGCCCGGATTGGCAAGATATCTGCCATGGTTCCGAAGTGCTGAAGGGCTACTGGGCACAATGGGAATCTCTCACCTTACAAAACGGATTGCTGAAAAGGGCTTGGGAAAGTGCAGATGGACGAGACGTGGTCATGCAGTTGATAGTTCCCCGAAGTAAAGTGCAGTCTGTTTTGAAGGAGATGCATGATGGAACACCTGGAAGCAATCTTGGCGTTAACAAAACCTTTGACAAAATACGGAAGCGATTCTATTGGCTTCATCTTCGCCACGACGTAGAGGAATGGGTTCGGACGTGTGAAATATGTGCTGCAAGCAAGAGCCCACAAACCAGAAGCAGGGGAAAAATGAGACAGTATAACGTTGGACTACCTTTCGAGAGAATTGCCATAGACATTGCTGGATCATTCCCAGTTACTGACGATGGAAACCGGTACATCACGGTTGTAGGTGACTACTTTACTAAGTGGGTGGAAGCCTACGCAATTCCAAATCAGGAGGTTACTACTGTGGCAAAGCAGTTAGTTCACAACTTCTGTTGCCGTTATGGAGCCCCTATGGAAATCCATACGGATTAAGGGAGAAATTTCGAATCAGGAGTGTTTAAAGAATTATGCCGTCTACTCGGAATTCGAAAGACCAGGACAACGCCTCTGCATCCTCAGTCGGACGGGATGGTTGAGAGATTCAATAGGACACTTGAGCAGCATCTTTCGAAGGTTGTTGACGAGAAGTAAACAGACTGGGACCAACGTATACCACTATTCCTCATGGCGTATAGATCATCAGTACACGACACAAAGGGCATGACTCCTGCAAAATTGGTGTTTGGGAGGGAGATTCGTCTTCCGGGGAACTTAATGTTCGGATCACCTGAGACTCAGTCCCAAGAGCCGCATAACTATTCCTCGCAATTAGAAAACCAACTGCGAGAAATGAATCGCTTGGTAAGAGGACGGCTGAAGAATGCCAGTGATAAAATGAAAACTCGGCATGACATTCGTAGCAATAGTGTGGGTTTCCAAAAAGGAGAGCAGGTCTGGTTGTTCAATCCAAAGCGCCGTCGTGGTCGCTCACCTAAGCTTCAGTCTAACTGGGAAGGACCCTACACTGTGAAAAAAAGAATTAACAATGTTGTTTATCGGATTCGACAGGAAGGACAGCAAAAGTTCAAGGTCGTCCACCTAGATCGCCTGGGTAAGTAATACTTCAGAGACGGTTTGCCAGTTCAGGACGAACAGGCTTAAGGAGGGGGCAGTGTTACGACATCACAGAACAATCTACGTGTTTGTCGAATGTGCCAGAAGAATCTCGCTCTACTGTGTGTGGCGTACGTGCTTGTAGACGCATTTGCGAGAGTCTTCTCGATGCCGCGGACTGTGTCAAGGCCGCAGTTAAATACGTTGTTCATACGGACGCTAAGACGCAATTAGGAATCGTCTAGATTTTCGGCGGCTATAAATACATGGCGGCAGCGGCCTTACGTTTGAGTATAGTGGCGATATATTTACAGAGCGGTTCGAGTTGCGTATCGGGCGAGATTACTGTGTACATTCAAGTGGTTATTAGTGAAGTGTTGCGTTTTATAATCGGGCGGTATAATTGTAATACAATTGTGTTTAATATTAGTGACATTTTATTGCGTGGGAACAATTTTTATTTGATTTGTTGTAGAGACTGTGTTGTTAATTACGAACTGTTTAACTGTAAAAATTAAAGCTGGTGATTAGTGACTTAATTGGTGTCTTGTATTTTGTTGTTTTCCACTGTACCTACGACGATCGAGTAGACCGTCGTAACATATGATTTTTTTAAGGACTGTAGATACGTTTTGGTGAACGCGTTCTTACAATACAAACGCATAGCAGTCTGGTGATTAGTTTTAATTAAAAACAAGGAAGATTTTATTATTAAAAGAGTAAACTATTTAAAGGTATAAATAACTAGTGAATTACTTAGTTAAATGGTGGTTTTTCCTCATTGTATGGCAGCGTAATGAGTTATCATTTATAGTGGTTTCTCTACATATTTCTAAATTCTCGTTTCCGTCAAAAGTTCACCACACGCATTTAAATGCAAAATTTAAACTGCTACAATTACCATAGCTTGGTAACAATGTATTAATGAAAATTCTATCATACAACGTGGCGAGGCATATTTCTTTCTCTCAAATGGCACATAAGATTATTTAACATTATAATAATTATTATAAAACAACAATAATAACCATCATCATATTGAAAATAAACATAATAAAAATATAATGATTATGCAAAAAATCGAACACTTAATCGTGAGATCCTCTAGCAAAAACTGAATATTTACAAAGGATTACTTGATTTAACAGCGAAAATAATCCAATAAGTACTTGAGCACTAGCCTTCAAGTATAAGCTAAAAATCCTTAGTTTACTTGGTGACCTCCCTCAAATACTGTCAGACTGTACTACGATTTCCCAATACGTTAAGGATAAAATTATCACCGAATAAACTACATACTATCTTGTATAGTCTGAAAAATATAAAACCTGGGTCATTTGCATTATTGAATCTGGAAAGGAGTAGATAACAAAACACAATTCACTTTCCAATGAATATATAGAAATTCAAAAATTATAGTCTGTTGAATTATTCATCATCAGGGCCGTTACAATCTCGGGTGGGTCTTGGCCTGATGAATGAGACCTCCGCCAACGGTCTCTGGCCGATGCAACTATCCTCCAGTTGCGGATCCCTGCCCTTTCTACGTTCTGCTGCACTCCATATCGCCACCTCAGCGCTACCAAAGTCTTCCTACTTGTCTTTTGCCATCCGGGTTATACAGGAAGAGGCGTTTTACAGACAAATTGAACTGCCCATCTGAGCCGTCCTGTCTTTTTTTGATTAATCATCATTTCGTGTAGCAGGTTATATAATTCTTCATTAGTTCTTTTCCTTCATACGCTCCCCTCCTTTACTAGCCCATATATTCGTCTCAGTATTTTCCTCTCAAATGTCCCCAGCGCATTCTAAATGATTCTGCTCAGTACCCATGTCTCCGGTGTATACAATAGGACTGGGACAACCAGTGTCTTGTATAGGACGCTCTTTGTTACCCTTGACAGCAATTTGGTCTGTTGAATTATTACCAAAGAAAAAATACAGCAACTGGTCTTGTAAACAAAATCTGCTGTCAGTTTTCTAAGCTACTATTGCCAAATGCACGTATTGGCTACGGTTTCAAAATCAATCATCCTAGAAACTTTCAACTTAGATATGGCGTCAGTAGCATTTATCATAGTTTGTCATCTAGGAATATGACTCTAACGTGGAATAACCAGTAGTAAGCGTTGAGGAGCAGGGAAAATATAATAACAATAACAAAAATATTAATGGCAATAAAATTAATCCATTTTGTATACAGTTCCTGCAGCAGTGGTCACCGTGCCACGGACGTACGTAATGCCGTGGAAATCTTCGCTGTACCTTCAGTGCCAGACCGTCGGTATACCTCGGCCAACGCTGATGTGGATGCTGAACGGACGGACGATCGCACTCAGTCACGCCCGCATGTCGGCCAACGGCACTCTCTTCATCGACAGCCTCGGCCAGAACCATTCCGGCAACTATACGTGCCTCGCGCAGAATGCGCACAGCGTAGCATCCTCCACTCATACCGTCCTCGTCTTAGGTAATAGTACATTAATATGTTTTAACGTCTTTGCCTTATGCTGGGCGAGAAACTGTCTCATATGTAACTTAAAAATTATATTGATCACAATAAAATTTATGGAACAGAAATGAAAGATGGAAAAAGAAGAGAAAATATTACAAGACCAGTAAATGGAGAGGTCTTGGACTTTATCATCCTTTATAGGTAATTAAATTTGTCATATAGGCCTATCACGTTACGTAAACTGAATATATTATTGCATATACAAATCGTATAAATAGTTTTTTTACCAGTAACTTTTCTTACTTTAGTTTTTTGCTGTTTTTCTATGTTAATTATAAGATGTTATTGTGTGTGTGTGTGTGTGTGTGTGTGTGTGTGTGTGTGTGTGTGCGCGCGTGCGTGCGCGCGCGCTACGTTAAAATCTTTATATATTTTGTGTATTTGATGTACTCAACGTCACTATCAAATAACTTACCACCTAGGCCGTGAGATTTCTGTTTTCCTTACGTTAAGTCCCTTTGGTTGCACAAGAAATTTGATGTGAGAAGAGATGAGAAAGATTTTGTGGCGTGGAATAAATGTTAATAAAACATTGATTTATATAAAAATCAAATTATTTAAAATTTAAAAAGAAATCTGTATTTTAAAATTTCGCTTTTACGAGAAGCTGTTCTACACGTATTAGTTGTAGAATACACATTATAAATTATATTTAATTTTTATAATGAATTTACCTCAAGATATTTCTTTCCTTATTAGGAACATGTTTCGGGTACCATTTTGTACCCATCCTCAGCCTTCCGGATTTTGTTTCTGGTGAAGTACATGTGTGTTGGTTGGTTGTTGTTGTGGCTTCCTGTTGGCTTCTGGTATTTTAAATTGGTTTACTTTTTACCGTAGTCTTATTTACCTTGTATGGTATTATCAATTCAAACACTTTTACAAAACTGTTTACAAAAAGTAAACAAAACCAAAGTGAGGTTATTAAACAAATCGTGACAATAATGTAATGTGGAAATAAAATAGTGAAGTGTATAACAATAAAAAAGTGAAAAGCAACAATCATTTAATGAAATAATAAATATATATCAAATTATCCACCACATAAACAAACATTAACATGTACTAAAAAAACATAACCAAACTTCCAAATAACCACATTACCAAATTATTAAATAAATTTCAAACACGAAAGAAACAACTAATGAACACAAACAAGAATATATACTTCAATAGACAATGCCAAAAAAACAATTGACACCTAATTACATTAACATAAACACAAACAACAAAAATATGACTGCACAAAAAACAATAAAACAGGCACAAACATTATGGATACAAAATGAAATTAATCAATTTTACAGTAAGAAAAACAACACTTAACACTAGACATATATAAATTACACCTAGAACTATCAAGTATATTACATCCAATTACATGGAATAATAAATACAATGACATAGAAAGTAAAATAAAATCTGAAAAATACAAAAAAAACAAATACAATAAACAGAAAACTCAACACATTAAAACAACACAACAAAAATCAAGAACAACAAAAAAACATAAATAAATACACATTTTATCCTCGAACCATTAACTTAAGCAACACAGAATTTAACAAAAAAAAAAACAGAATATTTAAACAATATGTCAAAACTAACCTAACTCAAAACATAAACAAAAACTAGAAAATTTAATAGTAGAAACAGAATTTGCCATTAACCTAATACAAGACAATACACAAGAAGAAAAAAGAACAGAAGCGACACATATAATTAAAAAAATAATCACAAGTGAAATGAAAAACAAATCTAAACAAAAGCAGGATAATAAGACAATAAAAGGAATTAAAAATAAACTAAATACCAACAATTTAATCATAACAAAAGCAAACAAAAGGCAGGCAACAGTAATTATTGACAAAACAGAGTACATCAGAAAAACTGAAGACTTCCTCAATAATAATGATTGCATACAATTAAATAAAGACCCAACAGAAAAATATCTTAAACAAACAATAAAACTAATAAAAACAGCTAAAAATATTTTCAACAATAAAAATACAGACATAGCCTATGTATAAATAATAATCCAGAACCACCTAAAATGAATAGCCTAATAAAAATACACATTTAACAACCCAATACAACCATTAATCAACTTCAAAAAAGCACCTAGATACAAAATGGCAAAAATAATAGCACATAAACTAAAAAATAACCATCTGACAAATAATTATCACAATATAAAACATACGTACAAATTAATAGACAAACTAAAAGTAATAAATATAGATGAAAACACATATTTCACATCATATCACATTACAAATATGTACACCAACATTCCAATTGATGAAACAATAGACATAATAATAAACAAACTTAAAGAACAAAATGAAAACACAATATACAACTGAAATAAAAAATAGCCTCCAACTAATACTAAAACAAAATTACTTTGAATTCAATAGCAAAATTTATCAACAACAAGAAGGATTGGCAATGGGATCTCCATTATCTAGCATAATAGCAGAAATATTCTTACAACATATAGACACCAAAATACAAATTATTATAAAATCCATTGATCCAAATGGCATTTGGATAAGATATGTAGATGATGGGCTATATATATCAAGTAACAAAAATACAAATTCAGATAACATATTAAAACAAATCAATAGCATACATCCACAATTCACAGAAGAAAAAGAAAATCACAACAAAATCAACTATTTAGACATAACCATCACAAGATACAATAACCACCTACAATATGCAATATACAGAAAAACCAACTTCCACTAACATCATTATACCTAACCATTCTGACCACCCACCACAACATAAAATGGCAGCATTCTATTCACTATTTAACAGAATGTAAACAAACAAGAAACAGTCAAAGAAAGAAATATAATATACCAAATTGCTTGTGAAAATGGATATAATAAAAACACTGTAAACAAAATAGAAAATAAAATCAAATATAAAATAAAAACTGAACAATTAATAATTAATCAAAATGAGCAAAACAAAAATAATAACAACAATAAAAAATGGGCCACATTCACATACATAAATAATAAAATGACAAAGCTAACAAAACTGTTTAGAACACAGACATTAAAATAGAATAAAAGACTAACAAAAATAATCTACCAAAACTAAGTAACCGACACAACAAAGATAATACAACAACCAATGATATATACAAAATTGAATGCCAAGATTGCAAGAAATCTTACATAGGACAAACAAAAACAACTGAAAAAACGTTATTTTGAACACCTAAACGCATACAAAAAACCAGAAATATACAAATCTAATTTGGCCACACATGCAATAAACACTGGACATGAATTCCCGAACATAACCAACATGACACTAATAAAACACATACCACACAAAGGCACCATAATGAACATTTGGGAAAATTTACAAAATATACAAACATAAAGCACAAAACAAACTAATACCTGAACAAATACAAATCAATACAAAACATGACACAATTTTCAAAGCACTCAACATTGAAAATACACAAAATACTAATACATACACCACAATCACACACAATAACCAATTTAAAATATCAGAGGCCAACAGGAAGCCACAACAACAAACAACCAACACACATGTACTTCACCAGAAACAAAATCCGGAAGGCTGAGGATGGGTACAAAATGGTACCCGAAACACGTTCCTAATAAGGAAAGAAATATTTGAGGTAAATTTATTATAAAAATTAAATATAGTATAATATGTACATCAAGAAACGGACTGTAGCAAAAAGTGTTTGACATTATAAATTATAATATATTAATTATTAGGTCTATAAATTAATACGCAAACAAATAAAATAGACACAGATATGAACATGTAAATATCAAATATAAAACGCATATATAAAAACAATTGTTTAAAAATTTAATTAATTGTTTAAAAAATAAATATAAAATTGTTTTAAATACTTGGGTGTCTGATATTACAATATAACATTCAAGTAATTTTTTCAATGTTGCACACCTAATAGAAATTAAATATTTATTATAAAAATGAAGAGTTTATTTTTATTATTTTAATCAAAAACAATGTTTACTTTATTTCAATAAACATTACTTATTGTGCATCCATTTTAACTAACTAGGAAAATTACTTGAAAACAGAAGTTAAAATTTGATGATGATGATGATGATGATGATGATTGCAATGAAAGCCATCGTAAATGGATGAGTTATGTAACACATTCTCAGACGTTCATAGACAAGTTTTAAACTGATTTTACTCATTTTTTGTTAATTAGATGTAAGTTTTGAATTAAGATATGGGTAAAGGAGTGAGTTATGTCCAACTACCCATAACTTTATGCTCTATCATGTCCAGTCCAATGGTAGCGCGCGAGTGCGCGGGTGCGCGTGTTATCCGCTTTTTTATTGAATAACTTTGTTAATAATTAACTTTTTCTTAATTGTGTTTCAATCTTAACAATAGCAATTCTGTGTTTGGCGTCAGCAACAATTGTCCTGATGATGACAATAAACATTGTCGAAACGTCGACACAAATAAATTAAAAATTTGTGTTATTTTTGACCGATCATCACTAACTTCCACTGAAAATTTCATTGATTGACGGTCACTACGAATTGAAGGATTTAATAATTAACATTTCTTCATGAAACTTGAACAGAGTATGCATCATATTAAGTGTTACGTTTTTCATGTGTTCTGTACTGCAGAACTATAATTTTAATATGAATTTTTTAATGAAACTAACTCTTCTTTTAACACATTATCTGCAAGAGGGTAATAAAATTAGTAGGTTAAACCTAGATAGGCCTTTGAAGACTTGGACATAGTTTTAACTTAAAGTCAGTCTATCATAATGAAAATCTATGACGTATCTAAGATTTCAACCAATCAGAAGTTCTAAAATTTATTCGGATCGGTCGTCCGCCGAGAGCACTTCATCCAGTTCACTCCGAGGTCCCGTCACAGAAGGTCGTACTAGCTGTCGCTAGTTTTTCGTGTCAGGACACGTATACTCGATAAGTGACGTACTACTTAGATACACGATACTTGTTTCCCGTATACGATATCTAGGATAGCATAACTCAAATAACACCAATATATAAAATAGATCAGGATAAGTGCTTTTCACGCGAGTTAAAGACAGTAGAATTCAGCGGGATACTTCTGATTGAAGCGCGAGAACACTTGAAGATTCCGGATTGTGTACACAAAATATACAGATCTATTAAATACCCACATACGAAACCCTGAGGTAAATTAATAAACAATTACTACGAGATAACGGTGTGCGTGTTTGTGAAACGCGAGTGTCAGCTACGCCAAGGTAATCGCACATCTGGACGCCGAAACAGCTGATCGACGAACCTGCACGAGACTGTGGAATTCTACAAACAAGTGAACCCACTGTTATAAAAAAAATAATCATTAAACTCTTTATTTTAAATACTCAGTATTATAATAAATAATTTTATGTTTGAAAACTAAATCAGACAGAAGTATCATGTGTGTTAGTTAATAAATTTCATACCTCCAGATATAGACTCTGTTTTATATTATTATTACTACCTATCTATGTAATATTTATTTTGATTCGCTGCAAATATATATATATTGCGACAACACAAATAACTTAACTATTGGTGCATAGGATATGGTAGTATGTGTGTTTTAATGCAAAAGTCTATATTGGAGGGTTTAAGATTATTTATTGCACACAAGACATATGAAATTGTTTATACGATATATTTGACAAGCATAATAATGGTAGTGTTTCAGATATAGTCTTTTAAAGTGTTAATTATTGTTCATATACGAGTTGTGGTACATTACATATGTGATGATTCCCACGGCGATGTTGATGGAAAGGGGGGGGCCTTTCCTGTGTCGTGGAGTCGTCAGGCGTGGCGTACGATGACAGATGGTTCACCCTGGTGATGCTTCCAGCTGGGCTGGTGTCCTGGAGTTCCAACGTTGACACAACGTTGACACTGACGCTTCGCACACAAACGCCGGTTCTAGGGATACTACTTCTGAACTTTTATACAGTATTTATAATTCATAAGTATCTCAGGTCACAGTGGGTATTGCTTAGAAACGGTGTATTAGGCTTATACCAATCCGGACTCTTCAAGTGTTCACGCGTAACACTGAGTCTACCACCGTCAGCAGACCTCCCTATGCGGAAATCTTCCACTCACGCGGAAACTACTGATGATAATATTTTATTAATAAGTAAATTATGAAATACTACTGGTACTGCAGAATACCTCACACAGTAACACAGTCTAAGTTCACTTATTTATACACGCTATGTTACAATAACAATACCGTGTGTAAAGATGTATTAAACAAACAGTTCTGAGCGTTCGCACTCGTTCCTACCGCCGACAAGACTTAACAAATTCTTGCAAGCGAAAAATCTCGCACAAGAATTGCACGTTCCGATAGTGATAGCTAGATGAGAAGAACTAACTGTGCAGCCACAGGCTTAAGAAAATTCCGACTGCCTTCCAGCTTCGTATTGGTGGAAGGAAGTCACATGGTTACTTTGCACACGACTCGGCAGTGTTTCATGCCGTAAAGTGCATCGAATTTACAAGAGCATGCATAGATGGTTATCTCTGAATGCCTTTATCTCACGCAGAAATGCGTTTTACAACGAGCTTTATATTTTAACGAAATCATATTTTATCGTCATTTTAAGCTTAGGAAATATACGGGAACTGTAGCTAATATAGTAGTTTATGTTCAGTTCAAGTGTCACAACGATTCGATAATTATATCACGCACAGCCGGGAAAACGTTTATCACTCGCGCACGCGCGCTCATTTCCACTGACATAGTACATGAATAAATAACACACAAAATAATACACAGTTTGACTAAGCCTAATTCCTTATCCGTTCTAAAATACAAAACTTATACCACAAAAAACCAAACCTAACAAACTACCATTTGAAACATGAATGTTTATCGTCTGTGTATTACACAAGCCTGCACTGCTTATCAGGATCCTTTGTTTCATTGCAATATATACATTGCAACAATACCTATATTTGCATATTTGCCCAGGGCGGTATGTTTGTAAATATTTAGCATAAAAAATATATGATGAACAGTTTTTAACAATATTATGCAGGCTAAGATTTGTCAGAAAGCGTACACCTGCCCCTGCGAGTGAATACAGCGCTTGTGTGTGTGAACGCAAGCTACAAGTCAAGTCTACGATGGGGTGATGAGTACGATTTGTTGGTTTGTCTCATTTGTCTGTAATCAGGTTTTAACCGGATAAAAATAAACAAATTAATACATTTTAAACCTGTGAACAAAGACTTATCCCAATTATAAAGACACCATTACATTAAGGAATTTTTAACGAATAATGTGATATAAAAATTATTGCAGAAATGTACAATAATATAGACACTAAGTAATTTAATGTTAATTACTAGTGTAATTAAATAGTAATTAATAAGTGTGTTATATGTTAGTGACCAGGAAAAAATTACGCAAACGATGATATCACTCGTGCTACGAGTATGTTTACGAAATCGCGAAAATTAACCAAAAAGTGATTTGTAATTAAAAGGACGCTTTGCACGAAGTGACAATATCTAACAGGTCGAAAACAGTCCTGGACTTGTCAGATCGCCGTCCAGTATAAATACCACCGGCAATTTTGGGGCGGTCTCAAAGACTCAAGATATCTTCACATAACGTCACGCTGCTGGTCTGCAAATCGAACATCTTTACCACACACACCAAGACTTATGGAGGAACTCCGGACCATCACAAACAACAAACCGTAGAGACAGAGAACACAGCATCAGTACAATCATCATCATCAAATTCTGAGGATTCAGGACACACACACACACGCAACGGTAACGTCAGCAGTACGCAAGTGATGAATATTATATTTTTGTTTGTGAAAAGAACTCTTAAAAAAACTTATATATGAACAGTAAAGACTTAAAGTTTTAAATATAATCACTGTACATAAATTTAAATGGTAGTTAAAGAATATAATGTAATTTAACAAGAAAATTTAAAAATACTAATCTTTTGTTATATGTTAAAATTTGGGTGTGTCAGTAAAAATAAATAATAGGTTAGAAGTAAATGTTATATTTTTTATTTTGTTTATAGCAACAATTAATTTTATTCTTGAGATTTAATATTATTTTTTGTTTGTAAATGAGTTGCTATTATTATTTAAAATTGAAGTCAAAGTCAGACACACTTAAATAAAAAGTGTTTAGATAATTTGTTTAACATGTCTGTTTAGCTAGTAAGATTATATGGTTCTTTATTTTTTTATATGTCATGAACATCATAGAAGGTTATATTGTATTTTTGTAAACTTAAAAAGAGAATATTTTTTTATTTTAATTCGAAATTTTAATATTTGCGTATTTTCGATTAATATTAATAAATCATAGAATTATTATTTTGAAACGGTTTTAATTAATTATTTTATGTCAACAACATCTCACTCCTCTTTGACAATTATCTTTTTATTGTGCAACTACATATACTTGACGCAACGAGAATAAAAAAATCCTGCGACCTGGCCGGTGTGATACACTTCATAGTTGCGTTGAGTACATGGTAATGTATTTGTGTATAATAATTGTAACGTTGCAAAATATATATATATATATATTACGACGCTCCCTTTCATCTAACACAATTATCTAATACTTGTAATGTTAGATAAAATGTTACTTACCCATGATATTACTTTACCTGGGCGCCAGAACAAATCCCAGATACAAATGACACGGTTTCAGCTTAGCTCAGCGCATGGAGACACTCTTTCTCAGGTTTCGTTCAGTGATTGTGGTTTTCAAGGGGAATCGTTACAAATAACACTTTAATATTTGCTTGATTATTTTTAATTAACGTTTAATTAATTATTTTTAAACTTTATTAGGCTAATGGTAGGACTTAATTCTACCCTAACACTTATAATTACTGAGTGAGTGTGAAAAGTAACGATTAAGACGTTCAAACGACCTATGGCTCTTATCTGGTTTGATTAAGAGATTGCTATCTCCCAAACCAGTGCTAAAGAACTGGTCTGCAATAATTTGCACGTCCAATACTACACCTCACTTTCCATTCAACACTCCTATACTATATTAGAGCTAATCTTATAATTAAAATACAAAGTGTGAAATGCTTAGTGTCCTTTAAAAATTGTTTATTGCTTTTATTATTTATTTAGTGCTTACTTCATTGATCAATGAATCTATTTCTTACTGTTTGATGCGTTGACCGAAGATAGGAATCCGTAGGGGTCCTCCTTTTGATGGTTTTGCACAGAAGAATTGATGTTGATCAGTGCTGTAGAAGATGCCCTGGCAATTACAGATGCTGTAGCCTTCTGTCGCACAGGTCCTTCACGGCTGATGCTTAATTAATTAATAATTTAATTAATTAACGTTGTTTTACGCAGCGAGAGTTGTTGAACGGTTCTAGTTCATCTACACTGCGGACTACTTCTCGAATTTGAAACTTAATTACGCTTTTGCGTGATTGAAAAATTTCTGTACGTAAATTATACACGACTAGCGCGTTTAAGATCCGAACGACGAGTGATGCTACCCCACGCTTTGAGTTGGCGTCAGTTTTAAATACTGGATGCTGATTGGTTGTTTAAATAAATAATGCGTTTTTCCAGTTTCGACAATCTCGAACAGGTCGACAAAACACCCCGTGACAGGTTTCAAACTGCAGAGATTTTCTAGTTAAAATCGTACTTCCTGTGTTTGCAAATCGATTGATTACAGGTATTTGCAAACGTGTTTTCCAAGATCTTACCACAGAATATTGTTGCTTAGGTCTTTATCTGTGTGTGTGTGAAAACACCTAATTCCTACATAGCACACTTCTCTCGTTATTCCTTTTGGCGTACCTCTTCCGTATAACCTATTCAATTGTTAATTATATTAACTGAGATTGCGGCTACTTATAAAGCTTCACTTGCTGAATACAATGCTGTTTTCAGAATTGCAGTATATTTATTAGTTTTTAAGTTATCACAGGTTGAACTGATAATTTGTATTGAGTAAAATTTGATGTTCGTACCAGTTGCGGATGTCGCTGTGACGTGGTTAGAGTGAGATGGCTGCGATTGTACGCTCTCTCTCTTGCTTACGCTGCACTACTCCCTCCGTCAGACACTTCATATAACGCTCAAATAGGACGCTAATATGAATCGTTATAATATATGTAACTATATTATATGTGTGTGTGTATATATATATACACACACACATATAAAGTTAAAACATTATATATGCAGAAGAAATTATTCTTATGGTTAACATAAGTCGATATATAATTTATGTCATAATACCTTATGTCAAAAAACAATTTGTTATTTCTGTAAGCCTATACAGGCACTTGGGTAAATAGCCGTCATTACGGATTTTTCTCGAGCGGTTTGATGTTTATAAAGGTTCTGAAAGCATTTTTGACGAACTGTAAATATCCAGTGTGTGAATGATAGGAGGAAACGTAAGAGGGAAACTGTTTATCTTGGAGCGCCTATGAAAATATTAAAAGCGGAAAACTACCCGGTTGCCTGTTAACTCTGTCTTGACTTGTTTAGGTTCACGAAATGTTAAACTTACAAATTTTTCTTTTCGTTTTCTCAGTGCCTCCAGCGCTTATGTGTCAGTGTGGGGAGGGTGAGGCAATGTGTTTTATATAAGAAAAATTACTATTATTACATACTGTTTTACTTAAATTGACACCCATAATTACAATATTTCAAAAACATTAGTAATGCAATATTAATGAATAATATACTGATAATATAATAATCGCTTAATTATAATTATAAATAATTATAGTTGCAGTTATAACTGAATGTATATTGAAACTGGTACAGATAGCAGTACATGTCTAACATCCCCATACTCTGTATTCAGCTATAACATATTTTTAGACATGTGTTGCTATCTGTACTAATTCCAATATACATTCAATTATAAATCCATCTATAATTATTTATAATTATAATTAAGCGATTCATTCTCTTTAAACGCATTTCATTTTCTTCATTTCTGATTGAGAACTGGCCCATTAAGATCCACATTTTGCATATTTGCGTCGTAAACTTGTATTGTCGTACAGGTAAGATCAGGACAGTAGACGTGAGTTAAAGTGACCATTCCACTTAATAATAGCAGTAGTACGACTTTCGTAAAAAGTGTTTAAAAGAAACATTCTTTATTTCTTGGTTAACATCGTGTTATATGTAGTCACATTGCGAATAATTTAAACAGAATACATCAGACTATTTACTTTTCACTGATACAATTGATGAAGTGCCAAACTGTTACAAGCAACAAATGTTGTATTGAAGTTACACGAAGCGCGTTTATTTATACTTACAGATTAGATAGCCAGTGACATAATAAAACTAATTTGTTGCAGTTCCACCGACAGCTCCACTGCTAGAGGTAATCGCTGTCACTTGGAGTAATGTCACGCTGGGTTGGACAAGATCGGCAGGCACTGGATATGTCCTTACTTACAGGCAGTTCCCGTCCGTATGTTCTAAACAAGTTCAATTAATTTATTAAATATGTCTGATCTAAAACAATGTGAGCGCTTTCCTCTTAGCACTTAAAATAAGTTTCGTGTGCTCAACAGAATAATTAAACTCTTTAAACAGATACAAATGTGTGAATAAGTTTAGTGTAGGCAAACTGTCACAGTGAAATGAACCACTGTCACACACGAAAATAAATACGCCTCTGCAACAACGCTGTTTTATGTATCCAGCCAAAGTAAATTGTGGCTGATTCCTTGGTCACGTAGGCAGGCCCGGACTGGCCCGCCGGCCACCGGTCCGCGGGCCGGTGCGCCTTTTAAAATAAAACCTGACCTGCGCCCTCAGCCAGCTCTGAAAATGCTGTCACGCTTTTACACGAGAATATGTTTTTGGTAATCGGATCAAATTTCCCGAAATATTAAAACAAACTTCTTTAAATATATTTAAAAAACGAATTGCTTAACTGTAGCAGTAGAAAAAGTGTATGGAACGCAAAATGATGTGTGCGAGCGCAAGTCTGGCAGAGAGCGCTGCGCGGTGAGGGTGTGCACCGTACATGCCCGTCCGTGCGGTGCGACTTGGTTTCGTCAATGACCTCGAGCTGGACATGGCAGCGCCACACTGCGCCCTTACCTCCACTCCCTTCCTACCACCTCCGCTCAGGCGCTGTGGAAGTGGATCTACAGTAGTGTTTTTCCAATAAGTTAGTGGTGTCACGTTTAGTCTCTGTGTCACGCAAATGTCTGGAATGGTTGTGAGTTGACAGACTGCAGAAGTTATTTGACACGTTATTTATATTTTCTATTGATTATTATTTCCATTAAGGTAAGAAAACAGTAACTATTTACTACCGTATATTTATGAAACATCAAAACTGTGTTTATTCTTATTTTGGCACGCAGATTATGTTATCACGAGCTGTACAAATGTTACGCAATAACTGATGACATGACTCACACCTAAACCCTCTCTATCCTAGAGCGCTACAGCGCTACAGGCCATTTGCCCATGTAGGCTCATTCCAAAATGTTCACGGCATTTTATTCACGTGCTGTTTTTTCATTCACATGATATTTAATAATAACGTGACATACCCTACCCTGTTTTTATTAAATATCCGTAACTGCAAAACGTTTTTACTGTAATTTTTCATTTCTGTAAATGATGAATACGATTTTATATTTTATAAAATAATGGAGCAAATTTTTATTTTAGGTCACAGTGGAAGAGAGACCGAAGAAAAAACGAAAATCAGGACACGAGTTCAAAAGAGAGAAAGAGGCTAGAGAGAGGGAAAAAGCTGCCCAGTCTTGCCCAAAAATCACAAGTTTTTGTATGCCAAAAACAACTTTTGGTTCACATAAAACTGTATTGGATGAGGACGAAGCATTTATCATAGCTACACCACCTACTTCAGAAATCGTAACCAGTATATCGGACGACAGCGAATTTCCTGTAGCGTCATCATGTACAAAAGCATAGACATCAAAAATTGGCGATGCTCTGATTGACGATGACGATTGTGATCAGAGCGTTCAATTATGTCTCCCAACTCAAGCTATTACTCATGATGTGAGCGTTGTTGACTCTGATGTTTGGTTCGAAAAAATCCATTGCTGAATCCCGACGAGTATTTCAAAAAACCCGGACCAAAAGACATTAACTCCTTCTTTCATTTTCATTCCATTCAACTTGGAAAAGCTATTGAACCTCTCCTTTTTGATGACAAGGTGTTTCATTTTCATTCTGGAGACGGCCAAACATTCAAGCGCAATTAGCTAACTTACCACATAAGTAGCAAAAAGCTATCTTGTAGCGTTTATTTCGCTTTTACTGACGGATCCTCAGTTTTATGTCAAGGGTTTGACCATTATAGGCATTTGACACAAATTATAGGAGAACACGAAAAGTCAAAAGCTCATCTAGACTCTGTGAAAACTTACATTTTTCACAAAGAAGGGACAACGATTGATAACCTGTTATTTGATAAATAACTTAAAAAACGAAAAAAAAGAGTACTTGAACGTAGACAAGTTATATCTGCTGTCATCAATGTCTTTAAATTGATAGGAAAACAAGGCCTCGCATACAGGGAAAGTGAAGAAAGTGCATACACTCTTGACGACCCTTCTGTAAGCCATGGGAATTTTTTAGAAATAATTCTTTTGATATGTAACTATGACATCAATCCGGAAAACCATATGAAAAATGTTACTAACACGAGTAAATCAGCATTGGAAACTTCAAAGACGAGTTCCAAGAAAGGATGGAGAGGAAGGGGTGGTCGAGTAACATTTCTCAGCAAAACAACTGTTAATAAAATAATTAACATCACGAAAATGTTGAGCCAGAAAAAATGGCTAACGAAGTAAAGGAGGCCAAGTTATTTTCAGTGCTAATGGACACAACAACGGATGTGTCTGGGTTCGACCAGTGTGTTATTGTGTTGAGGTATGTGTTTGAAAATGAAGTAAAAGAAAGGATTATTGGTTTGAAGTGTATACAGTCTTCAACAGGGGAAAACTTGTTTAACTATTTACTTGAAATTTTGAATACCACAGGATTTGATGTCAAAAACTGCATCCCCGACTCATTTGATGGGGCTGCAAACATAAGGTGTCAGTACAGAGGTGTTTCAACTCGACTTCAAGATGAACTGCCAAACCACATTCACAGCCCACTCTCTGAACCTTGTAATGACAGATACGGTCCAATGCGTAACTGCTACCATATCTTTTTTCGGTCTACTACAGCAGACCCAAGTATTTATCAAAGAATCCCACGAAAGACTGAATATTTATTTGGAAAAACATCCAAATGTATGATTGAGTCAAATTGGGGCAACCAAATGGAGATCTAAAAGTGATGCCACCTATAAAATATTTGGTTACTACAATACCTGGGCAGAATGTGAAGACGTTCAAGCTAATCAAGGTACAAATAATCTAAAACCTGTGTACATGGAGTTGATTGTGTCACTCTTCATTATCGCTAACTCTACAGATGTCAGCCCCAAGGCAAGGAACGAGGTAAATAGCCTGCTTCAGAAGTTTCTTCCATTCGAAACTATACTGACTCCAATGATGTGTCTGCTAATTTTCAAGATCACAACACCACTTTCAGACTATTTACAAACTAGGAACCTGGATTATGCACATGCTTGGAATTTGGTCTCCACTGCACAAGAGAATTTGAGAAAAGCCCGAAACCAGTTCCATCAAACTCTGAGTCCAGCACAAAACTTTGCTAAGACCATGATAGAAGTTTTTGATGAGAAAATTGAAGGAAATCCATCTCTAGAGACATACAATCTTTCCATAGAGAGTGAGCTAACAACAAAAAGACAAAGAAAGCGCAAAAAATGCCAGATGAAACAGCTGATGGTAAAGCCTTATTCAGTGCTGAAGATAATTTTAGAGTACAAGTTTTCAATGTTGTCATTGATCAAATAAACCAAAGTATGACAACAAGGTTTTCTGACCAGAAAAGGTTATATGAAGACCTCTCGTGCTTTGATCCACGAAGATTCCCTGAATTGAAAAATGGCGTATTTGAAAACGCCTTGGAAAAAATATGTACTCTAATTCCGACTATTGACAAAGAGAAGCTAAAAGAGGAATTAGAGTTATTCGTTGATCAATGCCCAAGTATTTCTTCAACGTTAAAGGAAAGTTACCTGGAGTAAGAGGAAAAAGATTCTCAAAGTGGTTCAGAACACGAAAGTGACCAACATCCATCTGTGACGTAAAAAAGTCATGCATCAAATGTGCCTACAAGTTGATTCGCGAATACAATATGTATTGTGTAATATACACCGAGCTCAACAAAGCTTATAAATACCTCTTGACAGTTCTTCTTACTCAAGTAAGTTGCGAGAGAGCTTTTTCAAAACTAAAACTAGTGAACTTTGCTCTTCAATGGCTAATGAAAACCTAGATGATGCAGTCAACGGCTAAAGAGAACCTAGGCTCTTTTCATGATGCATTCTGAGAGAGAATCACTTACAGCAATTGACAACAATGTCATCATAAACGAACTTTGTTGTCAGAGTGAAGAAATGCAACGCCTACTCTCCTACTGAATACTAAATTATTAGAATTAGACATTGTAAAAAGTATACTATCTTTAGTTATTTATTTTCGTTTTTGTCTCATATTTGCAGTCTCCATTGACTTTATTTTCGGGTTAGCAAAATATAAAGTCGGCAGCAAATTAGTAAAAGTTTTGTAGCTAGTTTTTAAAATTTACCTAGACTTGAATCATAACATTTTCTTAAGTTTACAGCCTCCTTACAGATTCAAGTTAAAATTTTGTTTTTTATATTTTATTATTTATTAATAACAAAAATGTGTACAGAGTAGATCCTTTACTAATTTTTATGCATTCATTTCAGTGTTTTATTTAAAACGCTGGTAAGATCTTGATAGTAACAGTGATCTTTATTGTACACAAAAATGTAGTATTACATTTGATTTTAAAGGTATTTTGTTTATGTATAAAAATATCAATCAAAACTTTGTTTCCATTTAAAAGTAATGTTCTATTTTTTCTTTATTTTTGTTGTAGCACAAACAAACACTTATAATATAAAAAATTTTAATTTTAAATTATTTGATTGTTTCTTGATAACAAAAAGTTGTACACAGTAGAATTTTGCTTCACTGATTATTATGTATTAACTTCAGTGTTTTATTTAAGACGTTGGTACCGTAAATTATTAAAAGTGACATTGATAGTTTTTGAACAAAGAATGTAACACTACGTTTGATTTTTAAAGGTATTTTGTTGATGTACAAAAATATCAATCAACATTTTGTTTCCATTGAAAGCTAATGTTCTATGTCTCCTTTATTTTATTTGTAGTACAAACATTTGTAACATTAAATAAAGGTTTACTTTCAAATTGTATATTATTTCAAATACCGTACTTTATCTCATTATTTTTTTAGATATGCAACTCTTGTGTGTCTGATCTTTATTATTTCGTTCTCAGCTTTATAGGAGCTGCCTTCGAAGCTGGTATTTATTGCTAGTAAATATTAACACATATTATCAATAGTAAAACGTTAACGGCAATCAATAGTGAACAATACAAAATCAACAAAATGGTATTCTTGGCAAAATGGTGTTGTATGACGAGTTTCCAGGTTGGGATTACATTAAACTCCACTCGAGGGGTGCGCCCTTACAAAACTAAGGTCTGCGCCTGTTCCTGAGGACCAGGCCGACCCTGCACGTAGACTACCCATGGTATTTATGTCTCATAAAGGTAACAATATAATACGTATGTGGGTGGGTGTAGGTGGATGGGTGAGTGTAATACCCTACCTTTATTTATTTTTAACCACATCAGAAATATTTTTATTATTTATTATTATTATTTATTATTAACTATTTTTCGTCGGACACGCATACTCCTCTGTGTATATATATATTGCAACAGTACAAATGTATAGGGTACTGTGGATTGCACAAAGTAATTAAGATAATTAATTAAAGTAAATAAATAATTCATATTGTTAGCAATAATAATTGAGCTTTCTATCTGAACTGTAAAAGGAACGATCAACTTTCATGTCGGGACAGGCTGATCACGCCAGTTTGCTGTGTCTGTGTGTACACCCGTATGTTACATGTGTGTGTGAGACCTGTCGATTCCTGAAAAGCGTCACCCTTAATGAACGCTATTAATTATATGAATTTATTTATTTTGTAAAGATTCTGTGCATAATATCCCAAAACCAAATACAACAAAATGTGTATAAAAATAAGACGCACATGTGTATAAAACATAGTGTGAAAAGAATAAAAAGTGCGATTGTAGTGAAAATAAATATAATTAAAACTTATGTTAATTAAGATAAAGAAAAACGGTTTATACACAGTGAACACATAAAAATTACCGACACGATGAATATCGGGTAATGTGAAAAAGACTTCGCATTTCGCGAAGACAAGCGAATTATGTGTGATAATAATCGTGTGTGAGAAGGGACGCCAACGACAGACTCTGACATGCAGAATATTGTCGAAACATGATTTAGCGCCCTATGGTATAAATACACGAGACGTGCTAACTTAATTCTCTCTCTCGTTCAACCATAGTAGCAGCCGGAGGCTCTGCCCGGCAATTACAACTCTTTCTCGTACGACTACCGTAGCAGCCGGAGGTTCTGCCCAGAGACAACAACTTTTGTATATCAACCACTGCAGCAGCCGGAGGTTCTTCACGACTACTCATCACTTCCGTGAGAACACCTGCAACCTGAGGCCATGACGGGAGACGAGGGGGCAGCCAAGTACATGTAACAGAATTCAGCGAGGGACAAGGATCAAGGACTCCAGGACTACACGACTACAAAGGAGCATCCAGGATCGCGGACCTAGGACCGAAGAGGACACGCTGCAGATTTACCACGACAATAAGGTGAAAAACAACCATGTATTTGTAAAACAGAGACTCAGAGAAAGACAATATAATTAACGATGTAAAAAAAAGAGAAAATCTAATTCAAGGATGAATTAATATATTTTTCAAATGTAAATATTCTTGTATAGTAATTAGAGTAATGTTTTAAAAAATGTTTAAACTATAATTTTGAATCAATAACTTAGTCATTGATATTTAAATTGTTATAAAAGTAATTAGTAAATTTTATTAGAAAACAAAGCAATGCATAAGCAGTATATTCAAAAGAAATTAGATCATTAGAAAGGAATTAGATAATATAATACTTATCACACTAATGAGCAAGCCGAGAGCAATATTAGATAATTATAAATGTGTATTATGGTATAAGAGTGTATATTATGTCTATGTGTAATACGAGATTATCACTTATGTGTAATAATTATATGTGTGCTACGACTACACACACAAGCAAATAATAATGATATTTTTATCGCAACAAAATAAGAAATTTTTGATTAATAAATTTTTAAATGATTTTAAACTAATTACGTTGTGTTATTATTATTACGATTACACCCATCATATACACACACGAATTTAAGTGTTGAAAATGGCTTCCAAGAACGTTGAGGAGCGCACATTAAATAAATAAAAAATAGTGTTGTTGTAATATATATATTGTAACGTAACTACCCCATATTTATTTGATTTGGGAAGCCCCAATCTTTTGCAGCGATAAGTTATATAACATAACAACTTTTACTTGTTTGGTTTGGGTGTAATTGTAATAACAAGACAATGTTATAAAGTTTTTAAATGTTTACATAATTTAATTATCAACCTCTTTACTTATTTCGGCAATACAAAAAAATATTCATTATTCCTCGCTTGTGCGATATTATGTATGTGATTTATGTGAACAATTTATGTCTAAACAGTTTATACACAAATCTTATTATCTACTCATAATTATCTATTTCTGCTCTCGGCTTACTCATTTAGTGTGGCCATCTTTTGCAATTGCTTATCAATTCACAATGAATTTACATTTGTTTCAATTAATTCTTTAATTTTTTTTACTTGGCTTTAATTCCCTTTTAAATTTATAGCATATGCATTATTCTTTTAGCAATTAAAGACTCTACTAATTATTCTACTTTACTTCACTTTAAAAATCAAGCATTGCTCTCTCATAGCATTTACGTTATTCCAATATTACTTTCTCAACATGAGACATTATTCTAAATAATTACAATAAGACTTTACATTATATGTACAATTTAAATTCTGTTAGCAACACTTGGAATATCTTTCATTCTAGTTTCAATATTGTCTTTCCATTGTCTGTTTATTATTATGGTTTGTTATCACCTTGTTTGATGTGGCAACTTCAGTGTGTCCTCTTCTGGACTTCGGGTCCTTTCCCAGTCCTTGCTCCAGTCATTCGTGCCCTCTTCCAGTCTTTGCTCCAGTCTTTCATGTCCTCGCGTCCTCTAGTCCTCTTCCAGGCTTCCACTGATTGTCTTTATTATTTTTTGTTGGCTCTGCTCACATCATGGGTTGTAGGTGTGTCCATCGAACCTATGTTCTGCCTCACAAGTCGTCAGGTGACGCTTACTGTAGATTTACGAACACGTAGTTGACTGACATAGCCTCCTACACCAACAGTTGAATATAGAAGAAGGAACTTTATTAGCGCGACCTGGTATTTATAGCCAGGTCGTGCAAAAGCTGAAGTCTGCACAATTTTCATCTTGTCAGAGTTTGTCGTAGCGTCTTTACCCCCACTCTGGTTCAATTCACTAATTTCGCCTATCTTCGCGAATTACGAAGTCTGTTTCAGACTACACGATGCTCAATAGATCGCTAATTTTTATGTGTTTATTATACGTAAATTACACTTCTTTATTGTAATTATAAAAAGAGCTATTCACTTTTTTACTTATAGTATTTGCACTTTCCGTCACTTTGTCACGGTCTTTTAACCCTTTGTTCACCTTTATTTTCTACACCCTCTGGTGTCTTTCGTTTTACAATATCGTACATATTTTTCTTATAATTAAAATAAACATAAAATCTACCAATATTTGAAAAGGAGTGGTTACTGTTCAGGAACGGACAGGCTTCACACACACAAACAAAATATACATGTACACAACGCTAGCGACAGGTGGGCCAGATATGCGTGTACGTGCCTGAACGGTGCGTTCCCTATATTTTAAACAATCCAGCTTGCAATCTGAATCATGTTTATCAATCAATATTTATTTATTTTTATTATTTATTTATGATTATTTTTGCAATGCACAGTACTGTATACGGTTGTACTGTCGCAATATATTATATTTAATATTTATACTGAAATTACATCAAGATATTTTTAGTTCTGAGGCGTGGGCTAGACGTTTGTGTCTGGTGTAATTAACTGTTGTAACATTTCTGGTAATAACATAACTCTCCAGTCTTGGTTCAATAATTTAAATATGTTGTTTTAACTGTTATATTATAACATTATATGTTACAGCGGCGTTATATTATAAACTCCCCTTGTAGATCCATGTTTTCCATATTGTTACGACGCTCTACTTGATCGTCGTATGGTACAGTGGAAAGCAAAATACAAGACACCAATTAAGTCACTTATCACTATATTTAATTATCACATTTAAACAGTTAGTAATTAACAAAGAGTCACTTACAACAAATAAAATAAAAATTGTTAACACGCAGTACAATGTCAACTAATATAAAACACAATTGAATTACAATTATACCGCCCGATTATAAAACACGACACATTGCCACAATAACAACTTGAACGGAATAATCACTTGTAATCGCCCGACAATATACTGAACTAAAGCCGCTGACGCCAAATATTTATACCCCGCTCACAGACCAGAACATTCCACAACTACGTGTTATCTCTACACTACAACGTAATTCATTGCGGCCTTGACACAGTCAGCGAGGCTGGCGGCGTCTAGAAATGTCTCGCAAGCGCATGTTGAAATCACGTACGCTACAACATTCAGCCGGCTTCCAATGGATCGTTTGAGAAACACGTAGATTGCTCTGTGATGTCGTAACAATATTGTTATGACGGTCTCACTGTTCGTCGTATGGTACAGTGATAAACAAAATACAGACACCAAAGAAGTCACTAATCACCAGCTTTAATTAATCACAGATAACAGTTTATAATCAACTTGTACAATAATCTTAGTTAAATTTGTGCACACACAATAATAATGTCAAATAATAGAGTTCCACACAAATTATAATACAATAAAACTTCGCTTCAATCCGCAATAATGAAAATCGCTCAACACAACTGATCCGACAAAGCCAGCCTCTGTTCCTATGCACGTGTTCTAGAAATGTTCCACCGTCACAGTGCTAATGCGTATTTCAAGTGTTCTCCAGAGTACCTTTGAACGTACTTGACTGAGGCTACACCTGCAAGACTACCGGGGTGGACAGGTGGAGGATGCTTTCGATTGTTCCAGGCGGTTCCATTCGTTTCACTTTCCCCTCCTTAAGCCTGTTCGTCCCGAACTGGCAAACCGTCTCTGAGGTAATACTTGGCCAGGCGATCGAGGTGGTCGACCTTGAATTTTCGCTGTCCTTTCAGTTGAATACGATAGACAACATCGGTAATTCTCTTCATCACGGTGTAAGGCCCTTCCCAGGTGGTCTGAACTTTAGGTGAGCAACCACGACGGCGCTTTAGGTTAAACAACCAAACCTGATCTCCTTCTTGGAAACCCACCCTATTGCTTCGAATGCCATACCGAGTTTTCATTTTATTACTTGCTACCTTCAGCCGTCCTCTTACCAAGCAATTCATTTCTCGCAGTTGGTTTTCTAATTGTAAGGAATAGTTCTGTAGTTATTGAAACTGAGTCTCAGGTGATCCGAACATCAAGTCCCCAGGAAGACGAATCTCCGGCCCAAACATCATTTTTGCCAGAGTCATGCCGGTTGTGTCGTGTACTGATGACATATACGCCATGAGGAATAGTGCTATATGTTGGTCCCAGTCCGTTTGGTTTTCGTCAACAACTTTCGAAAGATGCTCCTCAAGTGTCCTATTGAACCTCTCAACCATTCCGTCCGACTGAGCATGGAGAGGCATTGTCCTGGTATTTTAAATTCCGAGTAGACAGTATAATTCTTTAAACACTCCTGACTCGAAATCCCTACCATGATCCGTATGGGTTTACATAGGAACTCCATAACGGCAACAGAACTTGTGAACTAACGGCTTTTCCACAGTAATAACATCCTAATTTGGAATTGCGTAAGCTTCCACCCACTTAGTAAAGTAGTCACCCATAACCATGCTGTACCGGTTTCCATCGTCAGTAACTGGAAAAGGTCCAGCAATGTTTATAGCAATTCTCTCGAAAGGCAGTCCAACGTTATACTGTCTCATTTTCCCCCTGCTTCTGGTTTGTGGGCTCTTGCTTGCAGCACATATTTCACATGTCCGACACCATTCCTCTATGTTGTGGCAAGGATGAAGCCAATAGAATCGCTTCCGTATTTTGTCAAGGCTTATGTTAATGCCAAGATGACCACCAGAAGTTCCATCATGTGCCATCAAAACAGACTGCACTTTACTTCGGTGTATAATCAACTGTATGACCACATCTCGTTCATCTACATTTTCCCAACCCTTTTCCAGCAATCCGTTCTCCAAGGTATGATATTCCCATTGTAGCTAGTAGCCCTTTAGCACTTCCGAACCATGGCAGATATCTTGCCAATCTGGGCGGTAACCTTTCTCTTTTGCAGTCAGGATCGGCCCAATGTCTTCATCAGTCATTTGTTCTTGTCAAAACTTATGTGTTGTCCAGCCGTCTGCCAGAAAATCTACAGTGATGGCTTGAACATATTTACTTACGTTCTGTTCTTCCTTTCTGTGGAAATGTCGGCAGTCTTCCTGGCTTGATCTTTGAGATAAGCCAGCTCCATTACCATGCAGGCGCCCCCGCATATGTTGTACCTTAAATTTGAACTATTGTAGACGTTCGAGCCACCTTGCCAAATGCCCTTCCGGATTTTTAATCTCAAGAGCCATGCGAGCGCGGCATGGTCGATACGAGTTAAAACTCTCTCCCATAAATGTATTTATGGAAGTGCTTCAAAGCACAGACGATTGCCAAAAACTATAATTTTTCTCTAACTTAGAAAGCATCTTGCTGTAATACGCAATTACTCATTCTTCACCGTTTTGCACTTGAGACAAAACTGCTCCTAGACCGGTATTGCTGCCGTTGTGTCTACGATGTACTTCCCTTCTGAAGTTGGGAAAGCGAGAATTGGCTGCGAACATTATGCAATTTTCAAAGTCCTAAATGCTTGATCACACTCTCTCGACCACGGAAGTATCGTTTGTTTTCCGTTAGTTCATGTAGTGGTTTAGCAATAGTAGACCAGTTCCAAACTTCATGTTTACTTTTCGGAACTGGCCAGTCTCTTACGGTTAAGATCCATACTAACACCCGCTGCCGAAACGAGATGGCCGAGTTACTGACTTAGTTCTGGAATATTGAACACTTCTTCGGGCTCAGCTTCAGTTGGGTACCGTGAGTTCTAGTTAGAACCTTCTTAAGGTTTTCCAAATGGTCTTTCAAAGTCTTCCCGATGACTATGACATCGTCTAAATAAACAAGGCAAGGCAATTTTTCCATGGCAGGTCTTGGAGGACCAGATCCATCAATCTTTCGAATGTTACCGGTGCATTACAGAGTCCAAATGGCACGACGTTAAATTGACATAGGCCACTTGGGATCGAGAAAGCTGTCTCTTCCATGTCTTCTTCATAAAGACCCACTTGCCAGTATCCACACTTCAGGTCCAATGTGGAAAACCACCGAGCTCCAGACAGCGTGTGGAATGTATCCTCAACGCGAGGTAGTGGATAGCAATCATTCTTTGTCACGTCGTTCAACCTCCGGTAGTCTACGCAGAAACGTAATCCACCATCCTCCTTCGTTACCAGCACTACCGGAGGAGACCAAGCACTTGAAGAAGGCTCGTTTATTCTTTCTGTTAACATGTCATGTACTAACCGAGACATTTCCTCTTGCTTAGGTAATAAAGGTATTCGAGGAGGTTGGTGTATCGGTGTTGTGCCCCATGTATTGATGCGATGTTGTATAAGATAGGTTCTTCCCAATGACTGGCCCCGAACTGCAAAACTACTTCCTCCGCCACTTGTCGGCGTCTTTCACTGCTTCTTCTGCCTCTTGTCTGCGTTTCCCGTCCTGTCGTTTCTCTGTTTGAAACAGGAGGGTCTGGAAATTTTCCATCATCTTACTGGCATCCATATTTGCAGATAATATACAAATTACACTAGTCTTGTACGAAGTGTCCTCAGTTAAAGGTTCGTTCGCACTTCGGACCCACTGTTATGACGGTCTCACTGATCGTCGTATGGTACAGTGAAAAACAAAATACAGACACCAATGAAATCATTAATCACCAGCTTTAATTAATCACAAATAAGAGTTTGTAATCAACTTGTACAATAATACAAGTTAAATTTGTCCACACGCAATAATAATGTCAAATAATAGAGTTTCGCACTAATTATAACACAATAGCACTTCGCTTCAACCGCCACTCTATCCGCACTAAGGATAATCGCTCAACACAACTGATCCGATAAAGCCAGCCTCTGTTCCTTATATACGTATCCGACGTGTTCTAGAAATTTACAGTCCTCACAGTGCTAATACGTATTTTAAGTGTTCACCACAGTACTCTGGAACGTACTTGACTGAGGCTACACCTGCATGACCATAGAGAACCCTCTCGGTTGTTCCAGGCGGTTTCATTTGTTTCAGTATTAATTCTTACTATACCTTTAGTGTATATTAGTTCTAATAAACAAGCTCGAATGACTACGATTCTTACTAACCTTACAAGTTAAGGAGAACATTATTCCTTTTTGGAATTTGTCTGTTGATGTGATGTGTTAGGGTGAATGGAGCGAGATACGCCTTGGGTCTGACGTCACGAACTATTACATCAAAGGTCTGACGTGTGGCACTCGAATCCAGGCAACTCTAGCTGCCGTCAACCGTGTGGGGCAGGGGGACTTTGGACCGACCCTTGACGTCCAGACGCTTGGAGGAGATCCAGTTCCACCGCCATCCAACATCGTAAGTGTTACTAATATTCTAATCTTCTTAGAACCGTTCACACTAGCTGCGTTCTTTTGTTTTAAATAATCTTTTCTTTCAATATTATCTTCTAAAATATTGTCTTCGTTAAGCAACAGAAGTTAGCACAATAAAACTCCCCGTATACGTACATAGTTTAGTGCGTGCTTAATACTTGTTGACAGATTTTAACAAAACAGAAAAACAAAGACACACAAAAAGAGAAAATCAAAGTTTTATTCACGTAATTTACACACAAAATTGAACTTGTCTGCAGTCTGCAGTTTTTCTTTCTGCAGATACAAAAGTCAGTTTTTCTCAGTTTTTCTTCATTCATCGTGGTGTAAAATAACTTTTTATTAATTTAAATTTTTAGAAAGTTCTTTTATATAAAGCTTTAGATATGCAATTTCTATAATCACAGACATGCTACCTCTAATTTGCTGAGAATATTTCTAGGGGAATTTGAAAATCATTTCCTGGTTATAAGTAACCCATTCTTAGGCCGAGAGCACAAAATTGTTTTTGAATTTTAGGGTATAAAATGGAGACGAAGGATTCTAGTGAGACTTTGTTGTAACTTCCTTTTGAATGATTAAGGGGACCAGCATTTGATCCCCACTGTATTTAAATTCCATTCAGTCTTACTCAATAAGTCATGTGACTCACTACCTACTGTGAAATTATAGAATTGACGATATTATGTGACGTCATGGAAGCGATCAAATTAAATGGATATACTAACGTATGTCTTTGTACAAATACACACATACATGTTGTAGTTACGTTAAACACTAGGTTGCGGTCCTATTAATAGATTCACGTGTGACACATGTTCATTAGGAAATTAACCGAAATAGAAGACAACGTCGTGGACCACAGTTAACTATGTTTCAGGCGATTACCAGTTCTCTGCACTCGCTTACCATACACTTCGAGAGATGGCTTGATGGCGACTGTCCAATATCGCACTTCTCTATTGAAAGGAAACTAAACAATGATGACGACTGGACTCTTGGTAAGTACTGTTATAGTATATACGTAAAAAATTATTAAAAGTAATGAAAAATGTTCATGCTTTTGTCATAGGATATCTTTGCTTTTGTAACTGCTGTCTGTGTCGGCCCGAATAGAATTGTTGTAGAGCCATTTTGGTCATGGCAAGCGTGGAGGACCAACCATCAAGATTTTTGGATGGTATAGAAGATAACGTACTAAAAATTGGAGTGAGAGGGTGGCGGCAGACGAGCAGTGGGTGAAGATGACTAGAGGAATGTCCTGAAGGACGTTACGCTATAACGCCATAATTCTGATGACGAATAAAACGTAAAAATTGGTCTACTTTATACTCAGTGCTATCGGAAAACACTGCGCATGTATTTAGAATTAATATTAGGCAATTACCTGTATTAACGTCCGTCTTGTGACTTATTTGGTTTTTTCCTTAAAACGACGCGTTTCGAGGATAAATCCTCATCATCAGGTTTCAATACTATAAAAACATCAAATTCACCCAAAAGGGGTCGTCAACTAGTTAAAACACACAAAAAACACAAAAACACCACACATAATTTAACATCGACACAGTCTCGGCACAGTCCGATGCGCATCGTCTCGTTGCCAACGACCAACTGTTGCACTTTGTCTTATATGACCGTTATCATTGCCCGCTGACCCATCGATATCGATGGCCGTGTTGTACAGCAGATTCGATCGGAACGAAACTTTGTCATTAAGTAGCTGGTCCGTTTGTAACTTAGATGCCTTGTATATCTCATATTCCTCCACAGCGTTCATGTATGCACCTTTTTTACAATTATGAAGCAGTTTAAAGTTTGTGTGGAAGTCTGAGTACTTATGATTATACAGCATTAAATGCTGAGCGTAACTGGATCTTGTTTTCGAGATATCACTTTTGGGCAGGTGTTCTTTAAAACGTTCGGCTGACGGCCTGCCCGTTTGTCCTATATAAAACTTGTCACAGTCATCGCATTCAAGCTTGTACACTCCAGTTTTCTCTTCAGCCGGGATATGAGTTCTTTGTCCCAAACGTTTTTTGATGTTATTTCTGGTTTTGAAGGCCACTGTTATTTTACGTTTTTTTAGCTCATTCTTTACAATGACTGGTAGTACATTCGTGTACTCAGTTACTATAAACTTAGTATCTTCTTTAGATGGGCCGGTTAATCTGCTTTTACTATTGATTTTTACCGAGTGTTTTCTTATAAGCTTGTCTACGATTCCACTGTTATGCCCATTAGCGATAGCTATACTTTTGATTATATTAGTCTCTTCCACTCTGTCTTTTTGCTCAAGGGGAATAGCAAGCATTCTATGAACGAACGCGTTGAAGGCTGCAATTTTTTGGGAATATGGATGGTACGAATCAGCATGAATAGTAATATTCGTGGTGGTGGGCTTTCTATAAATTTTGAATCTAAAACGGTCATTATATTTGCTGATAGTGAGATCAAGAAAGTTCAGGCAGTTATTATTCTCCATTTCTAGGGTAAATTGGATTTTTCATGTTTATGCTGTTCATATATCCTTTCAAATTTTCTATTTGTCTACTCGTTCCATTCAATATCATAAAAGTGTCGTCAACGTAGCTTACGTAAAATTTAATTTTATCTCGCTGTTTATTACGACTAGACATTAAAAATGTATTGTCAAAGTGGTTCAAGTATAGGTCCGCTAAAATTCCCGATAAAGGTGACCCCATTGCCAGACCATCCTTCTGCATGAAATATTTATTATCATAAGAGAAATAATTTTGTTTGAGTATTGTTTTTAGCAATTGCATACGTTCATCAATTTCATTTCTACCTAACCTATTTGTATTAACTAAGCTATTTCTGAGAATTGTCATTGTCTCATCTACCGGCACATTGGTGTACAGATTAGTTACGTCAAATGAAGCCCACATATAATGTGGTGCTGATTTAATAGTTATAATTTTTTCAACGAGATCGTAGCTGTTTTTTATGCTGTAGTTATTTACTACGTCAATGTTCTCTTTTATGATTTTTACTAATCATTTAGCCGTCCTATAACCAGGGGCAGTTGTGTAATTTACAACCGGGCGTATTGGCATATCTTTTTTATGTATTTTGGGTAAACCCGTAAGTTCTGGGGCCCTGGCATTTATGGGTTTTAAACCATAAATGTCATGCACTAACGTCTAGTGCTTTCATTCAGGAGATTGGAGCATTTATTTATAGCGTTGTATAATTCCTTGACATAGGCGCTGGTGGGATCCTTGTGTAGCTTTTTAATATTATTGTTTTTTATGAATTCCTGTACCTTATTGGTATATATATTTTTGTTAATAATAACAACCGTATTACCCTTATCAGCTTTCGTGACGATAGCGTTATCATGTCGAAGTTTTCGTAAACATTCCGTGCAATACGCGCGTCACGTTTGTATTTAGTTTGCAGGTTAGCGATGTGGGTATCCTTCTTGATAACTTTGTTTATTTTGTTATTTATGATGGCACGCGTTTCCTCCTGATGCGAAATATTATCAATAGATTTTATGGCAGCTTCTGCGCATATTATTTCACGGATCATAAAGTTCTTATTAAACGAGGGAATGTTATACATCAAACCTTTGTTCAATAATGTCATTTCGTTATGTTCAAATTTAATGCCGGTGTAATTTGCAACCCGCTGATGAAATACGTGGCTATGTTCTACTGTATTATTATTGTCATTGTATTGTTTTGTAAACAGGTTTTGAAACTTTCTTAATTGTTTACGTTTAAGGGAACTGACGAATTTGTTTATCTGTCTATTGACAATGTCGAAAATGCCGTTTATTACTGCCGGGTGAAATATAGGATACAATATAGGACAAACGGGCAGGCCGTCAGCCGAACGTTTTAAAGAACACCTGCCCAAAAGTGATATCTTGAAAACAAGATCCAGTTACGCTCAGAATTTAATGCTGTATAATCATAAGTACTCAGACTTCCACACAAACTTTAAACTGCTTCATAATTGTAAAAAAGGTGCATACATGAACGCTGTGGAGGAATATGAGATATACAAGGCATCTAAGTTACAAACGGACCAGCTACTTAATGACAAAGTTTCGTTCCGATCGAATCTGCTGTACAACACGGCCATCGATATCGATTGGTCAGCGGGCAATGATAACGGTCATATAAGACAAAGTGCAACAGTTGGTCGTTGGCAACGAGACGATGCGCATCGGACTGTGCCGAGACTGTGTCGATGTTAAATTATGTGTGGTGTTTTTGTGTTTTTTGTGTGTTTTAACTAGTTGACGACCCCTTTTGGGTGAATTTGATGTTTTTATAGTATTGAAACCTGATGATGAGGATTTATCCTCGAAACGCGTCGTTTTAAGGAAAAAACCAAATAAGTCACAAGACGGACGTTAATACAGGTAATTGCCTAATATTAATTCTAAATAGTTAGAAACGTGACTTGGAGACAATTAAAACAAAATGAAACTGCGCATGTTTTCAAATTCTATCTCTGACTATATATCAACCAGTCAACTCGTTATTTAATACATGATTTTAAGCATTTCGTGTGTGTGTGTGTGTGTGTGTGTGTGTGTGTCTGTGTGTGTGTGTGTGTGTGTGTGTGTGTGTGTGTGTGTGTGTGTGTGTGTGTGTGTGTGTGTGTGTGTGTGTGTGTCTATTTCATGACGTCGCCATATACATAAAGAAACTGGCGTGTATGAGTCGACTAGCACAAACCCTAGTGTACAATAAACGGCGCTCAACTACCCAAGAGAAATGTCTTGGATTAGCGATTTGTGAGAAATTGATAAGGAAACCCCTACATAACTACGAAAAAAGTTCAAATAAAAAAAAACCTACGCCAAATAGTCAGAAAAAGGACTCTTTATTTACATGTCTATAAAAAAGACAGAAAAAGGATGTTGGAAGATTTACTATCACTTTGTATTCCGAAGAAACTGTACAACTCGTGGAAGTGATTATGGTTAGTCTCAGAGCAACGATGCAAGTTGGCAGTCAGTTCTCATTACCACAGGCGTTAGACAAGAAGATGCACTGTCCTCTCTACTGTTAGCTCATTTTTAAAAACAGTAATCAACAAAATGGAAATTAGGAGACATGTAGGAATAAAAACCACACAATTTCTTGCTTATGGTTATGAAAATCATGAATTTGAGCACGCAAGAGAATTTTCCTACCTAGGCTCAGAAATAAATTACGCAAACAATATAAGCAATGATATCCAGACGAGAATCTTTAGTAGTAACCGATGTTACTACGCTTACTCAAAATTAATAAAGTCGAAAGCACTGAGCAAATCATTAAAATTAAAAATATACAAAATCATAATTAGACCAGTAGTAACTTGTGCTTTTAAAACATTGGTATTAACACAAAAAGACGAACATATCTCAGAATGTTTAAACAAAAGATACTGAGAAAAATTGTTTAACAGTGAAAAATAACAACAGCTCGTGGAGAATACAAAGGAATCAAGAAATAAACACGAAGCTGACATAGTAAGGTTTATAAAGCGTATAAGGATAGGCTGGCTGGGACACACAACACAGTTACCAGACCAGTAGGTAGGAGAACAAAAGGATGACCAAGGACGAGATGGATTGAGAATGTTGAGGGGGATCTGAGAAATATGAGGATAAGAAGATAGAGAATACTGTATAATGAGATGGTCAAATGGAGAAAAGTCATTGAAGAGGAAGGAAAGTAGAAGAAGAAGATAACAAAACTTGCGGATATACGGGATTGTTCAAAGCCGTCAAATGTAAACATTCAGCAATAATACTAAAACGATATTTAATAAACCTTAGTATGTAAGCAAAACACCTTGTCGGCTCAGCGAACACGCATGCCTCTAGTAGAAGAAGAAAACGAGAATAATCTACCTGCGACGACTAGCAATTGTAGATACTACAAAACCACATGTACCTACGGTGATTACTGGACAGCAGAAAGACTAAACGTAGAAATATACACATTGATAATTATTTAATGTAATTCGGAGTGTTGTTATTGGCCAACTTCCTCATCAAACGTTGGTTAAATTGTGGCAGATTTTAAAATTTCTTAAACCAATAAGACACTTTAAAATGTATAATGTTTTTGCATCTTGCAAGTTTTAAATTATTTAAAATTGGTTGTATGCAACACAGAGCTTTGGAAATGAACGTAACAGGTTTATGAAGGCGTTACTATGGTAACCACTCAACCACAAGCGAAAACTACGGCTTGAAAATTATATTCTACGTTAAGAGTTCCGGCGACAAAGCTACACCATTTTTGCAGAATGTTAAAACCGTTTATAACAATTAAAAAAACTGTAAAAAATAAAAAGAATATAAAAACGTAGCGGCGAAATTAAAACAAACATAAAATAAACGAATGTATAATACACTCGTTTTTTAACTAAAAGAGAAATTAAAAATAAACCAAACAAAACTTTGTAATCTATACAGAACGTAAGGTAGGCCTGTCTACTGCATCGTTCGTATCGTGATGCTACTTGAAACGTTTACTATTGATAACAGTTGTCAGTATAACGTGGCTGTCGACTGAACAAGTATTTCTTTGTGATGGATTGTAGACGCTGGCTTATTCGACGTTCCGGCTTCAAGCTAATTATAAACTACTATATGAAACGTTGTAAATAATTATACTCTGTCAACGAGTGATAGACAGTCAACAAAATAGTAATAACAGAACACCACATAAAATATGATCAAAAGATTAAATAATGCAAATGAATTCTTCCTAGGGAAAACGCACAATTCTCACAAAGCACACGAACATTTGCACACCAACAAAACAACACAATGAAACCAGCCCTTTGTGACGGCAGCAATAGACGAGCTAGCCTGGATTAATCGCAGTGATCCATCTGATACGTTCGCCGCAAACATCTGGCAGGAACCAACCAGGAATTGGCAGCCCTCTGATGGCAGCAACTAGTGTCCTAGCTCAAAGGTCCTTATAATAATGCGATGTACAATTGGCACCATTTGTCTTGTGACACCTTATATAGTAAAAGCGAAACACCTACACACAAACCGGTAAGGCCACCCAACAACTACCTAAAGTGCTTTACGAATGGAACCCAGTGATTTGTACTGAATTTCGCTGCTAATATAATTACCATTTGTAATAATAAAAGCAGCTTCCTTAAATCATCGTGCGAACAATTTCTTTCCTTTATTAATAATTTCTTTCCTACCATAAAACTTTATGTTGCCATAAAACTATTTTTTTAATGTAATTCTGTGTATTCGTGTTTCAGTAAGCGAATCAGTGCCAGCGAGTGCGAGCCATAGCATGTCCGGCTTGGAGGCGGCAACATTTTACCACCTGCGTGTGACTGCACACAACAACGCAAGGTCTGTCAGCTCGTACTTCTACGTGTCTACGCTTGCTCTGGACGGAAGTAAGTGCCCCCCCCCCCCACACACACAGTCTCTGACTCCGTCTCACTCTCTCTCAATCTCTCTCACACTACATAGTCGTCAAAATACACGCACTTTAGTTGCACCGTAATGGTGTCAGGAAGGAAGAGGCACTTGCATTACTGTTGTGAAAGTCTCTAGTTACCAATACCTTGGTTCCACTGTTAGTAAAGAGCTTGGTAAAAAGGAGGAAGTAAGGAGGAAAATGTCAGCCGGGAACAGAGCATACTTTATCTTGAATGTGATAAAAAAAACAAGAGATCAAGAGAGTCAACAAAAAAACAATAACAAAAGATCACATAAAATATGAACAAAAGAGTAAATAATGCAAATGGATACTTACTAGGGAAAAACGCACATCTCTTACAAAACACACGAACACTTGCACACTAACAAGGTCAACAAACCACTGAGACAGGGACGCAACGCGCCCAACCCTTATATAGTAAACACCGCCTACGCACAAACCGCTGATGTCCAATCATCTAATTTCAGATTGTATAACACCTTAATTAAGTCGTGGCATATGGCGGTGAAATATAAACCTTTCGTAAGTCGCCAATGGAGCTATTGGACAGATTCAAAACAAACTTTTTTAGGAGTATTGAAGACCCAATGTGTGAAAATATAGAACAGAAAATAGAAAATATTGAAAAAGTTCTTTTATATGAGGCCCCAGATATGCCACTTCTATATCTCACAACAAAGACACTGGTGTTTCATACCCGAGGGGCAACAGTGCTTGAAACGGCTATGGACAGCTACATGCATCTGTCGCGCCAGTGAAGCAGAACAATTCCACCATATCCAAAGAGACGTGTGGTAGCGTCTCACACCTAGAACACTGGTGTTTCATACCCGAGGCGCAACAGTACTTGAAACGGCTATGGACAGCTACATGCATCTGTCGCGCCAGTGAACCAGAACAATTCCAACATATCCAAAGAGACGTGTGGTAGCGTCCCACACCTAGGACACTGGTGTTTCATACCCGACGGGCAACAGTGCTTGAAACGGCTATGGACAGCTACATGCATCTCTCGCGCCAGTGAAGCAGAACAATTCCACCATATCCAAAGAGACGTGTGGTAGCGTCTCACACCTAGGACACTGGTGTTTCATACCCGAGGGGCAACAGTGCTTGAAACGGCTATGGACAGCTACATGCATCTGTCGCGCCAGTGAAGCAGAACAATTCCACCATATCCAAAGAGACGTGTGGTAGCGTCTCACACCTAGGACACTGGTGTTTCATACCCGAGGCGCAACAGTACTTGAAACGGCTATGGACAGCTACATGCATCTCTCGCGCCAGTGAAGCAGAACAATTCCACCATATCCAAAGAGACATGTGGTAGCGTCTCACACCTAGGACACTGGTGTTTCATACCCGAAGGGCAACAGTGCTTGAAACGGCTATGGACAGCTACATGCATCTGTCGCGCCAGTGAAGCAGAACAATTCCAACATATCCAAAGAGACGTGTGGTAGCGTCTCACAACAAGGACACTGGTGTTTCATACCCGAGGGGCAACAGTGCTTGAAACGGCTATGGACAGCTACATGCATCTGTCGCGCCAGTGAAGCAGAACAATTCCACCATATCCAAAGAGACGTGTGGTAGCGTCTCACACCTAGGACACTGGTGTTTCATACCCGAGGGGCAACAGTGCTTGAAACGGCTATGGACAGCTACATGCATCTGTCGCGCCAGTGAAGCAGAACAATTCCAACATATCCAAAGAGACGTGTGGTAGCGTCTCACACCTAGGACACTGGTGTTTCATACCCGAGGGGCAACAGTGCTTGAAACGGCTATGGACAGCTACATGCATCTGTCGCGCCAGTGAAGCAGAACAATTCCAACATATCCAAAGAGACGTGTGGTAGCGTCTCACACCTAGGACACTGGTGTTTCATACCCGAGGGGCAACAGTGCTTGAAACGGCTATGGACAGCTACATGCATCTGTCGCGCCAGTGAAGCAGAACAATTCCACCATATCCAAAGAGACGTGTGGTAGCGTCTCACACCTAGGACACTGGTGTTTCATACCCGAGGGGCAACAGTGCTTGAAACGGCTATGGACAGCTACATGCATCTGTCGCGCCAGTGAAGCAGAACAATTCCAACATATCCAAAGAGACGTGTGGTAGCGTCTCACACCTAGGACACTGGTGTTTCATACCCGAGGGGCAACAGTGCTTGAAACGGCTATGGACAGCTACATGCATCTGTCGCGCCAGTGAAGCAGAACAATTCCAACATATCCAAAGAGACGTGTGGTAGCGTCTCACACCTAGGACACTGGTGTTTCATACCCGAGGGGCAACAGTGCTTGAAACGGCTATGGACAGCTACATGCATCTGTCGCGCCAGTGAAGCAGAACAATTCCACCATATCCAAAGAGACGTGTGGTAGCGTCTCACACCTAGGACACTGGTGTTTCATACCCGAGGGGCAACAGTGCTTGAAACGGCTATGGACAGCTACATGCATCTGTCGCGCCAGTGAAGCAGAACAATTCCACCATATCCAAAGAGACGTGTGGTAGCGTCTCACACCTAGGACACTGGTGTTTCATACCCGAGGGGCAACAGTGCTTGAAACAGCTATGGACAGCTACATGCATCTGTCGCGCCAGTGAAGCAGAACAATTCCACCACATCCAAAGATACTTGTGGTAGCGTCTCACACCTAGGGCACTGGTGTTTCATACCCGAGGGGCAACAGTGCTTGAAACGGCTATTGACAGCTACATGCATCTCTCGCGCCAGTGAAGCAGAACAATTCCACCATATCCAAAGAGACGTGTGGTAGCGTCTCACACCTAGGACACTGGTGTTTCATACCCGAAGGGCAACAGTGCTTGAAACGGCTATGGACAGCTACATGCATCTGTCGCGCCAGTGAAGCAGAACAATTCCAACATATCCAAAGAGACGTGTGGTAGCGTCTCACAACAAGGACACTGGTGTTTCATACCCGAGGGGCAACAGTGCTTGAAACGGCTATGGACACCTACATGCATCTGTCGCGCCAGTGAAGCAGAACAATTCCACCATATCCAAAGAGACGTGTGGTAGCGTCTCACACCTAGGACACTGGTGTTTCATACCCGAGGGGCAACAGTGCTTGAAACGGCTATGGACAGCTACATGCATCTGTCGCGCCAGTGAAGCAGAACCATTCCACCATATCCAAAGAGACGTGTGGTAGCGTCTCACACCTAGGACACTGGTGTTTCATACCCGAGGGGCAACAGTGCTTGAAACGGCTATGGACAGCTACATGCATCTGTCGCGCCAGTGAAGCAGAACAATTCCACCATATCCAAAGAGACTTGTGGTAGCGTCTCACACCTAGGACACTGGTGTTTCATACCCGAGGGGTAACAGTGCTTGAAACGGCTATGGACAGCTACATGCATCTCTCGCGCCAGTGAAGCAGAACAATTCCACCATATCCAAAGAGACGTGTTGTAGCGTCTCACACCTAGGACACTGGTGTTTCATACTCGAGGGGCAACAGTGCTTGAAACGGCTATGGACAGCTACATGCATCTGTCGCGCCAGTGAAGCAGAACAATTCCAACTTATCCAAAGAGACGTGTGGTAGCGTCTCACACCTAGGACACTGGTGTTTCATACCCGAGGGGCAACAGTGCTTGAAACGGCTATGGACAGCTACATGCATCTGTCGCGCCAGTGAAGCAGAACAATTCCAACTTATCCAAAGAGACGTGTGGTAGCGTCTCACACCTAGGACACTGGTGTTTCATACCCGAGGCGCAACAGTACTTGAAACGGCTATGGACAGCTACATGCATCTGTCGCGCCAGTGAAGCAGAACAATTCCAACTTATCCAAAGAGACGTGTGGTAGCGTCTCACACCTAGGACACTGGTGTTTCATACCCGAGGCGCAACAGTACTTGAAACGGCTATGGACAGCTACATGCATCTGTCGCGCCAGTGAAGCAGAACAATTCCAACTTATCCAAAGAGACGTGTGGTAGCGTCTCACACCTAGGACACTGGTGTTTCATACCCGAGGGGCAACAGTGCTTGAAACGGCTATGGACAGCTACATGCATCTGTCGCGCCAGTGAAGCAGAACAATTCCAACTTATCCAAAGAGACGTGTGGTAGCGTCTCACACCTAGGACACTGGTGTTTCATACCCGAGGGGCAACAGTGCTTGAAACGGCTATGGACAGCTACATGCATCTGTCGCGCCAGTGAAGCAGAACAATTCCAACTTATCCAAAGAGACGTGTGGTAGCGTCTCACACCTAGGACACTGGTGTTTCATACCCGAGGCGCAACAGTACTTGAAACGGCTATGGACAGCTACATGCATCTGTCGCGCCAGTGAAGCAGAACAATTCCCACTTATCCAAAGAGACGTGTGGTAGCGTCTCACACCTAGGACACTGGTGTTTCATACCCGAGGGGCAACAGTGCTTGAAACGGCTATGGACAGCTACATGCATCTGTCGCGCCAGTGAAGCAGAACAATTCCACCATATCCAAAGAGACGTGTGGTAGCGTCTCACACCTAGGACACTGGTGTTTCATACCCGAGGGGCAACATTGCTTGAAACGGCTATGGACGCTTTAGAACGTTGGAGATGGACGTAAGCAACATGGTGATAGCTATCAATGACGAAAACTCTTCACTTTTCATTTCGTGGATGATCAAGTTATCATAGCTGAGGATGAGGATGCCATCTGTTACATGCTTAGATAGTTAGACGAAGAATGCCAGAAATAGAGCTTAACAATAAATACAAGTAATACTGAATATATTGTCCTCGGAAATACACGCAGTTATATATTGTTGGAACGGGGAGTTTTGGAGAGAGTAGATTCATACAAGTACCTATGTGTCATGGTTACACAAGTGTAGCAAATAAAGAATCCTTATGTAGTAGAAGTGAAACAAGTGACGAGACAGTTACAACCAACTAAGGCCCGAAACAAAAATCAGAATACATAAGACAATAGTGGAAAGTATTGTGGATACTGAATTGTAGGAAACTACAGAATACATGAGGAAAAGATTACGAGTCATGGAAATGGGCTACTGTAGAGGTGCTGTAGGCTTACATTGCTAGATAGGGTAAATAATGAAGAAATACGAGAATGAATGTACTTACCGAATGAAACAATTGATGCAAAAAACTAAGAGTGTACATGCATATGTGCCGTATGGGTAATGATCGATGGCTACAGGAATTAGTAGAATGAAAACCTCCTGATAGAAGAAAAAGAGACGGGCTGCGAAGGCATGAGGAATGCAATGGCACAGAGAAATCTGAAGGATGATTGCAAAGATCGTAAAGTTTGGAAGCTAGGACGCAAAAACGACTTTGAATGAGAAAATCTAAACAGTCACTGACTGCTCGTGATTCACGTTTATTTTGATACCTGATCTCTCTCGGTCGGCTAAGTGCTCCTTTTGTATCTAATTTATTCGTAAACCGAATTTTTGAGCCGAGGATGGTAGTTTTCCTGTGAACCTTCCACCACAAATAGTTTTTTTTTTGTAAGGTAGAATGAAATTATAATTAAAGGTTATCAACTAGGAAAGGTAATGTTAAGGTCAAAAAACGATATAAGGGTACTTAAACTGACAAGGTGCGGATAATTGCGCGACGATACGAGCTATTCCACGTATCGTTAAAATGTCATAAAACATTATTTTAGTCAAACCGAAGGCTTGCCTTCAAAACGTTTAAACAAGGCAAAATATCCTTTTCAATATTGAACTAATCCAAATTCATAAAAATACAGGAAAGATAGATAGATCGAGAGGTAGGTATATAGGTAGAGATATAGCGCGTGCGATTGTTTCTGTTATTCACGTGCATACATAAAATATACGTTAATAGAAAAAAATATAATTCAATTAAGTTGGATGTTTTTTCTATACAGGAATAATAATTTTGTGATGTTTAATTATAGCTCATTCCCTGTTTAAAAACAAAAAACAATTCACGGCCTTGTATACAAACAATTACACTAACCATACTTTCACGGCCGGAGTTATCTTCAGCAAAATTATTCTCCGGGCTGTTGGGCCGTGATCCTTCTGTTGTACAGCCAAATGTTTCGACTGCAGTCATCTTCAGTGGTCTTCAGTTCAGCTTCTCTGGTGACTAAACGATACGAGTCGCGCGATGTATAGTATCCCGAGTCTCAGTTAGGACTCCTGCCACTGAGTCAGTTTGAGTTGCGTTATATTATCTTTCTACTTATGGAGGGCTTGAAGCGACCCTCGATGGTAGATTATACCACTGGGGCTAACAAACACGGTCGCTTCCAAGACTCACCTTGCCTTGAAGTGTATCTTCCGAGTCCGGTGATGATGGTATTGTGGGTCACACGAGCAGCCCGAACATAGAATCTATCATAGAATCTCAAAAGATCGGACACCTAGTCCTCTCCTCTAAGCTCGAGACGAGAACCTCCGGGAGACTTTACAAGAGAGCTTCAGTGCCCGGTCGAGAACGCTCTGGAGCGCCGATCTATGATAGCGTGCAAGGTACCCCTAAACAGGACAGGCATAGGTAATCACGGGCAACACGAACGTGTTGACGATGAGCTTACCTAGTCGGGGGGTCAACACGGGCCAAAGTCTGCTGAGTTGCGCCGAGGTGCGTTGTCTGATGTATTAGCATGGCTTCACCAGGTTAGTCGGGAATCAACACGAACCCCAAGGTACTTGACGATATTGGTCCAGGGCAACTCGATGGGGCCTACGCCGCTTACGGCGTCGCGAGAATATTACCGCTGCGCTCTAAGTAGCGTTAACGGGAACTCTCCATCCGACATACGCGTTGAGTTGGCGCTGAAGCTTAACGGCTGTAAAGTTTGCGTTCGGCTCTGAGGCAACAACCACAGTGTCGTCCGCAAACAGAGACAACTTTACTTCAGCCACTCGGGGCGTACTGACAAACACCAAGAACAGGAGAGGCCCAAGGACGCTGCCCTGAGGGACACCTCCTAATATAGAGCGTGGTCTTTTCTCACTCGGAAGCTACGGTCTCGCAGAAAGCTGCCGATCAAATGAACGTAGCAATCTGGGAGAAGGACTTCCGTGAGTTTGTACAGGACACCCTCGTGCCACATGCTGTCGAAGGCTTCCTCTAATTCAAATAAAAACGTGGTCATCTGTTTGCCCTGGCAGCCAGCCTCGGTAATGCACTCCACGAATTTCATCAGTTGATGAGCCGAGGAGTGCATCTCACAAAACCCGAACTGTTCGAGGATCAGCACGTCCAGTCTTTCTAGATGGTTGCGGATCGCTGGATCAGCTGCTCGAAAACCTTCTACGTTGCGGACAAGAGGCTGCTAATAGGCCTGAGCTTTTCCGCGCGAGAAGAATTCTTTCCCGGCTTGGGTATCACTATCATGGTAGCCGTTATCCATTTCGCCGGAAAGTAGGACAGCCCGAGACAGGCAGTAAACAGCTCAGATAGGAAGAGTATTCCTTTCTCCGGAAGGCGTTGGAGTGCGGAGTTCGTAACTCTGTCTGGACCTGGCGCCTTCCGGGGTTTGAGCTGCACGATCTTCTCAGTGACCTCCTCCGGCGAGATGGGCTCCGGCTGTACTGTGATACAGGCCGAAAGAAACCGGCTCTACCTTGCTGCAGATTTGCTCAGTGAAGGTCGGGCTCTTGAATGCGTTAGGGGCGAACTGTCACTCGAAAAATCACCCAAGAACTCTGCTTCTCGGGGGGAGGGTCCAAAAGGTGACGCCCGGGTTCTTCCAGTGCGGGGACATGCGCATGTCTATGTTTTCCCGTTAGAGCACTGGGAGTCCGCCAGACATTACGGTCCTCGGCAAGGCCATCTATCTGCGCTACAACCAGCTCCAGCTGCGCCTACAGAACGCCAGCATGTCGCGACGCAACTTGCCGGTCGCTCTGTTAAACATAGCCTTGTCTACCGAGTCACGTTTCTGCCAGCGGCTCCGGAGGCCATTCCTCTCCTCTTGCTAGCGTGCTGAGACACCTCTTCGGGGATGCGCTGGTAGACAGGCGTGAGCCCTGGCTTCATTCGGGAGGACACATCTACCGCAGAGCCTCGTCGACATGCTGGGTATTGTCGAGTGGTACATGCTCAGGCAGGTGGCGACTAAACGCCGGGCCAAAGCGTTCCCACTCGATTATCCGCCACTCGTCTCGAACGATGGGGTGCTGGGTTGGTAGATGCACGCTGATGGGGCAGTGGTCCGAGGACAATTCTGAAATGACGGAACCGCGGACCGGGAAATAAACGCCCCTGACCGCGGCAATGTCCAGTATATCAGGGGTGGAGTTAGCCCTGGGGGGATAGTAAATAGGCCGGTCGGGCCGATGACCGTGACCCGAGCCGCATCAGCATACCTGCGTAAGCGTGCCCCGTTTGGTTTCACCAATCGGTTCCCCCAATCGGGATGCTTACAGTTCAAGTCGCCCGCCGGGACCACCCTCCTGTTTAGACCGAAGACGATCTGCAGATCGCTAGACAAGAGCACCGTTTATGAAGCCTTATAAACGGAAACCACAGGGAGCTCCACCCGTGGCAGCGAACCGACAACCTCCTCTGTTTAGCGATGCGCGTCCTCGCGCTGCGCTTCGTCGTGCCAATGTACACTTGTCCGCACGAACACGGGATACTGTATACGCTACCCGAAGCCAATGGGTTTCTCGCGTCCGCAGCTGACTTCAGATATTGTTGGATGCTCCGTGTTTGGCTCTACAAAAAAGAACCACGCCCTAACAGCCCGCAAATAATTTTACTGAAAATTACAATAATCAATATCACGTTGAGTAGACGAAATACTTTAGTTGCGTAGGAAACAAGTCAGGGACACTAAGTTGACTACTTTCTTACTTTCTATGAAAAGTCGCACATTAAAATGATTAATAAATAAATGTGTAAAAATCCACGTAACTGCGGCATTTTTAGAAACGGTGCTAACACAATTCTTTTATGACAATTTCAGCAGAAAATAATAATTTTGAAGACACAAACACGTTCTACGAGGATATGAGACTTACACTGCCTATAGCGGCTTCTGCGCTTGCTCTAGTGTTCACGTTGTCAACTGTCATTATCTGTGTTCGCTCAAGTAAGTATAATAAATAAACGTATTTTCTATTACAGCTGTTAACGTAATTTTAAACATAAATAAGTTTATTGTATGTTTGGTTCTCTTAACTACAGTAATTATAGTAAGGCCACGAAAAGTGGACCATACGAAGCAGCCACAAACAAAAGAATCGTCGACAAAAAGGGCCGGTATATTTTCCCTTCCAACTGTCAGTACGTCGCCACCCCTCCTCCTCACTGACAGACAGGTTTCCGATTACACAGTTACGCCGTTGGAATATTGTCAGTTCGTTGTTTTATATGTAAATTGTCAATTTAAAAATCATCCCAAGTAATACTCTATAGCCTATGAGGTAGAGAACTGCGGGGCAACAATGTTTACTAGATCGCCCTCTGCCCCTTCGATTGTGCAATGTGTCTCCACGCGTCTAGGTCTTGTAACGATCCCACAACGGTGGAGTCGGCAACAGCTTGCGATTTCTTGAGTTTTGCGAATCAGTGTGCGTTATTGGACAGCGGTATTTAGTGTAAAATCTTAAGTGGTCCTATGAAATTTATAATTTTTTACTTTTATTGGTCTATGTAATGCAGTTGAGAGTATTTGACAGTATTTGACAATGAAAGTGTTGAACAATATTTGTACACGTATTTTTACAAAATGATTATGAAGTTGTAAGTAACTATTTCTCCGGCATTCAATTACTTATTCTACTGATATAAGATCGTTATCCGTGCGATTGTCAAACCAATATATTGTCCTTGTATATGTTAACTGGTGTAAATAAATTTATGACATTCAAAGGATACACGTGACACATACCACAAATAACATTTTCGGGGCTCCCTTCACCATGCCTAAGTACGTCGTCTAGGGCACATGGCTCAGCGCACGTTCTTTTCTTTTTTGGTTCACCAACATCTCTTTTAACAGAGCCAGGTTTTACATATAGGAGTTTTTTTATTATTTACTCTGACAAATATAGTACTAATTACACAGAACTTAGTGATGACTAAAATAAATATATTATTGTATAAACCTGACGACAGATTTTGAACAGTGGCTTGGAGGTGCACAATGGACAAATCCTTCGTTTTCACTCATTTCGGACATGAGCACAACAGTCTTGTATAGTGTTATAGTGTGTATAGCGCAATGTCACTGGAAGCGATATAATGTGACAGCAAACGGTTACCGCATAGTCTCCGCTCTCACGTTTAAGTTGGGGTAATTCTCGTACATTTCACCTCTCAACAATCAGGTCCGCTTGTCAGGTATCTAACAAATAGCTATTCCACTTTATGCACACAATGTGCACATTAAACTATCAGCAAATAAAAATGCTAGTATATAAAACACACAAATAAGTTCAAATGAAGAAACTATGATACTTACTAAAGCACTAAGTATTCACAACAAAATCAACTTATTTTAAAACACAATTCTTGGTTTGACAAAATTAATTTTATTATCAAACTCTAACTATTTTTTGAGACAACAAGTCTAATACTTTCAATGAGTTACATAATTAACTCAAGCTCACAAAAATTTACACCATTAGAACTTTTCTCTGTATAGAGCTTTAGGCCGTCTGGAGGTAGTGATTCATGGTTAAATTGTGACAAAACAGTAAATTGTACAGATGTGTTACAGTGTTCCGTCTGGCCAGGACTTCCGTTAGTACCTGCAGGGTGTTACTTGTCCGAGGTAGGCAAAATGAATTAAGACAAAAGCTAATCACCAAAACAAAATGTCACTTTCAGCAAAACAGAACCAAATATTTAGAAATATAAGAAAAGATTGTATGTATCATTTATCACGTAATCATTCTGTTAATATAATTCTTTGGTCATATTTCAGAAACTCAAATCTCAATAATTTACTATCTGTAATTTAGTATAGCTACCGTGTTAGTAAACGCACCTCTACAATTAAGTTATAAAATTAATTATGTCACTTTTCAGCTCAACATTTCGTCAATAAAACAACCAAATAAAGATACATTTTTAAGGTAAATATTGAAGTCCCTTTGTCACTCTACAGTATATCCCTCTAGTATACAGTAAACACTTAATTCCTTTTGTCACCCTACAGTATATTCCCATAACATATGGTAAATAGGGAAGTCCTTTTGTCAATCTACAGTATGTCCCCACAGTATACTGCGACAATACAAACATAGGCTGTACTGTGCATTTATTAAATAAAATAAATATTTAGATTAATTTTGGAAATATGTGTTAAATAAGCAGGTGTGAGATTGAAAGCTGAGTTCATACACAGGAATCGACAGGCACGATCACGCGATTGTCGCTGAGAGTGTGTACACTAGTAAATAGAGTGTGTGCGTGAATCCTGTTCAAGCCTGAAAGTTTGCAATCTCACCCCAAATACACGCTAAATTATAGTTTTATTTAATTATAAGCAAACCATAAATGGTAGAAAAATTGCAAAGACTTCTAAATATGCATAAAAATAATACACATGTGCAGTGCGAAAACGGTGTGATTAGGACGTTCAGTGCGAATTCTGTGCGATTTTAAGTGCGTAGTAATTACACTAATTACGCGAGTCCAATAGTAATTACACAGAATATGTGTAATTAAATCAGACAATGTTAGAACACCTTGAAATCCGCATTAGAAGTTGCAATTGGCAGAAATGTGTGAAAATATGAAATTGGACGATAGTGGGGGACTAACGCCACGGACAGTTTCTGACATGCAGAATTCTGTTCCGACAGGTGTGGTTTCTTGATTGAATATAAATACGGGCCCATGAGAGCCAATTTTACTCTCAATCAGTCTTCAGAAGCGGCGGGACGCTATGTTCAGTATCGACACGACTTTTTTAAAATAAACTGTAAAGTCGGATGGACAATACGTTCATCCAAGTATCAAACAGTAACTCTTAGTTTGATTTTAAATAAGATTATCGAACATACTCTACAAGTCTACAACCACAAACGTTCAGCACTCTAGACAACCGACGAGTCACATCAGGCAGAGGAACGCTATGCAGAGCAATAGAGGCGTCTGCTAGGACAACAGCAGCTGGTGCAGAGCAACATATCACTTTACACTACAGCAACCAGATGGGACCATGAGGGGCGAGTAACTGAAGGACGACAAGTGGAACCGGAGAACGTGCAGGGAACTCCATTCTAAGGGGACCTACAGATCAACGGAGGACATGGGTACGATCTACAGAATCGAGGTGACAAATAACCAATTTATAATTTGTAAATGAGAGAATAAAGACATTGAAAAGACATTTTAAAATTTTTTAAATAAATTTTAATTATGTTAAATGTAGATAGAGATAATAGAATATAATTTAAAGTCAATAAGAATTTTTTTTGATGATGAACATTTAATTTCAAGTAAATTTAAATCTTTGCTTGGATGATTAACAAGTAATTTAGTGAATGTAAATTTTATTTAAAGCTTATAAAGTAATCAATGAATAATATTACACACAATGCAGAAAGTAAAGTAGTTGGGAAGTTATAGAAAGAGAATAACAATTCTCTTAGTCAATATAAATTTTTATAAAACATTAAGATGTATGCAATGCATAAAGTAATGTAATAAAAAAATATATAAAGCAAAGAAAACAAAACTGCAATAAAGCACACAGTCAGACTGAGCGGTCGAGAAATTTTAGATTAACAAATAAATGTTTAGCATATACTTTTGTTAATATAGGATATAAGATTTATTTTATGATAAATGTATTGCAACAAAGAAACGTTTAAACAAACAATAATGATTATTTTATGGAGAAGTAAATGCGATTTTAAAAACACTTGTGATCTTTTTGAATAAATTAATGAAAACACGTACAATTCAATTAATGACTACTCTTATTACTATTACACCCAAACCCCAATAATTGGTACATTCTAACAGTAATGTTAGATACATGTTAACACAGCACAAATTAAATTACATTAAATAATCAATTCGTGTTGTTGTAATACATTAAATATTGAATTCCTTTTGTCACTCTACTCTACAGTATATCCCTATAGTATACAATAAATATTGAAGTCTTTTTGACACTCTACAGTATATCCCTATAGTATACGGTAAATATTGAAGTCCTTTTGTGACTCTACAGTATATCCCTATAGTATACAATAAATATTGAAGTCTTTTTGACACTCTACAGTATATCCCTATAGTATACGGTAAATATTGAAGTCCTTTTGTCACTCTACAGTATATCCCTATAGTATACAATAAATATTGAAGTCCTTTTGACACTCTACAGTATATCCCCATAGTATACGGTAAATATTGAAGTCCTTTTGTCACTCTACAGTATATCCCTATAGTATACAATAAATATTGAAGTCCTTTTGACACTCTACAGTATATCCCCATTGTATACGGTAAATATTGAAGTCCTTTTGTCACTCTACAGTATATCCCTATAGTATACAATAAATATTGAAGTCTTTTTGACACTCTACAGTATATCCCTATAGTATACGGTAAATATTGAAGTCCTTTTGTCACTCTACAGTATATCCCTATAGTATACAATAAATATTGAAGTCCTTTTGACACTCTACAGTATATCCCCATAGTATACAATAAATATTGAAGTCCTTTTGACACTCTACAGTATATCCCCATAGTATACGGTAAATATTGAAGTCCTTTGTCGCTCTACAGTATATCCCTATATTATACAATAAATATTGAAGTCCTTTGTCACTCTACAGTATATCCCTACAATATACAATAAATATTGAAGTTCTTTTGACACTCTACAGTATATCCCCATAGTATACGGTAAATATTGAAGTCCTTTGTCACTCTACAGTATATCCCTACAATATACAATAAATATTGAAGTTCTTTTGACACTCTACAGTATATCCCCATAGTATAGGTAAATATTGACGTTCTTTCTAATAATCCTTCGTGGTGACTAACTTTGTTATTTTCATCTGTAACTATCATCATCGTCCTCATCGCCATCAGGATTATCACCACCACGATCACCACAAACTACATATCCATCACCAAAGATGACATCGTTTACTTCGTCTGTGATGATTTTAATAATTACATCATTATCTTAAACTTGAAAATTTAGATTGCTTGAGTTGGAATGTATCTATTGCATCTTTATATTAGGAAATGTATCATTGTCGTCATCATCATCGTCATCTTTACATCATGGCATAGGCAAGGGGCTGCTCCTTCCGCCTTCAGTGAATCTCCAGCTATCTCTTCCTGGCTCTACCTACACACCTGTCAAAGGAATTTAAAGAGGTTGAAGAGTTTGGTCGGGTTGACTGGGCACTGGTCCTCATTCCTCATAAGTTCCCAGGATTAGATGAAATGATGTTAGCGTCCATAGTCTCTCTCTCTCTCTCTCTCTCTCTCTCTCTCTCTCTCTGTCTCTCTCTCTCTCTCTCTCTCTCTCTCTCTCTCTCTCTCTCTCTCTCTCCAGACGGGAATATAGTTGGATATAGTCGCCTGTAATACTGTGTCCTATTGTTATACGACACTATTCACTAACAATACGACACTACTAACAATTCACACTATATGAATTGTTGTTAAACGGAATCTGTAGGTCTAGTTAATCTAGCTCCTCGTCGATTAAATGGGTAAATAGTCTTTAACAAGCGTTCGAATTGACAGTGAACATGCCACGTTACATCACTAACAGCTGGGCTTGGTTTTCTAAACCTGAAAATGCTGTAGTGGCTAGAAGATGGCGTGAGTGCCGAAGTCACATACCCCGCCAATTGAAACGATAGGTAAAGCCTTCTGAACAGAAACACTCTTTATTGCATGACAGTTGCAACAGGGACTAATGTGCTATTCGGATTACTAATAATAACCACTAATAGAATAAGTAATAAATAAATCTCTGTCATTTTGGTAGCACAAGACACTACAGGAAATTGACTGGCGACCAAGCAAAATTTTCCACGCTGCTAGGTATTACTGCAAACCTTAGAAAAAAGCATTACGTTTATGAACTACAGAGCTGATAAACGTAACGCCATTATTGTACTGTGCTCGAGACATTTCGCGCGCCGCACAGACGCTCCTCCATATCTTTCTCTCTCCCCCCTCTCACCATCCCACATTACATGCATGCAGCAGTGTTTGAACACGAAACAACGAGAGGTAGTTATCAATAAGTTACAGTTATCAATAAGTGCACGTGCGTGTGCGATTGTTCAACAATGAAACAGACATCTGTTTGCTTTTAAATTGCTGAAACAGCTTACGTCTGCTATCAAAGCAACTCTTATCAATTTTAATAACTCTTTTACCTCCGCCTATGTAGATGCGTTCTTGTCTTTTATTACTTAAACAAAGGCCTTTAGGCTAGGTACACACGGACGTAGCGTCGACGCCAGCGGTCAACGTTGAGCGGTAGTTCACACGAACGGTGGTAGATCACCGTCAACGCGACGTTGCTACCCCCTCCACAGCTCGAATCACGTCCGCTCACGTCAGTGCAATGGAGTTGGAACTGTATCAAAAGAAGAAGGTAGCATTTGCATATGTTGTTAATAGATACTTTATGAAAAAAATAGGCGATTTTGGGTAAATCCATTCGTTAGTGCTAGGTTTTTGAAAGGTGCATTCACATCCCTATTCACTGATTTGTGCAACGATGAAAACAAATTTTTCAACTACTTTCGGATGAGTAGAAGATCATTTGATGAACTCTCCAGCAGAATTGGAGACATGATACGTTGCCAAGACACGAACATGAGACTTGGAGTCAATCCGGTGAAAATGTGTGCTGTAACACTGAAGGAAGTACAATTTCACAGTGTTTCTTCTTCCCTAAAATATCCATACCTGTTCACAATTATCATCTTTACTCGAACAGACAAAGTTAAAAATTTATTTTATATATCTGGTTATTTTGTTATATTTCTCACTTCCATCTAATTCCTAATCTTAGGTTGTGCCATATCATTTTATAAACTTGCACGCATAACTTTAAATAGTGCTACTTTTATAGATCATGTGTGAATTGTAGCTAGAAATATCCATAAATTTAGTGAAAACATAGTTAATACTTGTATAACTGATCATCATATGATAAGTTTAGTTGTAGGTTTAAATTTATCACACCAGTTTAAAACGGTCTTTAAAATACGCGTTATCATTAGCTAGAGGGCAACATGAATGTCTTTTTACAAGTGCAGGGGGAAAAATAGAGAACAATGGAGAAACATGAAACATAATTAGTATAGTTGGAGAAAAAAAAGACAAAGCTGAGATTATAAGTTTGTTTACAGAAGGATAGCTGATAATCGACAAAGCTGAGATAGCAGAGTTGTTCAATCAGTATTATGTTGACATAGCTGATAACGTTGATTTATCCTAGATTATATAGTCTCTTGCCTACTGACATTAAAGAAAATACAAAAAACACAATTCTTCTTAAACATTTAAAAACTTGGCTAATAAATAAAAAGTCAGTTTGTGCCGATGTAATTTAAGCATTAAATTATTCGGCGAGCGTCGCGGCCACAGTGCCGTCTGTATAGCGGGTTCAAGGATCGCGTGAGCGGCCAGCGCCACTGCTTGACTATATCGCTTAACCTTGACCGTGACGGGGCGATAATTGTGTGTGTGCGCGCGCGCGCTTAATCAAGTCTGCCGTTCCGATCAGTAGATTTGTTCAATTCTCTATTCGCGTGGGTCGGCAGGCATCGACATTCGGTCATTATTCTGGTTTTGCACTCGAGGGAAACACTGGTCTTGCGGCGTCACCTATTGTTTTATCATCTTGAAATGAGTTGCTGAGTTACTAGAGAGCTTCAGATGAGGAAAAGTGTGGTATTAATTTTGATTAATTCAGGGACTATACGGGTTTTATATTATAGGTATGTATTTTTTTTTGTGTGTTACCTTTTTGTGTGTTGCGTCTTGGATAGTTGAGAGCATGTTGCCGACTGGCCTTTTCCTGTATAAAAAATTAATCGAAGATGTTGCAATCAAATTCAAATGTAGAAATAATAATTAACTAAGAAAGAAAGTTAAAAGTAAACGTAAATTGAATCCTAGAAAAGATTATTTTGAGAATTGTGAGGAGTAATATTTCTATTCACTTTTAGTTCACGGAATAGAATGGTGACAGTGTGTGTCTGTGATCGGTGTTACTGGGGCAAGAAAGATTTTGTGTGAGGGTATTTTCCTGACGGCAGTCTACAGATAAAAATTTTTCCAGGGTTCCCGGATAGCCGGAAGGTGAAAGGGGAGACGAGGATGGAGACAGACCATCAGTCTTCATCGGCCGAAGATCTAAGCAACACCCCAACGCCGTCAGACCTCTAGACATCCCCATACTGCTAGCCTGAACCACTGCCCGGAGGAGGAAATGAATTCCTGGAATTTCGGACTCACCAATTGCATCACCATGTTCAATATCATCGTGCATCCTGAGTAAAGTAATCTTCTATACACAGGTGGGACTATTCCTTATATTTTAATACACGAACACAGCAACTTATTGGACTTAAAGCATGAACTCAAAGACATCTTCATAAACAGTAACTTCACATATTCTATGACCAACGGTCTGTTGTAACATATCCTGTGGACACATAGTGAATTGTGTAATTAACTGAGTTAAAGAATCTGCGTGTTTAAATATGTCCCATTACTGTGCTGTATTTTATAGGACACCACTTGCCATCTAGCTGTGAGTAATTAGCAATGAAAATTTAAATCTGTTACTTGGTCAGTTTTATTAACTTTCTTATGAAGATCAAATCTCATGAACAAGCTTATACTGAATGCATTGACAAATGACTATGGGGGTAGTTCTTTCTGAACGTTCTTATGTGAACAGGTTCTTTATCATGGGCGGTTACAGCATTGTGCCAGAATAAGTATCAAGTATTAGTAGGCCTACTCAATTTTTATGGGCAACTGGTGTTTATAAGAATATGGCAATAGTGTTAAGATGTATCTATATGTATTTATATTACTCCTGTAATGCACAATTTCAAAAAAAAATTTTATTAGTTGGCAAATATTAAATGTTACCTGTCTCTTGCCAGTGATCATTATTCGAGTGTAATTTTAATTCATAATGTATCTAGATTCTAATGTAATAATTGTTATGGAGACTGTGATCTATAAGTGTTATTTGAGTAAAGGTCAATACATAGCAATGTTGAATTATATCGAAACAATGCACGAAAAGGTGTTTGAAAAATTTGTTGTTGTTAATTATGTAATGGTTCAAAATTAATTCTTGTTACTAATGCGAATGGTCATTATCATGAATATTGGGAATTTAAACGTGCATGTAGTATTAAAATGTTTTCATCATAAAAGGAAAGAACACTAACAAAAGCTGTAATCGTTATGCAAGTGTTTTATTGCAAGTCTTGTCACGATGGGCTCAGCGCCTTTTTCCCGTCTAGACCACGAGTCTAGTTTTAAGAATTAAGTAACGACCACTGATAACAAAAAAAAATTCAGGGGGATGTTTCAAGTTGAATACCTTTATCATCTTGCATATCGGTACAAATAATTTTAACGACACGAGATTCTATCATTAACCTTTCATATCATGATACTTTTCATACTTCACGTCCCAAATTTCCCTGTATTTCTTCACTTCTTCGATCAAAAGTTCTATGTCCAATGATTCGGCCATTGATAAGAAAAATAAAACGAAAGAGAGCACGTCACAGAAAACCAAAATCGTCTGAATGTCGACGTCCGTGTGTAGTCGTTCAATGCTGCCAATGAATTAGCACACCGCTCTCAACGGCGCGTCAACGCCGCGTTGCAGTAATCGTAGCGGTGACAAAAACCAACGGCGAGCCAACGCTAGTCAACGTCGCGTTAACGCTCGGCCGTGTGTACAGGATAATCTTATTCTATGTACTGTTGAACCGCCGAGCGGTAACGTCCGTGTGGTCTTCGCCTTAACGATAGCAAAATGCCGACGGCACGACATAGGTCGGCTTCATTGTAGGTGATAAGCTGCAGTTATTGAATAATACACTGTCACCCTACAGTACGAACAAGGTCGTGTATTATGCTCAATTGATATTAGAATTAGTTATATCTAATAAATAAACAAGTGAGAGTGGGAGAAAAATACAACTTGTCAACAAAGCTCTTAAGAAATATTTTTGCCATTAGACTCAGTGGTTTGTATTATCTATAGTAATACAAAGTACCCGTACTTTTCTGCGACTTGATAAGGCACTGGTTTGTAAACATTTCTTCTGTCATAGACGTATGGATCTGTGCTCCGCTAGAAACGATGCCACCGCCGAAGTCGGACACACCGAAGCCTGAATACTACGCTGCTCTTCAGAAGAAACCGGACGATGTTGCTGGACCTTCAGAAAGGGAACACTGTTCGGATACATTGTCTGGTAATACAATAATTTTACTGCAATAATACCAGTAACTGGTGTAAAACTTAGCAGTCTCAGTGAGATTCTGTCCTCCACGTACAGCTTAACAGCCCAGATAATTGTACTGCTTACGTTCATTAATAATAATAGTAACAATCATAATAATAATTTATGTTAATAATCTACCAGCCAGATGTCAAGGAATTGTAACCTAAATCTGAATTTTTAGTGTTTATTGTACGATTGTGTGCTCTAGAATTGTTATATTACAAAAAAAAAATAGTTGTAGGGTAATCGGGATTTTTGTATTGCAAAATTATCTAATATCGTATTTTATTTAATAAGAAACTATTATTTATTTACCAATTCCCATTTCCATTAGCTTTAACGTGATACGTGACTCACTGCTATTGTGTTATGTTCAGAATACGACGATGAAATATACCCGTACGCCACTTTCCAAGTAAGCAAACCGATGCAGCGGCAGCAACCAGCGTCCAGTCACAAGGCATTTCAGACATTTGTTTATTCTGGAAACGGGCCAGGACTGGGTACTCCACCGGTAAGTAACACAAACTTGTTACCAAATAGTTTACGGCATATACATCTTTGGCGTGTTGTACTCTAACGGTAAAAACAACCAGATTCAACCCGAAAACAAGATATACAGTATATCTAGTGCAAGCGCGCACACATACATTTGTGTAATAAACAAGCAGACAAAATAAAGATTTTATAGCAAATGTAATGAAATAAAGACATAGTGGAAAACGTTAAACACAAAAACGGTCACCACGAAATATGATTAGTTAGTACGGTTAACACGTAAGTTTTATCTACAAAATATTGGTTAACACAAAAACGTTTTGATAAAACTTTGTATGTGCTGGTTTTCAATAGCTGCATAATAAATAAAACCATACATGCACCTCAACAATGAAAGTTGAAAACTGTGAAAGTGATGAGTGTACCGACAAACGTGACACGGAAAATTTACGACTTCTTACCGCTACCGACATGCTTTCATTGCTGAGCCGTGTTCGTCGATATTTAGAAGCTAACTCAGAAGGTGAAATGTTTTACTACACTGATAAATCAGAACAATTTGTTGAAAATAAAGTTGTGCAGAATTGTGTGCAAAAAATAACGGACTATTTTAAAAAGAATTGAAAATTGTCACTATAGAAATTTTAAAAGGCATACTACATTACTGCACAAGAAAACCTAAATCGTAAGACTAAGTTAAGAACATCTACAGCACAGCACGTGTTTACCAAATCTTAAAATAATTAACCAGAAATTATCCAGCAGGATAAATAAAACGTTTATATGTAAGTACCTTCAGAATATTCTTTATTACTTCATTTTACTACACAATACAATAAGTAATCTATACAGTAGATTATTTGTTCATTTATCTCATTTTATTTCACTTTTTGTCCGTTTAACACGAAGTTCGGTCAACACGAAAAATACGTAGATCTGGTCCGCGTCTTTTCACACTAAACATTTGCCTCTGTACTTAATTCATTCTGTTCTCGTTAAAATTGTTAATACTGTTATTTTTATTAGTTTTTTGTTCATAGCACGTAAATAAAATTGAAAGTAATCCATTTGTTCCATTTATCTTGATAGCGATTATTTTCTTTAACGCGTATTTTGTTAGAAGATTTAATGTAGTTTGTGCGATAAACTGTCAACATTATTAACGGGCCTCAGGATCGTTTTGTCACTCCCTTTAAACAGACAGTGTAAAACCTGTAATTTTGTCATAAACATAAATTTAGGCTTAAAAGTCGGTTTTATTACAACAAGAAAGGTAAATATACATATGGTTTATTCTTTAATCTATTCCCTTAGAATAATAAATAGCTCGTAAAAAACAAGCAATCTAAAATAAGCAGTTCCAGTTAATCCTTAGTTTTTGCTTACGATAAAAACGACACTTATATAAGTAGTGTAAAATAGATGAGAAAAGGAGGCGTGTACTCCACATTTAGCATTAGAGGCTTGTACTATAATTTAGAAGAGAAAATAAAACCGTCTCGCGCACACTCTAATGATTAAGTAACAAACAGAATTTAGATAAACGGTATAAAATTTTGAAAAGAGGATGTGTCGTAGGATAACTTTAGTGTTTATAGCGAGGAAACTGATTCAGTGTGTAAAAGGTTGCTCGTATGTATTTGAAGTAAGAGAGATTGTGTGTTGACAGGTGGGCGGTGAGTACGATCAAGAGCAAGGAGCAAGCGGATGCGACATGGACGACTATGATTCTCTCGGCTCAGATTCCGACAGCTTTTTCCCACACAAGTACATTAACACGCCAACGAATATTCGACACAGTGAGTTTATTATTTAACAAATATTTCTCTACTGTCTTAAGATCCAAATAAATATATCCAGTTGGGTATATTCTTATCAGGGATTTTGCGTGGGGAAAGAGTTGACTTTGGGAGATTATGGAAAGTTGCACCAATATTTAAAGGCTTAAACTATAAACGGTAGGAAATAGTGAAGATACAAATACAGTTTGTTTTCAAATAATAAATACTTCTGCAAGTAAATTTTTTTTAATTATATTGTTGCATTTTTACCTAAATATTAGCATACCATTTCATATTAGCACAAGTATTTATTATTGAAGACATATTCATTATATAGAAAATCTGCAGGAAATATTGAAGAGTTACCTACAAAACAAACATAAATACAGTCTGTCATTATCAACACAATACGTTTATTGACGTGCAAAGCATAACATGGTATCTGTGTTTGTCAGTCCATAGTTATTCACTTACAGTTTAACATACGCGTACACACTACTCATTCATTGTATGTATTAAACAAGAATTAACATGCTGGTAATGGTAAATTACAAATATAATTTAAAGTAATTAATGTCCAAAACCACGAACCTACATAACGTGCTATGAATTTTTTATCACATTCATAATCACAAAACGACGTAAGTGTCCGTTCGGGGGGGGGGCGCATTCCCCCACCGTTCCCTGATTCTCATGTATTCTAATTTCAATGCAGCAAATATGTAGTCGACTTACGCACAATTGTTTCCAGCTCTAGCCTGATTTTAATACCGCATTGCCTTGAATACATTCTCTGTTGTGACTAGCAGCAGGAAGGAATGTGGCTCTATTAAAAATTGTAGGAAGGAACCCTGCAAAATTTAAAAAAAAACATTGTTGTTGTTGTTGTTATTATTATTATTATTATTATTATTATGACTTCTTGTCGTACCAGTGAAGTAGATTAGGAGAGACAGCGAACAAGAAAGAGTGACGGCACAAGAGTCGTTCGGTGCGAAAGTCATTAGGCTTAGAATTCACTCCAAAACTTTTAAACTCTGTTTTGAAATCTAAAGCAAAGATTATTTTTATATTACAACGATTATCGTAGTAGTGTATAATAAAAATATGTTAACATTTATCTATTTATTGGAAGTGAACGAAACACTTTTATAGAATAAAAACTGTGTGCCTTTGACAACAAACGGTTTTTTCTTGCCTATGTTTACCATAGGAATTACGCCACATTTCTTTTAGTTAAACATTTTTAAAACAAAAAATTTTTGCGATCAGTATATTACAATTTTTGACTGCTCTTGCTTACAAGGAGATAGCGGTATTAATAGGCGAGGCAGTGCTGTGTGCAAATTGCTGCTTAAATACGCCGAAGTCTTTTTGTTGTTCCTGTACACTAAGTTAAAATATAAAAGGAAAGGGAAAAATTTAATAAGGTACAACATACTCCAAAAACGAAATAATATTGGCCTTTGTGTGTGTGTGTGTGTGTGTGTGTGTGTGTTATGTAAATGACAGATTTTAAGTTTGGTGTCCATAATTATTGTATGCAAATTATATGATTGGTTACAAATTACAAATTTTATTAGTTCTTGTAGCTATTTTTGTACGACGTGTATGCAGTTACAAAGAAACATAAAGTAGATGTATGTTTATCACAGGCCCTGTGATGGACAGCATAGTCCTTAGAGTGAGGTAAGCCTAATCAACTATTCATGCAAAGCACTAATCACTAGACTGTGGCAACCGTGGAATGCATGCTTCTTTGCACATTCCGTTTACAGCACTAACATGTGGAACTTTTCACTGCACGAATTTTTAACTGTTCTTAATTTTTTTAATTTAAACTAACTTTCAAATCGCATGGTATTTAAAATGTAACTGTGGTATATTCATATGATTGTGTATGTATGTATGTGTGTGTGTTGTAGCATGACAGATAATCCACATTGTTATGAATGAAAAAGTGATCATAAATAAATTAAAAATAAAATTAAATCAAAGAGAACTACATAAAAAAATTAATTAAGGACCACAGTAAAGTGCAATCATAGTCTGAAGAAAGAATATCAATTAAAACCAACTATGTAATATAAGATGAGTGATAAAAAATAATACAAAAAGCTAAGATAAAGTAAGGAAATACCCAGGTAGGATAGGAGTAAGTAAGGAAATATCCAGAAGAAACCGAAATCCAGAATAAAAGGACTGTTATTGGAAGAAACCAAGTAGTAGGATAAGATAAAAGAGGGAAAACCCAAAAGGAAACCAAGTAATAAAAAAATAAAACCCCAAAAGAGATTAAATGTCACTAAAAAACTATAACACATAGAATAAATACTAATGTAAAATACATATAAGGAAAAGTGTCTAGAAGTATAATTAAAAACGTGCCAGTGCAAGTAATTTTATTATGTTAAATAAACTTCATGTGTCAGTGGTTAAATTCTTAAACTAAGTACATTTGTGTCTTTACACAACTTTAAAGTTGTTTGTATTGACTTCAGAAATAATATTTTGTAGAATATTATTATGAAAATAGACTAAAAATGTTTCTAAGTAAGTGCCACTCTTTATCTCACAGCATTCATTAAAATGACAAAAGATAAACTAAGAGCAGGCAATAAATAGTGAAGTGACCAAAGGTACATCCATAAAATAAAACAAAAACAGCCAAGACTGCACAAAAATTAGTTTTAAGAAATAATTTAAATAAGGAAAGGACAGATGTGTTTTGTTTAAATAGTGAAGTGACCAAAAAGTACATCCATAAAATAAAACAAAAACAGCCAAGACTGCTCAAAATTTAGTTTTAAGAAATGATTTAAATATGAAAGGACAGATGTGTTTTGTTTATATTAAGTTCAGTGAGCTCAAGGTTCAAATGTCTGAGTTTGAGTACAATTTTTTTTGTTATTATAAAATATTTATTATGTTTAATGATGTTAACTAATAGTAAACCTTCCTGTAGTTAAGTAAGGGAATTTTAATTAAGATTGTATAAAAAATAAATGTCAGAAGGGGTATAAGCAAGCTGTAATAGTCATAAAACATTATATGTGAACAAAAGTAAAATCTGGACAAATGGTAAATCTCAACAACCTTATAATTGATAAATAAGTTAAATAAATTAAGTAAATTGATGAAATTTATATAATGTAAATCAATCACAGTGTATTCTAACTGTACCAATACTTTATTAAGATATTGAAGAAATCTATAAAAGATTATTAGAAAAAATGCAAGTGTAATAACAGAAAAATCTAAGGGGGATGGCCCAGATTAAAGATAATATTTAAAAAAGATAACCAAATCATAAAATTACAAGGAATTAAGGAAAAATAAACATTTTATTTCAATCAGGGATCTTGTTCGATAATAATTCTAACTTCATAAAGATTGTAAACCATTTAATGTGACAGGAAGTAAAATTTAAGGCCTACATTTAAAAAATACTGTAAATAGGGCATTTTGAGATGGAAAACATTGTAAAAGTATCATATTTGGTATTAAATCACGCAGAATTAACTAAATAAAGAGATTATGTGTTAGGTTTTTAATAAAATTAAATAATAATAGAAATGTATTCAATCATTTAATGTAAAAATCAATTATGTAAGCGGAAATGCCAGAGATTTAAAACAATGTCATTTTAATATTAGTTTGGCCAGGACGTTTCGGATGAAGAAGAAAGAAAACAGTTGATTGTTATACGTTTAATAGGACACATCAGAGATAGCTCCCGCAATTAATTCACATATAACGAGAGCAGAAAAAGATGGTTGACAGAAACCAAACCTATCAATTTTAAACTCGCGAATTTTGAAAAAACTTAAATAAACATTAGATTCAGTGAAACAAACCAGTTTAACTATTGATGAAAACCAATACTGAACAGTAATAAGTGTAATAATTATTTTAACACATATAAACGATAATTCTGAATACCGAGATAAAATCTGCCATTATCGACCTTATGGACTAAAGTGAAATAAAAACACTATTAAACACAGATTATTGAAACGAATCACTGACCACTGATGCAGGACAACTACACTATCACCAGAGGAATTAACCACTACTGCTGGGAAGAGGAAACCTTGGAAAAGCAACATTTATTTGAAGAGATTTCCGTTGTGCAGGCGTGAGTCAACATATGTAGCACGGAGCAGCCATTTTGACTTCCCACAATTCTCTGCAAGCTACTGCCAGCTTCGTCATCAGAACGAGATTGCTTCGCAACAATTTATATTACTAACCATTATATATTAAATAATATCTTTGTATTTTTAGATCATTAAGCTTTTAATTGTAAGTGTTATACTTTCCAGACATTGCCCTTTCTCTGACTATTATGAAACAACAGCTCAAAGAACCTGTGACTTGATATTAATAATTTGTATAATAAATTCACTCGCCCTGAGAACGAGTCTGAAATTTATCGAGTCATTAATCGATTTAAAATCGATACATTATTATTTTGTTAAATAAACACTGGAATTTCATAAGTTTGACTTCTATTTATTTCTAAACTTATAAATAGAATAATATAAAACAATATTTAAGACCTGGACTACCAGAAAGGCGGAAATTACCAACGTGGAAGGAGTACACCATCAGACTAAAGAAGAACCGCTAATCGATTAGTACAGGAGACAATCCATTTAACGCAGAAACATCATTCTAGTTCCACAAAGTGATATAATTTGACAAAAACAATCATAAAAGAAATAAAATTAAAATACAATACACAAATTAATTAAAAATTTATAAAATAAATAAAATAATGTTTTAAAAATAAAATAAACAAAAATTTTATTTTGTTACAGTGTGTGTGTGTGCAATCACAGATTTATACTTAGGTTATTTAAGAATTTTAAGTATGTTGTATTGTGTTTGCATTCGCACACGGAGTAGTGAGCATCAGCTCAGCTCGGAGTCTCGTATTTCATCTGTTTTTTTACATACTTTTTCTATTAGCTTCATAACCCAGAGTGGATGTTGGCCTTTTCAGTGATTTTCCTCCTTGGATTTTGTTGTCCGTAGCATTTACGTGTATCATATGCACCAGTGGCGTAACTCTTTATTCTGGGCCCCTCTTAGTCAATCCATCAATCCTCTTACTCTTACGTAATCCATGTCATCGTTTTTTCTTGAATTGTTTCCTGCTTGTAGCAGTGGGAACTACTAAAAATCATATAACGGAAACAGAATATGTTATCTAAAGACCGTTTCAAATCTCTTCTCAAAAGCCTAGGCCATTTCATCGGCATTTTCTATAAATTCTGAAAAGCTTTCATTAAGTTTTAAGTTGGTGGGCCTTCTTGCTTCATTTTCAGAAACTAAGACATATTTGTTGAATCGATTGATCTTTTCTGTCATTGTCTTGTATAGGACTTTATTACTAAAAAATCTGAACAAATTCAATCTTTTTCAAAATAATATTTTCAACTTTTTTACAAAAAACTGAATGAGCTCATTCTGAATTTTCGGACTCATATATTTTTCCCTGGTTTTCGGACCTCTGATTATCTCTTGCAACAAAGAATCCTATTTATTCAAAAGATCAATAATTGCCAAAACGTTTCCGCTATCAGGCTGTTCTACCTGTATTGCCTCTAAAGGCTAAATTAGAAGCTGCCTGTGTCAGAGTAACATTTACAAGGCGATCCAGTACTTTGGCACATTTATTAGTTTCCTTTCGTAGTTCACAACGAATACCGATGCAGGCCCGGCCGGTGACCTCGGTGCTTAACTGAAATCACCGCTCTATTGTGCAGTTAACTAGATAATATATACTCTCAAAGTACATCATAAGGTGCTGGTAAAATATCAGTAAAAAAAATAAATATATGCGAGGAAATTAGGGTTTACTAAGTTCAATAGTTTATTGTAATTGTTTGTGCGGTCGCCCCTACATTGCGAGCCTGGCTGTTACACCACTGTAGTGCATTTTTGTCGACTTTGGGACACTAATTTTTTGATAATTTTTTAAATAAAATTTTATCTGTACGTGAGCTAGCAGACACCGGACGCTAGTTGATGTCGTTTGAATTGGTCGTGTGTGATGTTTAATTTAAACTCTGTTCATTCAGATATCGTTTCGTAAATTTCCAGTTTCTACACGTTTGTTCAGGTATTTCGAGACGTAGCTCAGGTACAAGTAAAATTTTATTAAAAAATTTATCTAATATTTGTGCTTGCGAAAGCACATTCAGCAGGTATTTCCTGTATTTCCAACCTCTCACTCCCTTGTGTCTCAAACCACCCAACTACCTATTCCGTTGTCTCCCTTTCAACAGGCTTCCAGCCCGATATTCTCTTAGTTCTCCATATTTCTTACGCGATCCGGCTAAACTAATCGGATGCCTCCTAGACCGCGTGACCCCGTGTCTCCAAGTTATGCCGTCACTACCACAGGCCCATAATTTTCTTATGTACAAATGTTCAGAGTTGTTGTTCATCTCCGATAGTTTGTGCCCAGCCCTCCCGCCAGTGTATATCTTAGGCCTTAGTCCTTCCATTACGATGTAGGACTTTATTTCGTTGTTAACGGAGTAGTGTGTTTTTAATTTGTGGTCCTCAATGCAAACAAAGTCGGCCGCCTTCAGATGTGTTTAAACCTGTCTGTTTTCTGTAGACCTTAAAACTTCCATGTATTTAGATTCCCTTTGTCTATGCTGAAGGAGCCTCCTGTAACCTCCTTTCTGCTGCTAATAAGGCTATCATCGGCGTAACCACACAAACGTCGAATATATTTCACACTGGAGAAGAATGGAGTTTATGAAATACACTGTGCAGAATGCGATGCTATTTATATCGGACAATGTGGCCGTGCTCTGAAACATCGCATTTCTGAACATAAGAAGGCGATTTTAACCAATACATCTAATACAGGTTTTGCAGATCATTGCTTACAATACAATCACTTCATAGACACAAAAAACATAATACTACTCCACAACATACAAAAAGGTACAAAAATAGATTTGTTAGAAATTTTAGAAATTAAAAAAGCAATAAAAAATAACAAAAATTTAACCAATGAACAGACTGAATTTTGTGTATCCCCTTTATTAAAATCTGTTATTTAGTTTAGTTTATTTTATATTATTTTGAATGTTCATCATTATTTTAAATTTTGCATTCAGTTTACATTTAGTTCAGTTAATTTTATATTTTACATTCAGATTATATTTAGTTTAGTTAATTTTATATTTTGCATTCATGTATGTATTTAGTTTTTAAAGACACTTGACCTTCCCTTGCCTCTTGCACACCCCCTTCGCTATCTCAACACAGATATTCCAGATACGCCCTAAACAGATGTTCACCACCTACACTCCACTCACATCCTGTGTATAGTAATTTTCATTCATTCACCTCTTTGACAATGGCTTAGTTAGTCGAAACAGCTGTCAGAGTTAATTAAAAAATTTGTGAAACTTACCAAGTGTTTTTATATATTTTACAAAACCTTTGTATTTCTGATTAGTTTAGACGTTTGCACGTTGTCCTAATATTACGTCTGTTTAAGTACAAAAACTGTAGTCATTTAAATCACAATTTACAGCTTGCACTATTACAGAAGTGTAAGACGTAACACAACTAAACTGGTTACGTCTACGTAATTAGTGTTTTAGGCCTACTCAAGGTTATTATGAGGTCACACTTTTCTAGATCTATTTCCCACACATCCGATCTCCTTCCGCCAGCTACAGTCTACATTGGCAAACTCGATTTTGAACACCCTCCCTGCTCTATGAGCTTTTGAAACAGTTCTTCTGTTTTTATGAAATCTCACCACTGAATTTAGCTTTCTGGTTTCCGAAAAAATATTGTTATTCGGTGTATAATGCCTTCATGGCGTACATATTCTGTCTCAAAACGTGAGTAAATCGAAACATTTTGATCTTGTATTTCTATGCGGATTTCTAATTATCAAGTTTACAGGCGTTAATTGGGGCAAAAAAATTATGAAAAGACAATTATATGAAGACAATTGCAAGATAACAGGTTATAGCCCAGACTAGACTTGCAGAAAAGAATGCACAATTTGTGAAATTTTATACATTTATTGTCCTTTCTTTTACACACTTTTATATTAAAATGTTCTTTCGTTATTTGACACAAAATTAATTTATTGTAGTTCAAAAATCTGCTTTGAAAATATCTTTAAATAAATGTTTTCTTTATTTAAACAGTGCTGTAAATTTTGTAATTGTTCAAAGTCTCCTTTTAAACAAAATTATATTTTAAATCAATGTTCTTTTACTTCGTACTTTAAAATTTTTAATTTGATAACAAATTTATTTAAATTTGGCTTCCCTGTTCTGTTGTCCTCATTGTCCTCCCGGTCGACGATCTCGATCCGGCCTCCAGCGATCCGTCGTCTTGGTTCCACGTTCCAGCAACCGCCTCCAGGAACTGCCTTGCTCTAGGTCTCCGTATCCCAGCCGCCACGATCAGCAAAACGAAGCTAGGAACGGTAACCGACTATCTCGAACTCCGTGTTGGTTTCCTGCTGACACTCGCTGTTATCACGACTCTACGGGCCCAAGGAATGCCTGAATTGATGTTGACTGGAATCGATGCCCACCGCGACCGCTTTCGCTGAGTACTGTATGACGACTTTCAGAGAGCCAAGAGAAGACTGGCCACTGCTTTTATAATATAGCTTAATGTATGCCGCCGCGCTGCCGAATGACGTCACCGCCGATATGCGCGTAGGCGTATTTTCTATATACTCTATTATATTCTGGAGCGGCCACGTGCTCACCGACTTCCTTGTTCTTGAACCTTCTAGAACAATGCTTTATTACACATGAATAAACTTCCATAACCTTCTATTTGGTACCCACATTACACAACACTTCACTCACATATTAAATTATATCTTCATAGTTTTTACATTGTCTTATCACTAATTTATCCTATTAATTTAATTTTTTATTAATATTATTTTATTTCCAAGCATTCTTCTATCGTTCTGGACACTCATAACAGCTGATAATAATTATGCTCCACATTTACCTATAATGAGACAGCTTGTCACGTTGCACAATATAAATAATAGAAATTATTATCACATTTCCAGCAAAGTTAACTGTTCGCCAACAGACATTCGTGCGTATGTGTAAGTGAGCATTCAGGAACTGTAGCTGTTTGTTGCACATTACATTTTACGCCAGTGTCTTGTATCAGAAACATAACTTATTTTGAACATGAACACTCTAACATTTTGTATAATCACAATTTTGATTTGTTTGACAATATACAGGCCGACTGTTGAGTGCAATGGAATCCAGCACGTCCAACGAAGCCTCTCCCAGACGATGTCTAGACCTCAATAGTCAGCAGAGGAAGGGGCGTCTCAAGTAAGTCTATTACAGTTACACTCATTTTGATATATTTATTTCTCGGCTAATGTGTACTTCATATATTTTGTGAACCTATTTGACTAAAGCTGAAACTACGTTAATGGTTGTTAGAATAGAATGCCACAGAATTTGAAGAAGACACGTTTGAGATATGGTAAAATTCATTAAAATTTAAATAAAATGTAGCTGACTTGAGCGATTTTTAACGATAATAATATTTGAATTTAACGATGTTACACCAATTTTACTTTTTTTATAAACGGACGTTTTCACAAAGTTACACCTGCAAATGCGCATGTCTTAATTATGAATAGATGCAAAATTACAAATTACTTGAACAAGTTAGTTCTTAGTCATAATTAACGCCTACGTACAACTTTCCCAATCTTACAATGCAGTATTTACACAAACATTTCATCCACCTTGCCAACTGCCCTTCTCAGAAGCGATGTGATCTTTCCTTTTGCAATATTTTCTTAGACTTTTTACAAGTAAAGTCAAAGCGGTATCTTCTGCCTCCGTTTCCTAACTGTAGTCTTACTACATTTCAAGACGGTCAACGCTAACTCTGTAGACTCGATTAAATACTTAACAGAGTAAAAAACTTATTTGAGACAGGTGTCTCTTTCAATGGTATTTAAATTGCAATTTACAATAATTACAACAACACGTGCGTAATACATAAGTCTAACGTGTTTTTAAAGTAAATTTACAACGCAGCGTTACAGGTATCCGATGCGAGCTCTATACAAAACGTATAAACAGAAACTAAATACAATATCGCGCCAAAAATAAACAATTAACAACTTAGCGCTTGCACATATATATATTATACAACACAATTACACACAATAATACCAGTATAAAATATCAAAAACCAACAGGAAACCATAACAACAACCAACCAAAACACAAGTATTCCACTTGATTTAAAATTAGGAAAGCTGAGGATGGGAACAATAGGATTCCGAAATATGTTCCAAATTAAGGAAAAAGCGTCTTGAGGTAAAGAAATGATAAATATTAAGTACAATCATATGCTGTACTGTGCATTTAATAGATAAAATAAATATTTAAATTAAATTTATAAATATTTAATAAATAAGCAGGTATGAGATTGAAAGCTTGGTTTATGTTAAAAATACGGAATGTAGACAGGTAGGCGCTGACCTGAACACTCACACAACTGTCGCTGGGAGTGTGTACAGTAGTAAGGGATGTGTGTGAATGAGGCCAGCTCAAGCATGAAAGTTTGCAATCTCACCCTAAATAATTGTCAAATTACAGTTTTTATTTAATTATAAGAAAACCATAGATGGTAGGAAAAATTCAAAGACTCCAAAATATGTATAAAATTAAAATTATTACACACGTGTAATGAGAAAACGGCATGAAAAGGACGCGCAGTGCGAATTCAGTGCAATTTTAAGTGCGTAGTAATTACACAGGTTATTCTATTACGACGGAAATCACGTTGGACATGTGTAAATAAATCATCCATCGTTAGAGCACCCTGTAGTTTACATCAGACTTTGCCATTGGCAGAAATGTGCGAAAATATGAAATTGGACGAGAGTGGGAGAACTGACGCCACCGAGCAATTTCAAACCGGCAGAATTCTGTCTCAACAGGTGATGTACGATGCTCGATTATAAATAGGGCAGAAGCCAGCCCTTCTTCTCAATCAGTCTTTAATCGCGACGGGACGCTCTGTGCGTTGGCGACGCGAGTTCCTAATTTTTGTTAATCGAACAGTAGACGCGGACGGACACTATGTTCGTCATAAGCGCAAAATAGTAACTCTTAATCTGTTACCGAATACGAATGTACGTTATGTCCGTCAGTCAAGACAAGTTATTATCTTACATCATGCAGAGGAACGCTATGCTGAACAGTAGAGGCGTCTGCTAGAACGACAGCAGCTGGTGCAGAGCAACCTCTCACACTATCCTACATCAACCAGATGGGTCTATGATAGACGAGTAACTGGAGGACGACGAGTGGAACCTGGAGACGTGCAGGGAACTCCGATCAGAAGAGGACATACGGATCAACGGAGGACATGAGTATAAGCTACAAAATCGAGGTATAAATTTTAAATGAGAGACCAAAGACATTTAAAAGACATTTTGAAATTTAAACATGAAAAAGAGAATCACTGTAAATTATATGTAAATATTTGCGTGACAAATGTAGATAATTTTTTTCAGTATAGTAATAAGAGTTTTATGTAAAATGTAGATAAAGAGGTTCAGAGAATTTGATTTAAATTTACTAAAATATTTTTTTTTATGTTTCACGATTAATTTAGTCAATTTCAATTTTATTTTAAACTTTGTAAAGCAATCAATGATACCAAGTATGCAATACATAAATTAACGTAGTTGGAAGTTATTAAAAAAAAAAAACAATAAATAAAATGAAACTGCAGTAAAGCACACTGTCAGACTGAACAGTCGAGTTTTAATATTGACAAATAAGTTTAGAATATAACTTTGTTACTGTAGAATATAAGATTTATTTAATGTTAAATGTACTGCAACATTTGAACGTTTCAAGCGAACAATAATGAATATTTATGGCGAAGAAGTTGAGATTTTTAAACACGCTTGTGTTTTATAAATAAAATTATGAAAACTCGTTACAATTAAATCAATGACAACTCTTGTTACCATTACACCAAAACTCCATTAATTGGTACACTTTACCAGTAATGTTATATAAATTTTGGCGCTCCAAAATCGTGGGGCTACACAAATCAATTTATATTAAACAAAATGTGTTGTTATAATATATTATATATGTGTGCAATATATATATATAATGTATTATATATATAATGTATTATATATATATATATTAATATATATATTATATATTATATATTATATATGATATTATATATATTAATATATTATATAATATATATATATATATATATATATTGCAACAAAACAAAATGAATGCATAGACAGGTAATAGTAATAATAATATGCAAGAGTCTATTATCTCGAGGTAGGACAATTTATTAAATTAAAAACAAATTTATATCTTGTCTGTAAGTTTCTTTATAAAACACAAAATGATTTGCTGAGGTAACATTATGGCTTCGATGTGTAAATTAAGTGTTCGTCTTGAACAATTTGTTTAAATGTTACTTGTATGAAGAATGTCTTATCCTGTTGACACGTTGACCGCTGGCCTCGACGATGTACCTTCGATACACACGCCCACGCCGTTTATCTCCCCGTTATTGTTTATATTAATAATCTCAGGTTTAGAACAGTGGGTTAATTTATAAAAGATATGGTGTATTGGACTAACATCTTCCAACTATCTTGAAGTGTTCACGACTTAATACAGGAATATTCCGTCAATACTACTGACCTATGCGCAGATCTTGTACTCACGCGGGTTAGCATTGATCAATGATCTTTGCAAATTCAGTCAACTGCTTCTATTAACACAGCATACGGGAAACTCGGACTGGCGTCACCTTGTAGAAGTAGTACGTTTTCACGGAACGAAGCGGACTGTCCGATGTTCATGAAAATTGGATTTCCTGATTGTTTGAAACCAGCAACACGTAATAGATTTTTACAAAGATTATCTTCAGATCATGTACGACTCCGCTAGAATTATCAGAAGCCTGTATAGATATTACCTAAAAATTTAATAACTTACTTGAAGATAACGTGATTATAGAAAAGTGAATTCAGTTTAAAAAAAAAATATAGTAAAATTGTATGTTTTAGCCTTTTACTTGCAAGAAATATAGCGCTAAATATGACGCATACGCTGTCCAAGTTTCATTCCGAAATGTTAATTAATATAAGAGTTATTCAGGAAAATACGAATAATACTCGCACACTCGCACTTGCGCACTAAATTTGCACTATACATGAAAGAGAATATCTATTTATGGGTTTTGATATATAGCACGTAACTACCCATCTCTTATGTCATAACGTACTATCTTGTGAGAGCTAATTTAAAAAAATTAACAAAAACTATTTTAAACCTGGCTATTAACGTATAAAACGTGTAACACTCATTTACTATGGTTTTTTACTGCATGTTTTGTTGCTCGCTCTCTCTCTCTATATATATATATATATATATATATATATATATATATTGCAAGATAACAGGTAGTTAGCCGACCAGACTTGCAGAAAAGAATGCTCTATTAGTGATTACATACATTTATTGATTTTTTTTTCTTACACGATACTTGAATTAAAATGTTTTCTTGTTATTTAAACAATGATATTAATTTAACTGTTCAAGTTTTTCTTTTAAAAATGATACTATTTGCAAAGATCAACAATTTTCTTTTGACAGTTTTATATTATTTAAAAATCAAATTTAGTTCTTAAATTTTGCTTTCCTAAATTCTCGTCTTCGTTGTTGTCCCGGTTGAAGATCTCGTTCCCGGTCTCCAGCCGTGTTCGTGAAGATCGTCGTCCGTGTTCCACGTTCCAGCCACCACCTCCAGAAATTGTCCCGCGTCTCGGTGTGTGTCTCAGCCGCCACGATCAGCAAACGGAGTTCAGGAACGGTAGTAGAAAATCTCGTACACCGTGGTTGCTCCAAGCCGAAACTCGCTCCTCGACTCTACGGGCCCCAAGGACTGCCTGGGATGGATGTTGGACTAAACGAAGAATACACTGCAACCGCTCTCGATGAGTGCTACATGAAGACTGCCGTTATTTTCTGGTACACTGAAACTGCAGCGATATAGGGTGACGTCACAGTTTACCTGCGCACAGACGTATTTCCTATACACTCCATGTTATCCGTAGGAACATTCTGGACATACCACGTGCTGAAAATTGTACTTCCGTTTTCCAGATTTTTCTAGAACAACGTTTTCACTACATATGAATAAATTTAATTAACCTCTTAAATATATCGTAATTACAATAAATCGTAACTCATATGCAAGTGAATATGCACACTTGTTGCGTGTTTACCATTTGCTAATTACCATTGTTCACACCTCCTTTTGATACGCGCACAACACAACACTTCGCTCAAACACTAAACTACAGCTTCATAGTCTTTATATCGTCTTATAACTAATTTATACTATTATTCTAAATTTTTAGCAATATTTTACTTTCAATTACACCCCAATTGTCCCGGACATCCATTTCAACTGGTCATAATTATGCTTTACACAATCACATGTGGTGTGACCGCCTGTCATATTGCAATATCTTTCGATGAACAGGTGTCGCATAGAACGAGTAGTCGGTAAACCGTGCACTATTTAATTTTAATACAATTTATGAAAAAAACTAACTACTCTGTCTCTGTTGACCTGAAAACCAATTAAAATAATATTTATCTCTTATAATGTAATATATCAATTGTTTTAAGTTATTTTGTCTCTTTTATGTAGATATGATCGGAAATCAGCCGTGTTGTCAGAATATTTCTGCTATTATATTGTATAATCTAGAACCCATTGCCAGACCTTGTTGTTGATAAATAATTTATCAAATTATAAATAATTTAGCAAAATTAGTTTGCTGTTGAATTCATTTTTTATTCTCTTTTATTTTGAAATAAATCAAGTTTCTAATCTGATGATGAACTGTGAAGCTTGAAAGCGCTAATCGGAATAATTTTTCTATAGTGGTGTGCAACAGTGTTAATTCTGTTGGTGATTATAACCACTAACACAACTTTCTCCATTGAATTTTGTTTAATTTGTTATTGAATTTTATAAAAGAATAAAGTCACTTCCTTTTATGACGAATATAGATTGCCGAGATGATGATCCAATCTAGAACAGATGTGGGTTGTTCACTTTGTATACAGGTGTGAGTTGCTTCACTTTGCATACCGCTGTGAGTTCTTTCTGGTGTCCGGCGTTCAGGGTCGTTCTCGGGTTAAAACAATTATATAAATCGCAGTCATTTAATTTTTTACTGCAACTTTGCGTATTTGGTGTACATATAATCGAGCCAGTTTTTACTCCGTATACGGAAATATTCCACTTCCCCGGGTTAGCAATCTTTAAAATTTTACAATTTCAGTAGCTAGCAAACTGTTCAACCTGTGTTGGTACGCTTAGTACACCGAACGTATAAACTAGTGCAATACGTCCACATGACTTCTAGTCCACAGAGAGACTGTCTGTTTGACAAAAATTTAGAATAAACTGAAAATTTGCCCTATTTTTCGTATGCTGATTGGTTAATTCGTAACCCTTCTCTGCTACCGAGGCCACGACTTATACAAATTTTCATTTTACATTCTATCATATGCTTTGAGTCCCAGTAATACTTTATATGCATATTCTACTCATTGCAATACACATAAATGAAAATTTGTATAAATAAAGACCGCAGGTTTGGACACTAATATTTTTAGACACTAAAAAAACGTTAGTGATGTGAGATGGTGCAAAAAATTTGTAGGCGTGTGGTGAGTGCAAAAATATTTAATTTGTTACGGGATAATAATAAAAAAACATATTAAATTGATTTTAACTTTTGTTCTCTATGGAATTATTAGATAAGACTTGTACCAGAATGCGCCTAACGGAAATACCTATCAAATTTCAGTAATTGTTAGTAAATTAAAGAACCGAATATATGAATTTTTTAACAAAGAAAGTTTATGGCCCATAAAATAGGTCATAAAATTATACTGGTTTTTTGCGCAAGCCGCGAACTGCTTTCGAACAGTCTAATGCAAGTATAGTTTTATCTTGGCCAAATAAGCAGGGAAGGGTTACGAATTAACCTATCAGCGTACGAGAATGAGGATAAATTTGCATTTTGAATTCTAATTTCTTTGTTGAACAGTTAGTCTATCTGTGAAATCGAAAACATGTGGACGTCTTGTACTTGTTCAGACGTTAAACATTTCCGCTAGCTACTGCTCAATCGTAAATTTTTAAAAAAGTGCTAATTCGGGAAAGTAGAGATTTCCGCATAGGTATAAAAAGACACTTCAAGTTGACAAGATTTATGTAATTGTTTTAACCCGAGAACGACTTTGAACGCCGGATAGACTGCCAGAAAGAACTCACATCGGTATCCAGATCGAATCAACACATCTGTATCCTGATTGAAGCAACCCACATCTGTATCCAGATTGAACGACCCAGATCATCTCGGCGACCTACATTCTTCATAAAACTGAAGTGGACTTTATTTTTTAATATAAACTCTAATAGAAACTTATTAAACAAAGACAGTAGAATAAGTAATAAATTAAAATATTTGTAATTGCAAGAGACAAAATAACTTTGAAAAAACAATTAATTTATTTAGATTATATAAGAGTTAAGAATTTATTTTAATTTATATTCAGGTCAACAGAGACAGAGTAATTAGTCTTGTTATTTTTCACAGTAACTGTATTAAAGTCAAAGTAGTATTATTTGTAGAAAAATCATGAATGAATCCGACAGCATTCCAATACACACTACTTATACTATGTGACACCTGTATATGGCAATATATATAGGAAACGTGGAATAATTATTCAGAATTATCCTTGTATAGAAAATATTATTAATAATAAATAATATTTGTTTCCAAGAATACATTTACACTGTTCCAACTGTCATCTCCAGAACATATACAAATTAGAATATATTCAGAATTTACATGTACATGTTGATACTCTTGAAACAGTTAAATATGTACAAACTTTATAAATATATTCTTTAAAAAAAAATATTATTTATTATTAATTTTTTGGGTGAAGGGTTTGTGAGGATTGGTAAAAAATATAACAAAAATTTTAACTTATTTGTGTCGACGTTTCGACAACGTTTATTGTCAATATCAGGACAATTGTTGCTGACGCCAAACACACAACTGTGACGTGGTTGGCTTCAGCAACAATTGCTACGTTGATGACAATAAACATTGTCAAAACGTCGACACAAATAAGTTAAGTTATATTTTTGACCGATCCTCACAAACCCTTCACCGAAAAATTCATTGATTGACGGTCACTACGAATTTAAGGATTTATTATTAATAATTATGATTATTATTTGTAAGGTATTTAATATAATGAACACAGTGTATTAAAATATTCCAAAATCTATCTGTTGTAGAGGTCACTCGCCTGACAAGAAGGATACTCTGAGGGCTGAACCAAGTGCCGGCACATATCCGACTCCCTCCCAGCATGTAAGAATTAAACTGTCAGACAACATAAGTGATGTAAAATGCGACAGGTCCTCGTTCCGTCATTACAGAATCTGAGTAAGTTATGTTTGCTAATTATCTGTTTATTAACATTTCCATCAAAATAAAAATTGTATTGTTTTCGTTGCATTGTCGTCCGCGAAAAGTAAGTCGTATCAAAGCCAAATAAAATTAATTTTCTCTATGAAGAAATTATTTACGGTTTATTTCATCACTTCCAAATTTCCTTATCAGAACAGGACGAAAGTAATAAACCTAAATACAAAAGGCTGCTAGAGAAGTCTGATGAAAAAATGGGTAATGATACAAAAAAAGTATTTTGAGTGGACGAGTGATAAGCTGTAAAACAAACAGAGTAGGAGTCGTTTATTACAACACCGATTACAACGTTTGGTTTATATTATAATTGTATATATTATATAATTATATATTATATACTTATAATATTTATATTATATATTATATAATAACTAATTTATGCATTTTAAAAATTCAGTTGTTTAAAAATTATAAAATATGTAATAACTAAATCAAATTTTGCAAAAACTTCTAGGCAAATACAATATAAAAACCAGAATCGAACTCACGGATTAACTAACAAACGTACAATGTAAACAAAGATACAAAATTATAATCTTTGGACATTTCAAACATGTACACAAACATTCTCATATGCGATATTAAAAATATAATAATAAAAAACAGGTGTCACTGATTTTAAATTGTTTTTATGAATCGAACTATTGAAAAGTTGTGTAAATACATGAGGCTAACAATGAACTGTGTACAATACAAAAATTTCAAAAATATTCAGCTGGATCTCTCAACATGTGAATACATTTTCCTTTATCATAAATAAAATTATTTTTAATATTTATGTTATTTTTGTAATAGTATTTAAACATGTAGAATATGATCACATTCTTTAAAATATTACGCTTTGTTTAAAGAACACATATTCGAGGCAGTGGAGAAATTTCGAGTAGCTAATAGAGCGAGTAGCGAGTAGCTAATAGAGGTCTGATTGATGACCTGGCAACACTGCTTTTTTGTTACACGTTAAATCAGTTTACTGCGTATGGGAGTTAACCGGACACCATAGTGCCGTCTAAGAAGTACTCACTTCAAAAAAGGGAGCTATTTTAATACGCCCTTTAGGAGAATTTTCAACAAATGAATTCTTACACTTCAAGAAGCTTGCAAAATAGCATCTATCAAAATTTTGGTGCAGCAAATTTATAATGGGTTTTAAGTTTGAAAGACATAACGTCTCCAAGAACGTCCCGTGCATCTTGGACTACAGGACTACAGAACTGGGACTGCATCGTGGGGTCAGTGATTCCTGCAACAGAATCACCTAACGGTACACCTAGATTAGTGGAAAACACATACCTAACGCACCATAGATCAAAGTTCGCTGTAAAAAGTATTTTAAACAAAATTTTTAAGTTTAAAGATAAAAGTGTATTATCGGGAATTTGGCTGGAAATACGTATAAAACAACCGATTCATTGTCATTACAAAATGTAAAACCCCAGTTGTTATTGTCGCTTGTGAAATACAAGGGTGACACAATAGATAGCACAACAAAACCGGAAACAATTCTTCTTGTGAACAAATAACGTGGCATAGAATTGTTTTCCTGACACAAAACACTACAACCGAACTGGACGCATTCGATTAGGATATTATCAATTTTTACAATTGAGCTATAGACAATTTTGTTTTTAAAATGATTAAAAACGTAGAACTAAAGACGGAAACAAACGTTGGTCATGACCGGCAGACCGGCAGACCGGAACACAGAATCAAGTGTTTAACGCACAGTAAGAACTATGTCAAATGTACAATGATGTTGCACCAATATATATTGTCGCTTTCCATGTTTGATTGTGTATCAAAAATGACGTAAATGATGAAGATTATATCAACATTATATACCGTGATCGGGGGACGTTGAAAAGTAAAAAATAATTAAGAATGCATATCACTGCCGGTACTGGTAACGAGAGACGAATATAGAAATATATAAACAGTTACAGAGTTTGTTTCACTAAGTAAATGAGATAGGGTGGGACTACGACAAAGCAGCATTCAACAAGTTTATTGTTAGTAAAAGAGTGTGCTACTTAGTCTGTAAAACAGTGTTAACGTGTGGATCATTATATTTGTGTGTGTGTGTGCGCGCGCGCATATGTGTGTGTTTCAACATAATTTGAACATTTCTTAAACTGTTATTAACATTAAACACGTCATCAAACTTGTCGTTAGTATTGTTTGATTACATGGTAAAATAATTCTTCATCCCAAAGAAAATGTTTTAATAATAATTTATGAATTATTATTAAATTATTACACAAAGGACATCCCTTTCCTTTATTATAATGTTTCTAATGTGCTCCTTAATTTTCTATTTTTTAAAAGTATTTTATATTTTAGTATATCATTTGTTTCTAACGAATCTAGAAATTTTGTTTATTTTTTGTAATTATGCCAGAATCAGTCTCCGTTCAGTGAACATTCTAACCGTCTCCTAGTTTTCCACAATGTCATTGTCGCTGTGAATATAATCAAATACACTTTTGCCTCGCTTTGTTGCTACATTAACCTATATTTATGAAAATAATAAATTACTTTTCTCTTGTATATATATATATATATATATATATATATATATATATATATATATATATTGCAACAATACATATATTTGCATATTTGCCCAGGGCGGTATGTTTTATATTGTAATTAGTGTAAATAGAATAAGGAACAGTTGTATACAATTTTATGCAGGAAAATGCAGGCTGGAGCATGTCGAGAGTGCACCTGCTTCGATAGTTAAAAATACGGCGTGTGTGTGTTTGTGTGCGTGAAGCCAGCTGCGACAAGAATATGAGGTGACGCGTACGAATTGTTTGTTGTCAATTAATCAGGTCTTAACAGGATTATAATAAATTATTACTTGTGTTAAACCTGTAAGCAAAAACTTACGCCAATTATAAAGACACCGTTACATCAAGGAATTTGTGATGAGTATGGTGATGTAAAATTTATTTCCAAAGGTGCAATATTAAAGATGCTAACTAATTAATATTAATTACTAGTGTAATTAAAGAGTAATTAATATGTGTAGTGTATGTGAGTGACCAGAAAAAAATTACGCAAACTAAGACGAGTATCATGTGACGAGTATGTTCATGACGCATGTGAGGAGTATATTCATGAGTTCGCGATAATTAACCAAAAAGTGAGTGTAATAAAAAGGACGCTTTGGCGCGAATGGATCATCTCTAGCTTGTCGAAAACAAGCCTGTCCCTGTCAAATCGCCACCAGTATAAATACCATTGGCAATTTTGGGCGATCACACGCTCAGGCTCAAGAAATCTACACACGACGTCACGCTGCCCGATTGCAGATCGACCAGGACACACACACACTGTACCACACTCGCACCAAGACGTAAGGAGGAACGCTGGAACATCACCAACAGCAACAACCCATAGGGACAACAAACACCGCATCAGCATAGTCATCATCACTCTCAGGATTCTGGACACTCGCACACACACACACACACGCGCGCGCGCGCAACGGTAACGGCAAATATACGCAGGTGATACAAAAACAATTATATTTTTTATTTTGAAGAGAGCTCTCGAAAAGAACTTAAATATGAACTGATAATAATTAGTATTTTAAAGTAAAATAGTAGTTAGATAAGAGAGTGTAATTTAACAATAACTTGTAGAAAAGAAATACTAATCTTTTGTTCTATTTCTTGGGTGTGTCAATATAAATCAATAACAGATTGGAAGTAAATGTAATATCATTTTCATTTCTTTATAGCAACAATAAATTCATACTTGAATCTTAATATTATTTTGTTTGTAAATGAGTTGCCATAATTAATTAAAATTTGAGTTAATTTCAGACACACAAATAAAAAGAATTGAAATAACATGTTTAACATGTTTGTTTAGTTAATAAGATTATATTGGTGAATATTTTTGTTGTATGTTATGAATAGCATAGCAGGTTACAGATTTGTAAAGCTTATAAAGGTGAATATTTATTTGTATAATGTTTGAAATTTTAATAGTTAAATATTTTTCTATCAAGTAATAAATCTAAGAATGATTATTTTCAAACGGGTTTAATTGATTGTTTCATGTCAACAACATCTCACTCCTCTTTAAAAATTATTTAATTGTTGTGCAACTACATATACTTGACGCAACGAGAAATAAAATCCTGCGACCTAGCCGGTGTAATACACATTTTAGTTGCGTTGAGAATATGATAATATATTTGTATAGTTGTTGTAACGTTGCATAATAAATTGGCGCCCAACGAGGGGCTCGATATTAAAAGAAACCATAATAAATTGGTTCCGAATTAATAAGTGTATTGTTATTAATATTATTGTATTGTAATTGTAATATTGTTGTGTATTTTACAACTAGCGCTCAACAAAACTAAAAGAGGAGAGAAATTGTTCGTATGAGATAAGTTGTAATAATAATAAACATAAATAAACAATATTAAATAAAAACTAATAGAGTCGCGGTCTACCAATAATAATTAATAATAAAACGAATTTAAATTTAACAACATGGCAGAATCAAAAGGTTTTGATACGGAGGCATTTCAAAAGACGATGCTAGCCTGGATGGACGAATTAAATATAAAACAAACGGAACATATAAATGCTAAACTAAATAAACAAACAGAAAATTTAAAAGAAGAATTAAATCAAAATATAAATCAACAAATGAAAAAGAATAGCGAAGAAACTAGGGCCGACTTTAAAGCCGAATTTAAAGAGTTTAAACAACAACTGACTACAAAACTCGAAGAAACTAATACCAGAATAAAAATATTAGAAACTAGAGTAAAACAGTCACTAAATGAACAATCTATAAAGATAGAGAATAGGTTTAAAGATCAGAAAACAGAATGGTCGAAAGAATTAAAAGAAGGTATTAAACAATTAGCTGAACACTGGAATGACAAGTTTAGAGTTTCAAAGCAGGAACAAGATGTGAGGATGAAAACAGTTAGTGAACAAATCCGGGAAAACATTAATAAAACGCAGGAATTATAAGCCCGAACGACGACGTTGGAAACTGGTGTAACAGAATTTGCAAAATCCACCAAGGACTGCTCAGGTGAAATGAACACACTTAAGGAAGCTCTACGTGGAGAAGTAGAACGTCTGAGAACGGAGATCAAGAGACGACCGGCACAGATGATGATGTATCCAACTCAGATAAAGGAACGAGCCAAACTAATATTCAAAGGTTTGGTTTAAAAACAGAAAACCCAGTTGAATTTTTATTACAGTGGGAACGGGAAATGGAGTTAATAGGTAATGCGTTAACTGATAAAGAAAGATTGATTTTGTTAGTAAACATTTTTAAGATTGTGCTGCACGATGGTATACTATTGTCAGAGATAATTTAACTACACATAAACAATTTAAATAATCGTTATATTTTTAAGAATCGCTATTCTTAGAATGATTATTTTGAAACGGGTTTAATTGATTATTTCATCTCAACAACATCTCACTCCTCTTTAAAATTATTTAATTATTGTGTAACTACATATATTTGACCCAACGAGAAACAAAATCCTGCGACCTAGCCGGTGGAATACACATTTTAGTTGCGTTGAGAATATAATATATTTGTATAATTGTTGTAACGTTGCAATATATTGCAAGGTAATAGGTAGTTAGCTGACCAAACTTGCAGAAATGATGCTCAATTAGTGATTTAATACATTTATTGGCTTTTTCAACATGATGATTCCATTAAAATGTTTTTTTTTTATTTAATACAATTATACTTGTATTGAAAAGTTTAAAATTTTCCTTTGAAATATTTTTATTTTTTAAAACAAATTTAGTTCTTAGAATTGCTTTCATGAATTGACGTCTTCCTGGTTGTCCCGGTCGAATATCTCGTTTCCGGTCTCCAGCGATCCGTCGTCTGAGTCCTACGCTCCAGCCGCCACATCCAGGAATCGCTCCATGTCTCGGTGTCCGCCTCAGCCGCCTCGGTCAGCAATCGAAGTTCAGCAACGGTAGCAGAAAATCTCGTACTCCGGGCTTACCTCCACCTGCCGAAACTCGCTGCTCCCTCGACGTCTACGGGCCCCAAGGACTGCCAGGAATGGGTGTTGGACTATGCGAGGAACTCTCCGCAACCGCTCTCGACGAGTGCTATATGAAGACTCCCCTCTCTTTCTAAACTGAAAGCGCATCGTTATAAGGTGACGTCACGGTCGTCCTGCGCATAGAAGTATTTTCTATATAACACATGTTAAATGTAGGAATATTCTGGAAATGCCACGTGCTTAAGACCGGAACCTCGGTTTTCCCGATTCTTCTAGAACATACGTTTTCACTTACATATGAATAAATTAAATTGACCTTTTAATATTTCGTAATTGCAATAAATTGTAACTCATACGCACGTCGACATGCACAACTTGTTGCGTGTTTACCAATTGGCTAATTACAACACTGTTCACACCTCTTTCTGATACGCGCACAACATAACACTTCTCTCAAGCACCATATTGAAACCCCCCCCCTTTAAGGGGGTAGTAACTTAATTTTATAAAACTAGACAGTTGGTCTAGACGGAAGAAAATTGTAACTGGGCCCATACATGGTGACAGGACTTGAAAATGAAACTCTCATATAACAATAACGAATTTGCATATTTATTGGTGTTCTGTTCATAACATTTTCTCTTTATAATGTCAATGCTTTTTTTTAACATCTCTCTTTAATAAAACTAATAATTCATTTATAATATCTCTCTGTAACAAGAATAGTGTTCTTTCCTAATATTTGTCTTCAATAATTCTTGTACTTCTTTATAACATTTCCTTGTAATAAGATTAATGTTCCTCAATAAGATTTGTCTGTAATAATATTAAGTATTTTCTTTATAATATTTCTCTCTAATTATATTCAGAATTTATTTAGAGTACTTCTAGTTAAGAACATCAGCATCGGATATTATGTTACAGTTTAGAGTGCCATATACACATAAAATTTGTAGGATATTATATTACATTATTCTTTGTACGTGTCAAATCTCACATGCAATTACTGTATTATCTGACATATCTTATGAGTATACACATTGCTACAGCAACTCTTATTTCTAACCATGTCGGGACAATACACATATACATACATATATTCACACTTCTACATACATACACAGACACACAATTATTTTATATCAAGTGAACAATCTCCAGTAGCAGCACCCACCCAATTACTCAGCAAAATTGCAAAGTACTTTTTCCTTTTAAAAGTTACACAATATCATTCTGAAACCTAACTCCAGTGTATGCCACTCTGATTGGCATAACCGATTCACTCAGGTATAATTTACAAACTATTTGAATGTAGAAAGATATCCTCTCATTAACAATAGGGAACAGCATGCATGAATATTTAAAGGACCTGTTGCAACCCATCATAGTCGGTTATGAACAAACTACTCTCATTTAAATTTGGTTTATATGCTCTATATATGTATATATATTGCAACGATACAACTGCATAAGTAAATATAATATAAATTTGTGATGCCCCACGTTGGAAGCGATATTTCTTATGCAACGACACGATATACATAAAAATAGGCGTGTCTGGCCTCACGTTCAAAAGCGACAAATTATGTAACAATATAACATTTAATTTGGGTTTCAGGTGTATCTGTAATAAGAACCCTATGTAACTTGTAACGGTATTTCAAATTTATTTGATATTAATAAAATTGTGCACATGGCACTTACTTCGACTTAAAAAATTCGTTATTATTTCGTTATTATGCCGTAAGGCTTATGCTATATACATCCTTACTGACTAAATATTCTATTCTACTAATTATTGTATTAACGAAAAATCTCATTTCCAGACTACTCAGTCAATTAGTGTGTTTCAAAATATCAATATTTAAATATTTTCTTATATATTGTAATGTAACTCAAAAATATCAATAGTTACTGAATTTATCTTTTGTTTCTCAGTACTGATTTATATCAAACGCCAATTTTTACTTAAATGCTTTGTATTCTTTTCATTTCAATACTAATTTGAGCTCTTGTTTACGTTAGTCTTATTTCAATAACATCTATGATTTTAATTCAAATTTTACAATAAACATTGACTCTTACTTTTAAGTAGAACAAGAATGTCCTTAATTGTCTTTTCGTTAATTGTTCGATTAAGAGATAAATAAGTTGTTTATCACTTTATCGTCGTCAATCCTACTCAATCATTGGATCCCTCTGTAATCGTCCTCGTCTCGAACTTCAGCATCACTCGCTCTTCTCCTCTTGTCCAGCGTCGCCTCTCTCTTCTCCTCTTGTCCAGCGTCGTCTCTCTCTTCTCCTCTTGTCCAGCGTCGACTTCCTCTCTTGTCCAGCGTCGACTCTCTCTCTCTGTCCAGCGTCGTATCTCTCTTCTCCTCTTGTCCAGCGTCGTATCGCTATCTGGAACTTCTCCTCGTGCTGTTTCGGACGTCAGTTGATCTTCTTATGTGGATCTTCTTATGTAATTTTGTTACTACTTAAAAATTGTTTGTTTTACAATCCAGTTATATAACTGTATGTAACTGGAAGGATGAAATTATTTACAAAAATTTAAATATTCTGTGCGGACGGACAGAAGCTCCCGCTGCACCGTGGATGATTTAAGAAAGAGAACCACTGTAGCTTGTGTGTCCTATTTATACCCATGGCTTGGTCAACACCTGCAGTGGTACGAAATCGACATGTCAGAAACTGTCTTTGGGTTCAGTTCCCCCACTCTTTGTCAACTTCGCTATTTCTTATATTTCTGCGAATTGCAGAGTCCTGTAAGTATACTCTTATACTTATCTTATAACAATTTTTACAACACATGTTCACTGTAATTTGTGACATTGCAACTTATCCCTTTCGATTTGTACACAGTTATTTCACTATTACACTCGTACGGTGTGGCACTTTCACATGGTTTTCATACACAGTATTTAGTAAGTTTTCTTACATTTTATTGTGTTTTTGGATTTTACTTCTTAATTATAGTTTATGAATAATTACGAAAAAACAGTAATTATGCAATTATTCATCTTGGGGTGGTAAACTCGCCTGCATAGACCTGCGTTCACACACACTAGCAAATACTGGTGTACACACTTTCAGTTACATTTGTGTGTGTGTGCACGTCGATTCAGGTCGAAACACCTGTTCATATTTTTGTCTGAGCCAAGCTTGCAATCCCTGACATGCTTATTTCTAATACATTATTAATTATCTACAGTTTATTAGGTAAATTTAAATTTTTATATTCAGTGCTCAGTACATCACTTATTTGTACTGTCGCATTATCCCTCTGCTTGGTAACAAAAAAAATTTAATAAATTTATTTATTAAAATAAATTTTTTTTTTATTATTACACTTGAAAAAAATGTAACAAATAATAAAGAATAATATTCGTCATTTCACCCTTAATTGGAGTGTATACAAATGTCTTACCTCCCCGCTTTATACGCTAACTGCTCGTGACCTTGTAGTAGGGTGGCTTCAACAAACAGCTGGTCTGACTGGTTTCATTGACCTCTTTGTTTTCATGTGTAGAACTTCCTAAATGACGTTGCGTGGAATTTACCAATTTCTTTCTTCTGTATCTCATCATATACGATGAACGTGTGTTGTCCTACTCGCTATCTTAACGTATACGGTCCATTATAAAGTCTGAAGAATTTCTTCGCCGTATTATCACTCCGTTTTCCCACTGGATTAGCTTTGAGTAGTACACTTTCTCCCACGTTGAATTGTTGTAGCTTGTGAGTTAGATTAAATCTTTCTACTCTCTTGTTACCTCTTTGTCTTATCCGTTGCTTTGCGTATTCAATTTTCACACTTATTGGTACAGGTAAATTTTGGTTATTAGGTTTGTTTATATACTTAGTCCAAAATCTGTTTGGCTTCTTATCTTCTTCTAATTCCATTGGAGTATATCCTGTTGCTTCACTATAATTTTCGTTGATGGCTTTTTCAAGAAATGGTAAATATTCTGCCCATTTATTGTGTTGATCATGGCAGTATATTCGTAAATATTTACCTAATTCTTTGTTAACGCTCTCAGCAAGGTTTTCTTGAGGATGTCTTATGGATGTAAGTACTGGTTGTATTCCTTTTCCCTTAACGTCCTCTCCCATTTTTCACTCTGGAATTGTACACCTTGATCACTGAGTACCTTCTTCATTTTTCCATATGACGGAATATATTTCTACAGTAGTATCTTTAGAACAACTTTGGTTGTGGGTCGCATAATTGGGTACAGTCGGACTGCCTTGGAAAACACATCGATACGTACCAATATGTGCTTCACACCTCGACTTGATCGTGGTAGTGGTCCCAGAAAATCCACTGCAATTAGCTCTCCCTTGTTCCCCTTTTGGATGCTCTGCATTTCTACGTATGTGTGTAAATTCGGTCCTTTCGCCGTTTGACACTCATAACACTTCTTTACCTCCTTCTAATCTTCCTTAACTCTTTTCTTAACATGACATTACTTTATCTAATACATTACTTATACAATACATTAACATTCATTACCTTTTATTACATTTCTTTAACATTACCTTTCTGATCGCTACTATTTTCTTGAAATACACTTCCGTAACAGAATACTCTTTTAGCTTTGTAGTGTGTCGCATGATCGGTTACAGAGGAACTGTCTTGGAAAACAACTATATATTTTCTCGAAGTCTTTAGTCCTAAGTAGTCTCTGCCCTTTTTGACTTTTCACTCTTGCTTTCTTCTGTGTCCTTGTATCTCCATTAAGTTTTCGCTTGATCAGTCGTTCTAACAATTATGGCAATTATTTCCCATTCCTAACCCTTTCTTCATATTAATAACAGCAATAGTATCTTTTACCATTACTTTCTTAAATATTTCTCTACATTATCATTCCTTACCATTAATAATACATTTCTTAATTATACTTTCTTATATTATTATTAATAATTAACAGTAATATTTTTATTTTTCATTTAAAAATAATTATTTATTTTCGGGTATTGAGTTCGGTTCGGTGTGTCGTTAGAACTGACACCCCTCTTTTATAACAATTGGTTGTTGTACACAGGAAATTTATTGTGCTCACCCTCGCGAAAACTTTCCATTGTATTACTGCGACGTTAGTGTGCGTGCTTACCGTGTGAACGTTTGTTTTGATCGTATAAGCCACCTGTTCGTCGCTGCGTTGAATTGTTGCTACCTTTATCGTGCGATCAATTTGTTTATAGGGTGAAAACTTTATCCTCCCTCTCTTTCTCTCGTAACGGTCGCATTCCATAATTATCTCATTCTCTCCGCGTAGCTGCTTTTGACGAACGCGTTTTTACTAGTTCGTATGCGTTTTGCTGTCATGCATCGCCTATAATAATCTTTGTAGTTTTTATACCTACAGTTATATTTACCACAATTTTGTGTAGTGTTTCGTCTATATAATTTATTACGTTTCCTGTTAGGCCTATAGTGATATTTATCTCCGTAAGTGTGGTGTCTTAAGTGTTTCATATGTGTCATCTTGTGTGACTTACTATTGTGTGTGTGTTTCACACTTGGAATATCGCTATTAATAAGGTACGTTTTATTAATCTTAATTTGCTTCTCTTCCTTACTGTTAATTACTTTTTTATATTTATCGTTAGTAATTACACACGTATTTTCAATTAGTATGAATTCTTCGCATATTATCTCCGTTTGTTTATTAATTATTTCACAGACATTTTCTGCGATCGTGTCAATACGTAAATTTGTATTAACAATTTTTTTTGTTAACAGTGCATTACTGTCGATTATACTTTGTTTTATTTCAAGATTATCAATTTTTAACTCTTCTAGACTTTCTAAAATTTTTATGGTGTCTTGTCTAAAATTTTCAGTTTGTTCTTCTAATTGTTTCTTATTAGATTCTTTTAATTCGTCTATTCTAGCATTTAAATTTTCTGTCTGTTTATTTAAATTTTCTGTCCGTTTTGTGCTTAATTCATCGACCCAGGCACGCATCATCGTCTGGAATGCTTCTACGTCTAAATTTCCTGGAGTCATCATGTTGAAGTATTATTAAAATATTTATTTAGTAATAATTCTTTAACAATTATTATTGATAACCGTTCCCTACTTATTTATTTATTTCTTTATTTTTATTAATAGTTATTATTAATACTCATTACAGTTACACCTGTTACATAGACAAACAATATTATTCGTGGGCGCGAGCTGTGTGATTACACAACAATTAACATTACATTCAGTTACTGTTTAATATAAATAATTATTACATATTACACATTTTTCATTTAACACACTCTTTATATTTTAGAGCAACCATTTATCTACATAAAAAATTTTAATAGTTAAATGGTGGGGATCGGGCCATACGTTCATGGGCTACAATTTATGTAACAAATTTTTGTACATAAATTTGGGCATGTCGTGCCCCACGTCCAGGGTGACAAATTTATATTTGTGACGATACAACTGCATAAGTAAATATAATATAAATTTGTGATGCCCCACGTTGGAAGCGATATTTCTTATGCAACGATACGATATACATAAAAATAGGCGTGTCTGGCCTCACGTTCAAAAGCGACAAATTATGTAACAATATAACATTTAATTTGGGTTTCAGGTGTATCTGTAATAAGAACTTTCTGTAACTTGTAACGGTATTTCAAATTTATTTGATATTAATAAAATTGTGCACATGGCACTTACTTCGACTTAAAAAATTCGTTATTATTTCGTTATTATGCCGTAAGGCTTATGCTATATACATCCTTACTGACTAAATATTCTATTCTACTAATTATTGTATTAACGAAAAATCTCATTTACAGACTACTCAGTCAATTAGTGTGTTTCGAAATATCAATATTTAAATATTTTCTTATATATTGTAATGTAACTCAAAAATATCAATAGTTACTGAATTTATCTTTTGTTTCTCAGTACTGATTTATATCAAACGCTAATTTTTACTTAAATGCTTTGTATTCTTTTCATTTCAGTACTAATTTGAGCTCTTGTTTACGTTAGTCTTATTTCAATAACATCTGATTTTAATTCAAATTTTACAATAAACATTGACTCTTACTTTTAAGTAGAACAAGAATGTCCTTAATTGTCTTTACGTTAATTGTTCGATTAAGAGATAAATAAGTTGTTTATCACCTTATCGTCGTCAATCCTACTCAATCATTGGATCCCTCTGTAATTGTCCTCGTCTCGAACTTCAGCATCACTCGCTCTTCTCCTCTTGTCCAGCGTCGCCTCTCTCTTCTCCTCTTGTCCAGCGTCGACTTCCTCTCTTGTCCAGCGTCGACTCTCTCTCTCTGTCCAGCGTCGTATCTCTCTTCTCCTCTTGTCCAGCGTCGTATCGCTCTCTGGAACTTCTCCTCGTGCTGTTTCGGACGTCAGTTGATCTTCTTATGTGGATCTTCTTATGTAATTTTGTTATTATTTAAAAAAATTGTTTGTTTTACAATCCAGTTACATAACTGTATGTAACTGGAAGGATGAAATTATTTACAAAAATTTAAATATTCTGTGCGGACGGACAGAAGCTCCCGCTACACCGTGGATGATTTAAGAAAGAGAACCACTGTAGCTTGTGTGTCCTATTTATACCCATGTCTTGGTCAACACCTGCAGTGGTACGAAATCGACATGTCAGAAACTGTCTCTGGATTTTATTTATAATTTTATTTAATAACTTTGTTGAAAATTGACATTTCGTTCTGAAACTTGGACAAAGTGTTCTCATGGTTATAAGCTACATTTTCCATATATTCAATTCTTCACAACCAAAAATTTTATGTTTTTTTTTTTAATGAAGTCAGATCTTTTTTATTTCGTTATCTCCAAGAAAGTAATAAAATTTGTAGATTAAATCTAGACAGGCCATTGCAGAATCGGACAGGGTTCAACGTGAATTCGGTCTATCAGTATGAATATTTATGACGTTGCTAGATTTTCCACCAGTCAGAAGGTCTAAAAATTATTTGAGACGGTGCTCTGCCGAGGACGGATCAGTCAGTGAGTTCCTAAGTCTTGCCGTAGAAAGACGTACTCGCTGTCACGAGATTTTCGTGACAAGACAAGTCGATTTCCATAAGACTTAGTAGTTGGTTAACGGTTCGAGTTGTTCGTAACCATTGCCACATTAGAGAACTCCAATAATATTTAAATAGATCACATTCTAGTGATTTTCGCGTAGAGTGGAAGATTTCCGGATTAGGGCAGATTATCTACCGTGATATTCTGATTATTAACGCGAGAACACTTCAAGAAGCCGGAATTGTGTAAGCCTAATACACGATCTATTTATACCCAGTTTTGATCCCTGAGATTAAGAGTATTCAAGTTATAAACAGTAACAGTTTCATATCGCAGTGCGTGTGTGCGCCGAGACATTAGATTTTCAACGGGGTGATCTTCGGTCGGTCGACGTCCAGATTGGCAGCGGTGAAGACAAGCACGTGCGGAGCGCCTGGTGTCTACGCAAACAGTTGGAATTCTACGTACAAGTAACTTATATGTAAAAGAAGGCAATAGACTCATTTGTTGAAAGACATTTCTTTATTAAACAATTTTTTATTATAAAGCCATGAGACAATAGTAATTTTTAATGTATTAGTGAATAAAATAAAATAAAGACAAGCACGTGCGGAGCGCCTGGTGTCTACGCAAACAGTTGGAATTCTACGTACAAGTAATTTATATGTAAAAGAAGGCAATAGACTCATTTGTTGAAAGACATTTCTTTATTAAACAATTTTCTATTATAAAGCCATGAGACAATAGTAATTTTTAATGTATTAATGAATAAAATAAAATAAAGACAAGCGCGTGCGGAGCGCCTGGTGTCTACGCAAACAGTTGGAATTCTACGTACAAGTAACTTATATGTGAAAGAAGTCAATAGACTCATTTGTTGAAAGACATTTCTTTATTAAACAATTTCTTATTATAAAGCCATGAGACAATAGTCATTTTTAATGTATTAATGAATAAAATTTTCCTACCTCCAGATATAGACTCTGTTGTTGTAACTTCAAAATAACCTATCTTTGTAGTCATAATTTATCGTTGCATAGATAGCATTTGGCGCCGTCAACGTGGGACACGAATTAATTAGTTTATACTATTTTAGTTAAGAATTTTAATTTTCTGTATAGACTAAATTTTATTTGAACTGTGTGTTATATATTTAAGTATTGTGTAGCAGGGAGTGTATTTGCATATTTTCTGTAGAACAAATTATTTTGGACGATATTAAATTAGTTTTTTGAGTAATATTTGGAGGTCTGAAGTATATATGTGTGTGTTAGTTGTAAAAAGGTTAAGTTAAGATTATGGACATTCGGTTTGAGATAACTGACGAACACTGATCACAACATACAATTATACAGTTATATTAAAATAGTCTGAGCTAACAATAGTTTTACCGAACTCGTTTAAATTAAGACGAAAACAACAAGAATATTTGCCGCGGTCCACGATCAAAGCTAGCAAATAAAGCGTTATGAGAAGCGACAGAAAAGAAGAACTCCGATAAAGTAGAATCGATACGAACTAATGTTGAGCTGGCATTAGAAGTATAAGCGAATGCGAAGCTAGAGTTAGTTCGATCGAGGAACGAGTTCAAGGGCAGGTGATCACCATCAGTGGATTTGTCTCCGAACAGGAACATCGGTTCGAGGAACTGAGGCAGCAGATCAATAGGTTATAACGTACCTCTATCCCTGCTAGCCAAACTACATACGTGTATAAAACCATTGATGAACCTAACTCACAACCAAAATTCTTTGGCCACGAAAGCGACAATCCCGTACAGTTCCTGCGCTTATGCGAACGAAATATGGAAGCAGTTAACGACAGTATAAGCGAGGTGGGAAAAATTAATTGGGTTGTGCGGCAGCTTAAAGGTATGGCTGCAGAATTGTTCAGGATTGTTCAGGATAAGATGGCCGTATATAAAGACCTTGTAGACCATTTCCGAGCACGGTATTGGAATGAAGAGGTACAGCGAAAAATCCGTGTACAGTTAGAATTTGGTAAATATACGCCAACAAAAGGGTCCAAGGAAAAATACCTGATACAACTGGTATCTAAGGTAAAATACCTTGAACCAGCTATGTCAGAACCAGAAATGGTAAACAAGCTTGCACATAATTTGCAAATTAGCCGTGGGATTCAAATAGCCGTGATCACATAAGGCATAAAATCATTAGAAGAGTTGTTATTACTGTTGACAAAATGGAAGAATGTAGATACCCCTAATAGCGATAGCAACCAAACACGCACATCAGTTCAATCAACGCACAAACAACAACAACAACAACAACAATAATATAGGCATAAACAAAACATTTCAAAATATAGTCAACATAAAGTCGCGTCGGTTACTGAAAATAAACCAGTTTTAGAACAGCCAAAAACTTGTAAGGTTGCACGGCGTGAGTCCGTGCACAGAAAAACATACCACTAAAAGTCAGTGTCACCAGTCTAGTGTTGACAATAGTAGTGATAAGCAAATATTTTGTGTGTCAGGCATATACCCGAATGATATACGAGACGATCTAGTAAATAATAATAGGTGTAAGGAAAAAGACAATAGTGTTAAGATAGTTAATAAGAGTAGTATACTTAGAGCCAAAATTAATAATTGTATAGGAAATGTTCTGTTAGATAGCGGGGCTCAGGTATCGTTAATAAGCGAAAAATGTTTAAATAAACATAAGACTCGGTTTAAAAAGGTACCAATATTACCTGTAAACAACACAATTATTAAAACAACTACAAATGATAATCAGATTATTAACAAACAAGCATTGGTGGCTATCACAACACAGGGAGTCGAGATTGACGTGCCAGTAAAAGACCTTGTATGAGATTGACGTGCCAGTAAAAGACCTTGTATATGATGTTATACTGGGTACTGACACGTTAAGCAAAATAAATGCAGTAATTGATTTAAATAATAATACATTGAAGTGCAAAGTAAATAATAAACATTATAACATAAAGTTATGACTTATGGACATCAAAAATGAATCTGTTGTGAATGACTTAAAAATAACCAAACCTCATACTACCGTAATATCTAATGTAAACAGTAACAATAATAATAGTGATAAGCTGACTGCAATACAACAAAGCAGATTAGACGCGTTATTAAATAAACATAAATCGGTGTTTGAAAATGATCATATTACTACGGATGTATATGTCCATCAAATTCGGGTCACGGATGAAAGTAAATTTGTGAAGAAGACTTACTCTATCCCCTTACATTATCAAAAGCAAGTTGATGAAGAGATTTCGAAGATGCTAGAAAATAATATTATTGAAGAATCGGATAGCAATTTCCTCAACCCGATGGTAGTAGTGATAAATAAAAACAACGACATCCGGATATATTTAGACATGAGGATTTTAAACAGTATAACCCAAAAGTGTTATGACTGCGCACCAAACGCAGAGAATTTATTTATTAAGTGTCAAGGGGTGAAATATATGGTGATCACCATCAGTATGTGAAGTATATATGTGTGTGTTAGTTGTAAAAAGGTTAAGTTAAGATTATGGACATTCGATTTGAGATAACTGACGAACACTGATCACAACATACAATTATACAGTTATATTAAAATAGTCTGAGCACGCCTGACACGCCTTGATTTAAAAAGCGGGTTTTGGCAAATTCCTTTAGCTGAGGATTGTAGAACGTTTACTGTGTTCCTTTATAAAAATAAGTGTTACTAGTATAAAGTGGTTCCGTTTGGACTAGCGACCAGTCTTGCTGCCATGGTAAGATGTTTAGAGTTGGCGCTGGGACCTGAAGTCGAGGAGTATGTTAGCGTATTTGTCGACAATATACTTGTCATATCTAAATCATTTGAAGAACACCTTAAACATCTAGATATTGTGTTTAGCAAACTGCGGAATCCTAAACTGAATTATGACAAGTGCGAATTTGGGAAATCACAAATTAAATTCTTGTGACACATCATTTCAGCTGATGGTGTGAGTACTGATCCTGAGAAGGTTCAAGCTATTATGGGATTTCCGACATCTAAGAAAGCCAAGGACATCAGGGAATTCCTGAGATTAACAGGAAATTACCGTCGTTTTACGCCATATTACTCCAAGACCATAGAACCACTCTATTAGAACTTTTAAGAAAAAACACTAAATGGCGCTGAGAAGAGATACATGAAGTGGCATTTAACGCAACGAAGGATTTATTTACCAAAAATCTGGACGTATTCCATCCAGAAAAGTAAGGGACGTACTATTAAATTGCGACGCTTTAGACTACGCTATAGGTGGAATATTGTACCAGAGGAATGAGAAAGGCGAACATAAAGTCATCGCGCACGTCAACAGATCTTTAAAAGGTGCCGAAAGGAACTATTTCACGTCCGAAAAAGAAATTTTTAGCCATAGTTTATAGTATAAGTAAATTTAGATACTATCTTGTAGGGCAACATTTTGAGATTTTGTCAGATAATCAAGCGCTATTATTTCTTCTTAAGTGTAAACTATCAAATGCACGTATGTCACGTTGGATTATGGCAATACAGGAGTACGATTTTAGTATAAAAATACTGTAAGGCAAGTGAAAATAAAATGGTCGACACTGTAAGTCGTTATCCTCCAGTAGAGGAAGAAAACTATCCTGCAACTAAAAATGAAATACAAATTTTAGCAATTAAGTATGTTTTACCCGATAATTTAAAATTCCAAATTAAAAACATTAGTATTGAACAACAACGAGATGAAAAGATAAAAAAAATTAGTCAAGAAATTAAAGATAGGGAGATTCAAAAATACCAAATTGTAAATAATATATTGTATAAGCTTATTGATGGGCAGTGGAAGATCATGGTTCCAGATAACATCGTTGGGGACTTGACTTGGGCATGTCATGAGAGTCTAGCACATGCGGGTTAAGTGTTACTTTGTTGCAATCATTCGTCTCCTGCCGAATGCAACAATCCGCAAATTGTACCTTGCCCGACACACTGACGTCACGCCCTCCCTTTTACTAACCCTATCGTGCTTTGTTAAATCTCGTCAGTCTCCCATCAAACGCTGTGAGCAGAGCGGCCCGTCGCCGGAATTTCGTCAAGTATGGGAGCCTCAATAACCAAGGTAACTATGATTGTTTTTGAGCTATCGTAAATCAATGCTAGTGGCTAATAATTTTGTATATTACGTTTGTAACGAAAAGAAGAAAACTTGTAATAGATGTAAAAAGATTGTTATCCATAACCAACCAAGACGTATCTTGTCTGTAATAGTCAGCCTCGCCTAAAACTAAATTTCAGTCAGTCAACTTGATGAAAAGACCTAAGATATGTAAAATTCAGTGTCAGTACTCGTTATATATGTAATTTTAAGTCGTAACCATGTAATGCAATTTTGTAATATTGTAAATTGTAACTACGCACTGTATGAATGCATGTGTGCGTGTTAATCGAACGATGTGGGTATAAAGTGTACTAAAAGATGTGAAAACTTTCAGTTCAAAACTTGGTTCGACGTTCCGGACCGAAGACACGAGAACACGAACTTCGTACAGTTTTTACACGATCTTCCAGCACAGACATAGCAGTGGTTCAAAGCAGGTACTGAGGAACACTGTGACGATTTAAAAGCAAATTTAAATAGCACAAAAATAAAAACTAGATTTTGGTTTAAATACCGCGTGAGAAAATAATCCACCCTCCCCGCTGTACCTAAATACCTGTACCATCTTGTAAAAAGTCTACAAATTATACTGCTATGAAGCGAATACTAATAATCATTCCAATTTAATAAAAAGACGTGAGAATAATTAATAAAATACCTAACTAAATAAAGAAAGGTAGGATAATTAATAATAATTAATTAGTGGAAAGATACTAATAATAAAAGTACGAACTACTTTTCTCTTGACTCGTGAACTGCGCCCCCGTCCCTACACACGGCCGCTAAATCAATCCCAGTCGACTCAGAATATCCGACGAGTTAACAGCATCACAATGTGGCTGGAACGTGAACGTACATTTTATTTCAAACTATGTTACAGAAAGCTAGTGTTTTATGGTAAAATAGTGCACTAAGTGCAACGTAAATCTGATAATGTAACTTATATGTAGATAATGAATAAAAGGAAAATAATAGTCGACACATCTCTTTGTAAATCAAAGTTTACATTTTAAGGTATATTTCATACCATGTAGGAAGATAACATTAGTGTACATTAAACTAAAATGTGAGAAGTGAACTCGCACGTCCACAAGAAGCAACGACGTCAACATCACGAGCACCAGGTAGCAGAATTGTAGCGTGATGACTGTGATCACCACTTAGAATCGACAATCTTAATGGAGAAACTCAACCTACTACGAAGATCATCCCGGAAAACCGACTGAAGAGGATCCGCAAGAGGACCACCTGCAGATCACCATTATACCCAGGTGACACAGAAAAGAACTTCTGTGCTTATATTGTTTTCTAACAACCAAAGTAAAAAACAGTACAAGTTTTGAAAAGCCTCTGTCAAACCATGTAAATCTTAACATAGTAATTTTGTATTTACTGTATATTAATCTAATCTATTAATCAAACTATCCTTCAAATAGTTTACATAATGTGGAAGTATTTTGAAATATTATGAAATTAGAACCCGGATCCGTGGTATTTAATGTAATCTAAAACAGTATAGCTTTTACTCATCTGAGTAACACTTTAAAGAGTGTAAGAGCTCTTGATGTAGAATCTATCAGAAAATTTAAAACTTAAAAGAAAAAGGTGACAACCACTAAAGGTATTATCAATCAAAACATTATTTTGAAGTAAAAATAAAGAGATGTTTCTGCTAAAACCAAAAGAGGGTAAGTAAGTTTGAGTAAACTTGCATAGATTCCTGTTCTTTACAGTTTCCCAAATTGTTGGTAAATAACTAGTACTAACAACGGCAGCCAGTTTAATTGACAGAGGCCAATTAGACGGGTTCCCTGTGTTATGATGTCTTAGCAGGAGAGACATTATAACACGCAGCCGTAGCGACCAGACACAGCAGGTTGCAAAAGGACTTATCTGGATTGCCAAGTAATATTTTTACCTTTAATAACTTACGGTGGCAGTTGCTGCATAATCACGAAGCAAAAACGAGACAAACTAGTTACTCATCATAAGTGTCAGAAACAATTTTATAAACTTTTGTGATAGATAACAGTGTCAGAAATTTATAAGTAGATCACAGTGTGTATGCTGAACACCATTTTGTAAACTAGTATTGATTTATGCGACAGCCCCATATTTAGCATTTAACATTTTCTATACTCAGTTTTTCAAAAAAAATTAGCTCAGTACTGACCGTTGCTGACTGGCACATAATTAGGTGAATTTTAGAGGCTCGTAATGTTTTTGAAATAAACGGGTCGCATCCGGCTCAGCTCACAGATTGATGCTTTCAATAATTTCTTTTACTTGCACCTCCTCCCTTTATAGAATTATGTTAATTATAGAAACACTTGAGAAATAAGTTACAACACAGAAAAAGGTCTTAAGCATTTTGATGGATTTAGATATTATATTATGTTAGGTGTGTATGCTGGACACTTCCGGGCCCAGCAGCGGGAAGTGCTACAGCAGAAGTGGTAGCCAGAGCGTGGTTATTTTGGGTTTTCCTTGGTCCATGAGTTACAAGGCATTTAATTCAATTTAATGGGTTTTAAGCCATAGTTATCAAGAGTAATTTTGTTGATGTTGTGTGTGTTGAAATTTTGTATTGTTTGTATTGCACGGTATTGGTCGCGTGAAATTTTGTATAGGATTTTGTGGGAGGTATTTTAAATGTTATATGCGTAGTTAACAATTTTATCACGAGTAGGTCTTTGCTGCAAGTTGTTGTGAAATCAGATCGTTCAAATTATTCGCTCGGGAGTAGAAAACCGCTAGTTGAACTTTGTCTGGCAGATAAGGCCGTGCATTGCTGTGCCAGGCTAACTTGTTCGTCTTATCTACATTCCACCGAACAGCTGCTCCCTTATCGTTCCGCTTTGTATGTTTTGGTTTTCTCCACATACTCGGCTTAATAACCCCGTACCTTGCTCACCGTGCCGTATGTCTGATTGTCCAGTTCGCTAACCGCCTCCCAATCTGCTGTTATTCAAAATATGTTTAGTGCATCTGTTGTTTGTATAAAAGTGACTTACTCTGTTAATTCGTTAAATTTTATTTAGAAACGCGCGCATCTTAGTAAATCCGATTTTGTTTCGTGGAAGGCGTTACAAGAAAAATCAGAATTACCATTTTCATAAAATAGCAGCCTTTTACTAATGGAAAATGTTCGTTGTCAGTAGTCACACACACGTTATCACCTGTTTCATGTTAATTGGTTTGCGTTAACTACGAAATGATATACGCGGCATTCAAAAAAACAGAACCCGACGGTCAAGTCGTGTCAACTGGCATTTCCTTGTCACGGTAAACTATTTTATAATGAATCAATGACTTCGTAATAAGCGACAGTGCAAAACTTTCGCGCTGAGAGAGAGATCAGGAAAGAAAGTAGTAAAAAAAAAAGGCTCGTAAGGAGTGTGACCCCCCCCTTTGCCAGTGTATGTAGTTTGGCGTACCCCCCTTTGCCAGTGTATGTAGTCTGGCGTACCCCTTTTGCCAGTGTATGTAGTCTGGCGTACCCCTTTTGCCAGTGAATGTAGTCTGGTGTGACCCCCCCTGTAGCGGTTTAGCCATGTACCTGCGTATAGGTAATGGTGTGTAGTGCCCCCTTTATCTCACCTCGCACGATCGGACGATGTGCAGATGTGCTCTCCACCTTGTCGTCCGTGTGCTGTAAAGAGAAGTTGCTGTGGTCATAAAGCGCTTTTAAGGTGAGTGACCCCTCTAGTTTGATCTCTCGCTCTCAGCCGCGCGGTTGGTTGTCGATGCTCTTGACCAGTCACCCTTCTCGGCTCTTGTTGTAGCCTCACATACTGAGTCGCAGTCCTCATGTTCGGGCGTGAACATGTTCCATGCTCATATATATTAATTTGTAACCCCGCTTTCGGTCGCCTTGCCTGGTGAGCGGCGCGGGGACTGATCACCCCCTCGTCGTTCACTTTCAGTGAGGAAGCGTTGCTGCGCGCAGGCAACGTTTCTAAGGTGACGGAAGGTAGCCCTTTGAGTTGTTTCCTGATGGCGGCTAGTGCCGCGCTAGTATCTGAATTTTCCCATTTACGTACATAAGGTACGGTAAGGTAAGGTATAAGATAAGGTAAGGTATAACACGCAGCCGTAGCGACCAGACACAGCAGGTTGCAAAAGGACTTATCTGGATTGCCAAGTAATATTTTTACCTTTAATAACTTACGGTGGCAGTTGCTGCATAATCACGAAGCAAAAACGAGACAAACTAGTTACTCATCATAAGTGTCAGAAACAATTTTATAAACTTTTGTGATAGATAACAGTGTCAGAAATTTATAAGTAGATCACAGAGTGTACGCTGAACACCATTTTGTAAACTAGTATTGATTTATGCGACAGCCCCATATTTAGCATTTAACATTTTCTATACTCAGTTTTTCAAAAAAAATTAGCTTAGTACTGACCGTTGCTGACTGGCACATAATTAGGTAAATTTTAGAGGCTCGTAATGTTTTTGAAATAAACGGGTCGCATCCGGCTCAGCTCACAGATTGATGCTTTCAACAATTTCTTTTACTTGCACCTCCTCCCTTTATAGAATTATGTTAATTATAGAAACACTTGAGAAATAAGTTACAACACAGAAAAAGGTTTTAAGCATTTTGATGGATTTAGATATTATATTATGTTATTTGTGTGTATGCTGGACACTTCCGGGGCCCAGCAGCTGGAAGTGCCGCAGCAACTTAACACTTAGAGAAGACTTCATCTGGATGAACATGTCGAGGAAAATAAAATCCATACTACGAACATGCCATACTTGTCAAACATCAAAATATCGCAACCAGCATAACTACATTAAAATGGGTAATATTGTAACCCGTGATAAAAATGATTTGCTATGTATTGATTTTCTAGGACCACTACCACGTGCAGCTAGGGGAATAAGGAATCTTGTAGTTTATACAGACGCTTTGTCCAAGCATGTGAGTTTATATGCTATTGGCCGACCAACAACTGAGGCAGTTCTTAAGGTAATTCTTTAGAAATATGTTCCAAAATATGGACATGTTAAAATTATCGGATCAAGGTAAGCAATTTCAGAATAAGAAATGGCAACCTGAGCTTGAGAAGCATCACATACAGACAGTATTGACGGGGATCCGGAGACCTCAAGGTAATCTTGCCGAGAGGGTAAATAGGGAATTAGGAAGACTATTCAGGACGTACTGTAATACCAATCAGAGTAAACTGCCTGAATATCTCGAGTTTTTCGAGCAACCCATCAATGGGAATTACAACGATACGACTGGGTTCACTCCTAAGGATCTTCACTCCGGGGCAATGCCTAAGCGTGTATGGGATGAATATGTAAAGCGAGCTGCTACACAAAACTTACGCGAGTGCAGAGGAACACACAGACAAGTTTAATGCGGAACATAAACTTCTAACATTTAAAGTAGGTGAGAAGCAGCTGCTAAATTCTTTAGGTTATATAATGGACCTTTCTTATTATCTGAACAAGTTGGTAAAAATACTTACATTGTTACTAATCCTACAACTAACCGTACTATTAGTAAATTCCATGCATCATCTTTACGCAAATATTATGTTAAAGAATAAACTGTTCATGTATATCAGGGTACATGATGTATGACTGTACCCTGAAGTGTTCTCGCGTTAATTCTCAGAATATCACGGTAGATAATCTGCCCTAGTCCGGAAATCTTCCACTCTATGCAAAAAAGCACAAGAAATTGATCTATTTAAATATTATTGGAGTTCTATAATGGCAATGATGATGAAGAACTCGTACCGTGAACCAACTTCTAAGTCTTATGGAAATCGACTTGTCTTGTCACGAAAATCTCGTGACAGAGAGTACGTCTTTCTATGGTTAGACTTCGGGACAAACTGAAGCGTCCGTTCGCTGAAAGTCTCAACTAAATTATAGAAATAATAAAATTTAATCTACAAATGTTATTACTTTCTAGGAGATAACAAAAATAAAAAAAGACTGATTTCATTAAAAAAAAAAAAATTTATAGTTGTGGAGAATTGAGTATATGGAAAATGTAGCTTATAACCATGAGAATACCCTGTCCAAGTTTCATAACGAAATGTTAATTTTCAACGAAGTTATTAAATAAAATGTAAATCACACACGCACCCGCACACTTACGCACAAATATTTCACACGACATAAAAACAATAAAATTATGAACATTTTGACATAACATACTATTTTAAACTTAGCTTGGTTCCAAATTTATGACTACGTTACAAAGAAAAGAACAAAATCAATTTTCAACATGTCTATGGTCGTCAGAAAATGTGTTATAGCTTTAGTATCCCTATTATATGAACTTCCATCCTGTGTTCTGTTGCAGGATTATCCCCTCCACGTATAAAAAAAAAATCTGTTTACATGTATACAATTCGTTTTAACATAAAACAAATAATACATCACTTCGAAAAAATATAAAGAAGAAACAAAAAAAATAAATAAATATTCTTCCCAAAACTAAATTACTTCAATTCTGTTTGACAGTTCCATTTTGACAGAACAAATATAAACAATTCCACGTGGTCAGATTTTGAATATTATGCCCTCACGAGATAACCCATAATAATATTTGATGGCGACATGTCTCCTTATCTAACAGATTCGAAAATTTCTCCACATATTCCGACATCGCACATCACATAATTAAATACATTTATATTTTTTTACACAATTTGTTACAATATATATGTTACGACGGTCTACTCGATCGTCGTAGGTACAGTGGAAACAAAATAAGTACAAGACACCAATTAAGTCACTAAACACCAGCTTTAATTTTCACAGTTAAACAGTTCGTAATTAACAACACAGTCTCTTATAACAAATCAAATAAAAATTGTTCACACGCAATAAACAATGTCTACTAATGGAGTCTTGCACAATTATAAAACACATAACACAATAATTCTTCACTTTGACAAGCACTCAATCCACACTAGCGGAAGTCGCTCACGTAACTAACTGACAACCCGGCAGCTATGGCTTTATATACGCTGTGCTGAGGCCGAGTACAGCTTTCCCTCCTTAACTGCGCGCCGGCTGCTTAATGGGTAGTTCCTGGAACTCGCCAGAATCATCTACTTGAATGACGCACAGCTGCCACACTGAACGGGGGAGTGGAGAAAGTTCTGGATTGTTCGGTACGCTTCTCGCACAATATATTAGTTAATTTGAAATTACTACAACAAAGTCGATATCTGGAGGTAGACAAATTTTATTCATTAACATTATATATATATATATTACAACACTTACGATTTCAATGTGTTAAGCCCATGTTTTTGGAAGCTATATTACAACACTATAAACGTTTTTACTGTGCGACAAATCTTTACATAACACTACAACACATTAAATTCCTGTGTTGATATGATAATAGGTGTAATCGTAATAATAACAACGCTATGTAATATGTTTAAAAATCATTTCAATATTTATTAATAAAATTTCTTATTTGTTTTGCGATTCAAAATCATTATTATTTTCACGTAATTATTACGCATAATTAGTAGTCTTATATTACACACAAACATATTATATAATCTTATATTCTAATACATCATTATAAATTTTTATATTGCTCTCAGCTAGCGCATTTATATTATATTGTTTAGCTTATCTAATTTGTTAATTACCTAAGCTCTTTTTTTTTAAATTACTGCATATGCATTGCTTTCTATTAAAATTCTCTCATGACTTTGTCAATTTAAATACTAAAAATTATAGATTTCAAATTATAGTTACTGATAACAATTATCGTTACACAGTCTTAAATCTTACGTTAATTATTATACAAAAACATATTTACAGTTATACAATTTCTTGATTCATATTTGAATTGAATTGTCTATTTTTTCTTTGTTATTTATTGTCTTTTGATTAAGTCTCGGGTTTTAAGTGCATGGTTATTTGTCACCTTATTATTTGTGTTACATCTGCAGCATGTCCTCTTCGGTCCTCGATACGGGATGCTCCTTTGTCGTCCTGGATTCCTGTAGTCCTGGAGTCTTGTAGTCTTGGAGTCTTGTAGTCCTTCGTCCGTCGGATTCTCGTACTCTGGATTACTGGATTCTCGTACTCTGGATTACTGCCTGTACTCGGTTGCTCC